>OU026145.1:53549932-54149932 GCA_907269125.1 Eristalis pertinax
TATACAAAAATCGGCTACGAATTTAGCGTGTGTAAAAGCGGCCTTTAGTTGGCTACTTCAGTGGACCGAGATCAACATGACCTCTGCATGTACCCCACTCTTCTCTTCTAAACGCGCTAATAAAACGTATAAAATGCTTCAGCTAATCCCCCCTTTTTAACAGTTTCAATACATATCGCATGGTGATAGCACAAAAGCTACACTGCACTGCACCGCACATTGCTCGAGGCTGAGATAATGCTCACAAACAAGCCAACTGACTCAAAGTCAGTCAACCCAAACGAGGGCTAGCCTGTGCACACAAAATCCGAAACCAAACATATTCAAATCTGATTACTCTGCACACAAACGCGATCTACATAAAACTGCAACTCAGACAGAGCACAAGGTCGCTTTGTCCGAGCGCGTGTCGCATCAGTTAGCTGCTGCACTATCAATTATTGCCCACTTACCACTAAAATTGATTCATATTTATTCGAAACATTCGGGGGGAAAATTCTGGATAGAATATCTTCAGTTTACCACCCACGACAGAGCGCTTGCCCATCGAAGGCGCTCGTGTTAAAACCATCACTCATTGCTGCGATCCTCGTTAAACTTTTCTCTCGGCGTTACCACAGTGGTGAGCAATTTGTGTAATTTTTAGATACATTTTCACCATTTTCATCGGCACCTCGACTCCGACTCCGCGTTGGCCTCCGCATCAACATCACACTTTGCTTTCAAACGCCTCGGTCCTATCCACAGACACTACACGCTGAGTCAAAGTGCCCACGACAGTGGTGTGCGAGCGAGGGAGGTGATTAAGCGTGTATACGATCTGCCGAATATATCACTGCCGCTGCCAGAGAATTTCTCGAAAACGAAACTCAGTTTGTAAACGAACGTGAATCTTGTTAGATACTCTCGTCGAGAGACCATTCCCTACCAGAACGTTGCTGTGATCGGAAGTGTTGTGTTTTAGTTTTTTTTCATTTTCAATTTGATTTGAAAATTAAGTGATCAAGTGCCCGAGTGAACTAAAAAGTGATACAGATCGCAAGTAGATTAGACGTGTCCATACTCTTCAGAAAGGATTAGCCGCAGGAAATTCAATCCAAGATGCATAGTACGATATTGGACGAGGTTTGTTATCAAATTTGATTCAGCATAAGAAAAAAATTATTTGTATTTGTCCATGTTTGACTGCTTCGATAAATTTCGATGAAAGATGAGTCGATGGTACGCTTATAGAACTTTTTGGTAATTTTTTTTTCGAATTCTACACTTTTGTCGATATAATTTGCACACTTATCTCATTTTTGTGTTTTTGTTTTTTTTTTTTTATTTGTTCTTCAAGTGCTTCTGTGTATTTCGGAATATATTTCTCTGTCTTGATGGCGATTTTCTGAGTTGGGAAAAAAAAATAATAGGAACGTCTTATATTTCTCACAGAACGTTTCAAGTTCCAAGACAGTGAACGAATGTGGTGTGCGTTCCACTTGCGGCCAACGACTTTGGGGTCTTTCAGATTTCGGGTAGCTTCAAACAGTGCGACTCTGTATAATTCACATTTGAAATGCAATTTAAGTGGTTTTTATGTCAGCCACTGCACGCGTCACTTTTTTATTTGCGTGACTAAGTCTGCTGGCATTTTCTTTAGTAGCAGTTGTTGATTCGGCTATCGCGGTTGAAGGTCTTGTTCTTTAAACTAAACCAACTGTTGGACAGCTGCTGCTGATTTTAGAACAGACTTACAGACAATCCAGACATTTTATTTCACTCTCCTGCTTCAAATTGTATTCTTGTTCAATTAAAGAATTCAGCGGACTGGGCGAAAATGCACATGCGCTCTACAATGAATTCCTTCTTAAATTGGAGAAAAACTATTCAAAAGATAAGATAAAAGATGGTCGCTTTTGCGTGAGACGGATAGTCCATATTCAAAACGAAGGACCAGTTACAATTCAATTAGAGTCACCAAACTGAATGGAATAGTAAATAAACTGATGTAAATACGACTCAAAAAAGTATACAGCATAAAGTCGCCTGAGTTCTCAGCACAAATTGAATTCAAGCGAGGTTCCAAAGGAAATAAAAAGTTCTGAAATGCAGTTTTCTATGTTAATTAGTAATGTAATTAAAACAGAAAAAAAAAACGAGAATATCCCAGAAACTTTGGACACAACTAGTAGTAAACAAAAAAAGTAACCAAATGTACATCGCCAATAAATTAACCTTCTAAGCTTTACATTCAAATGATGTTGGTGCAGATTGCTATGTAGCCTGAACACACAATAGAGCGTTGCTTCTAGTGTTGTCATTCAACACGAGCAATTCATGTGCTATATGCTATATTTATACATAAATTGGGTTGTCATTTCGAAGCATGTCTGAAGTTCTACACTCGTATCGTTGCGACGCTCTATTTTATTTCTCGCATGAGTTTGTTCAAGCAACCATCTAGTTTTTAATCAGTGGACACTAAATTGACCCGATAGATGCTACCATAAGTCCACATAGACCTCTCTACCTGACTTGCATGTGTGTTTACTTACTTTTGAGGCGTAAATTTATGTCCCGCTGTGCCTACAGTTGTCCTACGTCCAGCGGGCTATTCTTACATATTTTCCTGTTTTAAGGAACATTACTAATCACTGTAAATTAGAAAATAACATTCAAGTGGTTTTGTTTATTGGAGTCCCGTCTGAATCTAATTTTCGTTGAGAACTCAGACAACTTTATGCTGTACCCTCACATATGAGGCTGACTGTACCTGCGCGCAGGCTTGGTATCAAATATCACCATTCCTGCAGTTTCATTTCTTGTCTGCTCTGACTGCACAGCAATGAAAGTATTTAGTTATTCAATTTGAATATTTTTGTTCATTTTGCTGCTGACAAGGGTATATTGTCAGCATATCTACGTACATTTATACTACAGCCTCAGTTCGTGGAAGCACCCGTATTTTTCTCAAGGGATATGTGAAACATTCCTCAAATATAGGCAACAGGCTTGATTTTTTGCGCTCAATTCGATAGTACACTAATAAAAATAACCAGCAATACATGGAGCAACACAAAATTCATGAAACAAAGGGTCCTTCATTAAGGGCTTCCTATCTTTAAATTCAAATAAAAAAAAGTGTGAGTGAGGTGTCAACGAAATTTTTTTATTCGTTTGACAGGCCTATCGATGCCATTATGTATGGAATATAACATCGTTCAAATGTGTGTCGCGACTTCTCTGGGTAGCACTCAGCCGAAATGTCCAATTTCCCATGACTCTGGCGCATAAATCAGACTGAATTTGACCGGTGGCATGGGTTATGTTGGCTTTGAGAACCGCTGTAGTTCACGGGGTCTATCTAGATCTACGTCTAGCGGGGTACCTATTCGAAGACCCTTTATAGCCCATAACTTACGCTATAGCTGATGTTTACATGGGCCTAGTTTCAACAGCAATAACTCATGTTGCGCGATCTATAAATCTCTCACAAGTCAATGTGGCCTACGGATTTTTTGCCGACTCCGAACCCGAATTTTGATTGAGAACGTTTTTCTAGGCATGCATGCGCTTTGGACCAGCGACTACAACGAGGTAGAGCCTAAAATTAAGGAAGTTGCTCATGTTGGGAATTGTTGCCAAACATTTCTAACTAAGAGTCCACCAAATACATTCGTCAGGGCAGCCCACAAAACCGCACAAATGATATCTTTAACCGAGAGCACTGTAGTATCAGCATCAAGTAGTATCTCGTGAGTCACCATCCTTGTAGACTTGAATTCGACTTCAGGAAGTCGAAAGTCTTACGAAACTTTGACTACCGGCCATGTTTTTGTTGCTCGTGTCCATAACTAGTCATAGGATGCTTTGAACTTCTTTAAGACACCGCAATAAATTCTCATCAAATTTGCATCTCTCAATAAGAAGCATTGAAAACCCAAACTGACTGGTGACAGCAATAAGATTTAATCTATCCAGTAGTAGCAGTATGGACAGAGACTTGATCTATGTTCGGTTCAGTCATCACTGCCTAACCTTGTTTACCATGCGACGCAAAGATGATTGCCAAGTGCACCCGGACGGTAGATCCACAGTATCGACTCGAACTTACTAATTATAAAATTCCAGACATTCATTCGATCATTGTTTGCTTCATCTTCTCCTTCTGCTGGTGTTACAGTCTAGGTGGATCTGGGTTTCAACCAGCAAGACACTTCAGCACTATCTTTAGCTCAGGTTCTTTTCCACTTGTGTGTGCGATCGGTTTCGTGGGCGTCCTCCATTGCGTGAGCGTCCTCCATTGCGTGGGCATCCACCAAGTCGAAGAGTCTTCGGGCTGAAGAGGGGCTGTCCAGGCGCTCTACATGACCTAGTCATGTTAGGTACTCAATTCGTAAACGCCTGGCTAGACTCGTGTCACAGCCAATTACCGTTCGTGGTTATATCTGCTTTCCTAAATGTCGTCAACGCAAACAGGACGTTGAGATTGAACGCATAACATTTCTGGTTATTTGCTTCCAGACTCACATCAACGGCGTTGAAATCGAAAAACAAATAGTGTTTGCTTCCTTGTAGTTTAAAAATCTTGATCTCTTGTTGGCTTCCAGAAACAACAACTTTTCCAATTCGTTTGTTTTGAAATTGTTTCGAAATTCTGGTACACTTGTAAATACGGTCAGTTGGTATCATGGCTTCAGTGTGCAGGCAATTCGTCTCACTGTGGAAAAATGTATCTGGACCTTAGGGGAACCAGACAGAGATTGATGCTAAATGAAGGAAACATAAGCGTTGTAGCGGCCAGTATCGAAGAAGACTCAGTAATGTTAATTCGGCGCCAATTAGCTCAATTGGGTAACGCCAGAGAATCAATCGGCTTATTTTGGATTATTTTGGATTTGGGGCTAGGCTAAGCACTCATTGGGCTGACGAAAGAATTGAAAACGGACCACCATAGACTATGGCTTAAAGCAGTGCCATTTGAATGGGGTGCTATGCCGAACATAATAGAATGAATGTAGCTTCAAAATAATGCCAGAATCAATTGTATAGCTCAAAACATTTTTATTTTATTTATGTTTATTTTCCTACTGTTCTTATCTGGCCGCCCTATATTGAATTCTTCCCGCAGTGTTAAGTGGAAAAGCAACAATCATCTCTTTTCCAAATACTCTCACCTTGCACAATAATTGATGCATTCATTTTGCAGAAAGACTTCAGTCAATAAGAGGGTCCGTAAAATATGCGAAGTGTGTTTCTAAACAAATACTCAGCGGATGTCGTTCGCCTACACAGTAAAAGAAAAACCGCATTTTCGATCCGACATTTTGCATAACTGCTGGCCTTTTTTTCTTCAGCTGCAGTGTTGAAGCACCTAACTTGTTTGTTGGCACTGATGCATATACCGAGAAACTCGTGGAATGGAACAGAACAATTATGCGCCAGTTATTCGGTTTTATGAGTACTAAAAGTGTTGTTAACAGTGCGTGACCTTACGAGCTCGAAAGTGAATCTCAATTTGATATTCAAATGTAATTGCTTTAGTGAATCAGCATTCGAGCAGCAGCTGAACTTCCTCGCCTTCTCATATCTTATCATGACAACAACCAAGCGCATGGACGATGAAAAAAATCGAATGATATAAATCATTTGTCACTTTTACTAATAGTCGCACATAACGTATCCCACGGCACCGACCCGTTCGCGTCAACGTCAAAGGATTTATTTTTAAATGGCCACTCGCAGAGCTCATTAGTCTGCCGCTGCCGGGCACAGGTATCGCGATGGCTGGCAGAATCGCTTCGCGCAGTTGATGCATTCTTAAGAGTGCACTCGACACAAAGATCACGGCGCCCTAAAAATAGGAAGTGTGACTAAACCAAAACACCTGCGCACACACGATATGATATTCTAATTGAATCTCAGATGGGTGCAAAGAAATGCAGTGTTCTTCTTTTAATTTCCCACTCGATGAGATGCATAGTTGTGGGTGCAATTAAAAAACGGAAATCAACATTGTGGGTGTGAGAATGTCTTCAGCACATCAGAAGGCAATAGAGGATGCCTGCCGATATGACAATGACACATCTACTTTTAATAGCTGAGTTACTACTGCGACGGGCCGATGAGTGGCTCAGGATTCAATTGGAATGATTGTCAAGTCAAAACTTCTATATTTAGAAGGTTAGCAACGATTGTGTTTGGAGGAACAAGTGATTGTTTGGTTTTGGTTTTTTCTTTTCTGTTTTTTTTCATATATCGTACACATTCTGATCTTGTGAAAAGAATTCAATGGGCAATAAATGTTCCTCGTGTTTCGAAAATAGAATGCATTGTTAGGCTTCGATTTGTTTCGATTTGTTTCGAGTGCTTCTTCGTTTGTGCCGTACAAGGATATAGACTGTAGCCGGGGCATCTGTGAGCGGGGGACGAGACGTGGGCGGATGTAATTTGTCTGGTTGCAATTTCTGATGAAAGATTCTGTTTTTTTTTCACTTTCATTCTTTATGCAACTCGAAGCTGTCAAAATCATTTTCATGACTAATTTAATTTATACCCGGAAGACAAGAAACATAAAGAATTAATGCATATAGACAATGAACAACGGTATCGCTTGTTTGATGTAGAAACACTGAGGAACAGAAGCTATATTTTGGACTTTTAAAAATAATAAAATCCGATCTTGACAGCAAAGAAGTACAGTCTTGGCCAAAACTAAGGCAACGCATTCATCCACAAAGTTTCAAGAACACATTGTTGCTTCTCTGCTGTAAGAAATGTTCCCCACTTTTTTGTGAAATATTGATGAAATAAGCACCTTCATCTGATGTACGCTGTTGGAAAGATGATGGAAATTTAAAAAAAATTCTTTTGTAAAAATTACCGGAAGTATTAGTGGTGGTACAGTCGGCAATAGGCTTCTACAGCAACCACTCGCGTTGGCAGCGACTATTGTTCGCTGACTCGGAGAAGTGAAGTTTGATGTGCTTTTTCTATACAGCTACAGGGAGTATACAGGATGTATGTATGATGTCTTGTTTTAGCGGCGAAGAACTTTAAACTGTTAACATTCGTTCTGTGACGGCTGATTTGACAGGTATCGATGGTTTTGAGGTTAGTTTGCTTTGGCAATTCATCATTAATAGGCACGCGCTGGAGCAATGTTTCGACGCGTTATTGCCGCAGTACACCCTGTTGTGCCGTGGCAGTGGCAAGCACATACTGCAAATCACATTCAAACATTAATGCCATTAAATTGTTAATATAATTTAAAAAAAAAAAATAATACCAGAAAACACCCTTTAATAATAATAATATGGGTGGCACTACAGCCCGTAGAGGGCCAGGGCCTAGCTTCTCAGCAACCACTCGTGTTGTGCGTGATATTGTTATATCACGAGTGGAAGGGACCTACAGTTTTATGCCGAATCCGAACGGCCAAGTTTGAGAAGCTTTTTTCTAGACAGTTATACTCTTTGAGCATTGTCAGTGACTCGAAAGAGGTGGTACCGTGAAAAGTATTTCTTGTCGTACCAGGAATCGAACCTAGACAGGGAGATCCAAGTGCCTGGCTAGACTCGTGTCACAGCCAATTACCGTTCGTGGTTATATCTGCTTTCCTAAATGTCGTCAACGCAAACAGGACGTTGAGATTGAACGCATAACATTTCTGGTTATTTGCTTCCAGACTCACATCAACGGCGTTGAAATCGAAAAACAAATAGTGTTTGCTTCCTTGTAGTTTAAAAATCTTGATCTCTTGTTGGCTTCCAGAAACAACAACTTTTCCAATTCGTTTGTTTTGAAATTGTTTCGAAATTCTGGTACACTTGTAAATACGGTCAGTTGGTATCATGGCTTCAGTGTGCAGGCAATTCGTCTCACTGTGGAAAAATGTATCTGGACCTTAGGGGAACCAGACAGAGATTGATGCTAAATGAAGGAAACATAAGCGTTGTAGCGGCCAGTATCGAAGAAGACTCAGTAATGTTAATTCGGCGCCAATTAGCTCAATTGGGTAACGCCAGAGAATCAATCGGCTTATTTTGGATTATTTTGGATTTGGGGCTAGGCTAAGCACTCATTGGGCTGACGAAAGAATTGAAAACGGACCACCATAGACTATGGCTTAAAGCAGTGCCATTTGAATGGGGTGCTATGCCGAACATAATAGAATGAATGTAGCTTCAAAATAATGCCAGAATCAATTGTATAGCTCAAAACATTTTTATTTTATTTATGTTTATTTTCCTACTGTTCTTATCTGGCCGCCCTATATTGAATTCTTCCCGCAGTGTTAAGTGGAAAAGCAACAATCATCTCTTTTCCAAATACTCTCACCTTGCACAATAATTGATGCATTCATTTTGCAGAAAGACTTCAGTCAATAAGAGGGTCCGTAAAATATGCGAAGTGTGTTTCTAAACAAATACTCAGCGGATGTCGTTCGCCTACACAGTAAAAGAAAAACCGCATTTTCGATCCGACATTTTGCATAACTGCTGGCCTTTTTTTCTTCAGCTGCAGTGTTGAAGCACCTAACTTGTTTGTTGGCACTGATGCATATACCGAGAAACTCGTGGAATGGAACAGAACAATTATGCGCCAGTTATTCGGTTTTATGAGTACTAAAAGTGTTGTTAACAGTGCGTGACCTTACGAGCTCGAAAGTGAATCTCAATTTGATATTCAAATGTAATTGCTTTAGTGAATCAGCATTCGAGCAGCAGCTGAACTTCCTCGCCTTCTCATATCTTATCATGACAACAACCAAGCGCATGGACGATGAAAAAAATCGAATGATATAAATCATTTGTCACTTTTACTAATAGTCGCACATAACGTATCCCACGGCACCGACCCGTTCGCGTCAACGTCAAAGGATTTATTTTTAAATGGCCACTCGCAGAGCTCATTAGTCTGCCGCTGCCGGGCACAGGTATCGCGATGGCTGGCAGAATCGCTTCGCGCAGTTGATGCATTCTTAAGAGTGCACTCGACACAAAGATCACGGCGCCCTAAAAATAGGAAGTGTGACTAAACCAAAACACCTGCGCACACACGATATGATATTCTAATTGAATCTCAGATGGGTGCAAAGAAATGCAGTGTTCTTCTTTTAATTTCCCACTCGATGAGATGCATAGTTGTGGGTGCAATTAAAAAACGGAAATCAACATTGTGGGTGTGAGAATGTCTTCAGCACATCAGAAGGCAATAGAGGATGCCTGCCGATATGACAATGACACATCTACTTTTAATAGCTGAGTTACTACTGCGACGGGCCGATGAGTGGCTCAGGATTCAATTGGAATGATTGTCAAGTCAAAACTTCTATATTTAGAAGGTTAGCAACGATTGTGTTTGGAGGAACAAGTGATTGTTTGGTTTTGGTTTTTTCTTTTCTGTTTTTTTTCATATATCGTACACATTCTGATCTTGTGAAAAGAATTCAATGGGCAATAAATGTTCCTCGTGTTTCGAAAATAGAATGCATTGTTAGGCTTCGATTTGTTTCGATTTGTTTCGAGTGCTTCTTCGTTTGTGCCGTACAAGGATATAGACTGTAGCCGGGGCATCTGTGAGCGGGGGACGAGACGTGGGCGGATGTAATTTGTCTGGTTGCAATTTCTGATGAAAGATTCTGTTTTTTTTTCACTTTCATTCTTTATGCAACTCGAAGCTGTCAAAATCATTTTCATGACTAATTTAATTTATACCCGGAAGACAAGAAACATAAAGAATTAATGCATATAGACAATGAACAACGGTATCGCTTGTTTGATGTAGAAACACTGAGGAACAGAAGCTATATTTTGGACTTTTAAAAATAATAAAATCCGATCTTGACAGCAAAGAAGTACAGTCTTGGCCAAAACTAAGGCAACGCATTCATCCACAAAGTTTCAAGAACACATTGTTGCTTCTCTGCTGTAAGAAATGTTCCCCACTTTTTTGTGAAATATTGATGAAATAAGCACCTTCATCTGATGTACGCTGTTGGAAAGATGATGGAAATTTAAAAAAAATTCTTTTGTAAAAATTACCGGAAGTATTAGTGGTGGTACAGTCGGCAATAGGCTTCTACAGCAACCACTCGCGTTGGCAGCGACTATTGTTCGCTGACTCGGAGAAGTGAAGTTTGATGTGCTTTTTCTATACAGCTACAGGGAGTATACAGGATGTATGTATGATGTCTTGTTTTAGCGGCGAAGAACTTTAAACTGTTAACATTCGTTCTGTGACGGCTGATTTGACAGGTATCGATGGTTTTGAGGTTAGTTTGCTTTGGCAATTCATCATTAATAGGCACGCGCTGGAGCAATGTTTCGACGCGTTATTGCCGCAGTACACCCTGTTGTGCCGTGGCAGTGGCAAGCACATACTGCAAATCACATTCAAACATTAATGCCATTAAATTGTTAATATAATTTAAAAAAAAAAAATAATACCAGAAAACACCCTTTAATAATAATAATATGGGTGGCACTACAGCCCGTAGAGGGCCAGGGCCTAGCTTCTCAGCAACCACTCGTGTTGTGCGTGATATTGTTATATCACGAGTGGAAGGGACCTACAGTTTTATGCCGAATCCGAACGGCCAAGTTTGAGAAGCTTTTTTCTAGACAGTTATACTCTTTGAGCATTGTCAGTGACTCGAAAGAGGTGGTACCGTGAAAAGTATTTCTTGTCGTACCAGGAATCGAACCTAGACAGGGAGATCCAAGTGCGTAGGTGTCGACTCACATACCCACAATGCCACGGGCCACCACTTAAACACCCTTTACCCTTTAAAATGCATAACACTCGTAACATTGAAAAACCTCTTGATAGGGTTCTGGGATCCTCTAGTATCGTAAAGAACCCTTTTATATCGAGTACCAATACGTTAGCTAGGAGTTTGCTAATGATCAAACAAAAAATGGAAATCTGTGTTATCGACAATCGAAGATCACTTTAAAAGGATCGGATGGCGTTCACCATGTCCTTCGCCCAATGAACAAATCTCTTCTAAATCAACATTATTGCACACTTTGTAGCAAAGCGAGGAAGTGTTCAAAGAAGGAATTGCATTCCAAGTTCCATAATTTCAAACCTAGCATACCGAAAAGATGCGCTGCAAGCTTCATTGGTTTCACTGGAGCTGCAGCTCAATCGGTCGGTCCAATATGTGCGGAATTATTCCGGCAAAAGGGCCACGATTGTTAGCCACGACCTCGTCCAAAGTGGTTGGCTTGTTAGCGTAGACTAAGACCAAGATAACTGACGTAGCTTAAATCAAAATAATTGATTGGTGTCGCATGATCTCGGCAACCAATTAATGAACGCTCGCTATGAGGCGGCAAATGTCTCCTTCACATGTGGCATGTTACGCCATCTTGTTGGAAGCACAGCTCGGATTTCGAAGGATTGATGCCGCCAAGCAATAAGCCACGCCATACAGTCCATCTTTGTGAACGCATTGGTACTTGGTCAAACACGTTTTAGATTGTGTGTTCTCTAATAACTAAAAATCAAAAATTGTCCTTGTTGGCATGGCCTCTGATTCCAGGAAGATGTTTTTTTTGTCCAGTATCCGGATTTCCGAACTTTTACAATGAATGGAAAAACTATCATTGCCATCTGGTCACCCTCAAGGTCAAGTGGTTTAGCCATGTGAAGACGGAAACACCAGCAGGCGCTTTTGGGATGACGAGCCTATATCATCAGCTCTCACCTCATCACCAAATAGCGGCCACCAGATCCGAGCAAAGCCGGGACAGTGACAGAGGAAATGCTTTGCAGTGTCGTCGTCTTCTCCAGAAGCTTCACAGAGGATTTCATGCGCTTGGTTTGTCTATTTCCTGACAATGCACCTCCGGGTTTGCTCTTGGGAGGCCCAAGACGACCAAATACGCAGGTACTCCCAACGCGGTTTCGGGTCCTGAGAGTTCCTCTTCTGATCCTTGTCTAGCAAGTTCATCTGTGATCCCATTTCATGTGGTCCTTTACTGACAAACGCCCTTAAATATTTAAGTCAAATTCTTACTAATACCCTAGATATTATCGCTAGAAGTGATTCATTGGTGGTTTCCCTTGTTTAGGCACTATCTGACACATTCCATTGAATGGACAAAAGAACAGCTTTCTAAATGACTCTTTAGTACTTTCTCCTGTAATTTATTTATTTGTTTCTTCGGTTGAACTTATAACATAATTCACATATGTTCCGTTTGATTTAGGAGAGTTCTCAGGAAGCGTTGTCTCTCGAATGATTTGAAGTTTGTTTCTAAATAGTCTGCGAAGAGATCCGGTTTATCTGTATCCTCTTTTGCACTATCGTCCTACAAAAGCTGTCAAAGTGTCTCCTCGATCATTATATAATTCGAATAAAATATTTGTTTCCTTCAACAGGTAAATCAATTCTTAGATATCTTTATCATCTATTCATTTATTTTACATACTTCTTCAGCACAGACTTTCTTAAAATTCGAGATTAAACACAACAACACTGACACTTTTTCCAATCAAATCGTATTACTTATCATTATCTAACAAATCATCCACACTACTGGCCTACTAAGTGTCTATATAAACCCCCCTTTTTCTTCAATTCTATTTCCTGGTTTGCTGCATGTAATCAAATCTAACCGGAAATTGCAATTTAAACCCCCACTTAACAGCCTAACTTTCCAACTACTAAAGTGAAGGTACACATTTCGAGTTCACTGATAAGAGGAAGCAAGTAGTCTGTGATATATGTACATTTGAACAGAATCTGGGAATCGGCACATCACACAAATGAGTTCATACACTTGACCTAAATAATTGCTCTCAGTCTTATCTGCGTTTGACAGATCTTCTGACCTCAAACGCATGCAGACGATGTAACAGTCATTGACTTTGTCTACATGACAACTATCTATATAAAGTTGTGTCTGGTTTTTCTTTCAGATAATCGAAAATGGCTATGTCGTTATCGAGGACTTTCTCACACCAGAGGAGACCGAGGAATTGTTCAAGACCGGTCAGGCATTATGTATGGAAGCGCCACAAGAAAACCGGAAGATCTTTACTACACTGGATAGTCAATCACAGCAGAGCACTGATACTTACTTCATAGAATCTGGAGACAAAGTGCGATACTTCTTCGAAAAGGGTGCTGTTGGGGAGAAGGGTGAACTCTTAGTTGACCCCCTGTCTTCCTTAAATAAGGTGAGTGAAGCGTAAACTTTTAATTTCTTAATCATTCCCCTAATTGACAAACGAAATCAGATAAAACAGGCGGTGGACTGATAAGTATCACACTGTGCTTGCGTAAGAGTTCAATAATAATTAAAATTAATTCCATGCCTGAGCAGATTGACGTTGGCAGACACGTTAAAGTCATTCGGGGTACGTGGGTACTGACTTTGAATGTGTGGGCCCAGTCTCGCATGTTGAATGATTGCTTCGAGGGAAAATTTGATGCAAAAACATGTGTTCAGAGAGACGCGAGCTCGGTGTGAGGTGTTTTTGTTTTTTTTTTGCTTATAGTTGCAAGTCGGGAAATGTGGGTTGCAAGATTAGTGTGTTGACTTCGATATTTCAACTGGATTCGAGGCACCAAACTGAGCTACGCTTGCACACGAGTGTATACACTCTGTGAATCGTTTTTTTTTTTATAATTTAAATATACCAGTATTTCTCAATGCACTATAAAAAGCTGGAAAAAGAAAATTGCTTACTCTGGCGTCAGATTTAACAGTTGATTGTGAACATGCATAAGTTTACGTGCCAAATGTGGTACTAGATTGTATACTAGATTGCTTGATTGAGATTAGATAAGTAGTAGATGCAGCGATGTAATTAAATCTAACCTAGTGTGCTTTTAAGTGTTCCAAGTCCATACTTTTTTTAATTACGACTGTACGGTCATCAACTTTATATATACAAATTGATGTCGTCCAAGCGTTGTTTTACTGGCTGATTTTAGAGAGCAAGGCGTGTATATGCAGTAGTGTACATTGCATTACGACCTTTAGATCTATTCAGAATTGCACTGAGGCAACAGGAGTCCATGTTGCACATACTCATATGTATTCTAGAGTATTCTCTACAAGCCAATTTCCTTTAGGAATCTGGGAATAAGATAAGGTTTTAGTGCTTGGACTGTATTTCCTACTCTGAGAGTAGGTGCATTTCGAGGTCTAGTGTCTCACAGAATCCCAGTACGTGCTCTGGAATTTCATTCGATTCTTCCTCATTCGAGACCTCCTTTCGATACCCCTTGTTTCCTTAGGTGCTCCTTGAGTGTGCAGAAACCTGTTACGTTCCGGAGGCCGTTCATTTTGGTACATGCTTTAAGCCTCTTTCGGTTATACAGACCTAAGAGTTTTTTTAGCCTGTTTCATTCCATGAGCTTTGTTCCAGGCTTCTGTCCAGTTCCTTCTTTCTAGTTCCCTGAATTGTTCTCTGAAGACATGATCTCTTACAGCGCAGAATGGTTCGGGATCTGTGAAGCGTTCTGATGCTCCTTTCCTTGCCAGGGAGTCAGTCATTTTGTTGATTTCTATCCTCGTATGGGAATATGGCAAGTAGGATAACTCCTACTCAAGAAATCAATGGCTTCTGTCTATGCAGCTACATGACCTTTATGCGATTTGTACTCACTGTCGGCAAAGCTGTCGATTTGCTCCATAATTATTCCAGCCATTGTTCAGCGCATTTAGGAAGAAGGTAAGTGCAAATTCAAATGCGTTGCGAGAGCAGCGCACGACCGTGGTGTACGTGGCTTATACTTACTTCTGCTCTACTTACCTCAAGCAGACAAAGTGCTCTTTTAAGGTAGATAAGAGGCACAGGATAAGGTAGCAAGAGGTAGGTTTCGTTCATCAGCCATCTCATCAACCGACTTGTCGCTTGTCTCTTAAGTCTTTGACTAGAAAGTGACATTTTTTGTTTGTCTGAGGTTTTTTGTAACTCTAAACTGGAGCACTCAGACCCAAAACTGGTCCATTGTACTACCAGCAGCAACCGCAGTAGGTAGGTAAGTGAGCTGTCAAAACCGGATAAAAGCGTTGCTTTCACTGGGATTCGAACCGTGGACGTTGATTAGAGGCCAACTGCGTCATCCACTACGAAAGTGACTTTATCCAGCGACTAATCTCAGACTGACTGACCGAACAGTTAATGGTGTCCAATATTGTTTATCATTATCATCATCATCTTTACATTTTTTTTAATAAATAAAAATAATAATATGAGAACGATACAGCTCGTAGAAGACCAGGGCGTTTACAGCAACCATTCGTGTTGTGCGAGCTATTGTTCTCTTACGAGTGGAAGGTTCAAGTGTGTAGGATTCGACCAACAACGCCTTGGTCTTAATAAACGCTACAATAATTAGAAAGATGCAAGAATATAGTTATATTTCGAAGTAGACATCTACACCTTTGCGCGTCCATCTTCAATCCGTCTGTGCAGAATAGCAGATGACCATCAGATTGTTAAACATCGATTCCATTGTGGAAGTATTGCAGAGAGTAGCCCATGAACGCTGACGATCCTGGGCACGCTGCTTCCAATCATTAAGACCAAACTGTCTTGCTCCTGCGATAACTTGGTCTTTAAACTTGGAGATTCGGTCTTCGTCCCCATCTCGAACCAAGGGGCTTAGATTCGAAGACAACTTTGCTGGAGCATTGTTGTCCATGCGCTTGATGGGACTGAGCAAGGGCAGTCGACGGATTTTTTTTCCTTCCGGACTACATCAACATCTTGGTACAGCACGTAGAGTTCGCGGTTATGTCTTCTCCTCTATTCACCTTCATCGCAGACAGGACCATATATCCGACGTAGAATTTTCCTTTCGAAGGCACCAATAATCAGTTCTGCTGTTAGACCTTACTGGCAATAAAACTCTTAGTTTTGCAGAGAATGATCTTGGTCCTTCAGTTGTTTCGACTAACCGAAGTAGCACCCATTGCCAAGGGCAATTCTATGTCGAATCTCTACTAAGACTACGTTTGCACCGAAGTAGACAAACTGCTTCAATACCGCAAAACTGTTGCTATTAATTGTTATGTTTTGCCCCAGGTGGTGTGCGGCGGCAGATTAAAGAAGTCACACGACAGCGCATCTCCTTGCCGAAATCCCATGTAGGTTTCAAACGGTTCGGATGTCATCAAGTCGAACTCCACGGTGCATCACGCATATGTTAGCACCGGATCAATTTTCCCGGGCGCCCGAATTCGGTCATCGTTGGCCGGTCCTCTCCAGGATTTGCCTCAGTGGGAAAACTTGGTCTATGGTCAAAGCACACTGGACAGGATCTTATAGGCGACGTTAGTCTAATGATCGCCCTCAGTTTAGGTATTTCATCGGCTCTTTCGCTGCATGGAATAGGTATATGTCCAGAGGGACAATATCTCTTATAGAAACATGCGGCAAAGTTTTGCCACCTTGGATGATGCCGTCATCAGAACCTTTATGGCCACCTGGTATAGAGCGATGGATTTTTTGAATTCCTTTAACTTCTTCTGACACTACAATGGTTAATAAAAAAAAATGTCCGTCTTCAATCCATCAGTGTACACCTCCAATGCAGCACGGTTTCTCACAGTGTCCAGTGCCCAGTCATCCCTTTTTGGGGTTAACGTGCTAAAGCTACATTCGCAATAGTAGACGGTTTTGTGACAGCCAATCAGTTTCCTTCGAAATCTTCACATTATGGAGCACTTCCGTATGTCGTTTGGTGCATGATTTGCTCCACCAGTTCTACTTCTGACTAGTGGTCAACTAAGTTGCCTATTTTTATATCTCTTTAAGAATACACACACAATTATCCGTGATTTTAGCGAGGTAACACATCCTGAAATATGACAGTTGCCGGGAACCGAACCTAAGCCTTCAGCGCATCAGTAGCCCGCAGACTTGAATCATTACAAAGTATCTCTGTTTATATACTTCAAACAATCAATAATTGCATACTTTAATTAATGACTGAATGCTGCACTGCTTCTGTTGGGTTGAAGGTTCAAGTTGATAACTGGCTGTGCTGTCTGACTGATGAATCGTTGTCTGGTTGAGGCTATCAAGGTGCAAGACGATATGTTTTCCGTCTGGTCGAAGCGTGCGTATTTTCGTCGCATTCTATGCTATGTTTTGGGCTTTAGTATAATTGATGGACACGCGTCCTTGAGTCACTTTTGTTTGGATTAGTTCATCATTCAGTTTAAGACTCCCAATTTACACCGATATATCCGCACATGATTTCCGTTTCTCTCTAAACAAAACTGTTTACATTCTCAGGTTGGTCACGCTCTACACACCGAAAATGAAACCTTCAAGAAGATCACATTCAGCAACCGTGTCAAGGAAGTCTGTTGGCAACTGAACTACAGGCAACCAGCAGTCTGCCAAAGCATGTACATATTTAAGCATCCTGGCGTTGGAGGCGAAGGTAAGACTCGAGAATATTCCCCCAAAACTTCACACAAAAATGCAACAATCCCTTTCTAGTAATTCCACATCAGGACGCTTGGTATTTACACACAGAGCCAAGCACAGCAATCGGATTCTGGATTGCACTAGAGGACACCACCATTCAAAATGGTTGCTTACAATTTATCAAGGGCTCCCACAAGAGCGGCATACACAGGCGATATATGCGCAATCCGGACAAGAACTCGAAGGAACTTCTTATCTACGATAAGCCAGCACCAATATATCCAGCTTCGAACTTTACTCCCGTTCAAGTTAGCAAAGGTAAGTCGGAAACTGACGTCATTTTGAGGCACAATGAACTCATTTATGATTCTCCTTAGGAAGCTGTATTGTAATCCATGGACAAGTGGTGCATAAAAGCGATCACAATCGATCGAACAAGAGCCGTCATGCGTATACCTTTCACGTGATTGAGACTGAGAACACAAAATATTCCGAAGACAACTGGCTGCAGCCGCCCAAAGACAAACCCTTTCCCATATTGTACGCTCGCAACGATTAATGGTTCATTAATCTTGTAACTGACATTGCCCATGTAATTAAGATATATTAATAAATATGTAGCAGATCTTCTTTTTTTAAACATAGATGTGGGATTTTGGCATTTGTTTAATTTTAAGCATGCTTCCCACGACTATCCAGTAAGGCGATGAGTGGGTGAATCGTTGAACAGTCATATCTGTCATTCTGACACACTCGTCTATCTTTCGGATAGAACAGCTCCTCGTAGTGTAAACACCATCAGCTTTCTGATCAGAGAAACTTATCTGTGCCTGGTGTAGGGCATGTGTACCTCATATTCACCTTAAACGGTAACAATCAACTAAAGGGTGATTTTTTAAAAGCTATAGGAAAGTTTTTTCAAAAAAGAATACATAAAATTCAAAAAATGCATGAAATCTTTATTTGAATCGATAGTACTTACTTATCAGGCCGGCGACCCATGAAGGGTCCGAGCCAATTGCAATTGCTGCCTTCCATCGTTGACGGTCCTGGGCACGCTGCTTCCAGTCATCAAGACCAAGCTGTCTTGCA
Source organism: Eristalis pertinax (assembly GCA_907269125.1). NCBI lineage: Eukaryota > Metazoa > Arthropoda > Insecta > Diptera > Syrphidae > Eristalis > Eristalis pertinax. Next base: position 53,568,416 of record OU026145.1, read on the forward strand.
TCCGCTATTACTTGGTCCTTATACCAAAGATTCGATCTTCCTCTCCTTCTCGAAACAGTAGGCTCGGATTCAAAGACCCTCTTTGCCGGAGCATTGGTCTCCACGCGCTCGATGTGGCCGAGCCAGTGCAGTCGACGGATTTTTGCCTTCCGGACTACATCCACATCCTGGTACAGCTCGTATAGTTCGCGATTGTGTATGTGTTGTCTCCTCTATTCGCCTTCCTCGCAGACGGGTCCATATATCCGTCGTAGAACTTTTCTTTCGAAGGTACCAAGAATCAGCTCTGCAGTTTTGCTTAGCGTCCAGCTATCGGCTCCATAGAGCAGGACTGGCAAAATAAGAGTTTTGTAGAGCATGATTTTGGTCCTTCGAGTCAGGAGTTTTCAGCCCAGTTGTTTTGACAAACCGAAGTAGCACCGGTTGCCAAGGGCGTTTCTACGACGGATCTCCGCTGTGATGTCGTTTTTGGAGTTCACGTTTGCCCCGAGGTGGACAAACTCCTTTACTACCTCGAAATTGTAGCTGTCGATCGTGAAATTTTGTCCAAGGTGGTGTGTGACGGAACGTTTTTGGTCGACAGCATATATTTTGTTTTGTCCTCATTGACCTTGAGACCAGTTCTTTTCGCCTGTTCTTCATTCGCCGTAAAAGCCTCCACTACGGTACGTTGAGAACGCGCGACGATGTTGATGTCATCTGCGTACCCCAACAGTTGGACCGACTTGTAGAAGATAGTGCCTGCCGTATTTGCACCTGCCCTCCGCACTATCTCCTCCAGTACCAGATAAAGAAATCACACGACAGCGCATCTCCTTGCCGAGATCCAGTTGGTGCATCGCGTATGTGTTAGCGTGGTGCGACACAACCGGATCAGTTTTTCCGGGATCCCGAATTCGGCCATCGCATCGAATAGCTCCTTGCGATGAATGCTGTCGTATGCGGCTTTGAAATCGATGAAAAGGTGGTGCGTATCGATTTGAAACTCACTGGTCTTCTCCAGGATTTGTGTTAGTGTGAAGATTTGGTCTATAGTCTATTTGCCGGGCGGGAAGCCGCACTGGTACGTGCCGATTAGTGCGGTGCTAAACGGCTTTAGACGTTCACACAGTACGCTGGACAGGATCTTGTTGGCGAAGTTGGGCAGGGATATACCTCTATAAAGGGTGGTTAAATTTTAAGGGCCGATGTTGAATGTGAACCACACCTAAACGTCAAGTTTTTTTCTGCATTTCATTTGACATTTCTCAATTTCAGACTAACTTAATTTGAATCATAGAAAGATACACAATCGAGCAACGCGTTAAAGTTATTCAGGCTTATTATGAAAATGGGCTTTCAAATCAAAATGCATATCGTGCACTTCGTGATTTTTTCGGTCTATTTGAGCAAACCGGGTCTATAGGAGATGTGAAAACACCAGTGCATGCTCGTACAGCTCGTACTGCAGAAAATATTGCTGCTGTTCGTGACAGTGTGGCTGACGAGCCGTCCACCTCAACTCGTCGTCGTGCCCAACATTTGCACCTCTCACGCTAGTTGTTGGTGAACATTATGCATAGACTTGCATTTACACGCTTACAAGGTGCAATTGACTCAAGAACTAAAGCCTCTTGACCATTTCAAGCGTCGTCAATGATCAGAATGGTGGCTAGAAGTGGCAACAGTGGATGATCAATTTTCGAAGAAAATCATCTTCAGTGATGAGGCACATTTTCACCTCAGTGGATTCGTCAATAAGCAGAATTGCCGCATTTGGGCGAATGATAATCCAAGAGTGATTGTCGAGGAACCAATGCACCCACAAAGAGTGACTATTTGGTGCGGTTTATGGGCTGGCGGCTTCATCGGGCCGTATTTTTTCCCAAAATGAGGGCGGTCAGGCAGTTATTGAGAATGGTGTTCGCTATCGTGAATTGATAACGAACTTTTTATGGCCCGAATTGGAAGATATGAATGTGGACGATATGTGGTTTCAACAGGACGGTGGCACTTGCCACACAGCTAACGAAACAATGGCTCTTTTGCGCGACAAATTCAATGGCCGTGTTATCTCACGTGGTGGCGATGTCAAGATCAAGTAATTTGACACCGAAGGTGTACGTCGATAAGCCAGCAACAATTCAAGAGCTAAAGGATGAGATATTTCGACACATAAATTTGGACCATCGGATGGAGGTGTGCCGCCGAGGTCGCGGCGGCCATTTGGTCGATATTTTGTTCCATACATAATTGCACCATACCAATATTATCATAATAAAAAGAAATGACAATAATTTCCTGAATAATTTGTGTTTTATTCAAAATCAACATCGGCCCTTAAAATTTAACCACCCTTTAGTTGTTGCAAGAGGTAAGATCTTTTTTTTTGTGGATGGGGCATAGGACAGGATGCCTCATTACGAAACAATTATGGTCTACTCCAGATCCAAGACGCTCACTTAGCCTGATCAGAATTAGTAGGCTGAATTTAGGAGCGGCGTCAAAACAGTACACTGCGCCATTGGAAATGATGCCCCTAAATTATGTCCTCCCTACAATGACTTCTGCAGAAGCTGCAGAGACGAGGAAGAGGAAGAAACTGCTGTGAATCTTCTTTCTAATTTGCAGCGTACTCTCCTCTCACCTAGAAGCTTACTTTTTAGTAGACTTTATTGCCATCCTCCGCTTTATCAGAAGCACCAACTGGTTTGCAGAATAGGATTGACTAGATCCGCGGGCCTACTCTGGCCTAAGTGTGACTGCTGTCAACCAGTAGCCAGCCACTCCAACCTGACCCAACTTAAGACCTACTGATCACGGACAGTGATCGACTATGGAAAGCAGCTGTCATTCAGTCTCAGAGCACACCCTCCATAGTTCACAGGCCTGATAAGTAAGTAAGATGTACTTAAAAATATAAAACCCCCATGAAAATGTAAACAATTATCAGTACGGTGCTCTTAGAACCACCGAGCATATGTTCTATATTCTAAGAAATTTGCTGACGCAATTTTGTGACGCCTATATTATTGAAGCGTTGATAGCTTCCGGCACGAAATTGAAATCACGCGACAGACCCCACGTACCCATGAGCATCAAACAATCTTCATCGTATGTTTCATCAGCGTCTAATCCGGCGATTTGGTAAACAAAAAATACCAAAATTCACACGGTAACCATGTCGTCCGCAAAGCAATTATTTCGCTTATCTCCCAGCACGACGAACTGCTGTGCGATTCATCATGTTTATTTCAAATGTGAAGCAATTGTGGTATCGGGTAACACGGAATCTTACTTTCTTTCAACAAAATATTGCATCACCTCATTGGACTAAGTACTGATCAAGAGCTTATTGGAGTTTCTTGAAGGTTAAGCAGTTATACGTCACCAATGCACATGCATGTTCCTGAATCGTTCCTCAGATCGAAACATGTTCACATACCCAAAACTACGAAAGACTCTAGTGCACCACATAAACTTTAAATGTATAACTAAGCCTGACATTGGAAAAACTAAACTAATTCGTCATCGAAAACATCAGCACCACGTCCGTATGACCGACATCAGTTGACCAGCAAAAGCGAGTTAATCTTATGCTAAGATTCTATTGTCGTTTGTTATCAAACGTGCATTGAGTAACAAGAATTTCCGTAACTTGTTTACGCAACGAGAACATGTATTCGTTCGATGAATGGTGAGTCGTGACATTATTCGACAATCATTGTGCCACACGTATGTACATTTGAATTAAATATGAGCAATTCCTTAAACAATCGCTGGTCACAATTAAACTGCGGGCTACATTGATGCATTCCATTCTTAGGTGACATCTTGAGTAGGATAAAATGAATATAGTGTAAATAAAAAGTGACGGCCGTGGCATTGTGCCTGTGCGTCGACTCCTACGCACTTGAACCTCTCCGTCTAGGTTCGAATTTCACCTCTTTCGAGTTAATGCTAGTGTCTAGAAAAAGCTTCTCGAACTTGACCGTTCAGAGTGGGCATAAAACTATAGGTCTCTTCCATTGTGAAGGTGGAAGAACAATAGCACGCACAACACGAGTGGTTGCTCAGAAGCTAGGCCCTGGACCTCTACGGTAGCGCCACCCATATCGTTATATTATTATTAAGTGAAAGTGTTAAAGAAATCAACTTTATTGTGTAATGATCAGGAATGAGAAATAGATGATTACGCAATAAGGAGTTAAATTTTCGTTCGTTCTGCGCAGCCTACGTCACAGGCGACACCCCATTTGACAGCTCTATGTAATTTTCATACGAATTGCAAGAAATAAAACTAATTGCGAGAGAAGCTTGGACTGGTGGTGAAGTGTGTACTGTCCTTAAGAATTGGCATACAACTTCGTCGTCTTGGACACAGCGTCACAATGGACAGGTACAACCTCAAGGTACCCAAGGATTCCGTATACCTTGACTAAGAGTGTCCTCTGCTTTGAGACGCTGCATTCGTTGAATAACTCTTCCAAACCGCTATTTCCTTGCGCTCAGAAGTTAATTGATTAATAGAACCAATTTTCGAAGTGACAAGATGACTTTACACACGCCATTGATCATCCCTGTCCTGTTGTAATATAGGAGGCATGGACATCCACACAAAAGTGGATGAAGAAGTCCTTGGTATCTTTGATAGAGACAAATTATGCGCGCGATCTTTGGCCCTATTTGCGTTGACGATATTTAAAGGAGAAGTTTGTAGGGCTGTATAACGACATGAGCCTAGTCAGGTGTCAACGGATCCAACGCCTAAGGTGGCCTGGACCATGTGGAGTATGGACAACTCAGATCCGGGCCGAAGAGTTTTAAAAGCCGAACCTGTGGGACAACGCAACAGAGGACGATGCCATCTTATGTAGCGCACCCAAGTGGAAAAGGACTTTATAGAACTTGGCATGCAATACTGCAGGCAACTAACCAGAGGTCGTCCTAGTAGAAGAGGCTTGTTGGTTTGAGGCACAGGCCCACGCTGAACTATGGCGCCACAACGTAGAAGAAGTTCGTATTCTCTTCGAAAGATAAGTTATTAGCTCTGTTTGTAATGGTAAGCAGGACAAAATTCAACTATGAACTGTACGGGTTATGCAGTAACATGAGTCTAGTCAGGACCAACCCATATGGTGGCTTTAACATGCAGAATACCTTTCCGTCTTAAAGAGTTTTTAACTCCAACGAATGCAGCAGAGGCAAGTTAAATTATGGCTGACATTGTATTCATCCAAACTGGTGAAATTTGAACTTGATTGGTAAAGGAGCCCGAATGTCCCACGTTCACTACGACTCTAATTTAAGTAAATACACTATGAAATGCGTTCCATATGTATTGGAAAACGCATACATTTAAACCATGTAACAATGATAAAGAGCTTGTGCATTACGCCCCTGTGTACTTACTTACTTAAGGTGGCGCTACAGTCCTAGCTGGACCTGGGCCTCAACCAACAAGCGTCTCCAGCCAGTTCGATCTTTAGCTAGCTGTCTCCAGTTTCGCACGCATAGTTGGTTGAGGTCCCTTTCCACTTGCGTGCGCCACCTGAGTCGCGGTCTTCCTCTACTGCGCCGTCCCTCGGGGGTGGATTCGAAGACTTTTCGGGCCGGAGTATTGGTTTCCATCCGCTCTACATGACCTAGCCATCTCAGTCTTTGGATCTTCACTCTTCTGGCTAAGTCGATGTCGCTGAACAGCCCGTATAGTTCGTCATTATATCTCCTCCTCCACTCACCGTCTATGCAGACGGGACCGAAAATCACACGAAGAATTTTCCTCTCGAAACAACCAAGGGCAGCTTCATCCGCTTTTGACAAAGTCCATGCCTCCGCGCCATATAGCAGGACTGGGACGATTAAAGTCTTGTAGAGCGTTATCTTGGTTGTTCGAGAGAGGGCTTTGTTTACCAGTTGCTTTCTTAGCCCAAAGAAGCAGCGATTGGCAAGGGTTATTCTTCGTTTGATTTCAGCGCTTGTGTCATTGTCTGAGTTGATAGCGGTGCCTAGGTAGACAAAGTTTTTGACTACCTCAAAGTTATATCTGTCTGCTGTGACGTTCTGACCGAGACGTCGGTGTTGGGTGCCCTTTCTCGTTGACAGCATATACTTGGTCTTACCCTCGTTTACCGCTAAACCCATCTTCGCGGCCTCCGTTGCAATACCCACAAAAGCGCCATTGACATCACGCTGCGTTCTTCCAATAATGTCAATATCGTCGGCATATGCGAGTAGTTGGACGGACTTCTGAAAGATTGTTCCTCTGGTGTTGGCGTTCGAGTTTTGAACAATTCGTTCCCCTGTGTACCAGGGATGAAAAAGAGACTTTTGAAAATATATCCAAATACTTACTGTTCTATTCCGTATAATCTCTTTTTTATTTGATATTTCATAATTCTGTGATCCCCTTTCACATATTAAAGTTCAAAAATTTAATATTTACATTAAAATAAACATAACATAGTTAATTCATCAATACTTCATTAATTACAAATACAAATAAAATAATAGAATGGATATTTCAATAAATGCAATACTATAAATTGATGTATACTATTTTCATACATATATATCAGTTTATATGTATATATGTTTATGTATCAATATTTCATTTCAGGGTATAGTTCATTTAGTTGATCAAAATTTACAATTGATATTTACACAAATACCATTGTTTACATATTTCGAAAAATTCGTCTTCCGGATCGGGTAACCATAGGATCGCTGACAAAACGTCTGCTTCCAGAAGGTTGACTTTCAGATGCGGCTTCCTCTCCCCTCTCCAGGTGTGCTCCAGTTTGTGTGTTTTCTCCCAGATCTTCAGGATATTCTACTGCTGAATTGAATGGCTGTAATAATTCTTTATGAGACGTTTTAATTAAGTGAAATCTATTCCTACGAATTATTCTTTTTTCTGTTTGTATGAGATATGACCAAATCTTTTTAAGTCTCTTATCCATACGTTATCCCCAATCTTAAGTTCAGAGAGCTCTATGGAGCGATGTCTTTTGTCAAAGTTTGTCTTGTACTTTTTTCTGTATAGATGTTCTTTTCTTTCTAGGGTTTTAAAATTTGGCTGTTTTCTTAGGTATATATTTGGTAATGTATCTCGGATTTGTCTTCCAAATAAGAGTTCTGCTGGACTGATTCCTTTTGCAAGTGGAGCATTTCTGTATGCCAGCAGTGCTGTTTCGACTCGATTAGGATTTTTCTTTATTATTATTTTAGCTATTTTAACAGCTGCTTCTGCAGCTCCGTTCGCCTGATGAAATTGTGGACTACTGGTAATAATTTCAAATGACCATTCCTTGGCGAATTGTCGAAATTCTGAGGAATTGAGATTTTGGAACTGTGTTCCACTGTCCGTGTAAACGTATTGTGGGATCCTATACCAGACAAAATGTAGATTTACATGTCTGTATTAAGTCACTCATAGGCATGCGACTTAACTCAATAGTTTCAAAATACCGTGAATAATGGTCTGAGATGACTATGTACCATCTATTATTTGTTTTAAAAAGATCCATAGACGCTTTTTGCCAGGAATATGCGGGGAAATCAGAGGGTATTAAAGGCTCATGTCTGTTTACTGTGTGTTGAATGCAGGTTTGGCATTGTTTTATGGTTTCTTCTATTTCTTTGGAAATACCAGGCCACCACATTGTCCTTTGGGCTCTAAGTCTTGTTTTTGTGATACCTAAGTGGCCTTCGTGCAATTTGGAAAGCATAAGTCTTCTGAGCTGTTTTTTTAATCATTCTATTTTTGCGTAATAAGAGGTTGTCTATTGTGCTTATTTCATTTCTCACGGGGTAAAATAATTTGACCTCTGGGCTGAGAAAATCTTTAGTTTTACATTGTTTTGCAAAATGGCCTAATCTTTAACACTTTCTACATTTCTCATTTTTTGGCGGACAGTTGTTGAAACTATGACTCTCAAATCCGCACCGAATACATCTACCCCCTTTCCTATGCTTTCCAAACTGCGCAAAATTCTTTTCCTTTACGTTCCCATTTGGATAATTTTTTCCCGAATTGTTCCGCGCCTTTTTCGCATTTTCAAAACGTGCAACGTTAAATATGTTTGAGGTTATGGCAAGATCTTGTTTTTGGCGCTGCAATTCTTCCACCTGTCGCAATGCTGTAAGAGCAATAAAGTAAGAGCTGAGTTTTTCAACACTTACCTTATATGGGGTGGGACATGGCCGAAATGTGTCGAAAATTTCCTCCGCCTTTTCTCCCATGCAGTAGATTAATGTGCTGACTTGGTGTCCTTCATTAGCCTCATTTAATCCACTTCCCATCCGATATCTACCAAAGCGCGCAATCCATCGTTCCCAGTCTGACGGTATGCAGGAAAATTCTCCTGGTGGGTTAAGGGTAATATGTTTTGGTGTTATCTTCCCCAAATTTGCAGTAGATGTTCCTGCTTTTTCTTCCGGCATTTGCACTTTATTATTTACTTTCTTTTCCAACTATTTTAAACTTTATTTTTCTCTTATAAATATGCACGCTGCTTCCAGTCATCAAGACCAAGCTGTCTTGCATCCGCGATTACTTGGTCTTTATACCGGAGATTCGGTCTTCCTCTCCTTCTCGAACCAGTAGGCTCGGATTCAAAGATCCTCTGTGCTGGAGCATTGTTGTCCATGCGCTCGATGTGGCCGAGCCAGTGCAGTCGACGGATTTTTGCCTTCCGGACTACATACACATCCTGGTACAGCTTGTTAAGTTCGCGGTTATGTCTTCTCCAACATTCGCCGTTTATACCATCAGATGTTAATCTTTCATTCCTACCTACTAACCTACTAAATAGGAACGTAAACGGTATTTGAACTCAAGTGAGCTCGGATGGTCATATGAACCTTCTTTGGCACGTATTACACCAAAGAACTGATTCCTGATTCAGTCGATAGGTAATTATATATTCAGCTCCAAATTTTTTTCTTTGAGGCATTCGAAAAGCAAAGTCGGTGATGATTATCAAAATGCCTCTCTGAAATGGAAGCAAGTTAGTTCTTCTGACAAACAACAATCTTACCACAATGTCCTGGTATGGACATCGGCTTCCAGTTCAAAATTTTCTTTCATCCACTAGTCCTTGGATTTTTAGGACAATAATTAAGTAATTCGTATTTCAAATTGCGTCCTTAGTGAAGGGTTTAGAGTAAACGAAAAAGTTTCACTTCGATTTCTGCATTTTTTTCTCGCAAAAGCATGAGCGATTGTATCGAAAACAGTACAATTGTACCGACTTTTTCAATCCTGTTGTGTACTCTTAGTGATTTCCCTTAAAGACATTTGTTCGACGATTAACACAAGACTAGCTCCACCTCAACCAGCATAAGTTTGACCTAGGTTAACAATAATTTGACTCGCTAACATAATGTCGTCAACCCATTGAAATTAAAAACCTTGCGCCAACGAACGAACCTCAAGGGAAATCATTAAGCAACCTGTTTGGCTTTTCTTGCAATTTGGTGTGAAATGGGAAGTTAGTGACCAAGTTCGAATCAGCATTTCCTTTTTGATTCGTTGCTCGAAACATAACTTGCAAGTCTAAGGTGTGTGTGATCTTTGGTCCACGTCCAGTTTCAACCACGAAATGTACGCCAAAGGTCCATTATCGTCACATGGTGAACGGCGTAGTGAACGTGGGACATTCAGACTCCTTTTCCACTCAAGTTCATCTACACTCTTGGGTTTATGTACACGTATTCTCAAATTCTGATATATTCATGCCTTACACCTGCAGTCAATGTTGTAAACCTTAAGATTTCGATTAATTAGTTAGTTTTGAGGCAACGAACTTAACAGCCAGTTCATTTTATTGGTGTGGTCAGAATTTAATTCTATTAACATTCGGTTTCAGGCGTGCTATTTGGCTTCACAACCTGTTGCGCTGTATCAGCTGATACGTTGCGTTCAGTTCCACACAAGCACTCGTCTTATCTAGTCCACAAACCACAACACACTCAGCTGTTATCGCTGAAAAACCGACTAGCTCCAATTATCTACCCATAAATTGTTATTTATTTTTCTCCTATCAGCTCCCATCTAACCTTGCACACGGAATCGCAAAAAAATGAGCAAAATCTCCACGGGTAAGAAAATCAGTAGAATACCTTTAAATTTGTCCACTAAAGTGCAGATGTTTTATTTTTCTAATCGTCAGTCCTCCGCTTCGCCCTTCTCCAACTCAAAGTGTCAAAGGACAAAGCAGAGAACGTACAAAACGCAATTACGAAAATTGCACAAGTAGTCAACGAATCTAAGCCCAGAGTTGTTGCTCTATCCGAGTGCTTCAACTGCCCGTATGGAACGAAATTCTTTCGCGAGTATTCTGAAACCATTCCCGATGGGTACACGAGTAAACTTCTCTCGGAAAGTGCAAAGCAACATGGAATCTATATAATTGGCGGCACTATTCCCGAGGAAGGTGATGGAGATACTATTTACAATACGTGCACAATATGGGATCCATCTGGGAATCTTATAGGAAAACACAGAAAGGTTTGCATGTCATGTGTATCATGTGTACCTGTAGTATTGTTTGGATGGTTTTGCAGGTACATTTGTTTGACATCGATATTCCAAATGGAATCCGTTTCAAGGAATCAGACGTTCTTGCTCCCGGTGATCAGTTGACTATAGTCGAGGCTGATGGACACAAAATTGGAATCGGCATTTGCTACGACATTCGGTTTGAGGAAATGGCCCGTGTTTACAGAAATCAAGGTGATATCAAATGGAACTGCTTCATGGGTCGTGAATTAATGTAAATCTTTTTGTGAAGGCTGTGAAATGTTGGTTTATCCTGGTGCATTTAATATGACCACTGGCCCATTACATTGGGAGCTATTGCAGAGATCCAGGGCGAACGATAATCAAGTGTTCGTTGCCACCATATCGCCGTCTCGAGATGTAAATGCAGGTTACGTTGCTTATGGTCATTCAATGGTTATCGATCCTTGGGCTAAGATTCTGAAGAGTGCCAACGAAGGGGAAGATGTTGTTATTGCTGACGTTGACTTTTCATTGGTGGCACAAGTTCGTCAGCAAATACCCATATCGGTTCAGCGGCGAACAGACCTCTATTCAACAGAAATTAAGTCCAAATAGGAGGTTATACATCAAATTGGTGATAAATTACTTTAAAGAAGGTGTAGTTTTCTTTTGCTGGAGTTCATTCGGTCATATTTTATTCGTTTGTGGTCACACTTGTTTGAGATGAATTGCAAAATAACAAAATAGGGATAGTTAGTTCAAGAATCCTCGCAATGAGCGGACGTCGAACGAGCCGATCGATTAATGTACGATTAAAATACGTACGATATCAAGGAAATACTTGTCAGAAATTGAATAAAACTCAAACTTACAGAAATCGTCGCCGACATCCAGCATACCGAGCATGTCCAAGTTGAGAAATGGTAAGTTCACCAATAGGTCCGCCCAAAAACAAGCTCCCAAAATACCAACTCATTCACAGTTGTTCGCTTCGCCTTACTTCAGCTAGACGTTGGCAAGGATAAAGTGCAAAACGTCAAGAGTGCCTTGTCAAAAATCGCCCAAATCGTCCGCGAAAGCCAACCGAGAGTTGTAGCGCTTTCGGAGTGTTTCAATTGTTTGTATGGCATTAAGTATTTTCGTCAATTCAGCGAGACCATTCCCGATGGCTTCACGAGTCTGTGTCTCTCCGAGTGCGCCAGGATGCATGGCATCTACATCATTGGCGGAACAATACCAGAGAAAGATGAAAATGAATGCATCTACAATACTTGCACTGTATGGGATCCTTGTGGACAACTGATTGCAATGTACCGGAAGGTTTGTCAAAAGTAATGAAGATTCCCACGTTAAAGATGCTTGCTTACAGATGCATCTATTCAATGTGGATATACCAGGCGGACTTTGTTTTAGAGAATCCGACATCCTCTCAGCGGGCAATCAGTTCACAACTATCGAAATTGATGGACATAAAATTGGAATAGCCATTTGTTATGACCTGCGCTTCGAGGAATTAGCTAGAATATACCGAAACGATGGTTAGACATCGGTTAAATGGTCGAAATTGCGAAATCTAATTTTAGTTTCTAGGCTGCAAAATGTTGATCTATCCTGGTGCATTCAATTGTACAACAGGGCCCATGCATTGGGAACTACTGCAGCGTGCTAGAGCAAATGACAATCAAGTCTTTGTAGCATCTATTTCACCTAGTCGAGATGCAAGTGCTCTCTACGTTGCATACGGTCATTCAATGGTTGTGGATCCATGGGCTAGAGTGATCGCAAGCGCAAAGGAATGCGAAGAAGTCCTGATAGTTGACATTGATTTCCGTGTTGTTGACCAGGTTCGGCAACAGTTGCCCACGTCACTCGAAAGAAGATCTGACCTCTATACTACTCAAAAGAAGTCACATTTTTAGGCAATATACTTTATGGAAGAGTTGCTTATTACATGATCTGCACTTGTTTTTATACAATGTATTTATAGGGTATTTCGACTTTCACAAAACGCAAACATATTATTCTACAGTTATTTTAATTACTTCGTCAGTCGTTTCATTTTCACTAATGGGTGCATACGATCGATGCGACTGTCCAAATAGGGCCCTTATTGCGTCGTCTGTTGCTATCAATGGCTGACTTATAAACTCTAGTGACTGTAAAATATAACGATTTCTTGTTAAATGAAGGAAGCCACAACAAATAATTGGTTGTTACATACTTGCACGGCAAACTGTTCGGCTTCGGTAAGCTTATTGTCGTTATTTAGGTAAAGATTGTCGGGAATTCCCACGCCGGAATGAAGCACCATTTGTTGCATGATATTGAGACACTCTGATCCTAAGCTGACCACATCGGTTGCGGGTAAATTCAATGACTTTATCTTTGCCATAAATTTCAAGCTTTTCAGCATTTCCAGTTGGACTTTTCGCGTTTCACTGGTCAGGTGGAGTAGTCGCTTCGTTGATTCGGTTAGCATTTCGTTTTTCTGCGAAAGATCGGCCTTCCAACGGGCAAGTTCTTCAACCATGACGCTGCTAGCTAAGAATTTACTTCGCCACACCTCGCACTGTCCGGCTAAGAATTCAATTTGCTCCTGTAACAAAAGTAGTAAAGAATAATTATTGAACAAAACTGCAAAAGTACTGCACGAGCACAAACATTTCCTGACACCGAAATATGCCAGAACTTACAGTATGTGTTGTTAAGTTGTTAGCCGTATCCAAGAGTGCTCTTGCCAGCTGAAGTTTATCCTCCGTCAAAACGTTAACCTTCGTTTGCAGATCCTCACCCACTGAAGCGACGAGCAGTTTTTTCAATTCCGAGTTGACCTGCACTTGAAACTTGAGCTGACTCTGCAAATAGTCTCGGTCCTCTTTTACTTTCTGCAATTCAGCTTTCATCTCGGCCATTTCGGGGTCGGCTATCTTTTGCTGCTCCGGTTCACTTTCGGATTCTTTGGATGACTCGTGCAGCTCCTGGACTCTCATAGTGGACATGTGACTAACTAGAACGCCGATATCCAAATTGTTGCGATCTTTCTTGAGCACTCTATTCGAACTATCTTTGCTTGGTACGATTGGATTCACAGCACCCGTGTAGGGTTCAAAAGGTATAAAACGTGGGGGCTTAGTTCTCTTATGCTCCGGTGTATCACGTACATCGACTAATCTTGGCGTCAGCAGACGGAGTTCACCTCTCGGCTTCACCGCAGGTAAACTCCTCGAGTTTTCTGATGGCCGATATAGAGTATGAAGGCCAGGAATGGGAAGTGTGCTAGCACTGGGTTGAGGTTTCTTTTGATGCACAGTCTCTTGAATGTTGCTATCCTTACGCCGCAACTGGGATTTCGAAAATGTTGGCTTATGTTCAGTTTTTCCAATGTCATCTTGTTCCATTCCGTCACCACTAGTGCGAGCTGAAATGGATAATTGGAATAGTTATATGAATAATTAATGTTTCCTAGATGTTGAGGAGTATATCGGAAGTGCATTATACCTTTTTCCATACCGACTCCTTCGTTGATAGGCATTACAGAATGGAGTTAATGGCACTAGTTTTACGTTATGTTTTGCTGTAAATTAAATCTTCTGGAATAATTTGTTCATATGCAATTTGTATCTGTGTTTTTATTTTGGACTTTGAAAAGAATTGTTTTCGCTTTTTTGTTTTGTTGCTCTACGAGAAGTGACCAGTCAACGTCAACGAAGTCTGTCAAAATTGATTTCAATGTTAAAAAAACAGTGCTGCCAAGTTCAGTGTGTATAATTGGTAAGCTTAAAATATTTCGATCATTCAATCGATGATAGTAACGCGTTTTAAATGAATTTCAATTTACATTATAACCTGAAATGTGTCATACATACTTAAAAATATACATACATATCCATACATACATACATACCTGAAATGTTTAGCGTTCACACTAAACAATTTTTAAAACGATAGGATTTGCTTGACGTCAAATAGGAAAAAAGTCACAATGCCTTGTCTACCGTATTACAAGTCTGCCAACTTTGTAGTAAGAAGCTTTCACATCGTAGATTTGGCCCTTCAAGCACGGTTGTCAAGCAAATCGTATCGGCAAATTGTTGAGTGTGAAAGCCGCTAAACGCATGATTTTACTTTTATTTGTTATAAAAAACAAACCTATTTACCTACATAGGCCGGTTTTACATTACAAATTAATTTGTGTGATCCATTTTGTTCCACCTCCCTTAGCCAAAACACTGTAAAATCGGCTGTGAATTTAGAGTACATAAAAGCCGCCTTAGTACACTCATACACTACAAGAGTGAACGCACTCTACAAACACGACACAACACCTTGAATGACAATTCTGCGTCACAATTTTCATTGGTTTGCCTGTCAGTTGTGAGAAAATAAATCTTTTTTCTCCATTTTATTTGTTCAGTATTTTATTTAGTTTGTGGAATTTAAAGTATTGCTTATTCTATAAGTCCTCGAAAAAATGGTAAGTAAATGCATTTCAGATACCGGCAATTGAAATTGAAAACCCCTTAATTGACCGAAAGAAACTAAAACATGAAATCAGTTCATGCCACCTGCTCTTATTGGGATTCCATTCACACCTTCGAATTTCAGATGCTTTTTATGCTGTTGTTTAGCCGACAGGGCAAGTTGAGATTACAAAAATGGTATGGTGCATATCCCGATAAAGTTAAGAAGAAGATCACCAGGGAATTGGTTACAACAATACTGGCAAGAAAACCAAAAATGTGCTCATTCTTAGAGTGGAAAGATTGCAAGATCGTATACAAACGGTATTTGCATTTTTTTTTTTTCATTGCAAAGGGTTTTCTAAGTGTCTGTTTTTTTTATTCTCTTGCATACAGGTATGCAAGTTTATATTTCTGCTGTGCGATAGAACAAAACGATAATGAACTTCTGACGTTGGAGATTATTCATCGATATGTAGAATTGTTGGATAAATACTTCGGCAGTGTAAGTAGATACATATATACATAGTTAGTAGGATAGAGGTTTAAGTGGGTCGCGGTTGCTGTGTTGTGACAGTCATGATTGAAGAAATCCAATAGACCTACAGAGAACGGGGTTAAATGGAGCGGAAATCCCAGCCAGCAAGAGGATTTTAGAGTAACAACTAACAATAACAAACTTATTAGAAACAAAAACTTTTCAGAAACAAAAACTTTTCACAAAATCGAAATACATGTTTTTTGTCCTAGGTATGTGAACTTGATATAATTTTCAACTTCGAAAAGGCCTACTTCATACTTGATGAACTCCTAATCGGTGGCGAGATGCAAGAGACATCCAAGAAGAATGTCCTCAAAGCCATCGCATCCCAGGATCTGCTCCAAGAGGTCAGTACACCAGAAGCGTATGAATTGTAAAAAAAAAAACATTCTTTAACATTAACAAAGAAAAAAAAAGTTGTTTCGTTGATATTTCTGTTTAGAATGCTGTATAATTCTGTTTTGTATTTTTTTTGTTGTTTCTGTCCTCTTTAATTCAATTCGTTTTGCATCCATACCAACAACTATACAAACAAAAAGAATAATAATTTGTCTCTCTTTGGAATGCTTTGAGCTTTACATTCGAAAATAATCATAAAATGTCCCTAGGATGTTTTACGTCAATTTTTTTTTACGACTTTTAACTTACATGTATTATTATTGAAATTAACTGGAAATTTAGATGAAAAACAAAATGAAAATAACCAAACCTCTTAGGAGAATGCATGTGAGATCTTGTGTTGCATAGTATTGATAATGTGTCTACAGTCCCCGATATTTGTTTTCGTTTCTTTTATTTATTCTTTTGTTTTGTCTTTTTTTAGTTTTTTTATTTATCTAGCAATAATAAGATAATAAATCAAATAGTAATATATTTATTCAGTATTTATTTATCTTGCCATTTGTATAATGTGGCTGTTGATTGAAAAGGATGTGGCATTGATTAATTAAACAATCAAAAGTAGTAGAATAATTTGCTATACATATGTATACTCTTTTTTTTTTATTAAGACAGATTTGTAAGTGAATTCATCTGGGGGGAGGGTTGGAAATCATGGCTCATTGTGGGCAAGCCAAATCAGTTGTCATGTCATATTCATTTTTCACTTGTTCGTGTATTGCACATGGTAATGATTCATTTTTAATCGTTCATTAGAAGCATTTGTTTATCCGTTTAAAATTAATCAATCAATTAAATTGGCTGCACAAGTACCTTTAACATGGTGTCTGTTGGAAAGTTCGTCCGTTTTTTTTCTTATTTGAATACATATAGTAAACATATGACTTATACTAGACCGAAGAGTGCTTGAGAGTCGCCAATATGTAGCACGTCTTCGAGCCTCAATATCGATGACCAAAAGACTGATAGAGTTTATGACTAGGTGGTTGGCATATACTGAGCTGTTCAAAATAATAGGGAAAGAGTAAACTAGAATATTTTTCAAGGATTTTTATCAAATATTTGAAACCTAACAGATAACTAAAATTTTTAGTTTATTTTGGCACATCATTACGAAAATGTTTTCCTTAAGATTTTTTTATATTTCATATTCATATTTAATTTTATCACTATGTGATTGAAATTACTTCCAAATACACTGTTCAAAATAATAGGGAAATTCACAGTAAACATTCGTTTTACAAGAAAGTACTAATACGAAAGTAACATTTTTATTAAATAGATAGAGATTAAATTTGTGTAGATTAGTGTCCCTAATAACCGCCCTTTTTCTTTAGCACAGCACTTATTCGACGTGGCATGGACTCTATAAGTTCTGACACTTAATCAAAGGAATGGCCTTGCAATGTTTCTCAATTTCGGTCCAAAGGTGAACGTCTGTGTAGTCAAAGATTTTTTCAGTTCCGCTCACAAATTCTCGATAGGACTGAGATGGCCATGGTAATACCGACACTTGATGGTCCCTTAACCAAGCACTCACTAATTTCGATGAGTGCTTTGGATCGTTGTCATGTTGGAAGTGCCATCTTAACGGCCTGTTGTCCTCAGCGTATGGTAACATCACATTATTTAAGATATCACGATAAACTTCCTTAGTCTTTTATTTGTAATATGGGTCCAACACCGAACCAAGAAAAACAGTCCCACATCATGACGCTTCCACCTCCATGCTTTATGGTTTTTTTCTGAATCGGAAGTGGAACTCTTTTAACTTGAAGCCGCCGAACGTTTCTACAACGGTCAGAACCAAACAAATTTATGTTGGTTTCATCACTGCAGAGAATGTTACGAGACATCTCTTTGGAATGGTTTCTGAAACTTAAAGCGAACTCTTTTCTTGCTTTTGCATTCCTTTTACTCAGAAATGGAACTTTGCGAGCGATCCTTACTGGTAGTTGATTTTTCACTAATTTTCGCCGGACCGATGGGGCACTGACTATGTTGCTTATTTCTGCTGCAATTGCCTTTGATGTAAAGGGATTCTTTTTGGCTAGTAACACTATATGGGAGTCATCAGTGGAAGTCGTTTTTCTTGGTCTACCTCGTGTTTCTTTTGCTGCGGTTCTGGAAAGTGCATTGGAAACAAAATTAACCGATCTTTTCAGGTCTTTCCCTGTTTGTGTTTCTTGATGATATGGTTTTCTTCAGAACAATTCCCGTTATGGCCCATTTTGTAATAAATCTACAGAGGTATTCGTAAAATTAACTACAGTTCTTACATACAGAACACACAACAAACACAAACGAATACCTTTTAACTCTTTTTGAATAAAGATATCAAGGAGAAAGCAAAATTCCCTATTATTTTGGACACTCAAGAAAACTCTTTTTCCGTACTTTGCACTACTGCGCCACTTACATGAATGAATAGCTGACATTATGTGCATGCATAGTAAAGGCCATAAAGCTGTGCAAATAACGGTACCGCATACTGATGCGAAAAGTAAATGAGTAAAAATATCGATTATGCGTGATCATCTCTATTATTTTGAACAGCTCTGTATGTATTTCTGAATACGCCACCACAGATTTCTTTATTTCTGTTCTACCTCTTATTGACCAATTAACGAAAGTTGCATTTCGAATACCGTCCGTAATAGTTGACTGTTCCAATGGCGAACGAAAACATTCAATAATCAAGAGCTGTCACTCATAAACATACGACATGAAGTCAAAGTTTTACCACTGACAGAAGAACTCTGGCGCTTTTTTAATAAAATGAAATTAATTGATATTAAGTAGTTCAAACAAGAGATGAGAAATAGACCACAAGTTGAAATATTGCAACCATTTAGATAAAAACTACACGAACTTTCCAATTAACACAAGCAGCCGTACTTACATGTGTAACCACAGCACTAACTTACATTTTTCGCGAGCTCTCATTCCCATTTTCCTTAAATAAATTCACTTACAATGTACTGCACTGGAAAAATGATGAGGTCAGGCATGGTTACTCACTCACCTTCAAAATATTAAAAAAAAACCCTACGTAGCTAAAAGAAAATAGAACTAAACAGCATTATCAATAAGTAATTACACAATTGATAAGTCCACAAAAGAGAAAGAAGAAACCGACAAATAACGTTAGCAATAATCCTAGTTAAGTTTTGCATGAATTTTTAATTGTATTCAGAGTCACCTTTGAGGACCACATACAATTGTTTGGAATTGCACTTGCATGCGCACTTAATACATTTGTTTTGTTTTGTTTATAAAATACTTTTTTTTTTTTGATTGCATTTAATTACGTATCCACCATTTATTTGAATGTAGTTACATAAAAAAAATCCCTTTGTTTTACATATTTATATATATATACACACGTTCCTAATTGTATTCAATGAAATTGTCTCTTTTTCGTTTATTCTTTACGCTTTCAATATGAAAAATAAAAATAACAAACAACAAAAAAAAATATATATATGAAAATATAATCAAGGACTTCACTGAGTATCTTAATTGATTAGATATCCCACTAGAAGAAAAGAGTGTTGAATCGAAAATAAAACTCATCTAATCCATCAAATTGGCTTTAAAATATATATATATTTATTATTTTATTTTATTTTTTTTTTTTCATTTTCATTTTCTTTAAAAGTGTTTAGTGAAATTTCTTTTATGTTCATTCTCAGTTGATAGTTATTACTAATATTTAAATTAATCACTCCATTATGGTAGTTGTACTTAATCACAAAGATTCACATAAAACAGTCGGACCAAAGAATGGATTCGTGACTTATGCCGATAATAATTTAAATAATAAATGTTTGAAAGGCACACATAAAAACACACATCGCGAGGGCTTATAAGGTGAATGAAATGTTTTATAAATGAACGCCAAAATGCAGCTATATCTGACGTTCACATTCACGTTGATTCATTATTTATTTAGATAAGCTACATGGATCAACGTTGTTTACAAGACGTAGTCCATAGTCGAATAGAGTTCTTAGTTGGAGTTTTAACTGAAGTATCCAGTATAGCGAAGCCACTTCGTTGCACATTAAACTGATAAAGCCATAGGAATCACCGAAAATCGTTTGCTCTAACTTCAGTTTTCAGATAATTTAGTTTCTGTCTTAAGTCTTCTTTTGTGGCAATCTCTTAAAATGATTCATAAAAATATATAAATATACTAGCTTAAACCACGCCCGCTTCGACAGGCAATTCAGATCTGTTTGTGTTTGGTGCGAACAAATTTAGATAAATCACCAACAAATGGGGCAAAAGTCGAATATTAATAAAAAAAAAAAAAATAGCTACATATCGGGTCCACAACTAATGTACGGGCGGTAGAGGGAAACATACCCATTTTGCCACTTAGTCTTGTAAAAATAGATGTTACCTACGCATTGCATAAGCGGAGCGAAATATTGAACACAAAATTGAAGTATGTCATCCCATTTCAACGGAGAATCTGCAACAATATAGAAAGAGGCCCTGGCCTTCAACGGCCTGTACCGCCAACCGTACCAAAAAGGTCCGCTTTAGCTCAATACGTTCACAAAAAAAATCAATCAATCAAGTAGCGCCACTTCCACTGATGACTTCCTGGCCTAGAAGCCGTGGCCTTCAACGGTCTGTACCGCCAACCGTACTATTAGTATAGAAAGAGCACACCTAAATAGGACCGCTTTAGCTCAATACGTTCACAAAAAAAATCAGAGTTGCGCCACTTCCACTGATGACTTCCTGGCCTAGACTTTAATAAAATCATACATAATCACCATTTAGTTGGAAACTATGACAAACACAATGACTAAGCAATTAGAATAGATCTCACCAAATGCCAACACATTAATTGAATACCATGCGTCCAAGAAGTAAGTTGTAGTCCAGTTTAGTTGACGAATTACAAACCGTCG
The DNA here is from genome assembly GCA_907269125.1 of Eristalis pertinax. Classification (NCBI taxonomy): domain Eukaryota; kingdom Metazoa; phylum Arthropoda; class Insecta; order Diptera; family Syrphidae; genus Eristalis; species Eristalis pertinax. The sequence continues at coordinate 53,589,230 of OU026145.1, forward strand.
TTATTAGAGAACCCTCTCATAGACATAGACTTTTGCAAAAGAAAAAGGCAAGAAATGTATCGCTAAAGTTCATGCAATCCACACACCAACACACACATTTTACAATTAATTTGAAGAATATTAACCATTATCTGATTTATATATGTACAATAAATAACTGTTTCTATTTCTGTCTTAAACTAAGTAGCCATAACAACTAACGCATATGAATAATGTTTATATCTAACTCACAGACATCTAGAATAAGATAAATGTATTTTTGAATGTGAATAAATTTATTTGTGAAGGGAACCAGACATTTTTTAATAATATCATATCTACTAGTTGACTTATGTATGTATATATGTTTCTTTCTCTTTATATATGGATATGTATGTGTTTACATTTTAAAATAAATTCAAACTTAACAACAAAATGTATATGTATACCATACGTAAGAAAAAAAAAAATAAAACTATATTTGTTTCAATGTTCTATACAAACAAATGCACACTCACTTACTAACACTAGCTTTCTAACTTTTTGTGCATTCACAGATGATTATTTATCTTTCTAATAAGCTTTTGATCATGTCGGTGTTATTTGTTACCTATTCCTCCCCGCCCCCACGTTTTTTTTTTCTTTTCTATTTCACAACATTTCTTTAAGGAAACTCATGCTCTCTTTGCATATTTACTAACATCATTCCATTTTGTAACAAAGGTAAAATACAGAACAATGAAATGCAAATTACTTCATCATTGATTTGTTACCATCCGATAAATCAACCAAAAAAAAAGCAGTCATTTTTGGTCCAACCATATATATTAGATATTGATAAACTAATTTAATGATTAATTTACAAATACACAAAAACACACAAGCACTTAACATGAAAAATGAATTCCTATCTCTGCTGTGGGCTTTAAATACAATTTGATTAGTTTTTTCAAATAACTTAACTTAATGTACTGTCGTGACTAAAGAGCTATGACATTTCAATTCATTATACACCTTGTGTCGATTTAGATCTGAAGCTTGGAATTACATCGCTTTGCACGTACTACCCATGTGACGGTAAAGTTTAGGTCTCTTGTTGCAGTTTTTCATTGTTCATCGGAAAAGATTCAATTCAAAGAGGGTATACTTGCATCTGTCAATTGCTTTCGTGCATGCCTCTTTTTTTAAGGAATATCAATCATGAGTATATCGTAACACTACAGAATGATATTAGGTGTAGTGAAAAGAAATCCATTATTTTTGCACGACATGCTGTAAAAATGGTCAGATTTAGGTCAAATATTCGCCATTTTGTTGGATTATTTGTTGACATTTTGATGATAATGCTGGTCCCTACTGTCGAAAAACTGAGAGAGTCTTGTTTAACAAGCCTGTCTTGAGGCGACATTTTCACCAGCAAAATGATTCGCCATGGACATGAACAGGTGGTAATCACTTGGTGCTATGTCCGGACTATAAGGTGGATGCATCAGTACATCCCAACCAAGCTCCCGGAGCTGGCGATTCTGGCAAGTCGCTATCGATGTGTGTGGCTTGGCATTGTCCCAGTGGAACATAATTCATTTCCTACGGGCGAAAACTCCTTTCTTTCTTCACACGCGCCAATTGACGACAATACAGGCCCGAATTTAGTTTTGCCGTAGGAGATCAGCTCATAGCGGACGATTCCCTGCCAATCCCACCTGACCTTCCTGGTCGTCAATCCTGGCTGGGCCACCGTTTGCGCCGACTCATCACAATTCGACCACGACCGTGTTCACTTTTCATCACCAGTCATCATCCGCTTCGAAAATGGGTCAATGCTGGCGTTAACTATCCAGCCTTGTTCAAATGGTTAAAAGCGGTTTTTTGTTCAATGTTTAGATCCTGGACAATCGAAACATTCCTTACATGACGGTCAGACTCGACGACTTCCATGAATTTATGCACATTTTCGGCAGTGGGCCTTCCAGAGCGTGGTGCATCTTTGACATTGAAATTGCCGAAACGGAATCGACGGAACCAAAATTGCACATGGTTAACTTTAGACACATTTTCGTCTTTATCGAAGAAAAACTGTAAAATATGGCGCATTTTCTCTTTGCTGGTGTCCACATTTGAACTAAAGTGAGTCAGTCAATCACAAAGCTATCCGTACAGTTTTTTTTAGTACATTTAGCTTGGTCCGATGGGACCTATACAACACTAGATATAGATCTAGCCATCTGTTGGAAAAAAATAATGGATTTCTTTTTACTACACTAATATAAACTATGTGGCACCAAAGATCGTTCCTAGTCTTAAAGTCTTAATTGGTCATACCATACATTTTATTGTACTGAATGCCGAACTGTAGTAAAAGAATGTGTTTAATGTAACAGAATCACGCAAACAGTATTGAAATTTCTTCGGAATATTTGCCAGTTATAAAGGGTGATTTTTTTAAAAGCTATAGGAAAGTTTTTTCAAAAGAAAACACATAAAATTCAGAAAAATGCATGAAATCTTTATTTGAATCGATAGTACGGTCCATATAATTTAATGCTTGAAGATTATTTCATGCAAATGTTGGCCTTGACTGGTCCATCCGCTTAGTCCAATTTTGGCATACTCTTTCCAACATTTCGGCCGGTATCTCACGAATAAATGCTTCAATGTTGTCTTCCAATGCGTCAATTGAATTGGGCTTGTCTGTATAGACATGAGCTTTAACATAGCCCAACAAAAAATAGTCTAAAGGCGTTAAATCGCACGATCTAGGCGCCCATTTAACCGATCGTGAAATAAAATGTTCACCGAACTCGCCCCTCAATAAGTCCATTGTTGCGCGTGCTGTGTGGCATGTGGCACCGTCTTGTTGAAACCACATGTCATGCAAGTCAAGCTCTTGCATTTTGGGCAAAAAAAAGTTGGATATCATCTCACGGTAGCGCTCACCATTCACAGTTACGTTACGATTCGCATCATCTTTGAAGAAGTACGGTCCATTAACCAGCCCATTAACCGCACCAAACTGTGACTTTTTCTGGATGCATTGGTAGCTCTTGCAATGCTTCTGGCTGATATTCACTCCAAAATCAACAATTCTGCTTATTTACGTACTCATTGGGCCACTTCAGTGGGTCAATTAAACTGACCATAAAATGGAAGAAGCGCGAGATGAACTTTCTTTACAGAGCACGCATTTTGATAACAAAATTCAATAGTTTGCAAGCGTTGTTCGTTTGTAAGACAATTCATGGTTAAATTATAGACCAAACTGAAGATGTTTGACAGTGAAACAAAACACGAAACGTGCGTCAGCTGTTTAAACCAGTGTTGCCAAAAAGATAATAGCTAAAAAATCACCCTTTAGAAGCGAGTTTCCACGTTCACTACGGGTTGCGGCACCCATTTCTTATTCCCACTACCTGTTTGGAGCAAACTTTCTTGTTTCCCTGACGGGTTCTGTCTTGTTTATGAATTCGATGATCACACAATTACGACTAGTAAATCCTAAATATGTATATGTCGTAGATACTTGGTATATATATGTTTAACCACAAATAATGTCTTAAATTCTTATCCGTGCTACTCGTGCATGATGTGCCGTTCCTAACTTCTTGCAATTTACTATTAATCCATGACCAATCTCTATGAAATCTATAGAGAACAAGCAACACATTTTATTCGTCCAAAAGTACATTGTTCATTCCTCAGCAGCATCATCGAAACCCCGATCATCAAAAGAAAAGCGAGTAATAAAAAAAAACAAAAAACTAAAATGCATATGTATAGTTGGAACAATTCCCCTCCAACCCCAACACACTCAATTGAATGTGCTTTTGTTAATTGTCATCGCAAGCAAACCGAACCATTCAAGTAAGATGTATCCGATAGTTGTACATAACATTCATTTAACAACCATTATTGCTGCTCATTGTAATTACCTGTTCATATTCGAATCGCAAATAAAGATGTGGTTAAAAAAACAATCCACAAGTCATTTCAATTCACTACTTCAGTCTCTGTCTCTGTTATTCGTTGTATTTGAATTAAGCATTTATGAACACCCACAGAAGACACAACTTAATCATTTTTATATACTCTAGGATGAAGCTGTTGAGGGCACATTAAGAGATGTTGGACTTCTCTGAAATAAAAATTAAAAAAATAACTAGAATCCACTAAGATACATTTGTTTGCATTGACTTTTGACTTTGCTTTTATTTATCTTCTTTTTTGCCTTGTTAAATGTTGTTCACCTTTTCAGCTAGTTTTAATTCAAAATGTACAATCAAATAAAATAGATAAATACAAAGTACAAACATCGAATATACATTTTTGGGTTTATTTTGTAGGCCGATGGATAATGCACAAAAAAAAAGAAACAAATTTTATTTTCATGCAAAACTTAAATTCATACTTTAAAAAGAATATATAAGTAAAAAGAAATACATACTTAAGACGATGTCTTTGTGAAAACAAGAAAAGAAAAAAGATAAAGAAATAAACATTCATCAAATATATATAATACAACCTTTTTCCAAACATTTCATGTACGAATATTATATACTGCTTCATGGAATAAAAAACATATACAACTTTGTATCAGAATTGGGGGAATTTTAATTGTATTTGCTAAGTAGGGGGTTGAAATGGATCGAAAATGACTGCTCGCGTGTACTTAATTCTAAATCATGCTCCTAAGAGTCATGTTCATAAAATGTTTGCTATATACTCCTTTTCCTTAATATATCCTTATTATGTAATAATGTAGAAATCACTCATCTTGTACATGTTTCATATTGGTTTCCCATGAAATGCTTCAGATTTCTTCGTTGTTTATAGCATCGGATGCCTGTAGAGCCTACCTCGTTTGTTTTGGGCTAATTGCGTTTTCTCGTGACATTTTGCACTTGAAGCAAGGTGAGCGTCCCAGATGCCTTAGACAAATGTTGAATGATGTGTTGTTCATTCAAAATCGATACAGTCGAACTTCTATAACTCGAACCATCACTTGCCAATCAAAAAATTCGAGTTATCACATTATATACAAATTTAATCACCATCATCATATTCTGACCCGCATGATCCACTAAAGAGGTCGCGGAGATAAAGCACCCACTAGAGATCTCCAGGCCGCGTGATCCTCCGCCATGGATTCTAACTCATCAGGAGTTAAGTCCAGGCGCAACCAGGCGTGTTTTTCGACTTGGCCAACTACCTCGTCCTGGGTTTGCCAAGCGGTCGCCTACCTCTTCTTCTTCTTTGTTTGGCTCTACAGTCCGGGGTGGACCTGGGCCTCAACCAACAAGCCTCTCCAGCCAGCACGCCTCCTTTCGCCAGCTGCCTCCAATTGCTCACACCAAGTTGGTTAAGGTCCTTCTCCACTTGTGTGCACCATCTCGTTCGAGGACGTCCTCTGTTGCGTTGTCCAATGGAAATCGGATTCGAGAACTGCGTCTACCTGATGTAGTCCAATTCAAGGCACGCCTCTGAAGTCGTCCAGCTGGATGGCGCCGTTGGTTGAATGCCTGCCTCTGGTTGAAGGGGTCCTCGGTTCGAATCCCAGTGAAAGCAAAGTTAAAACGCTTTATCGGGTTTTCAAATCTGGTCCAGTCACCATTTGCCGTTGGGATCAAATTAACGGCACTATCACTGGAGTTGTCGATCGGTGGTAGTAGCCTGACTATGGGTATCACAATGGACCAACATGGTCTTGTGTGCTGGCGATTTCGCTGGCAGCCCAACTACCTAACCTAACCTAAGTCGAGATGATGAGAACATTCGTGCCACGTGACCAAACCACCGAAGCAGCGGCTCAACATTGAGTTCCACGCGTACTGCCGTGTTTCTCGCTCTATCATGGCGAGTAACTGCCACAAATTTCATCTCGTCAGCGTATTCGTGTATTCGCGATCTTATTCTTTCGGTGATTACCCAAATTTCATGACCATAGGTGAGAGTTGGAACAAATACCGCTTTGGCTTTGACTTTGACTTTGACACCAAGCTCGACATTCCTGACTACAGATCGTACAAGCTGTTTCAAAATCTACCCAGCTTGGCCAATCCTACAGGAAAGCTCAGCATCACTACTCCCATCACTCGGGAAAAAGGCCCTGAGATACTTAAACTTCTCCACCTGCTTCAATGGGACTAGACTAACATGTAGAATGCATCGAACAGGCGTTCTGGAAATTACAGTAACCTCTGCTTTGTCCACGTTAATCTTCATCAGAGCACCAGCACATACGGCCACAAACATATCGATCGTGCGCTGGAATTCCGTCTGATAGGATGTGAGGATAAATAAGTCATCTGCAAAAATAAAATGACATCCTCAACTCTCCCAATGTGGAACATACCTCGCCTTGGCTGCGCTGCAAAATCCAATCCATATGTATGATCAAAATTTGTATTTGCGAAGATATATAATACAAAAAACGCACAGGAGCATAATTATTATTTGAAATAGTCTTATACAGACAAGAGCGGATTTTTTTAAATCTTCAATGAAATTTAAGCTATTATATAGTAAGCTTTTAGTTCAGTCCAGAATGCGCTGAGCTTAATTCAAATCTGTTTATTGAACTAAAGCGTGATTTTTTAAAAGTATAGGAAAGTTTTTTCAAAAAAAAAACACATAAAATTCAGAAAAATGCATGAAATCTTTATTTGAATCGATAGTACGGTCCATATAATTTAATGCTTGAAGATTATTTCATGCAAATGTTGACCTTGACTGCGCCTCAAATGGTCCATCCGCTTAGTCCAATTTTGGCATACTCTTTCCAACATTTCGGCCGGCATCTCACGAATAAATGCTTCAATGTTGTCTTCCAATGCGTCAATTGAATTGGGCTTGTCTGTATAGACATGAGCTTTAACATAGCCCAAAAAAAAATAGTCTAAAGGCGTTAAATCGTACGATCTAGGCGCCCATTTGACCGACCGTGAAATAAAATGTTCACCGAACTCGCCCCTCAATAAGTCCATTGTTGCGCGTGCTGTGTGGCATGTGGCACCGTCTTGTTGAAACCACATGTCATGCAAGTCAAGCCCTTGCATTTTGGGCAAAAAAAAGTTGGATATCATTTCACGGTAGCGCTCACCATTCACAGTTACGTTACGATTCGCATCATCTTTGAAGAAGTACGGTCCAATGATGCCACCAGCCTATAAACCGCACAAACTGTGACTTTTTCTGGATGCATTGGTAGCTCTTGCAATGCTTCTCGCTGATATTCACTCCAAAATTGACAATTCTGCTTATTTACGTACTCATTGCGCCACTTCAGTGGGTCGATTAAACTGACCATAAAATGGAAGAAGCGCGAGATGAACTTTTTTTACAGAGCACGCATTTTGATAACAAAATTCAATAATTTGCAAGCGTTGTTCGTTTGTAAGACAATTCATGGTTAAATTATATACCAAACTGAAGATGTTTGACAGTGAAACAAAACACGAGACGTGCGTCAGCTGTTTAAACCAGTGTTGCCAAAAAGATAATAGCTAAAAAATCACCCTTTAGTTCATTTAGTTCAATGAAATTCACTGACAAGAGAAATTGACTCTTGCGGTTTTGCGCCGGTTGATACATATGTATACAGTTTTAAGATTCCCTTCACATACACCACTGGAGTAGTTAAATTAAACAACCCTGCTGTACACAATGCACATACACACAAAGCAATACACTCAAATTAGTTCGATTTAGTTATTTCTACTGAATTACGTGTATGCAGAGTGATATGCACTAAAATAAAATGACATTGTGAGCTTAGTTCAACTAGTTCGTTTGTGAACTACACAGAATCGGTTGTTTTTTTTTGTTCATTTGCCTCTAAAAATGCTTAACGAATATGCAACCAACTCGATTGATGGTGATTGAACCAAATCATCCTCGAAATCTTTCCACATTTCATCACGGTCGCTGTCATCATTATTGCCGACCAGTGCAGATTCGCATTCACATCTGTGGCAACTTTATCGAAATAACAAAATCTCCGCCCACCTGCAGAAAATTGCATTATACGTCGCAACCAACTGCGCAGTTCGTCTAAAGGTATGTTCTCAATGGTCTCACCTTTGGACATGCCAAAATTCTACACGAACGAAACCTTATTTCAATTTACATATACTACACATCAGCACGACACTTCCCAGAAAACAACTTCGAAACCCTGATTCCGGACAGAGGCCTGTGGTATGATGGCACTATTCCTTTTAGTAAAGCCATTCACTGTTACACAGATGGATTCAAAACGAATGATGGGGTATGAACCGGCGTTTTCTCGGTGGGTCTACACCTGAACAAACCTGTTCGTCTACCCAATCACTGCAGCGTCTTCCAGGCGGAAGTAATGGCGATTAGCGAAGCCCTGTCCTGGCTAAGATGGAACGTGATATCCGCTCGCGATATGCTGCATTTTCACTGACAGCCAAGCATCAATCAAATTCCTGGCTTTGCTCTCTAAAACTCTCACTGCCGTGCGTCTCTAAACGAGATATCCGAAGAGTTCAACATTCGCCTGTGCTGGGAGCCAGGCCATAGAGACATACCGGGAAACTGCAAAGCTGATGAACTCGCAAAACGCGCCACTAGACTGTCAGTTGATAGCATCTTTCTTTCAATAATCTCTGCGAAAGGAAAGTCAACGTCGGATGGTCGACAGGTAGTACCTGTCGAATTTCAAAACAAATCTGGCCAATTTGATCCTGAAAGATCAAGTGATCTTATTTCCATAAAGAGATCCAAAATGAGCACTGCAGTGGGTATAATCACTGGACACTGCCTCCTAGGCCTTCACGCAAAGCGACTAGGTCTATTTTCCAACGACTTTTGTAGAAGCTGCCTAGACGAAGAGGCGGAGGAAAACATCCACCACCTCCTTGTTTCCTCCTCCTTGTACCCTTATCGCACTCATCGAGACATTGTATTCGTTGTTTGTGTTGACATCTCTTCGTCCAGCCAGCCCGACATCCTAATGAACCCGAAAAAGTTAGATAGTCGGATGTTATTAATTTCTTGCAGGTCCTGAAAGAAGAATTCTCCCTTAGTCCTGTATCGCAGTTGGCTGAGGCTTGGGCAGTAGCAGAGATAGTGAGGAGTGTCCTCTCTTTCTTCCACATCGCCGCATCCTCTGCTTATGTAGTAATGGGATAGTCTAATTTTTGTTTCATGGTACTTCAGGTGGTTACGTCCCGTTAGAGCTTCAACCACCATCCTCAGTAGGCTTTTGCCACACTGAAGGAGTTTGTCGGTTTTAGTTCTATTTATATCGGGCCATAGCACCTTAGTAGTCTTACAGGTGGTTAAGTTAAACCACCCTTTTCTTGTTAATTCTAAAATTGTATCATCCACCTTCTTCCTGACATCTGCCAGTGGTAGTTGAATCAATTCGATTGCCTGGGATGGGTCTATTACGGCCCCCTTTCTGGCAAGTTCATCTTCTGCCTCATTGCCGGCTATGTCCCTGTGTCCTGGAACCCAGCAGACTTATCGACTGTTTCGCCCTTAGAGTTTTAAGCTCCGCGCTTCAGCTCGCTACCAGCTTGAACTAGATTTCTATCGCCGAAATTGCTTGACTGTCAATTAGAATGGTAATATCAGCCGGTGGTATTTCCAACATTGTTATCATTCTGGCCGCTTCTTTGACTGCCAGGACCTCCGCTTGAAACACACTGCCATATTCAGGGATCCTGATAGACCTGTGCATGTTTAACAATTCGGAGTAAATGCCCGCACCCGTACCTGTTTGCATCTTCGATCCAGCAGTATATACTTGGATGCTCGAATTATTGATGGGTATCTCTTGTGATTCACTCCTCCCTCGTCGGGAAATAGCATCCAAAGGGTATTTCAAAGTCGAGGAAAGGGAGTGTGAAGTCAATTGCGGACTGTTCTATTTGTAGTCTATTCAGTATACTAGCATGTCCAGTAGGACTTGAGAGCCAGCATTTTGATTGAATGCCTCTAATGGCACTGTTAGCAGCGTTAGCTTGCATGTAGAGGTAAAGTGGGAGAAGGTTTTATAGTACCTCTATGCCCGCGGTCGGGGTAGTGGAAATAGCACCTGCAACTCCAAGACATGCTAGTCTCTGTATTCTAGTAAGCAGCCTGAGGTTGGTGGACTTCAAGGCGGCCTGCCACCATACCACGCTGCCGTATGTCAAGATTGACCTTACAATCGCTGTATACATCCACAGAATTGTCTTGGGGTTTGGGCCCCACTTTTTGCCGAATATCATGTTGCTCAGGTATGGTTGTGTTTCCAGTTTAGTTTCCTGTCTAGGATAATCCCTAGTTATTTCGCGCTAACCGCCAATTTGAAGGTTGTGCCTTCAATTGTTGCAGGATTGAAGCGTGGAATGACCATTTTGTTGGTGAATAGTACTAACTCAGTTTTTTGAGGGTTGATTCCTAGACCGCAGGATTTCGCCCATATTAGGAAGGCTCTCATTGCGTTTTTAATTAGCTCGCTAAGAGTCAGGAGAAATTTACCGCGAGCTATAATCACCACGTCGTCAGCGTAAGCAATCGCTCTGGTTCCCGTTAGTCTGAGCTCTTCTAATACTTCATTTATTAATAGTACCCATAGAAGAGGGGATATAACCCCCCCTTGAGGAGTTCCTCTCGCAGCTGCAACTTTAATTGAGGAGTCTTCTAGGGTAGCATTAATAATTCTCTTGTTGAGCAGACTTACTATCACTGTAGTGAGTGATTGCTCAACTTTGGCCTTTTCAAGGGCAGACTTAATTGCCGTGGTCTTTACATTTTTGAAGACCCCCTCTATGTCTAGGAAAGCAGCAAGTAAGTATTCCTTGACATTCAGGGACTTTTCAATCACACTAACCACCTCGTGTAGTGCGGTTCCTACGTCTTTGCCCTTCATATACGCATGCTGTGCCCTTGAGGTGGTGTTTTGCGGGAAGCTACTGCGAGTGTAGATATCGAGCAGCTTTTCAAACGTCTTCAAGACAAAGGAAGTGAGGCTTATAGGTCTGTAGTCCTTCGCCGTGCAAATTACTCACACATAACAAAATGATGACTTTCTACTAGGTCATAGGAGACATAGTGTCCTCGAAAGCCATGCATTATAAAACGAAAGTGTAAAACCACACAGAATGTGGGAACTCCCTTTCAGAATTCGACTTATCGAAGGCGACGCCAAATAATCTCTTCGAGTTATCGAATAAAAATTACATTTAAAATCAGTCTTGGCGCTATTGCGAACCAGTTTCGTTCGAGTTATCGAAGTTCGACTGTAACTTTCCATATTTTCACTGTTTTTTTTTTTTTTAACTCATTTGCCTGCCCCTGAAGAGGCTCAACTAAACGCTTCCGATAAGGCCAACAATGTTCATACAAATATTGAAAAATCTTCTAAACAAGTAGCACTCATGATTATTGATTACACAAGGAGTTTGCAAACATTTTAAGTAAAAATCAACATCAATCGACAAGTAGTTTCACAAATTGATATTTAATTTGCATTTATTCTTTGTCATAAACATTCTGTCTTATTGTTTTCCTCCAAAAATTTTGTGTGTTCCTCTGATTTGTATATTTAACACAACGGTATCAAATGCACCCAAATGTGAGTTTCGCCTTTCACTCTCTTCGACTGTAAAATTGTTTATTAAACGAAGAACCTATTAAACTCAGAATTGTAGTATCGGAGCCTAAACAAGGTATGTTATAGTGATGTGAAATCAATTTTGCAACACACATTCGTTAGAAAATGAGAAAAAAAAATAAAACAAATCAAATATCTTGTTATGGTTCGTAAACTCTGATTGCCTGCGCAAGACATACTCATATCACTCAAATTTCGTCGTTGTTGCTTTTCTTAATTTCAGGATGAAACACCGCAAGGATTCTTTGAAGATCATGGTCTTGGTTAAAAAAAAAATCAATTATCATTCCGCATTGGTAAAACTCATTCCTTAAGTTTTATGTTCATTTATTTTTTTTTTTTTGATTTTCCTTTTTGTCTTGTTCAAAATAAACTTCTGTGTTTGAAGCATTTAATGGTTTTACAGATTTGTTTGGGAAAACTGATTTTATATTGATAAATACTGAATGTATGTGTTTTTAGGTCGAAATTTATATACATATATTTTCGAACATGTGTTTTTTTATTGTATTTGCTCAATTATAAGGTTAAATAAAAAGCAATTGAACTTATTGCACATAGAGTTGTTTTATTTTTCGCAAAGTGACTACCCACCATGTTTGGAAGTAAAGTCTACAACAGTGGAACTGCAACAAAAGGAGATCAACAAGAATAATGCATATGGTGAGCTCATTTACTACCACTGTTCAAACCCGCGTTACAAATCTAAACAAACTCTCACCGAATGCGGTCTGCTTTATTAAAACTAGAACTTAGTCAAGCTTGAAAGTGTTTTTTTATGTCGTGCTACCTCGGTGCGGTTCCGGACTCGGAGTAACCGCGATATCGGCAGCGATTTCTTTCTCGCCGTCCCTTCGACTGCTTAACCACTGCAGTGTATTCCAGGGAGCAGTTAAAGTTATCCAGGAGGCTGACCGCTTACTGTCCATGAATCCCATAGACGGTTTATCTATTGATGTATGCATAGGACACACCATCGATCAAATCAATGATGGTAAGACTTTGCAGTTTATCTCTCAGGGAGACACCGGTTAGATGCAACCTTAGGTTAGGTTAGGTAGTTGGACTGCCAGCGACATCGCCAGTGCACTTAGACCATGTTGGTCCATTGTGATACCCATAGTCGGACTACTACCACTGATCGACAACTCCAGTGATAGTGCCGTTAATTTTATCCCAACGGCAAATGGTAACTGGACCAGATTTGAAAACCCAATAAAAGCGTTTTAACGTTGCTCTCACTGGGATTCGAACCGGGTTCCCCTCTAACCAGAGGCGCCATCCAGATGCAACCTTCCTCTATGCTGGGTCACTGGGCATTTTTTCTTTTCTTTTTCCTCTTGTACAACACATGTCGTGAAGGCAACGACACCGCGACCAGGGTAGATCTATTGTATCGGAGTGTTGGAGTTATCCCAAAAGACGTACTACTTCCCTCATGAAAGCTAGTAGGTCTTTAGTATTGGAGGTTTTTAAACCCACTGAAGTGAGTATCTCCTTATGGAAGTTACGTTCCTTAAGGAGTACGTTTCCTTAACAATATTAGTGCCGAACATTCGCACAAAATGTGCTCAGAAGTTTCATCCTCTTCGAGGCACAGCCGACAGACCTTGTCTTGATACAGGTTTATATTGTTAAGTTGGTAGTTCAGCGTGTTAGCAATCACAAGTTTTCTTTGTACAGATTGAGTATTTCCTTATATGAATAAGGCCTGATCCGCCTAAGACCGTTACTGGGCATACTGGTATTCCAGAATCCAGACAATGAAAGAGCCGACGAGCTAGCTAAAACAGGGATAGGCTGGTCATTGGCAATTCATCAGGCGACGCCCTACCCCACACACACGAGAAGAATCGGAGCCCCTTACAACGAATTCTGTAGGAGCTGGAGGGATGAGGAATAAGTAGAAACCGCACTACACTACCATTCAAAACAAACTGGTCCAGTAATGGAGTGGATCATCTTAGATACCAGAAGATATTTCTTAGGCGTTAGTTAGTTCCCTAGTGAACGAGGAATCGGTGTATCAATCACCGGGGAGTGATAGCACAATGGATCTAAGCAGGATCTACGTACTACAACATTCACTCCAACCTAACCTAACTTTACCTTGGTGAGGATTTCCTATTTAAGAAAATCGAACAGTGTTCGATTACACTAGTGTGGTCACATAAGATTGAAAAAATACAAAGATATGTACTGGCTCATTGGTAAGCACTCCAAGCTAAGTATTGACAAAAAATTGCTTGTGTGCAAGCAAATCCTAAAACCTGTTTGGACTTATGGAGACAGCTTTGGGGTTGTACCAAAGCAAGCAATATGAATATTATACAGACTTTTCAAAACAAGGTGCTTAGAACTATTGTAAATGCACCGTGGTATATCAGAAACGACGATATTCACAGAGATCTAGAAATTTTACCAGTCCAAGATGAAATCAAAAAAAATCGCTTACAAACATAAGCGCCGCTTGGAAGAGCATACAAACTCTGCAGTTTATTCGATCCTTGAGGAAACTAACGTCTTGCGCCGACTTCAAAGGACTAAACCCCTTGATCTCGTGCGATAGCCTACACCCCCATATGGTTGCGGTGTTAGCAGGAACATCAATTGGAGCGTTACCTGTCAAACGTATCTAAATGAAAAAATACAAACTACTCGATAAATGCTTCACTTAGTTATAGTCGAACATTTAAAGAGAGGTGGTTTTAGTGAGTAAACATCTCACGCTTCTATGGTCCAACGTTCGCCATAGAGTCTTGTTGAAGATTTGGACACACACACGGAAAAAAAAATATAAGATTGTAGGATCTAGAGCGTATAATTTCCAATGAAGATGTGTGAAACTGTTCGAAAATCCGTGTTGAAGTAGGCTTGTCGGGTGAAACATCGCGTATTCTCCTAATTGACTAATGGGCACCTTTCGCGATCTCCAACCAAAGTTGATATTATGGATGTTAGTTCGCCCGATGCTAACATACGGATCACTAGCATGGTTTCAACCCTTAGGAAAAAAAAATAATGTCACAAGCTTGAAGAGAACATCATGCATATGCAACACAGGCGCTCTACGACCCACTCCGTCTGACGGTTATCATACATCTTCTACCTTTGGGCTCATTCAAAACACTTCAGCACACATCGCCATTAGGCTCAGAGAGTCTAATTGCTGGACATCAAAACCCTATGGTCGTAACAGACTATACGATCCCGGACGTAATCTATCAAATGGCTAACCCCCGAAAGAACGTATGGCATTTTTTTTTTGTCACAAGTTTTTGAACTCTGCACTGGAGCACTCACAATCAAAAAGTGGTCCATTTTACTACCAATGAATCAATGAAACTTCATAATAAGCAGGCGCTTCTGTGATGAGGAGCATACATCATGAGCACCAAAGAGAAGCCACCTGATCCGAGCCAAGGCGAGACAGTCTTCTTCTCCACAGGCGTCGCAGAGGGTTTCGTCGGTTAGGCCAAGCACATTTAGGTATTTGGATGTGCAGAGGTTTTAACTGGACAATCTACACTGGGGGGTCTAAGATAGGCGGCGGTGTCGGCGTAAGTGTGTTCTCTGAACTCCTGAACATTTCTAAGGCACAAAGACTGCCGGACAATTGCAGTGTGTTCCAAGCGGAACTATTTCCAGTCCGGCAAGTATGTCGTCAAGTCAAAATACACCCAAATATCTTGGCAAGGCAAACAAAATTGCTATATGCATTGATATCCCAGCAGCCATCAAAGCTATTGCCTTCTTTACTTCATATTCAAAACTAGTACAGGAATGCCACCGAGCTGAGATAGCATCGTTAGAAGGCCAGATCAAAATTCGAATTATCTGGGTTCCAGATCCCACTTCAGGAAGACCGTGGATCTGCCCTTTAGGGGCAGGGGAGGTACATATCTGTCTCTTCCAATATCTCTTCACACTTCCTTGAAATAGCAAAGCTTAGATGGGCTAGACTGACGAACCCATCTAAATCAAACGAGCTCCTTTGGCGAACTTGTCATGAAATTGCTAGACACTGACCGATGGGAGGTCATACCGCCAAACTAGTCATCCTAGACAACTCACAATGTTGCCGCTGCAACAACACAGGTATGAGGAAGACCTTGCTAGAGCCAATCACCCCGATTACGAAAGTCGTTTCACTTGAACGACACAAGGCGTTTTGGGAGTCGAGTCACTTTACAGCCGTTTAAGCATCGGTATTACGAACCTTAATCGACTCGAGCCTTTGTTCCACACACATTTTAAAACTGCCACTCAAAAGCTTACTGTCAATTTGACAGATCAATCCGTTAAATGGGGTAGTTTTCATAAATTCTATCGGAATACACATTTCTAAATTGTTGTTTTGAGGTGTTTGCTTAATTAAATTATTTGTGGAACTTAAAGTAAATATGGACATCATTGCTATGGTTATTTATTGGATTATTGAAGAGAACGACGATAAAGAATTGCAGAAAAGGGAATTAATAAATATCAGAAGAAGTACCAGATTAAAATGCAATCCATTTGATTTACCAGATGCTAAGTAAGAGATATGCATTGCACAATTGTGAATAAATTAATAAGTTCCTTAAAGATTTGCTGCGACTTCCTTCCATCCAGTTTTGTTTGCATCCGTTTGAGAAAACTCTCTTGAAATTTATTGCTAAATTTCTGTTTTCCTCCATCAGTTCAACAAGCCGCTTTAAGCACTCCATAAACGATTCAACTCAGTCGGTTTTTCGCCAAATCAACTCGTGTGTGGCCTTGTCATTTGATCGATTTGACGGTTGACGATTTGGTAGATGAAAAATCAAAAGATGTTGATATTTTGAAGTTGACTAGCAAGTCTTTCAACTTGATTGAATCGTGTGTGGGCAAGTCGATTGACAAGCTAAGTGGAAATAGGCAGTTGTGGATAGAGTTGCTTGATCTGCTGATAGCAGTTGAATTTTAACTCATGCGGAGATATTTCGGTGCCTGAATATGTACTCCTTCAGTGGAAAAGCGTCATCCGCTACGAAAACATGCGGCAGCTTTTTACCGTCTACAATGAGTTCTGCATTTGGAATATTAAGGGAATTATTCTCCAACATTCTAGCAAATGTTGTGCGTGCAAAAACTCCGCCATCGGAAATTCGTCCATTCCCAACATCAATCATTAAAAATTCACAATTATCATTAATGCTACGTACCACTTCAAAAAATTATAATAATATTTTTGACAGTAGAATCAGTCTTTCAATTCAGTTGATGTAGTGTGTGGCCAAGTATCAATTCAGTTGACAAGTCAGTTTACAATCGAATTGAATTGTGTATGGGCTGCTTTATTTGTTTCGGGCTGGAAATTTTCATCCCTAAGATATAAATAATTGTTTTTCCATTAGAGTCGTTCACAAAATTCAAACCGCCTTCTTTCGTCGTGTTACTCGTCGTTTTGGTGCAGTAAATCGACTTTCGGAATACCGATACACGACAAGTGTCACACAAAAAATACGTTCCAAGCCGGAAGTCGTTTTATGGCGTAAAACTACTACCTTATCGACAATCGTAATACCCACATCACAGAGGCGTGTCGACACAAGTCGTCTAACGAGTTTCGTAATCAGGGTGAATGATCGCAGAAAGCTTCGAATTAAGACACCAACGATTAACTTGCATAAAAACACAATTGTCAGGAGTGAGTTTATTGAGTGTCGTTAATAGAATAAATGTAGTTATATAATATAATACAAATAAAAATGCCAGCAACAATGTTTTTTTCTTTGTTTTTTCTTTAAAGTAAAGTACATATTTTATCATCTTCTCATTTTCATCTGCAGAGTACATATATAAAAAGCTTAATTTCTATGAATACGATCGTTTCTTATATTTTATCTTACAAAAATAATTCAATGACAAAAATATTTCGAAATTTCGAAGACGATTACATATTTCCATGTACAGCACTGTAAACTTTGTCATGTTTAAGTGAAATTTATTTTCTTGTTTTTTTTTTAGTAACTATCGTTATACTACATCTAATTTATTGTTCATTTCTGGGATCATTTCGAATTGGTATCCATTTGTTTTGTTCACCTTTTTTTTCGTACCTATGGCAGGATTTGTTATGGGGGGAGATAGAGGTTTCCTAAAGTGCATTCAAGTAGGATTTCAGATTTAGGATTTTGTTAGGTTTTTTTCAGAAGAAATTGGGAATTTCGGAACTATACATTCATCGCCACTAAAAGACACTAGTACTACGGCCATAAAGATCTATTGTACCTCCTTCTGTTGGTCTAGAGTTTGAGTGCTGCCTTCAGGAAGTCCACATCATAGTATGAATGTAACAATTTGTATACTTTTTCGGTTATGATATCGATCGTTAATTCGTCGACGTGTTTTGGTCAATAGGACACGACAAGAGAAACAGATTGGATTTCCAAACAGTAATGCACCACTCTATGCTTACAAAAAAAGTCCTTCAGAAAAATATCACGATTACTGTATTTCGTGGAATATCGAATGTCTAATGCTTTCTCTAGCCGTAGTCGCATCACATCTGTTTTGGGTTTCGACAAAATATGAATAAAAGAGAAGTGGTGAATAACTGATCTCCAACATAAATCAATCACGATACGTTTAAACTACTAATGTGAAACCTTCTTCTAAAGAAATACCGAAGTAGTTACTATTTACTTGCTGAGTGACGATTCTAGGATATATAAACACATGTTTTATACAGAAATACTGTTTACCGCCAGAAGTTCCCCTCGTCTTTGCAAGGTTAGGGAATGAATTTAAAATAAAGGACCAGACATTCATGTCGATTCTAAATCAATTCTGGCTGAAGGACTGGATTGAAGATGAAGTTAATGGTTTGAATACATATGCACAGCGACTAATAAATGTCAGTTGCTTGTGCAGATCTCAATCTCCTCAACAAACAGAAATCACAATGCCATGTACAAGGTTACAACAGCGTGATGTAGGTCGCCATAAAGTTGTGTTAACAGTGTGAGCTTGTCGTCACACTTCAAATAAATGATTAACATTGCATATGTGCACAGCGCTGACTGCAGGAGTTTGTGAAACGTATACAATAAGTGCAACTGAATAAAACAATAATATTGAAGAGCGAAGAGCGTTGCCGTCATTATGAAGAAGATTAAATGTGTCTTAATAACAGTGGATGATGTCAGATAAACCAATTGTTACTGCAAAGAACGAACTCTAAATGAATTAATTACACATAACGAAATTTAACTCACTCTACCTGTTTTAAGTAAGGATAAGAGGAAACTAACTTATCGTTTCAACTACTTAAACCACATTTAAAGTGGAATGGAGACATGTAAAGCACTCTTTCATAATCAACAAAGCGTGTACAAATGCACGAACAACTGTTCGATGGAGCACATTCCAGTATCAAATCATTGCCGAATATTTCGAATATAAGTATAATATCTTCGAGAAGTATCCCACTACCTCCATGAACCACAACTCCACAGAAGTTCAACCACAGAAAACAAAACAAAAGAAAAGAAAAGAAAAGGAATGAAATAAAATAAAATTATATACAATTTGTCATGTCAATAATTTTGTGTTTCTTTTAATTGCTATAAATTGTGAAATTATATAAAGAAATGAATACGAAACACTCTTATACAGTTATTTTGAAAATATAATAAAAACAATCTTAAAGCTAAAACGTAAAGAACTAAATAAGCGTTAAATAAATTTAAAATTACTTAAAGTACACACCTTGCGTTGTGTTGTGCAACACAAAAGGAAAACAGGAAACATAAAAATTGCAGAACTACATAATGCAGCATTTAAATGGTAATTTTGTTGTTTGCTTTTGTTGTGAATTGTTACAAAAATATTTTGCTTTCCAGAAAACACTCTCTTCATCTATCATTTTTAACATATAATATACAAAATACAATATAAATGTTTTGAGGCGGTCGTTTTTTTTTCTTCTTTAATCTCATTTTTGTTGCTCAATTTTAGGTGTTTTTTTTTTTTCATTTATTTAAATCTGCCGCTCATCTTTTGCTGTTAGCTTGTTGATCAACTCCTGCAACGGAGCCAATTCTTTTCGTTCAATTAAATCGAATTCTTGCACAAAAAATATGAAATGCTTAAAGGATGTGTTCAGGTGGGCCTCCTCGCCCAGTGTTACAACTTCTGAGAAATGCTGATGATAGATGTGCGCATACACTCGGAAGAGTCGTTTCAATATTGTCTTGGCAATGGTTAGGAAATTCTTAGGGAAGGGTATACCAATTTTGGATGGGAATAAAGTCTCGTCGTCCAGCTGATCTTGCACCCATGTCATAAGGTAATCTATGTATTTAGGTGCACTACATTTAATTGGTTTCTTAACCGCTTGTCCATCGGCCCAGAGGTATTCGTATTTTGGTCCCGCCGACATGTTGCCACAACTGTCTTCTGTGCAAAATTCTGTGATGGTCCCGTAGAGCATGTTGATTTGATTGAAAAAATCGACAGCTAAAATTGAAAAGACATACATTTTGTTAATTAAGTGCAGTGACGGCAAATTAATGATTAAAGATGAATACTAGTGGCATTGGTGTTGCAACCTGCTATAGATTATACTCTACAGCTGTGACTTATAAATCATCGCTGTTGTCACGCGAAACAATAGTTACTTGAAAGTTTGCGAAAACAATCGTTGGATGAGCAGCGAGGGTTAAGGTAAGGTTAGGTTGTGCACACTTAGGGCAAAGTACGCCCATTGTGATACCACGCGGATTAATTACTCCTAATCTTAGAATCAGTTGGAGCTTATAACAAACCGTTTTAGCTGGCTAGTGCTTACTCTATGTAGTTATCTGAGATTGCTGATATCGCAGGCCCCTAAATGTGAGTACATATAACTTGCCAGAGCGCTACATGAGCAGAGGAGGTGATTTGCGTTATCTACAACCTCTCAACCAAGTAGCTTCTGCAGAAAACAGCCATCATGCGGGCGTGTATGCCAATGGACAGTGGCCGGTCATGACGCCGATTAGTATCCTTACTGAGGGTCTGCTGAGTGTGAGCAAACAACAGTGATCGCTTAAGACTTAGTGCGCTGACCATATTTCCTTTGTTGTAAGGAAGGTGGTGCCTTCTAGACACTTGTGGTCGGGTTCGGCATAAAACTGTAGGTCCCTTCCACTCGTGATAGAACAATACCACGCACAACACGTGTGATTGCTGACAAGCTAGGTCTGGCCCTTTAGGAGTTGTAGCAAGATGATAAGCTGTAGCGATCGGCCTATAAGGTGTTTCTCCTCCTGGTGTCAGAGCAGAGGTTGTGTCACGCCCAGCCAGGGCTTTGCAATTGCCCGGTATGCCACAATGTCCAGGCAGGTCCACACAAGGTGTGTATTGAAATTCTCATCCATCTCGTAAGGAGAGACAGGCTGAATTAAAGGATGTTTTCGAATTAAAAAGTTGAGTCCAGGGACTTAATTGCGTTCTGGCTCTCCAAACAGATAATCCTTTTAGTTACCACAGTGTTCTTGAACCACGACAGTGCCTCCTTTATCGCAATGATTTATGCCTGAAATACGCTATAGTGTTCAGGGATCTTCAATGAGAGAGCTATATTGATGGCTAGGGGTACTACACCATACGCAGGGGATCATCCAGTGTCTGATTATGAGACATCCAATCCGATGAAGAATTTCTTCTCGAAGATAGTTTGAGGTAGTAGGCGATCGGTGTCATTGGGAAGAAAGTGGTATTCGTTAAGAATAGGACCAATGTTCGGACCACGTCGCACAGTGTGTCGTCCGAATGACAAAAGTTAGATATATATAAACCAAGGTATTAACGTTCCGCAAAAAAAAAAAAACATTCATGGAAACAGTATTTACCGTTGTGTGACATCGCAAACAGCAAACATTTTTGAGCAAGAGAAATGTAAAACATTAGTTGCATATGTGACTCAAATTCATCGTGTTCGTGTGAAGTAAGTAACAACGCTATCTTTCTAATTTCTTTCCAGTTTCTTGCCTGTTGACTAAGGAATCTTTTTGGTAAGTTTGAACCTTGTACGACCTCAGCAAATGGTAATAATTACCGAATTGCTTGAAGGCCTTAGAATTATCCGTTTTTTTTTTTACGATTTTTCCATCACAGAGTACACAAAACACTACGTTCTCAGATTTTGCTGCGCGACTAAGGATCATTATATATATTCTAATCATATTCTATTAAATCATATTCTCTATCATATTCTAACTTTGTGCAGAGTTTTCAAAATGTATCCGCGTGTAGCCGCGTCGAGATCTTATTTATTACCTTCTCCGGACTATATACTTCCAGAATCCGTTGAGACATTTTGCGCTCAGCGGCGCAACCCATACAATGAGTTAACAAAGCTCTTGTAATTAACGATTATTTATCTTATGTACCAATACAACTCGGCTGCTCTAAAGAAGAAAAATGTACAACTTTGGGATTTCTCCCTTGCATTCTTGGATTCGATCATCTGAATGTCTATTACACATTTCTTACAAGTTAGACATTAAGAAATGGCAAGCAAGACCACAGGAAGAAAAAAGATTAGTTGCGTATATATTCAAAAACGATTTCGGGACGAAATGGGACTGCTAGTTGACATGCCAAAGCATGGAGCAGGCAATACGAATGATGGCAACACAGCGCCAACAT
Organism: Eristalis pertinax; assembly: GCA_907269125.1. NCBI lineage: Eukaryota > Metazoa > Arthropoda > Insecta > Diptera > Syrphidae > Eristalis > Eristalis pertinax. The sequence goes on from OU026145.1 coordinate 53,611,494, forward strand.
TTTTTTTAGAAACGTTGAGATGAGTGCGGATATAACAGGCATCAGCATTGATCTGATCTACCAGTTCCGAATTTTACTCGAAGTAATATCGAGTGAATATGTAATTGATGCAGACAAGTTTGCAAACTATGCCAATGAAACAAAAAAACGTATATCTAGCATTATCTGGAATATTTGAATTCCACGACAACTTTCGAAGAGCAAAACTAGTAAATCTCTTTTGTATTCTCTCAATACGAATAGCGCTATTGTTATACTAATTATTCCATATTAAACAACAGTATTCTAATATAGAACGAATTAAAGAAATATACACAGATTTAAGAGTGTAGGGATCTTGAAAATCTTTTGCATTTCGAAACAAAAATCCCAACATGGAGTTGGCCTTCGAAATAATATAGTCCATGTGCATCGAAAGTCAGTTGAATGTCGAATATGACCCCTAGATCTTTATGTGAAGATACGCTCTTTAAGATTGTATTATCAATCCTACACACCAATACCCCGGTTTGCGTCGTGTTTTAAAAATGCTCTGTAACTTTAAATTTTATGTTTCGGTTTGCGACGATGGCTTCGATTTGCGTCGATAACAAGAAAATGTTTGTCCCATCGCATAAGTGCGTGTCTTGCTGTAGGATTGCCAATTTCTGGGGAATTCCCTAAACTGCGGGAAATCTCAACTTGGTTGTGAAGGATGTCTGCTCCTCAGTTGCATTGATACGTTTGCTCAGTCGTTGCTAGTCAAGTCAAAAGAAAATATTTTTCAATAATGAGTCAAAAAAGAAACCAAATAAGTTTAGAACGATAGTTGGAGATTTTGAAGCGGTTTAAATCGGGTGAAAAGGCTGTTGATATTGGAAGATACCTTGGAATAGCCCCTTCTACAGTCTAGTTCTATTTGTTCCAGAGACGCTGATAAAATTGAAAAATTTGCTGAAACAGCCACTTCAGTACAACATACACAATTTATAAAAATAAGAAGTCCTAATGGAAAAAATGGAATCACTGCTATGCATCGTGTTTCGGTTTGCGTCGTTTCGATTTGCGTCGCAACTTTCCGGTCCCAATTAGCGACGCAAACCGGGGTATTGGTGTATTCATAGATTATAGGAGATAAAATTCTTAAAAATGTCATAACTGAACTAATATTGAAATGGAGTTCATTCAATTCGCACCAATTCTGTACAGATGCGATATCGTTTTGTAACTCTATCGCATTGGCCAATGATCGCACTGGTTTATAAAATTTTACATCGCCAGCGTATAAAAGGCAGTTAGAATGCGAAACATAGGAAGGCAAATCGTTAATAAAAAGAAGAAACAAAAGAGGGCCAAGGTGACTACCTTGTGGTACCCCAGAGAAATTGAAAATTACCTGTGACACATCATTTCCTATTTTTACAAACTGTCTACGATTTGTAAGATAACTTGTCAACCATTTCAAGCAATCTTTTCTAACTTCTTTATGAGTATATTATGTAGAACTCGGTCAAATGCTTTCGAGAAATCCGTGTATAACGAGTCAACTTGAAGTCTCGCTTCCATGGAATGTATGCAAAATTTTTTAAAAAATAACCAAGTTGGTCGAAGTTGATCTTCCGCTCATAAAGCCATGTTTGAAATTGTGATAAATGCTTTCGGACTTCAGCATATATTTTCTTCTTAACAATAGCCTCGAATAAAGCCTCATTTGCGGTTTGTATCGTTTTTCGCAATCGTCATCAATCGCGATTTTATTGTTTTCAGTGGCGGATCGGGCGTCTTCTGATCTGCTGTCACTGCCACACCCGCCCCATTTATTGGCAGTTCATCAGCTCTTTCATTGCCTGGAATACCCTTATACTCGGGGACCCAGAATAGGATGAGATTGCATCTGGCCGCTATATCCTTTAGAGACAGACGGCAGAGTTTTACCATCTTGGAGTTTATTGATGGTGTGTCCGGAGCTTTTATGACCGCCTGACGGTCTATGTATAAAACAATAGATCTCCCGTCTATTGGGTTCATTGATAGTCGGATGGCTGCCTTTTGAACAGATGTTACTTCCGCTTGGAATACACTGCAGTGATTCGGTAGTCGGCTTGCATTCGAGATCTCTGGTAAGCTGGCGTATATGCCTGATTCCGATTTTGACCCGTCAGTGTAGATTTCCCATGCAGCTGGGTTACAGACTTTGTCTTCGTCCCATTCCTCTCTCGTGGGGATTAACGTCTTGTGTTTTATTTCGAAGTTCATAGCCCGTGGCGTTGTGGATATGTGCGTTGACTCCTACGCACTTGCACCTACCTGTCTAGGTTCGATTCCTGGTACGACAAGAAATACTTTTCACGGCCCAACCTCTTTCGAGCCACTGACAATGCTCAAAGAGTATAACTGTCTAGAAAAAGGCTTCTCAAACGTTCGGAGTCGACATAAAACTGTAAGTCCCTTCCACTCGTGATAGAACAATAGCACGCACAACACGAGTGGTTGCTGAGAAGCTAGGCCCTGGCCCTCTACGTGCTGTAGCGCCACCCATATTATACAGAGTGGTTAAATTTTAAGGGCCGATGTTGAATGTGAACCACACCTAGTGTATGATCAATTTTCGAAGAAAATCATCTTCATTGATGAGGCACATTTTCCCCTCAGTGGATTCGTCAATAAGCAGAATTGCCGCATTTGGGCGAATGATAATCCAAGAGTGATTGTCGAAAAACCAATGCACCCACAAAGAGTGACTGTTTGGTGCGGTTTATGGGCTGGCAACATCATCGGGCCGTATTTTTTCCCAAAATGAGGGCGGTCAGGCAGTTACTGTGAATGGTGTTCGCTATCGTGAAATGATAACGAACTTTTTATGGCCCGAATTGGAAGATATGAATGTGGACGATATGTGGTTTCAACAGGACTGTGCCACTTGCCACACAGCTAACGAAACAATGGCTCTTTTGCGCGACAAATTCAATGGCCGTGTTATCTCACGTGGTGGCGATGTCAATTGGCCGCCAAGATCATGTGATCTGACACCGTTGAACTTTTTTCTTTGGGGTTAATTGAAAGAAAAGGTGTACGTCGATAAGCCAGCAACAATTCAAGAGCTAAAGGATGAGATAATTCGGAACATTAACGGCATAGAACCTAAATTATGCTTCAGCGTGAACCATCGCATGGAGGTGTGCCGTTGATCTCGCGGCGGCCATTTGGACGATATTTTGTTCCACACATAATTGAACTATACCAATATTATCATAATAAAAAGAAATGACAATAATTTCCTAAATAATTTGTGTTTTATTCAAAATGAACATCGGCCCTTAAAATTTAACCACCCTTTATTATATAGGTCGGTTTAAAAAAATTGTTTATGCTTCATAAAGATAAGGCTTCACAGGATGCAGACGTCGGAAATATATTGAATACATCACATGTTCAAAGTGGAATAATGTTATCAATTCATGTATACACATAAGTTCGCAGTGGAAGTACATTTTCATTCCGAAATGTATTATCTTAACTACTCTTCTTATTGAATTCCTAATGAAACAGTCTCCATCTCTTGCTCAGAATATTTAAGATTCAATTAACGCGATATATTTTTGTGAAACTAAGTGCTCGTGCTTAAGTGTGTCATTTGCAGACAAAGTAAATAGAAGCTATAAACCTAATTGAGACTCTTTTATAGAAACGAATATGAATTTCGCTTCCTCTGACGAATCAGGCAGTAAAGTGGTTGAAAGCTACAAGCTTCTAAGGTCGTGACTGGAAGTCAAGTTGGTCATTGCATTCTTTATAGACCACGACGCAGAAATTTTACTTTTTTTTAACTTTTCAGGGCCACTTTTACGACAAACTGGCGATTTCACAAAATTCAAATCTCCCCGAAATAGGTCATATATTTATTGATAGTAGATTATTACTCGCGGTATTTAAAATTCGTGCGTGAAGTGTATTGGATACGCGATTTGGACTTTTAATTAACACATACTTGTCTTTATTTTATGGAGTTAAGAAATGCCTTCCGGTGCAAAACTAGTAAGTCTCTCCTCAAACAAATGTCATCCACTTGCTAATCTTTTTTTTAGACCCAATCAAAATAATCTGAAGGGCTGCTAATTATACAATAGCTCTGACCTGATCACTAGTGGCTAACACTGCATCATCATATGCATTTCATTGACATGACAGACGTAAATAAATAAAAATACTCACTATTGACAGCCACCCACTCGTTCAGGTCCTCGCCATCGGGAAGTGCAACTGCGTTTCGTAAATTGCCCGAGCCAAGTGTGGCTGCTGCATGTTTCATAAGATCATACTGATGTGTGCCTTCGGGAATATTCTTTTTCGGTTTGAATGTCTTACTGGAGCGGGATCCACTAAAATATAAGACCACAAGTCAATAACAATGCTTCACGAATTTATTTTGTTTTATTATTGTTGATGTAGACAGAGTGCACTGTGCGGAGGTCAGTGCACCCTTAAAAAGAGCAGGAAAAAATGCTGCTAGCTGCACTGCAACCATAGGCATCAGTATATTCCCCACAGGAACACACAACAAAAAAAAAAAACACCCTTCTCGAGCATATACAAATCACTTCGAGGATGTAATCATTTATTTATATATCTCTGATATTGTTGTATCTTTTCGATACTTACAACAAAAACTCCATTTTCAGTCTGGATGAGAACTTTTTTTTTTTCTTATTTCGTCTCGTTATCGTCGGCACGGTACTTTAAAAAAGAAATCCTCCTCTGCACCGATAAAAGAGCAGGAAACTTGCGTATATTAGTTTCAATAAACAGATATGTATACTACGCAGAACAATGTAGCAAACAGGAAAATTGTAAATGAAAAACAAAAACTATGGAAAATATTGAACAATTGTTTGCGAAAATTTGTTGAGAAATAAATAGAAATAATGCAACTTAAAAGAAAGAACAAGAACCTGTCTCACACAACCACAGCAGAACCAACTCATCTGCGAATATAGGTGGCCGTATGGGTTTGACGTTTCTTGGTCTTCTCAATGACAGCTATATTATGATAGAGCAGGATGACCTGTGTGACGACGGCGAATTGCCGATGAAAACATTGTAAAAGTGTACGCCAGCAAAAATGTGCTACCTGTAAATTGATCAGAAATGATTACAATTCTGGTGTCAAGTCTGGTTGAAGTGTATCCAAAAAGAATTGCTTCTTGATTCACTTAAAATACCGGAGAAAATGAAAATTCGTCAGTAGGTCTTATAAATGTGACCAGACCGCTTACTGAAAGCTTATATGATTTTTGGTTCGTAGTACACAAATGACTAGCATTAACCTGACAAAAAAATTGTGTGTCAAATCATCACTTACAATGCACAAATAAACCCGTGCTCAGTCCGTATCCCATTTGTATTATTTGAATTATTTTATTGTGTATATTGTACTCTCATTTAACAATAATAATAAACAAAATACTCAATTTACTTAATATTTACAAACTCCCTGCAAATTGCTTCTGATTCCACATTGCGCTTACACCTTAAAGTTCTTAGTGTACCCACAGTTGGACGCGGTGCACATGTCTATGGTACAGTTTGAGCATATATCATATCTGTCATTCACGTCATATATTTGAAGGAAAGTGGACGCACGTGGAGAATAGTTCCCGGAACGAGCCATTTTATTTCTAAAAAATCGACAAATTTTAGAATATGGTAAGTAGAATATTATTTTATTGAAAATTGAATGTATTTTTCACAATATCTTATGTTTGTCAAAACAAAACAAAGTCTAACCTTACATTTTTCTTCGTTTTGAAAAGTCGCGCTTGTACGTGTTGTACGAGCACGCGGCAGGGTATGGCCTCTTTAGCGTCAGTGAATTTGAGGAAATCTCAATGTTCCTACCCCAAGTGGAGTCATCAGTTACAGACTATGGTCGCTTCAATTCGATTGTTAAATTGGTCAGCTTTGCTCCATTTAAGACAGCTGTTGCTGCTCTTGAGAACATCAACTCAATCTCTGAAGGCGTTGCGCCTCAGGATTTGCTCGTTTTCTTGGATGATTTCTTCTCAAAGTTAAAGAAGAAGAAGTGCACCTTGGGAGTGGCTGATGCAAAGCTCGGTGCTGCAATTACTGAAGCGATTCAAGTGCAAAGTAGTCACTTTGGTGCGGTTCCAGAAATTCTTCGAGGAATTCGCTTCCACTTCCATCGCATGGTCAAAGGTGAGTTACTACAATGATGACAGGAAATTAAAGTGTTTATTCAAATATTGTATTGCCTAGGATTCACGGACAAGAGCGCTGGAATTGCTCAACTAGGCTTGGGTCACAGTTATTCCCGTGCCAAGGTTAAGTTCAACGTTCATCGATCTGACAATATGATTATTCAGTCAATTGCGCTTCTCGATCAACTGGACAAAGATGTGAACACATTTTCGATGCGTATTCGTGAGTGGTACTCGTACCACTTCCCAGAGTTGGTCAAAATTGTTCCAGACAACTACATTTTCGCAAAATGTTCAAAATTCATCAAGGACCGAAAGAGTTTAACACAAGACAAATTGGAGGAACTCGAGGAAATTGTTATGGATTCTTCCAAAGCTCAAGCAATTATTGACGCGTCCAAAATGTCCATGGGCATGGATATATCCGTTGTTGACCTCATTAACATTGAAATGTTCGCTGAACGTGTTGTGAAGCTTTCGGAGTACCGCAAGAAACTCTCCGAATACCTGCACAACAAGATGAACAGCGTTGCGCCCAATCTACAGTCATTGATCGGTGATCAGGTTGGAGCGCGATTGATATCTCACGCGGGCAGTTTGACAAATCTGGCCAAGTACCCTGCATCAACAGTTCAAATCCTGGGCGCTGAGAAGGCACTCTTCAGAGCTCTCAAGACAAAGAGTAACACGCCAAAGTACGGGCTTTTATATCATTCTTCATTCATTGGACGAGCTGGGTTGAAGAGCAAGGGCAGGATATCGCGCTTCCTGGCGAATAAATGCTCGATTGCGTCTCGTATCGATTGTTTCCTCGAGACACCGACAAACGTATTTGGCGAGAGCCTGAAGCAGCAAGTTGAAGACAGATTGAAGTTCTACGAGTCTGGCGAAATTCCACGCAAGAACATTGAAGTAATGCAAGAGGCAATTGAACTTGTGTCCAAGGAGACACCAAAGGCAGTAGAGAATGGAGAGGGCAAGAAAAAGAAGAAGAAGAAGAGGAAGCTCGACGAAAGTGTAACAAATGGTTCTGCTGCAGCAGAAGAAACGGCAGAGGCACCAGCCGCTTATGAAAACGGCGACGCTGAGAACGGCGAACCGAAGAAGAAGAAGAAAAAAAAGAAGAATAAGAACAAGGATGCTGATGAATAGTCATCCTGAACAACATTTTACTTGTATTTTTTTTCCGTAGAGTTAAGTATACTAGACTTCAATAGAATTATAAAGGGAGAGCTGCTAAGTACAATTGTCTACAACATTGAGTATTTTTATCGTGTACTCATGACCTCTAGTTTTATTGTACATACCTTCGGCTTCTCATTTATTCATTTGTAAACACCCTAAAAAATAACAATAAAACTGACTTGAAACAAGACACGTTCGTACTTTCAATATATTTCTAAATCTGTCGAGCAAGTTCACGACGGGGGCTGTTAATGGACCTTGCTGTTTTTGCATTGAATCGTGGTCATAGTCGAATCTGCAATTCCAGCCCATAATGCATTCAAGGTTATGATGCATCAAACGGACGATGTACAAAATGATGGGAGGGGTGAGCGAATTTCGAGTAAGGATCAAACATTTAAATCGGTAAATGTCATCACGCGAATGAGGTACCTGCACTGCGCTGTTGTGTGAGATCTGGAGATTGGACTGCGGACCGGTTGTAGAAGATGGTACGGAGAGCAGCTGTAAACACGGAAGGTACTAGAAGATAAAAGTTAGTCGAGCCATTGGGGTACAGAAAATACATCAACTTTGTCCCATGTTCCCAACGTGCCGATGTGGATCCTTCCACGACGATGGAAAAGCAGACGAAACGATGTGGTCTTGAGGTCAATGAGGACAAAACAAAATATATGCTCTCGATCAAGAATCGGTCCGTCACACACCAATTGGGAAAAAAAACAATACGATCGATAGCTACAATTTTGAGGTAGTAAAGGGTTTTTGTGTTTGAGTGTTTTCATAAACGTCATACTAACAAAGGACTGCGGTATGCATGTTCATAAATGCAGATATACGATCATACTAACTTAGGTGAACTTCAGTGCATACTGTTCATAAACGTCAATAGCTCATCGATGTCGGACAGATTGTGCAGTCATTATTTTTTGACTACAAGCAGGGTCGATTGGAAGAAAAAGTTGAGACCGGACGTAAAGTCGTCTTTGACAACCGATGTTTAGTTGGGTTAGATCAGTAGGTAGGCGCTCAAGCCATGTTTCACTTAGGTCCTGATGAATTCATTGTGATGCCCATACGGGAATTTTCCTCTTCACACCTTCCCCCATCATGCCTGTGTGTTTTCCAGCCATCCTAGCTTAAAAATAGAGGTAAAGCGATTTTTGCTAGTGCCTGGCGATCTTGGAAGAAACGCCCTCCCAATAGTCTATGTCTCAACTGGCAGAGACTGGGGCAGTGACAGAGGTAGTGAGGTATGTCCTCTTTTTCCTCCATGTCACCGCAGCCTCAGCCTTTGGTTAGTCCCATTTTCATTTCATGGTACTTCAGATGATTATGGCCAGTTAGTGCTCCTTTTGTCGCATTGAAGGAATTTGTTGGTTTTTGCACTGTTCAACTTGGGCATAGTATCCGAGTGGCCTCGCAAGTGGTTAGAGACCTGTCTTTACGATTGTTTCAATTATTTATATTTGATATTCATAAGAAGCCCCTTTCCTGGCTAGTTCATCCACTGCTTCGTTGTCGGCTATGTCACTGTGACATGGGACCCACCATAGATGATAGAGTAACCGAGTGCTGCGTGCTGAGAACGTGTAGTTATTCGCAACAACCTGCGACCAGCTAGGACGAAATTGTTGTAATGGCCGCTTGAGACTGGTAATTGAAGTGGTATTTCCAACATTGCAAAGACCTTCGCTTGAAAAAAACTTATGTTGTCAGGGGTTCTGATGGGGCTGAACCTAGAATAGAGCCTGTACCGTCGAACCATCCGTGTACACTTGGACGGTCAAATTGTTGATGGGCTCATTTGTGGTCCACTCGCCCTTTGTTGGGTCCACTGGTTTGGCTGATGCTTGTGGTGCACCAGTCGTCTGCATGTTCAAGAGGTAGTAGGTTTGATATTGTCTCCAGGCTCGCCGTAGGAGAAGACTTGTGCATTTTAGTTCAGTCCGGAGAGGGCTGAGTTTAGTTCAAACCACTGCTCAGGAAATTGACGCTTGTGAGCTTTTCGCCGGTAGGTCGTCATATTATATTCCCTTCGCATACACCCGGCAACACAACCAATCTCGATCTGCTTGTGATACGTTTAAGTTAAACAAAAACAACCCTGATGTGTATAATGCACACACAAAGCAAAGCATTCAATTTTGTTAAATTATTCCTAATGAATTACATGCATGCAGTGTAAGTCATACTTGAGTTTGTTGAACTACTGAATGAAATGAACTACAATCTAAACCAGTTATAACGACCTTCAAGAGACTGACGAATTTGATCGTTATCACCGATATGTCCCTCTCAAACTTTCCCCCCCATAGAATTGAACTCTATTGAGGTCGAATATGTAACCTGTGTCAAGAATCTTGGTATAATGTATAATGTGCAACATTGTCAAAAGTATTTGCGTCTCTTAGAGGTTTGTCTATTAGCAAATTCATACTCTCCACTAACGTCAGTCTAAAACTTACCAAAGCACTCATAGTACCTATCTTAACCTACGGCTGTGAATTGTTTGCAGACTGTGATAATTTGTCTCTGCAAAAAATGTTAAAAGCAATCAACGCGACTGCACGGTGTGTCTTTAACCTCCGAAGATCATGATCATGTCTCAGACTAACGGCGCATTCTTCTTGGATGTGAACTTGAAGCATTATTAAGCTTTCATGCATCTTACTCTTCAATATCATTCACAGAAAACAACCTAACTATCTATATGAAAAATTAACTTTCTGTCGATCGAGTGGTAATATGACGTTAAAACCCTCTATTCATACATGTTTAACTTGCGCAGGCATTTCTTCATTCATGCTGTTCATCTTTGGAACCATCTACCATCACCGGTATGGTCCAAGACCGAGTAAAGACAATTTTATACAGCCTGTTTTACTTATCTGTATTTTTGTATTTATTATTTGTTGCCCGAGTGAGTATTTCACCCATTTACAACAAAACATATGAATGGAGTACTCATAAAAATTGAGCACTCTAAATACAATGAATATTTTGATTGTAAATATTGCAATGCGATGAGAACAATTTCTGAAATAAAATTGGAGACAAATTATAATGCTGCCAGAGATTTATGATTGGATTGAGTGACTGTTAGAAAACATGTACAGGAGGAATATTCTACTTCGCGTGGCGCTACAGTCCCTCCTTTCTGTTCATAAAGCCTTCGAACAGCTCTTCGTTAGATGTGTCGTTGCCTTGAAAGTGTCTTATTTGGCTTGTTCTCTCTGCACTCATTGTCAAACCATGTGTTTTTCCTTGGGTGTGTCGTAAAATCCAGTTTATCAGAGACTCTCAATGCCTGATATACCCTTACTATTATAACTCACACATAATACAAATTTTTCATAATAGTATGGGTAGCGTTACAGCGAATAGAAGGCCAAGGCCTAGAGCAGCAACTCCTGTTGTGCGTACTATTATTCTTTCACGAGTTGAAACTCACTTTTTCTAGACAATTATATCAACTCTTTGAGAAGTGCTAGTGCCTACAAAGAAGTGTTGCTGTGAAAATTGTTTGTCATACCGGGCATCGAAGCTAGACACCATAGGTTTAAGTGCTTAGTTGTCCCCGTACATACTCACAACGCCCAGGTCCACCACAATAACCACAATAATTTTTACATCCCACTAAATTTTGAATTTCTGTATTATTTAATTTTTAATTAGTTAGCTCTATATCATTTTCAAAACCAATCTATTCAACCTGATTATCATTTTTTTACAATTTGCATTCAATGTACCTGGTGTACTCAGTATCAATAATAGATTATACATAAGTAGTGAACTAGTTTTGTTTTCTTCGAGTATCCGAAAAATTAAAGGAAAACAAATAGAGTACTCGTTTTGAAATCGCATATTTGAAATTACGAATACTCGTTGTCTACGTTATTGTACTCACATTTAGAGCACTCGCATTCGAAAAATTGAAATGAATACTCTGAAGTACTATACTCGTTCATAGAGATGAATGTATTCATGCAGTCATCTACTATGTACCAACCTGACCATTAAAACACTACGGATCCTGTGTAATTGTTTTCGTTTTATTTGTTTTTATACACTTATCATATGTTTTTTTTTTTTTTTTGTATTATTATTGTTAAATAAAAATTTTCTATAAATCAGTTTTATCACGACGAACAAGTATGTAACTGTTTTTTGTTATTTTTTTTTTTGTTTGTATCCAATGCAAAATTTAAACGTTTGTTTTTTTTCTCTCGTTTACTTGTTAATTTTATTTACTGCGAACAAAGACACGAACAACTTTGTTATTTTAATTTTATTTCTCTTTAAAAATCTTATATTGCGATCGCATGATTCTTAGTAATTGTTGTTGTTTTTTTGTTTTTTTATTATTAAAAACGACATAATTATTTATTTCTACACATAAATTCCTAGGTTTTCTTTCGTTTATTATAAATATATTATTTTTTTGACATGTTTGTATGTGTTTTCTTTTCTTTTTTTTTGTTTAGCATTTTCCTCCATCAAATGTACTTAAGTAGAAATTTATTCTTATTTAATTGATGTTTGTTTTTTTTTTTTTCAGATTTATTATATATACATGCTTCGTTTATTTTCAACTCAATCAATACAAAATGGAAGTTGTTTTGATGCAGTTATTACTATTTCTATTCGAAACATCATTTTGTATGTAATTTTTTTGTTTTTGTTTAATTTGGAATGTTAGTTGTAACGATGTAAAGGAGGTTAGGAACGCAAAATATAATCTCTACGGAAAAGCGTGTCCATTTCCACAATACGAACTCATTGCGATTGTGTTATATTGTGCGTTGCAAATAATATAAATGGTTTCTTTTAATTCAATATCAATTCATTTAGCTAATAATAAATAAGAAAATAAAATGAAATTAGGCCCAACACCGGTTATAAACATAATATACTCTCTCGCTTTATTAACTAAAATTGCATTTATGTAAATTTAAACTATTGTATGAATATCGTTTTTAGTATTTTCCTTTTGTTGTTTGTTTCGTTTAAGTATGTGCACCCATGAAAGAAGAGAAATGAGTATGAACATAATATTGTTGCGCTACGTGTGATGGAAAAGTTTAATTTTAACCAATTCGGCGTGTTCTACAACAGGTCATCACAGTTGCATCACAATTGAGTGTAGGCCTGACCTGGAAATGTACGTGGGTTTCTGAGCTGCAGGCTTTTTATCTTAGACAACTATGCCTTCAGATGATGTTTGCGTTTCGTTTTTAGATATGTTTCCAGTTTCATCGGGCGGCTTTATTATTTGGTGTCTGCAAATCTCTATCCAGGATAAATGCCTTCCATCGACCTCTCAATCACACATTCTCAGCCTTCATTTTTTAGCAGCCACTCTTGCGCGGTGCTTGCCGACATAACCACCCAACTTCCACAATATCAATAAATGCTCCTATGATCTCCTCAAAGCGGGTGCAACACGACATAACTCTTCCAACAATTACAACATCCGTCAAGTAAAACTAAGCAGCACGGTGAGAAACGCAACACATGGTCTAACAAACAAAATCTACTCTGTACAAAGCAAAGGTTCAGGAGTATTAAAATTTAAATATACTAGAAATGTAAGCGGAAAGGACTGCCATTCAATCGCATTCATTGATGTACCGATAAATAACATTTGGAACGTCTAAAGTCACTCTCGCTTCGTTAGTGCATCAAAGTGAATGTCTACCATATAGTTTTGAGCAAAAATTCCCCGCGTTTCAGAAACAAACAACCTACAGCATTAGATCATTACTACTTTCACACACTGTTACACTGATACTGTTTAAGTATAAAAATAGAATCTCTCAGCCACCATATTTTGCGACCAAAGTAGTGGCTGCACAGATTATGTCAATAATTGATTTTTTTGTTTTTTCTTCTATTCAACAACAAATGCAAAACATGTATAAAGTAAGATCATCTAGAAAACAACCTCAAGTGTGTACTCTAAAAACAAATTCAATAAAATGAAACAGTTAAATGTATATTATATATGTATGTAATGTTTACGTAAACAATTGGACGATTAACTTATGTAAAATATAACACCTATCGGACGTACATTAATGTTAAATAATTCTAATGATATCAAATCAAATTGCTACATATATACAATCAACAGTATTGCTTTATTAATTATATGTGATATATTTTTTTTTACGCCTCCCAAGCATATTTACACAAATATGCATGGCTGTGGATCTTCTTCTTCATTGAAATAATAACAAAATATATATATAAATGTATACATATATATACACTCACAAGGGAAAATGTAATATAGCTTAGGTTTGAAGTTTAGTTCTCTTAGCCAGAAACAAAGACGAAATGTGTGGGGGGGGTGAGGAATAAAACATTACTTCTATTTTGGAATAATAACAGTGACAACAAAAATTACAAAAAAAAAAAAAAATAGAAACGAAATAATAATAATTAAGAATTTGAAAATAACGTTATTCAATTCGCTATGTATCATTGAAACAGATTAAATTGCTGCGAATTGAGATTGTTATTTGCATTTTGGTTGATTGTTGGCTGCATGTTACTGAAATTCGCAAACATTGGCGATTGATTCATTTGCGGCATTGGCATCGTTTGATTTGGAATGTTTGAATTTGTTTTTGCTGGAAAACCGGCCGCGGCTGGGGAACGTTGAAGTGGACTATCTAATGGTGATGGCATACCGGTGCCAAGATTAAATATTCCCGGTGTTTGCACTGTCAGTGGCTGCTTGATGGGACTTTGAACTTTGAGGGCGTTCATCGATGGGGCTGGGGCGTTTGATTTTAAACTCTTACTCGATAATAGGTTGTCCAGGTCAATTTTGAGACTGCCTGAATTCGACCATGTGGCACCGACGGCGAGGTCTGATATTGTCGTTGCAGATAATTGTTGTTGTTGTTGATTAATTGAGTTATTATTATTGTTATTTGCACTAATTGGTTGTAGTAGATCATTGCTTGGAAGTAGGATGTTATCTGGAAGTAATTAAAAACAAAATTAAACAGACATTATTCAGCGTATTTATATCGGGGAGGGGATGATAAATATTTGAGGCAAAGAATGATTTCATATTAAAAGCAGCATCTGAGACTTTTTCACTTTCTTTTGTAACCATTTTCATTTGAAGTTGTAGCCGCAAGGGTCACTCCACAAGAGGGAGTCATATCTCCCCTTCTCAGATTTTCGGGAACAAAGGTAATTGCATACGCCGATGACTCAGTGATCATTGATCGTGGTAAATTTCTCCCGGCTCTTAGTGAACTGGTTAAAAACGCAATAGAAACCCTCCTCAAATGGAGGGAAAACCTTCCGGTCTAGGAATTAAGTCTTGGATTTCACCAACAAATGGGACATTACGCCTACCAACAATTGAGGATATAACCCTCAACCTAACTGCGAAATACTGTGGAAAGGAAACTAAATTGGAAAGTCAATGTATAGGAATGAATCAAGAAAGCGACCTGTGCCCTATACCTGAGCAACAGGATATTCGGCAGAAAATGGGGTGCAAACCCCAAAAGAATCCTAGGATGTACACAACGATTGACAGGCCATTTTTGACATATGGCAGCGTAGTATGAAGGCAGACTACCAGGAAATCCACCAACAAAGACTTGTATGCCTAGGCAGTCAAGGAAGCGGGCAGAATGGTATCAATGTTGGAAATACCAACGGCTGATATTACCATCCCATATTACCAAAAAATTGTCAATTTTAAAGCAATTTCGGCAATAGAAGTGTAGGCCAAGCTGAACAGCTCCGCGAAGAGCTCAAAGTTCTCAGCACGCAGCAAAGGAAAATTAGGAGTGTCAGAGAACTGCCACAGTCTCAGCCACTTGAGATACAAAACACTTCTTCCAAAATCTGCAGGAACTAACAAAAATTCCTTTCACCTCTATTTTAAGACTTATTAGGATTTCAGGATTTTTGCTGGTATTGAAACGGAGGCGACGAAAATGGGTTTCGCGGTGAATGAGAATAAAACGAAGTACATGCAATCATCAAGAAAGGACGCACAAAATCGACGACTAGGCCAGAACGTCACCGTGGGCAGCTTTAACTTCGAGGTAGTTAAGGACATCGTCTACCTCGGCTCCCAAGTACATACTGTTTTTTAACAACATCAGTGCCGAGATTAAACGCAGAATAACTCTTGACTCAAACTCAATCGCTGTTTCTTTGGGTTCAAGAGGCAATTGAGTAGTAGAGCCCTTTCGCGAAGGACCAAGCTAACATTGTGTAAGACCCTAATCATCCCTGTCCTACTCTATGGCGCCTGGACAATCACAAGAGCAGATGAAGAAGTCCATGGTCTTTTCGAGAGAAATGTTCTGCGTTTCATCTTCGGTCATGTTTGCATTCATGGTTTTTGGAGAAGAACATTCAACCATGAGCCTTGTCAGGCGTCTACGAATTCAAAGCCTAAGATGGCTAGGTCATGTGGAGCGCATGGATAACACTGCTCCAGCCCGAAGAGTCTTCGACTACGAACCAGTGGGACAACGCAATAGAGGACGCCCACGGAACCGATGGCGCACACAAGTGGAGAAGGATCTCAAGCAATTTGTCGCGCCAAATTTGAGGCAGATCGTGCCAGCTGGAGAAGCTTGTTGACTGAGGCCCAGGTCCACCCTGGACTGTAGAGCCACTAGAAAAAGAAGAGGAGGATTTCAGGATGGCTGGACAAGACGCGATGCGTACGAGGAAGGTGTGAAAAGAAAAATTCCCCCGTCAGGACCTAAGTGAGACGTGGCTTGCGCGTCTACTCATTGACATAACCTAAGCAAATTGATTACAAAAACCCTTGTCTGCGGATTATATAGAGCAACATTTTATGCTGCATCTGTCTGTAAAATTAAGTTTATATTCAATGAACTTTCAATCAAATGTCTCTACTATTCTACTATTCAATTGTCCAGCTAAGAGGGTCTTCGAATGCGACCCTCCCGGTTCAAGAAGAAGACGTCTAGCCAAATCTCCTAAGACTTCGCGGTTCTAAGTGAGAAAAAAACATCCATAGTCCAAGAAAAGGCCACCTTTGGTCGGTGGAATCATTGGTCCATGTCTTTAAAAATGATGATGGTCAAAACGTTCCAGTCAACGGTGAGCGGTACAGAGACACGATTACTAACTTCGTGTATTAGAGCAAATTTTGGACACTCTCTCTTTCATTCAAAAGGATAGTTTCTGTTGCCGTTTGAGTTCACTAAGGAAAGAGATTTTGGTTGTATTCTTTGTGTAATAGCGCGCAGCACATGCAACACAACGAAACGGAGCCTAATGTACTGCAAGGAGTATGTACTAATTGTACCTACAGATTACACCACGTACGCGAAGGCAGATTTAGCTCAAACTCAGACCATCCATGGATCGGTCTAGGAATCAACTTTCAAAAAAACTGAGTTGGTACTATTCACCAACAAAAGGGTCATTCCACGCTTCAATCCTGCAACAATTGAAGGCACAACCTTCAAATTGGCGGATAGCGCGAAATAAGTAGGGATTATCCTAGACAGGAAGCTAAACTGGAAACACAACCATACCTGAGCAACAGGATATTCGGCAAAAAGTGGTACCCAAACCCCAAGACAATTCTGTGGATGTACACAGCGATTGTAAGGTCAATCTGGACATACGGCAGCGTGGAATGGTGGTAGGCCGCCCTGAAATCCACCAACCTGAGGCTGCTTACTAGAATACAGAGACTAGCATGTCTTGAAGTTACAGGTGCTATTTCCACTACCCCGACCGCGGACCTAGAGGTACTATTAAACCTTCTCCCACTTTACCTCTACATGCAAGCTAACGCTGCTAACAGTGCCATTAGAGGCATTCAATCAAAATGCTGGCACTCAAGTCCTACTGGACATGCTAGTATACTGAATAGACTACAAATAGAACAGTCCGCAATTGACTTCACACTCCCTTTCCTCGACTTTGAAATACCCTTTGGATGCTATTTCCCGACGAGGGAGGAGTGGATCACAAGAGATCCCCATCAATAATTCGAGCATCCAAGTATATACTGCTGGATCGAAGATGCAAACAGGCACAGGTGCGGGCATTTTTTCCGAATTGTTAAACATGCACTGCTCCATCAGGATCCCTGAATATGGCAGTGTGTTTCAAGTGGAGGTCCTGGCAGTCAAAGAAGCGGCCAGAATGATAACAATGTTGGAAATACCACCGGCTGACATTACCATTCAAGTTGACAGTCAAGCGGCCATTAAAGCAATTTCGGCGAAAGAAATCAAGTCCAAGCTCGTCGAGAGCTGCCGCGAGTAGCTCAAAACTCTAAGCGTGCAATACACGATAACTCTATGCTGGGTCCCAGGACACAGGGACATAGACGGCAACGAGGCAGCAGATGAACTTGCCAGAAAGGGGGCCGTAATCGACCCATCCCAGGCAATCGTATGGATTCAACCACCACTGACAGATGTCAGGAAGAGGGTGGATGATACAATTTTAGAATTAACAAGAAAAGGGTGGTTTAACTTAACCACCTGTAAGACTACTAAGGTGCTATGGCCCGATACAAATGGAACTAAAACCTTCAAACTCCTTCAGTATGGCAAAAGCCTACTGAGGATGGTGGTTGAAGCTCTAACGAGACGTAACCACCTGAAGTACCATGAAACAAAAATTAGACTATCCCATGACTATGGATGCGGCGATGTGAAAGAAAGAGAGGACACTCCTCACTATCTCTGCTACTGCCCAAGCCTCAGCTAATTGCGATACAGGACCATGGGAGAATTCTTCTTTCAGGACCTGCAAGAAATTAATAACATCCGACTATCTAACTTTTTCAGGTTCATTAGGATGTTGGGCTGGCTAGACGAAGAGAGATCAACAATGAATACAACGTCTCGATGAGCAATCAAGATGGGCAACACAATGGGTCACGTCTACCCGCATTCCTATCCCATCCTGTACATGGATCGCACTCCTGGTTTTTACAATAACACATCACTGGGAATCAATAGAATAATTTGGGATAATTTACATTTCGCTGAGTAAAGGTTTAAGACATCTTCAAAGACTCCTAGTTTAGAAAAACAATTTAACAAGCGAATGCTATTATTTAAGTGACAACATATGTGCCGTAAGTATATTTAATCTTTAAATAAGGATTACACTGAATAAACTTTAAATCCAAATACATTTTAATACAACTTAAACAATGTATTTTAAGAAAAAATAAGAAAAACAGATTGCGGGCTAATCTTAAAAGCGTTGCACTACATTTTTCAGCTAATTTAGTCTCAAAATACTGCCATGACTCGTGATCTTGTTGCAATTGCAAGCATATTCGACAAATAATATCCTCTTTAAAACAGAAAATAGTTAAATTATCGCCGGTTCTTATGTATTTTCGTCTGCAATCAATTTATAACAAACTGCCATCACTTGAGCTGCGATTTCTCGACAATCCTCGGACGGTTCACCACCAATCAGAGGACTCTTTGAACAATCCTCCAGCCAGTTTTTGATCTCACACAATTTATCGTAGAATTGATTGAACAAAACAAATCGAGGCACTGTCACCAGTGTCGCTCCAATTAGCTGCAATGTATTGACCCTCACTTTGGGTTCACTGCTGAATCGAATAAACGAGTACAGATCAAATACTTCTCTTGCCATTTTCGCTAGCAGTGGACTGTTGTGTGATGCGATCACCATAACGGTGAGGGTATTCAAGAAATTCGCCAGCAAGTACATGTCGATGTCGTGAGAGATCTTTCCGAATTTCGCAAAAACCATTTGTTTGGTTCGCTCGCCGCGGACGAGTGGAAAGAAAAACGAGCCAGCAACAGCAGCAAAACGATTGATCGTGCCAAGTGTCTCGGCTTTCGGCTTCGAAAAGAATCGCCTGGTCTTTTCCTTCAGACGCATTCGTATGATTTTTTGAGAATTCATCAGACGTTGATTATGTTCATTTTGTAGCTTCAACTTTCTGGGATGAGAATATATTTCGTTCAGTTTCGTCTCCGGCGCTGAGTTCTCTTGAGATTCACTAAGTTCTTTCGCGGCGGTTGCTAACACCTGAAGCATTAGAATTCGTATGTTGACATTGTAGGATGTGTTGTCAGTGTGGAACTGGGCACACAAGTATTCAGCGCAACGCTTTGGATGACAAACGCAAATAGCTACACAGTTTTTGAACTTAACCTCCTCGAAGTTCTCAAAGTAAAATGTCATTTCCAGACATATGAAGATTTGCAGGAGATCAACTGCTAGTTGAGAATCATTTGTCGGCAATTGGTTGTGGATAAGCTTCGCCGCTGTTTCCAATGCACTTTGGAATACATCAGTGTCGTCTTTATTCAGCAGAGCCTCTTTTAGGTCGACCAGGAACCTTGGGCGCTTATCTGTTAGCAACTTCGTGTCGTTCGACATGTCATAGGGAACAAAATCGTCATCATCGGAATCTAATTCTGCCCTTTCACTCTCGTCCTGTGCATTCGTCACCATTTGCACATCGTCTTCATCACTTCGCGGGATTTCTTTAATTTCGATCATTTCATCTCCGGCCGAAACATTGGGTTTGGTTCTGAAGAACTCTGTGGTTAGGTTCTCAATGAACTCTTCGCTGATTTCATGATTGAGGAAAACGTTTTCGCCGATGTTCTTTTTCCTCTCGGCCAAGGAGCGCAGAGTCTTTATGACGCCTCCCTGCGGCAGGTTTAGAACGTATGTGTAGTCAAACTGAAGCTTCTCGCCGTCCGGATTCGTGTCCAACATGCCCAAGATCAACTCCGCCGTGATCATGCCGATATGACGAAATATGGGGTCAACCGATGTCAAGTGATTTTTGTTTCCTTCATACAGGCGTCGGCGTATTTCATTCTTTTGCTGCTCGCCGATCTTGTACACTGATTCACTCTTGAATAGATAGTCACATGTTAGGATGCAAAATTTCGACATGTAAATGTGCTGAGCAGACGTCAGCTTCACGCATACATTCCGACTCGACCAGACCGGCAGGACATCCTGCAGCAGTTGCCACAGAAGCTTACTGTTTAAGTCTCTCTTGGTGTTACATCCATCAACCACGGCGATGTATTCTATAAGCCTGATGATTCCTTCATCGTTTGATAGCATTTTTATGAGTGGTATCTTATTCAAGAGGCAGAAACGCCAATCTTCTGAAATGAGCACGGCTTTGTCAAGCAGAAGGTATACGTTCAAGTTGCCATTCAATACAATCATGGCGAAGTTTTGGATCGCATTTCGCTCCAGCTGAAGAAGCAATGCGTTCACCGTGCATCGGTATTTGTTTGTCTTACAAATTTCCACTAGTATCTGAGCGAATGCATGCAAACTCGCAGTCGCGTCGCTGCCAAAGTTGATGATTATTCTACTGAGCAATTGTCCCATTGAATGAAGGTTGAAGGCTTCGTCTCTACAGCAGGCACTGTTAGCTTGCAGCATGAAGTGAAATGCTCGAATGAAATGCATCAAGAGTATGTGTGCATAGTTTTTGGACTCAAATACACTATCCATACGGCCGTGTTGGACGTTTGCAACTTTGCTTGGCATTGAAATCAGCACTTGCAAGAATTCGCTTACATCAGATATGCCATATTCTTGCGCAGCATTCTCTTTGCACATGTGAACGAACGCTACGCTCAGGTACTGCTCATCAAGGAGAAGACACTTCAAAATTGCTGCAATTGTTGTCGGGGGCGAAACATTCAGTTGCTTGTTCAAAGCGAGCATTGTCTCGAAGATGAAACCAAAGTTATGGTCGATTCTGAGCAGATTAAGTACGACTTTTGATATACATTTCTCTTCGTCGACTGGCCATTGGTAAGTGATGTGCTTCAAAATCGCTTGAAGCAGGCTAGCATATGTTGTAGAAGCAAATGCCTTCCAATCCCTGCCTGAATCATGGTCGATATCAATCAGTTTTTCTGGTGTTGCTATTCCTGGCAGATGATATTCATAAACAGCAGAGATTATCTGCTCGATTTTGACAACATCTGCAGCCGATTGAACATTTTTGATGTCATTCAATTGAAGTAGTAAACTTTGCACTTTTGAATCCATCTTGGTGGTCGGCGACGTGGCTGAAACGGAAAATTGTTGCGTCCAATTGGAATGTGTCTAAGTCAAATTATTTTGAAAATTTTCTACAAAGCACTTTGCGATAGAAAGGAACTACTAAAGACTGCACAATTCATGCAGAAAGTGAGTCATTGTTTCTTATACTCCTGACAATCGATTCAAAATCAATCAAAGTGAAATTTGTTTGAAATACGATTCAGCTGAGGGGATAGGACAGGACGTAATCTTAGCTGATTTGCACCAAAATACAGGTTAGTTCGAACAGAACGCAAGCAATTCTGATTGGAAGTTCAGCTTCTGTGTCGAATGTAAATTGAAAACCTTTACCGCACTGAATGCGGTCTGCAGTTGTCATTTCAATAATAATTTATTGCATATATACTAAATGCGCATGACTGTTTGTGGATCACGTCTAATTAGCATGTAACAACGAAATGCACATCAGACGAGACACTACCTCTGAAAAAACACTCTTATGAATAAAATATGAACTCTTTGTGAACACTCACCCATTGGCATTCCTTGGCTAATTGACAAATCGCTGAATCCAGATAGTAAGTCAGCAGCAGCATTTGTACTGCCTCCTGAGGGAACAATATTTGATTGCACAGGCGCTATCTGATTTGTAAATAAATCAAACGATCCGCTAGTATTGCCTGTTGTTGTTGTTGTTGTTGCTAAACCACTGCCAAATACATTGGCAAGAGGCGCTGCAACTGTTGCGACCGGATTGGGTGCAGCACCACCTTGAAATGCGGAAAAATCAGCAAAATCATCAACTTTCGAAGCTACCACTGGCATTGCTGTCACTGCTGTGGCATTTGCTTTAGTTTCAGCTCCACCAAATGCACTAGTAAAATCACCAAACTCATGAGCGTCTTCTGCTCGTGGATTGAAGTCATCCAGATCTTCGGAGCTGGGCAGACGTGGAATGCGTGTTGGTTTCGTTTCGTTTGCCTGGCATGTTTTGAACAAGTCATCGATGAGGTTATTGTTTGTATTGTTACTGGCCACAACGTCTTCCGGTGGTGTGTCGCGGTGTGTTGGCGAATGAATACCGGGAGTTTTCGATTTACCAAAATTTGCTGCGGCTCCCATGTCGATTTTTTTACTTGGAACCGGTGCGGTCTTTGTGTTCGGTTGTTTTGTGATTGTTGTTATCGATTTGTTGGAACGAATATTGATGTTAGGCTTTGCTTCTGTTGCCACATCTGCTGGGCTAGATCTATCATTATAGCGGTACGTCCTGTAAAAAAAGGGAAATGCAATTAGGCGGTTATTGGATAAAAATCCAAATTTAATTGATTCCTCCGATATGGCGAAGTGATCAGTGGACACGAAAGGAAACATCACAGACAGACATTAGATCGTCACAATGTTTGCTTATCGTGAATGAATAAAACATACCTTGGGCTTGGAGTGTCACTGTCCGATAGTTCTTTCTCAGCTTCATAAGGATTCTCATCGTCTTCGTATTTATCACCAGGGCGAGCATCAGAATCTAGAAAACATTCACATTTCATGCTAAATTAGATTGCTTAGAAGGAGTAGATTTTCTTCTAACATACACCAGTTTTCGCCATGATCGCTGCGTGATGTCTTCCACCCATCATTATAGCCCGCTCCTCCAGTACTGATGCTTCGCATTCCCATCGCGTCGCTACTCATGCCAATGTACTTATCCTTATTCTTCTTGGCCTTTTTTCGTTCTTCTCTCAGCCGATCATCGTCCTGAATAAAGTCTATCAGTTCTCTCACCTATCAACAAGTAAAGTTGCTTGTTTAGAAGAAGAACACATGTTTTGTTTGCAATCAGTGTGACATACCTTATGTCTTACGTTAATTCCCTGATCTTTTCCATTCTCATCGGTGAACGTGTAGTTTTCCAGCGATCGCAGATCGTAGATGTGCTCTCTGGACGAGGTAACTACTCTCTCAGAGCCGTTCCGTACTAAGTAGTTCAGAAGTAGTAAACTCTAATAAGAAACAAACGTGAAATGGGATTGAATGAGGTTATGTACATTTTTTTTATTTTTTTTGTTTTTGTTACAAACCTTGTATGTTCTTCGCCAGTTAGTTTTATTGTCTTGTAGCATTCGTTTCCATAGCATTGACATCACTTCGGGAAAACTTTCATATGTGAAGGTTGCGTGAGCTAATTCTTGCATAAGTGGTCCCGTTGGTCCCCATGGATCGTCGTTTGTGGCTTCACGTACTTTTCCCTCGATTTCCGTGTAATTCATCACCACGTTAGTGCTGCAAAGTTAAACACAATGAAGTCATTTAATTAAGTTAACGATAACATCGCCTTTTTGTTTTTTTCGCTTTTCCGTTACTGATAAAATCAAGAAAAAAAAAACAGGTTTAGTTTCTTATCTCAAGAATAAGAGAATGTGCCTCTGTGCAGGTTGGCGGAGATGTGAGTTAGCTGCCGATCTTTCTACGGATGTCTGTTGTGCCTTCGAAACTTCAGAAATCGACGCGGTGTTCCGGTTCGTATTAGAAGTGAAAATGGCACCAATTTCATCGGTGCCCAAAGGAAACTCCAACAAGAAGCCAGACTCTTTGACACGGATCGCCTAGAAAGTGAACTATCGTCCAGAGGAATTGAATGGAAATTCAATTGCCCGCTCAAGCAGCAGCGAACGAGGCGGTTGGGAACGTATGGTGCTATCAGTAATGTTACGGGAGGTGGCACCACGTGTTGAAACCCTGCGAAGCCTGTTGATTGAGGCCGAAAATATAATCAATTCAAGATCTCTCACCGAATTGCCACTCACATCAGAAGAAGACGAACCACTCACCCCAAATCACTTTTTGATTTGTTGCACAAATTCAACTCAGACGCCTAACCTTTTGCAGCCGCAAACAATGGGAAGTATTGCAGCAGCTTAAAAACAGATTCTGGAAGCGATGGATTCTGGAGTATTTGCCAACGCTTACAAGAAGGTCCAAATGGCACGTAATGGTTCCTCCATTTAAAACTGACGATCTAGTTATAACTTGCGACGGTGCTCAACCACGTAATAAATGGCAACGTGGAAAGATCGTGAAAGTGTACACAGCGAAGGACGGTCAAGTAAGGAGTGGAGAAGTGCAAACACCAGGTGGAGTTCTACGCCGCCCTGCTTCTAAACTGGTCGTGCTGGACATTGGTGGTGAATCTCGATGAGAGTTCACGGGAGGTGGGATGTCGTAGAGATCATTTTCGCGGATAGAGGGAGATATGTGAATATAGAAGCCCGCCTCTGATTGGGCGACAAATGAGAGGTGGCCTTCAACATCCTTTCGTCCAAAAAACCTTTAATCGTATTTTCAGCCAGCAAACTAAACGGATCGCCAGGACAAATATACAAATTTTAAACAAACCAAACCAAAGTAAAATCAAAACCAGAGAAACGAAACGAAGTTCATTTGACAATAAAGTCGTTAAATTGTTTTTTTTTACAACGTGTTTGCGACGTTCTGTATAATAGCTAACAAAAGTGAACAAAACAATTTGAAGCTACATTAAGCACACATAATATGCATATCTGGAACAGACTGCCATTTGACTGACTGTTCTCTTATCCGCCTGCTATTAGAAGGATCTCTCAATTCGGATTTAGAAATAGCTTCGGTGCCCGCGTTCATCATCTAGCGGAACTTTATTCCTGTTGCGCTTGGTATAGCTAAACTATGGATTTTACTATTTGGTGATGGAAAAAAAGTAAATCTATCAAGTTTTTATAGCAAATAGCTACATGTGGTCACCGATAGGGGGCGTATAGCCCACGCCATCCATCCTCCACAAACCTCATGGATACAAACGTCACTAACTAAAAGATCACTGAACCGATTTTGTTCAAATTTTCACTAATGTGTTCAGAAAAGACAGTAGAACAATCACTTCTATTACTCCAACCTATTATCTCAAATAAGTCCCAAGATATTTTGATTTAACTAACTATCACATTATAGTCCATTTTTGACTTGAAGCTAGTCGCTCTCATCATCGTCTTCATCGGAACTGCTACTAGGTGGTGCTACTTGTACTTCGGGAGCCTTTAACAAGTAGTTGAGGTAGTGTGTTCCTTTTTCTATGGGGCACTGTACTACGACTCGAAAGATACTTCGGGAGCCTTTAACAAGTAGTTGAGGTAGTGTGTTCCTTTTTCTATGGGGCGCTGTACTACGACTCGAAAGATATGGATGTGATGATATTAAAAACCTGTTTAATACATCTCTGTTCGTATTTTTTCTGGAAGATTTCCGGCTAAAATGCTCTCCGAATCGTTTGCATTCCTTATTGCTCGCTTCTTGGGCTTCCTCGGACAATTGACCAAGTGGCAGTATGCAAGCTTGAATTATCTCTTTTGAGTGTTTCAGACGCTTATGTATGCTTGTAGGCATGTGGTACCATCCGTAGTGCGCTAGATATATGTTTTTTGTTTCATTGGCATAGTTTGCAAACTTGTCTGCATCAATTTCATATTCACACGATATTACTTCGAGTAAAATTCGGAACTGGTAGATCAGATCAATGCTGATGCCTGTTATATCCGCACTCATCTCAACGTTTCTAAAAAAAATGTTGGCGCTGTGTTGCCATCATTCGTATTGCCTGCTCCATGCTTTGGCATGTCAACTAGCAGTCCCATTTCGTCCCGAAATCGTTTTTGAATATATACGCAACTAATCTTTTTTCTTCCTGTGGTCTTGCTTGCCATTTCTTAATGTCTAACTTGTAAGAAATGTGTAATAGACATTCAGATGATCGAATCCAAGAATGCAAGGGAGAAATCCCAATGCTGTACATTTTTCTTCTTTAGAGCAGCCGAGTTGTATTGGTACATAGATAAATAATCGTTAATTACAAGAGATTTGTTAACTCATTGTATGGGTTGCGCCGCTGAGCGCAAAATGTCTCAACGGATTCTGGAAGTATATAGTCCGGAGAAGGTAATAAATAACATCTCGACGCGGCTACACGCGGATACATTTTGAAAACTCTGCACAAAGTTAGAATATAAAAAAAAACGGATAATTCTAAGGCCTTCAAGCAACTCGGTAATTACTACCATTTGCTGAGGTCGTACAAGGTTCAAACTTACCAAAAAGATTTCTTGGATAACGGGCAAGAAATTGGAAACAGATTAGAAAGACAGCGTTGCTACTTACTTCACACGAACACGATGAATTTGAGTCACATAATGCAACTAATGTTTTACATTTCTCTTGCTCAAAAATGTTTGCTGTTTGCGATGTCACACAACGGTAAATACCGTTTCCATGAAATTTTTTTTTGCGGAACGTTAATACCTGTCGTTTGATACCAAACTTTTCACATTCGGACGACTTCGATTTTCGAATGAAGTTTCGCTAGATTCGCAAAATAACACACTGTGCGACCGGCAGAGTGATAGGAACCTATATGGGGGTCAGAAGGCGAAGATAGTAATGGAAGAAGAAGAATCACATGATGTTGAAATTCGTAGGGCATTGAGATAAAGCTGCATTCTATCCCCATTACTTTTATGTATTCCGAAGAAATATTTAAAGAAGTAATAAGAGACCGTGAGGGCGGTTTGAAGGTAAACGCAGTCCATGTTAACAACCTAAGACACGCCGATGATGCTATCATAATAACAAGAGATATAAATAAGTTAAGTAAAATCGTGAACAAGCTCAACAGTGTAAGTAACAACACACCGTCAAAACAAACTTCATGGCATTAACTAGAAAACAACAAATACCGAAAATCTGGACCTAAAAATCAACAACAATACCATCGAAAGAGTCAACAAATTCAAGTACTTGGGAACGATAATTGAAAGTGACGACAGCGCTAGTAAAGAAATAGTGCAAAATAGAGCAAGCGATGGCGATCTTGGAATATTGGAATTTTTAGTCAACTTTCGCAGCAGAGAAGTTGACTTAAAAATCAAGGCAAGAACTGGTGGCATGCTACATTTTGTCGGTGCTGCTATACGGGGGAGAGAACAAGATACGCGAAGCACTTATGAATCAAAAAAATGTCCCTCAAGCTAAAGTGGGTCACTTCGCGATTAAAGGAAAGAGATAGCCGATCAGGAAGCAAAACTCGCAAGCAGATCACCCTCCTTCCTTTTGAATGTCAAGAGATGTTGCGGGGGTTTGGTCAAGCAGGTGGAGAATGTTGATTATGATGTTGCATGCCGAGCATATTTGTGGGTTGTCTTTACTTATGATGTGTTGATGCGTGGTAAAGGTATGTTTCAATCTGAGGCGAATAAAGGTGATGTGGAGGTTCTTTGGGGTGCTTGGCGGGTAATCGGGAGCTTGCAATCTATTGGTGGCACTACAGCTCATAGAAGGCCAGGCCCTAACTTCTACAGCAACTACCCGTGTTGTGCGTACTATTGTTCTCTCACGAGTGGAAAGGACCCAGAGTTTTATGCAGACTAGGAGGCATAACACTCTGAAGTGGACCTGGAGCTACCTTCTGTATCAATGTATTATATGCGTCCTAAGGGTTGAGGGGCCCTAGAGTTTTTTACTCAACTTCGTAGTTGGAGAAGCCTTTTCTTTCCAAGAACATTTCAAGATTCCAGAGATGTGAAGTCGTGAACTATGAAAGTTGTTTCGGACGCCCAGTGCAGTTCCCTAAAGGACGACTTGCCATCTAAAAAAGCACAACCATGAAATTGAGTGGGAAATTTGTCATCTGCTCTGATAGTTGCCCACAATCATTGGAATAAGGAACCCCACCAGGGTGGGCAACATTTGCTTTAAACAAATGCTTAAAACACTTAAAATAAACAAACCACGTTTAAAACGGTATTATAACATTTAGTTGCTCTGCTCATTTGCTCAATTTATTTCCCAAAGATATTGAAGAACCGGAAATAAAAATTAATGTGAAAAAAATCGTCTAATATTTCAAGTACCATCATTTTCCACAAGCAAAGTACAAGGAAGCTGGTGGGAAAAGCACTTGTACTACCTCAAGATGTACGTTGGAATACATTAGCAAATTGTATCGAATCATATGTCAACAACTGGCACTGTCTTGTCAATGTATGCAGCGAGAAAAAGTCTGTATTAGCATTACAAATTGTAAAGAAAGTCCAAGATGTCGAGTTCAAGGAAAATGTGGACATGGTCATCGAGATCAAACTGCCCGAGGAGACTGTGTCCGTCCAGGAGATGGGAATCTCCGTCACGAAGAAGGAGATCGACTTGACCACTCCGGTCTACCGGCTGAAATTGCCACTCGTGCAGCGCATCAATACGGACAAGAGCTCGGCCAAGTACTTCACCGAGACTAAGACCCTCTGTCTGACGTGCCGCATGAACCGGGAATACGATTCTGTTAACTTTTAGTTTCAGTTGCGTCTTTCAGGCGAATGAAGGCTTTTGGCCGAATTCTGATTCGTGAAAAAACTATATGAAAAAGCTGAAAAAGCAAGAGCTCTCGATCTCATTCAGAAAGATATGTGCGTCCTAAGCGAATGTACACATATATGGAAAGATCTCCTCTCATCGGACTGGTTGCCAGAAGAACTGGACAAACTTAAAGCAAGATTTAAAGCTGCAATGACACCTGCACATTTCGCTGCTTATATATTAGACCCTAAGTATAAAGGTGAAGGACTATCAGAAGAGGAGAACACAATGGATATGGAGTTCATAGATTCAAGATGTCCGCAAGCAATGAAAGATGTTCTGGCGTAGCGTGCAAGGAGTTTCCCATTTTTGAGTTTCATGTTTAAGAAAGACCCTGTAATGAATACGCATGTGTCAGTGTGGTGAAAATCGCTGAGTAATAAACTGGATCCACGAACTGGCAACTGCGTCTTCCGCAGGAATTGAAAGATTATTCTCGACTTTTGGATTGGTGCATTCAAAATTACGAAACAGACTCGGGACTGAAAAGGTAGCTCGCTTGAGAAACTAGAGAGAGAGAGAAGTTTAACTGAAACTTGAGTTTAGTTATTATTTATTACAACAAATTCAATACCCATGTACATACTTGTTTTAAAACACGATTAAAACAAGGCAATTTAAACAATTATGAAGAATTAACAAAAAACAAGGGTTTTTCCTTTTTAAAAAGCATGTTTATTTCTCAATCCCGAATCCCACCCACGGCGCAGCCATAATTTTAGATACACATTACTGCCTTGCCCGTTGTGGGTATGTGCGTCGACTCCTACGCACTTGGACCTACCTGCGTAGGTTCGATTCCTGGTACGACAAGAAATACTTTTCAAGGTCCCACCTCTTTCGAGTCACTGACAATGCTCAAAGGGTATAACTGTCTAGAAAAAACTTTTCAAACTTGGCCGTTCGGAGTCGGCATAAAACTGTAGGTCCCTTCCACTCGTGATAGAACAATAGCACGCACAACACGAGTGGTTGCTGAGAAGCTAGGCCCTGGCCCTCTACGGGCTGTAGTGCCACCCATATCATTATTATTATAACTGCCTTGCCAACGACCCAAAAATGTTGGTATAAAGGCAAACGAACTAGCTGACCTAGAGATTGGGCTCATTTTGTCATGCTAGGTAAATTTGAACTCACCCCCACCCGCTAAAGAAGAATATCAGCACAAACCAATTATTGAACCACTTAAACTAGGAGCACCACTACTAACCCCTTTTGAATAACAACCACGCGCCATTTCACCGTATCCTGCCACCCCATTGGAAACATTAAACATTCAAGAGGTAACGTTTGGGGCAAACAGCTTTTACTAACAAGCGTCTACACAAAGGAAACCATTCTAATGTGTGCAACATTAATTAGCTTTACCTAATAAATCATTGTTTATTGGAATTGGTTGAGTAATTTGGCCACAATGAAGGTTCTTGTCATGGCCTCAACCAACGCAGCTCTGCATCGCAGTTAACTCACACAGTTTCTCACACAAAAATTGTTGAAAGAAGCCAATCACATAATATTTCAGTAGTGTTGTCCCTGTCACAACCATCTGGGTGTTCAAGTTCCTCCCTCTCTGTAACCGATTTTATCAAGGGGAAACCTAATAAGCCGTAATTGAATTTTAATTACACATCTGTCAAACAGGTCATTTTGGTCACACTATGAGTTTCCCATTGAAAATTATTTTTCTTTTCGTTTTTTTCGAGATAGACTACTGACAACTAGATTGAGCTTACAATTCGAGCATCCAGTCCAAAACGAATAATGGTAATAGTCGTGAACGACACAACTTTCTGATTATTTTCATATCCTGCAGGTTGACGTAGTTGAGGTCTAGTCTTGGCATCCCTACCAAACTCGTCCGTTTGTGTAGGATGATGATGGAGAATGCACGCTGCTCTATCAAGGTCGGTAAAGACCTAACCGGGAACTTTGATGTCAAAAAAGGATTCAGACAAGGCGACGCGCTGTCATGCGACTTTTTCAACATCGTTCTTGAAAGAATTGTTCAAAACTCGAACGCCAACGCCAGAGGAACAATCTTTCAGAAGTCCGTCCAACTACTCGCATATGCCGACGATATTAACATTATCGGAAGAACGCAGCGTGATGTCAATGGCGCTTTTGCGGGTATTGCAATGGAGGCCGCGAAGATGGGCTTAGCGGTAAACGAGGGTAAGACCAAGTATATGCTATCAACGAGAAACGACACCCAACACCGACGTCTCGGTCAGAACGTCACAGCAGACAGATATAACTTTGAGGTAGTCAAAAACTTTGTCTACCTAGGCGCCGCTATCAATTCAGACAATGACACCAGCGCTGAAATCAAACGAAGAATAACTCTTGCCAATCGCTGCTTCTTTGGGCTAAGAAAGCAATTGGTAAACAAAGCCCTCTCTCGAACAACCAAGGTAACGCTCTACAAGACCTTAATCGTCCCAGTCCTGCTATATGGCGCGGAGGCATGGACTTTGTCAAAAACGGATGAAGCTGCTCTTGGTTGCTTCGAGAGGAAAATTCTTCGTGTCATTTTCGGTCCCGTCTGCATAGATGGTGAGTGGAGGAGGAGATATAATGACGAACTATACGGGCTGTTTAGCGACATCGACTTAGCCAGAAGAGTGAAGATCCAACGATTGAGATGGTCGTGTAGAGCGGTTGGAAACCAATGCTCCGGCCCGAAAAGTCTTCGAATCCACCCCCGAGGGACGGCGCAGTAGAGGAAGACCGCGACTCAGGTGGCGCGTGGGAAGTGGTGAAAATGTACCTCAACCAACTATGCGTGCGAAACTGGAGACAGCTAGCTAAAGATCGGGCTGGCTGGAGACGCTTTTTGGTTGAAGCCCAGGTCCACCTCGGACTGTAGCGCCATCTTTAGTAAGTAAGTAAGCTTCAAAGCAATACGGTCACTTGAAAATATAATGTTTCTGGTTTCTTTTCGTTCAGTTCTGACACAAGCTTAAGCTCTTAAGTTGGTTGGTGCTAAAATTGTATAAACGAATGCATCGTCGATACACATCGTATGCACTGCAGTATTATACTCAGCAAATAAACGCTAACACACTAGAAAGGTAAATAAACCATTAAAAAATGTTACGTACAAGATAAGACGTTTTTATTACGAAAACCCTTCGAGAATTTCCAGCGAATTGTCTCAAATTCAACAGTCTTATCAAAAGAGATAAGAAAATCTTCACTATCCATCAAGCATAAAGGAGTGTCATATCAATATTATTGATGGGGTCTACATCAAGTACGTCAAGTGTTTATCTCGTATATTTGTTGTTGTTTTTTTCTTTGTTTCACTTTTAGTCTGTTTGTTTAATGTATTAACATGATGAACCTAATGTGTGTGTGTGGGTGTGTGTGTGTCGTCTACACACTTTTGCTTTTCCTATGTTAATTTCTTTCCATTGGAAGTGTGTCAGCTTGCAAAACCTAACTTTAATGCTGTACTCACGTTCGTTTTCTGTGACGACAAACTTAATTGTGTTGAGGCTAGTAGTGCTATGTGCCAGGAGGAGGAGAAATCCAGGGTTTGATTTAACCACAGAATTGTATAGCCTTATCAACTTTCGAATAGCAATTAGTGACGATTAATGGATTTCTATTATTTATTATTGTACTACATTTGCAACTCAATTCCACAGGTATTTCCACGTCATTTTAAACGCGACCAAACTTACTGCGTACGTAGATGCATCAACAAATGCTATCAACACGTTTTCTCGACTGTTCATTTCGCTTAGCAACCGAGCAGAGTCATGGAACTCAAAAAAAAAACGCATGCGCCCAAAACTTAGTAAACTGGGCAAAAAAAGATATAAGAAATCAGATCAACGCCCACCACAACGATGCAGATGAAAATTAAAAGATCTACCTGCAATCACAAAAACTGCCAAAGACCCAAGATCAAGAATTTTAATTCTAAATGTTTAACAAAATTCAATAACATTTATGTAAATCTTTGAAAGATTAAAAAAGGCCATCAACTTGTGGGCGTAGCCGTGTCAATGGTGTGCGACCAAAACATAAAACGAAGCCGAAAGTTATTAAATTCAATCTGATTCATAAACAGGTTGTCAAGAAGTCTGCATAATTTTCCAATTGACACAGTATGCTTATGAGGTGGTGATACTCAATAGCTGGACGATAGTTATTCAGCACTTGAAAAACGTTCAGTCAATTAATCGCCATCTAATTGTTCAGCTATTTCAGGCAAAAGCGGGTCATAGCCATAATTCACTACAAAAGCTAATCAATTGAACTGTGCCAATTCTATCCTCGCGTTTCCAATGCAATCACAGTCTCCTTCTCTTCACTGACTGGGGGGAAATAAACTCATTATGCATTTTGATCACGTTTGCGTCTCCGGAAGTGGGGGTTCAACATTTCCGCTTACCCATCTCCTGAGAAAAATAATTCAAGAAGCCGCACCCCCGCCCCGACTCCAAAACACAGTCAAACCTTTTCACCATTCTGGACAAAAAAAATAGCCATCCACTCTAGTGGTAAAAGGTTTGCACAATTATTCCAATTTTTCATGTCTCGATGCTTTATTCTATTTTGTTTTTGTGGAGGTTACATTATTTCTTCTTCTATCTGTTACTTTTCAAGGTTTTTTGCGAACAACCTGCATATGTATGCATAGGCATGGGGGACGAACAAGAGAAAAAAAAACCCGATTTGATTTTTATATTTCATCCGCCAATAACAAATCCGTTTAACAAGTGCACAAGAACCTCAGCACGTTCATCGGCCACTGCTACCACATTTCGATGGCCTTAACATAAACAAAAATGTCTCTATAATTGAATTTAGAGCGATTTTTCAAAGCGGACACATGATGCAATTAACAGAAATCTCTGAAAACATGACCGTGATGTGTGAATTGTGTCCAATTCAGTTCAGTTGATTGATATCTGTTATTGTAAATCACTACCGCGATAAGTTAACGTTTGATTTTGGAGCGCATGAAACTTCACTATGATATTCTTAAATATACATATCTATATGTGTATACTTAGGTATCACATTGTTGGTTTTATCTTGGCTTAATTTGCGATTAAGGAAAAAAAATTAATATATGATATTGCTTACACTTTGTCAGCCAATTCACGCACTTTCCACATACTTATAAATTTATCAACCATATTGATATTAGTTCTTTTTACTTGTATATAAACTTAAGAAAATCAAATAATACAATTTTAGAAAACAAATGAAATAAGAAAAGTTGCAAGTTTTGTAGAAAATTCCTTTAGTTAAAAATGAAAACTTTTGGTGATTTGGCTGCCGTCACCATTAACCAAAAAAGTGTC
Organism: Eristalis pertinax; assembly: GCA_907269125.1. Classification (NCBI taxonomy): domain Eukaryota; kingdom Metazoa; phylum Arthropoda; class Insecta; order Diptera; family Syrphidae; genus Eristalis; species Eristalis pertinax. Next base: position 53,645,692 of record OU026145.1, read on the forward strand.
TGTACGTTGTGAAGTTAGGCAGGCTTACAGGCGATATGTCATCAATGTTTATGGGTGGAAACACATGAAATGTGGTGATCACATTTTTGCACAGATATGAGTAAACTTTTGCTTTTTCCTAATTTATTTCTGATTAATACGATGTCATTTCATATACAGCACACATCAACAACAAAGATTGACATCGAATTGTCATGATCACTGACTTTATTATTCCAAGAACACCATTCATATTCAAATTTCTTCATATTTATGTTATATTATTTCCGCACACCCAAAAGGGCTGGGTTCATACTCGAATATTCCTTTAATTAGAGTGCCTTACATGTTGTTACAAACATTTATTTCCCTCCAATAAGTTTCATTTGTAAATGTCTCTTAAGTTAAAATATTCATGGCTGATATCATAACACCACTGAACGGATTCCATCAACTAAAAGGCATGCCCGACGAATTGTCATCTTGTGTCATTTTTCTTCACATTTTGACATCTTAACCAACAACCAACCCGTGGGGATATTGGATATTTGTAAAATAAAGTAAAACAATTAAAATCATATTTGATATAATGATGCAATAGCACAAAATCAAAGCTTACGTCTATCTCTTTCAAATACAATTCATCTTTCATTTATTTCACTCTTCATTCATATTTTTAAGCCACACTCAAGGGGGTTATATAAACTTGCGGCTCAATTGCAATATATTTACAGAAATGCTGGGGCTACAAAGAATTTCGAATGTTTTGTCAACGCATTGGCTGCGATGTATGTACAGTTCTTCTGTGACCGCTACTAAGGGATCCAATAAACTCACGGACGTTTCGGTCGGCGCAGAATCGGCTGACAAGAAACCCAAAAGTGAGTGTTTACACGAAATTGAATTCATATCATAGCTTATCCTAATTGAGCCAACATTCAGGTCGAATTGTCGCAGCTGCATTTGAGTCACTTAAAAATGAGAATGACTCAACAACTGTAAAGGTTGTGAATACTTTTGCAGCTACATCCGCCACTTCAAAGATCAACAATCTGGATGAGCGGATAGCAAATGCAAAGACGGTCAACGGACTCCTGTCTGTGTCGGAAAATAGTGAACCTATGTCAAGAAAGCACGCTTTAAGGATTGTATCCATCTTGGCCGAATGGAGTTCAGCAAATCGTGTGAAACTTTCAGACTTTGAAAACGATTCACGTTTCGTAAAGGTGTGCAAAATTTTGGGTAGAACTTTTCCAAAGAATGGAAATCCAGTGAATGGTACAAACTCAAACAATAATAACAAACGTATGTCAGGATTCCGAACAGATGATTTGAATACTGTTCTCGGCGTGGCCGGTGACGACGAGGCAGCGAAACTTATCGCAAGCATAAGTGTTCCTCAGATGGTTAAGGTTATGAGCACCCTTGCACAGCGAAAGCGCCGAAGCACGCCGCTATTACGATCTCTCGCCTACAATATAAGTAGCAGCACGGAACAATTAGACATTAAGCAATGTGCTGATGTCTTGTTTGCAATGGCCAGCTTAAATTTCCAAGACTCGGTGCTGGCTGCGAAGATGTGCTCTGACATCCAGGCGTGCTTGCCTACGATTAAGGAAAAATCTGCCGTGGTTGGGTCAATCATCACAAGCCTGGGGATTCTAAAGTACAGGGACTTGGGTAAGTAGGACTTTTATATTTGGCTTCTAGCCTTATTCAGTCGATTTTCCATCGTAGACATCATGGAGGCGTTGACACAGTGGATATTGAAAAACATTGAAGTATGTCGGCCACAGGATCTAAGCGCTTACTTTATCACGTCAGCGGTGCTAAACTTCCAAACTACCTCTTTCGAAGAAGTGAAGTCGAAACTTGTAAAGAGTTTGGTTAAAGAGGACTTCGCAAAGAAAGTCGACTGGTTGAACCATGTCTGGGCTCTGGGATTACTTAACCTCGCTGAGGCGTCACACCTCGAATCTGTCCTTAAGTATGTTGAAAATGTAAACATTTTCCACCCAAAATGCTGTGAATTCGTTTCTTTTTAGTGAAGAATTCGTAAATCTGCTCCAAGTTGAAACGTCTGGCCTGACACCAAACGCCAAAATGAAGCTACTCAACTTAAACAGCATTTCCAAGTTGCTTGTGAAAAATTGCAGTGCACAATTGAAGGAAGGAACGCAAGTTTTCGATTTACACATTGTCCACTCAAAGTCGAAACAACTCATGTTCAATGGACTGTTGGACGCACTAAAGAGCCTACTCCCATCGAGCAACCATGTACAATCTCACGTTGACACGAAAATGGGATTCTATATCGGTTAGTAGCTAGAATCAATTGCATTTTCCAATAATCATTTGTTCTCGATTTGCGCAGATGCCTTGTGCGCATTCGATGCTAAAATGAACCCACTGCCGTTGGACAAAGAGAATCCCGACGCAATCAAGTACATATACATTCTCCTTTTCGCATTGTAAGCATTCGCTAAGTCCTCTTCTTTGATTTTTTAGGATTGCCTTAATGCTGGTGGACTTTCATGATATATGCAACGGACCGCATCGATCGACGAGTGGGATAGTCAAATTGAGCTTCGACTTGCTGGAGAAATGCGGCTATAAAGTAGTTCCTGTGCCGTTCAATGAATTCAGCACAAGTGACAAACTCCTTAAGCGAGTGCAGTATTTGGAGGGGAAAATTAAATCAATTGTAAGAGTAACAAATTAATTAGAAACCGAAGTTAGGCTGGTAGTTTAACAAGTAACAAACAAACAAACAAAAAAACTAACCGCGTATTGTAATTATTTTATTAATGTATGTTAGTTTTTAAATATAACACATTCGAAAATGTCGAACAATTGGAAATGTGTTTTTGCGCGTTGCTTGTTACTGATGCAGTCAGACCAGAGACATGGAAATAAACACAAGCAGCGATGCGCACAAAGGAACATTCAGTGCCGATCTGCTGTCAATTGTGATCATCATGCGATGTGCATGTTGCAATTTCAGAAATTCAAACAAATTTTTAAATGTCCACCTAATCACTGACATTGTTCGTCTTTTTCTGTGTGGTGCTGCAGAGTTAATGCGATTTGTGGCTAGCAATTAAATCCGCCCTTAAAAAGGCCAATGTTGAGCAATCACTCACTAGAGTAATAGTAAGTCTGCTTAGCAAGAGATTTATTAATGCTACACTAGGAGACTCCTCATTTAAAGTTGCAGCTGCAAGAGGAACCCCTATTCTATGGGTACTCGTAATAAATGAAGTATTAGAAGAGCTCAGACTAAAGGGCACCAGAGCGATTGTCTACGCTGACGACGTGGTGATTATAGCTCACGGTAAATTTCTCCCGACTCTTAGCGAGCTAATTAAAAACGCAATGGGAGCCCTCCTAATATGGGCGGTCTAGGAATCTACCCTCAAAAAACTGAACTATTCACCTACAAAAGGGTCATTCCACGCTTCAATCCTCCAACAATTGAATGCACAAGCCTCAAATTGGCAGATAACCCGAAATACCTAGGAATTATCCAAGGCAGGAAACTAAACTGGAAACTCAACTTAATGGCAAGAGTCAAGAAGCCAACTTGCGCTCTATACCCGAGCAACAGGATCATCATCGTTATCATCATCTTCTGACCCGCATGATCCACTAAAGGGGCCGTGGGGGTAAACCACGCACGAGAGATATCCAGGCAACTCGATCCTCCGCCATCGACTCTAACTCATCAGGAGCTAAGCCCAAGTGTAACTCGGCGAGTTTTTGGACTTGGTCCAACCACCTCGTCCTGGGTCTGCCAAGCGGTCGCCTACCTGATGGAATCGCATTCAACGCCCGCCTCGGAAGTCGTGATGATGGGGACATTCGTGCCACGTGACCAAACCACCGAAGCATAGTCCTTTCCGTTCGAAGAAGCAGCTGCTCAATGTTGAGTTCCTCGCGCACTGCCGTGTTTCTCACCCTATCCCGGCGAGTAATTCCCATAGCAGCCCGAAGAAATTGTGCAGTGCTCTTCAGCCGGGCACTGCACAAATAAGTAAGTGGATAAATTCGTATTACAACAAAAAAAACTACCGAATAAGTACGCAAACAAGCTAAACCAAATTTATTTATTTATTGGACACGTCTGACACTTCACATGGGACCGGATACGAAACATAAAAGTCAGCTCAGCTTCGCACTAAGCAACCTTTTGTTTGACACCGACTTCCCACCACTGTTCACATTCAACAAATTCATTCTCAACATCTTGCATTTTCTTGAAAGCATTCTTCGCCAACAGATGCCGATTCGTTATATCCAACATCATGTTGTCATTGTACACACTTTTAAGATCCTTCAAAAATCTGTGCTGCCTAGCCTCGGTTTCAGTTAAGCAAATGCAATTCCATGGTGACCAGTCATCGCTGACAATCCATCGTGGCAACCTTAAACGATCCATTCAATCATTGCAATGTTGAGTAAGATGTTAAAAGCACTTACCTCAGTCTATGTACATCTTGGTCTTTGCTCAGAATCGAATGGCGATGCCATATTTTATCGACAATAAATCGAATGTCATCCTCCTGAAGAATGAATGCATACGACGACAGGGATCGGTGCTTGCGTTCTTCGCGTTGAATAGCTCTAAGGATGGCCTTGTACACCGTGTTGTCCTTGATGGAAGTCTTTAAATGGGAAGCGTCGTTAAGGAATCAATAAAACAATCGTATTTAATTAGTTTTGTAATCTTTGATGGTTAGTGGAAAAGAATGAACGCAGCACTTACCTTGAGGGAGAAGCAAACTTGGCATGTGTCCACCGCACTTTGGCGGGTTAACAAGGCGAATGATGTAATTGGCTTGACTATCTTACAGCAATCGCACATTTTTGTTTCAGCTTTTGTTTCGAGTTTATAATGAAACAAATAAGAAGAAAATAAGTACTTGAGCGAAAGGAGCGTTTTAAGCGAAATGGATTACGTTTGGGTCGGGGCTCCTTGGTGAACTTGATAAAGTCTTTAAACATGATTATGAAACGCTCTCTCAGGAACTTGACATCGCAGAACTTCGTATGGAGCAGCAGATTCTTCTCTCTTTCAATTAGGTCGAACATCTGTAAGGTTTCAAGGTGAAATGTTTTGTTGTTAAATGAAGACAAAACAAATAACAGTGCGATTAACAATAATCTAACCGAATTCAAATGATTTTACATACAAATTAACCACACATCGGTCGACTAGATCAGAAAGAAAAGGAACTGAAATGGTCTCTCATTAAGGGCTTTAAATTTAAATAGAACAGAGTTATCCTATTGGTTTCGGACGAAATCGCGAGCAAGACAGGGATGCCCATTAAGCCCAACCCTATTTGGCCTTTTTATTGAGGATATTAGGGATTTTCTACCTAGATGAGTAGAGTTTGCGGGTTGCGGGCCAACATCGTACTGTTGGCAAGATCACCGGAATCCCTGCAATTGATGATCAATCGATTAAGCCAGTACTGTGCTGTATGGAGTTTGATCGTCAATCTAGAGAAATCGAAGATTGAACGATTTTCAAGAAAGGTGAAGGGAGACTTGCATTCAAAGAGAAATGGAGCTATAGAGGGGTAAACTTAGAGGTCGTGAAGGAATATAAGTATCTTGGAGTTATAAAGGGCCGATGTTGAATGTGAACTACACCTACACGTCGAGTTTTGTTCTGCATTTCAGTTGACATTTCTCAATTCCAGACTAACTCAATTTGAACCATGGAAAAATACACAATCGAGCAACGCGTTAAAGTTATTCCGGCTTATTTTGAAAATGGACGTTCAAATCAAAATGCATATATAATCGTCCAAATGTGCATACAATCGGAAAAATCGTGCAAAAATTTGAGCAAACCAGGTCTGTAGGAGATGTGAAAACACCAGTGCATGCTCGTACAGCTCGTACTGCAGAAAATATTGCTGCTGTTCGCGATAGTGTGGCTGAAGAGCCGTCCACCTCAACTCGTCGTCGTGCCCAACAATTGCACCTCTCACGCTCGTCGTTGATGAACATTTTGCATAAAGACTTGCATTTACACGCTTACAAGGTGCAATTAACTCAAGAACTAAAGCATCTTGACCATTTCAAGCCTCGTCAATGGTCAGAATGGTGGCAAGAAATGGCAACAGTGGATGATCAATTTTCGAAGAGGCACATTTTCACCTCAGTGGATTCGTCAATAAGCAGAATTGCCGCATTTGAATGATAATCCAAGAGTGATTATCGGGAAAACCAATGCACCCACAAAGAGTGACTGTTTGGTGCGGTTTATGGGCTGGCGGTATCATCGGGCCGTATTTTTTTCCCAAAATGGTGGCGGTCAGGCAGTTACTGTGAATGGTGTTAGCTATCGTGAAATGATAACGAACTTTTTATGACCCGAATTGGAAGATATGAATGTGGACGATATGTGGTTTCAACAGGACGGTGCCAATTGCCACTTGCCACACAGCTAACGAAACAATGGCTCTTTTGCGCGACAAATTCAATGGCCGTGTTATCTCACGTGGTGGCAATGTCAATTGGCCGCCAAGATCATGTGATTTGTCACCGTTGGATTTTTTTCTTTGGGGTTATTTGAAAGAAAAGGTGTACGTCGATAAGCCAGCAACAATTCAAGAGCTAAATGATGAGATAATTCGGCACATTAACGGCATAGAACCTCAATTATGCTTCAGCGTCATCGAAAATTTGGACCATCGGATGGAGGTGTGCCGCCGAGGTCGCGGCGGCCATTTGGCCGATATTTTATTCCATACATAATTGAACCATACCAATGTCCAACCATACCAAAAAGAAATGTCAATAATTTCCTAAATAATTTGTGTTTTATTCAAAATCAACATCGGCCCTTAAAATTTAACCACCCTTTATTAACAACCAATCTAAACATTAAAAAGCATCTGAACGACAAACTTGCGAAATCTAAAACCGTCATAAATGTTGCATGGACGAACGGCTTTAGCAATACAAATATTCAGCACAGCAGTAAATTCAAAATATACGAAGCAGTAATGCTGTATGCAACACTAGTTTGGGGGTATAAGCCTTATGAGGAGGTAGACAAATTGCAGCGGTTTTTTTTATTAAACAAATGTTTAAACTTCCCCCAAACACGCCAAACTCCACTATATATTAAATCACTGAAGATGCAAATTAAATACGTACTACGGGTAATGAACATGACAGACAACAAACTCCCGATGATAGTAGCACTACAAACACTTCGGAGCGAAACCGCATGAATCAAAGAGTGGTTGCAATTAGCTCGACGGTGTGATGTAGTCCTGAACGCAGATAGTCGAATCTGGGGAAGCTCACTACTCGAATTAATAAAACAAGTCGATGAGCAGGAGAGAATTATTTGTAAAAAGCGACAGGATCACTGCATCGGAATATATACAATCGGCTTAACCATAACCTGGGTAGTAGAAACTACTTTCAAGACAACCAATCGAATCCAGGAAATTTAGGTAATGTTTAAGCTTCGAGGTGAACTTCTGAAACTCAACTTTATACCACATAGAGAAGATCTTCCTATACTCTGCTGTTTGTGCAATTTGGAAGAAAGGGAATATACCATACATTTCATAGGCAAGTGTTCGATACTAAAAGAAATTACGAGAACTTGTTATGGAAAGGACTACTTATTGGAACAAGAAGTTGTATCTCTTCTTAATGAAATGAACGTCGTCATCTGAAATACAGAGAAAATATTACAACAGGGAAGCTTTGAAATTTCTATTATCAAACCTGAACAGTCTATAAATATGTATTACCTATTATTAGTATTATAGTCAATCCGGCAGACGGCAACCCAAAATTGATGCATCAAAAAAGCTTACCTCAGCAGTTTGTGGAAAATCTTTCTCGTCCGCAATGATTTTCTTTAGTTTTTCCAAAAATTTTAAACGCTCAGGAACAGGAAGATCCTCTTGAACATCTTTGAGTACTTCAATTAGGAACCTCACTCGCTGTGTTCTCAACAGATCCAATTCAATGACTAGATCTGCGGTATATAAATGAGAACAATTCCAAAATGCTCAAGTCTGCCAAACAATACATACCATTGTAACCAACCCACTTGATGGGCTTTCCCAGTTGCTTCAGTAGTTGCTTTTCTCTGTAATCCTTGACTGCGTTATGTACGATATCTCGTTGCCTCTCAATTCCATTGATCAGTTGAATCTCTTTATCGAGCAAAATGTTAACTTCGGCAATGCGGGGAGCTCCCGAGTACATGGACGCTATTCTCTTCATCTACAAAATACGGAAGTTCGGACAAGGGCAAATATGATCGCGGAATAAAATACCTCAGCCAACTTCCACTTTTCCACGTTTGAGTACAATATGGCGAAATCTTCTTTGGTTCGAGGCATAGTCTTGGCTGCGTTCGCACGTTTAATGTGCCTTTTCTCTTCGATCTCTTGGGCCTGCCTTTCAACTTCGATGCGATCAGCAACAATTCGCCTGAGAAGGACGCGATTGAAGATCACTTGTAACCATTACTTTTGAACTTACCGATATTCGGCGGCGCACTTCTTCATGTAACGCACCATCAGGAACCTTCGGACGTTTCGCTGGATCAGAATGATCTTTGCCAATTTGTTCTTTCGTCTCTCATTTTGTGCATACGTTTGGTACTTCTTTGGGACGATGACAAAGTCGGTTGCAGCCGATACGAAAATCAGATTCGTGCCATCACCGTACGATTGAGTGCCCTCATCAACCATCGTGTCCTAGGATCTCATTCATAGATGTAGGAGGATGTAGAGAACACGGTAACACACTCAACTTACTATAATTTTTGGCTTCGATTGCTTGGTCTGACTGAGGCGGGAGACGTGCCGGTTTCTTTTCATATGATCGAACTTGGGTCCGGTCAGAGTGTACGCATCATGATACTCAATACCTAAAAGAGACTATTAAAATCCGGATCCAATGAAACGGTAATGTATTCACCGGTTCGTTTGTCCCTGTATCCGCCAATGAACGGTTTGACTATAACTTGGTCTTGAATTTCCACGATGATGTCTTTACTGACGCCATCTCTGGCATCTTCCGCTGCTATGTGAACAGTAATAAAATCGGGCAAACGTGATTTGCTATACAAAAAAATGCAAACATTCAGATACAGTGTTATTCGCCAATTGAATACGTGCACATTTGTGAATACAAACAATCTGTGGCAAGGTCTGCTTTTTGAAACAAAGTCATTTCAGAGGCAGAATGAAAGGGAGGCTGTAATTTTAGCATTTCGTAGAACGTCAGAACGAAATCCGCAATCGGCACGATTTCTTATTTTTCTCAGAAACAATTCAAAAACAATTAGCACGTCAATTCTGAAGGGAAACTCGATTGAAATGACACATTTTAGCAAAATCGAAGCCGATCTCTTCGAGGGCTTCAGCATCATTGTCCCAAACACTATACAGCTGGTATAGTCGGAAACAAGAAGAGAAAAGAGTCAAGAATGCGGCGGAAGTGTGCCTTATAGCTGAGCAACAGGATATTCGGCAAAAAATGGGATCCAAGTCCCAAAACAATCCTATGGATGTACACAACGATTGCTAGGCCAGTCTTGATATAAGGGAGCGTAGTATGGTGGCAAGCTTCTCTGAAATCCACCAACTTGAAGCTCTTAACATGAATACAAAGACTTTCATGCTTTCATAGGTGTCACATGAGCAATTTTGCACTACTCCAATTGCGAGCTAAGACGTTTCACTAGACCTTCTCCCACTTGACCTCTACATGCAGACGACTGCTGCAAAGAGCGCCATCAGGAGCATTCAATCCAAATGCTGTCTCTCAAGCCCTACTGGGCATGCAAGTGTACTGGATAGACTACAAATTTGAACATTTTGAGAGCGACTACTCAGAGCCATTGTTCGTCATCGGGTCATAGCCGGCAATGAGACAACAGATTGCCAGGAAAGGGCCCGATTTCGGGCCTGATTCCAGGCAATCCTAGGTCTCAAAGAACCTCTTGCTGATGTCAAGATGAAAGTGGATGACAAAATCATAGAGTTAGCAAATGAAAGGTGGACCTCTCTAAACACCTGTGAGACCACTCAGACCCAAAATTGAATAATGCACCGACAAACTCCTGCAATGCGACAGAAAGTTGCTACGGATGGGGCCATGAAGTGCCATGAAACCAAAATGGGACTTACCCATGACTGGCTGTGGTGACGAAGAAGAAAAATAGGGTACTCCTCACCATCTCTGTCACTGCCCTTTTGGGCATCACAATGGTTCTATCAGGACCTAAGTGAGACCTGACTTTCGCGTCTACTCTCGGACTTAACCTACCCATAGACAGTCTACATTGACGGGTGTACAAAACAGACGAAGAGACAGGCATTGGAGTGTTTGTAATATCACAATCTCTCTGTATCTTTAATCACATTACTATTGTAGTCTTTTTTAGACTGATGTTGAAGCAAGTGGTCCTGCAGATGGTAAATCTATCAGACAATCAGACGACCATAAACGCTCTAGCTTCATCATCGATCAAAACAGAGCTGGTAAACTGATCCTTTACCCTAGGTATTATCGTTTGCACTCAATCTTACCCTATCTTGGGTCCCAAGCATTATGCCATTATCCTTGAATCAATAGACGCCCTATCCCCCACTTCAAGCTCAATTACTAACAGATGCAATTACAACTGTTCTCCATACGGCAACCTGGCGATTTCCGGACGGTCAACCGATAACCAAATCGACCATGTGCTCATCGACGCAAGGAAAGAAGGAGAAAGCTGCACCAGCGAAAAACAGAAGTTTTGACTTTGGACATCTGAGCACACCGGATATTGTCAGAGCTTACGAACAGCAACTAAGCGAGAGACTCTCCATATACCGCCTATGTCGAATACAAACGACTACGAATTGTGGTTGAATTGCCGAAAACCAGAAGCTATTTTGCTAATGATTTGTGCTTGATATCTTATACTTTAAATTATATGAGAGAAAAACTCAAGGGCCTGGACACCCAAGGAAGGAAAGTTGGCCCCAAAAGAAATTTCGAAAGTGGTTAGCACCTTTTAGCGTACATTTTATCATTAAACAGTAGTTTCGGCTGATTTGTGGATCGTGAATGTGTTTCTTTTACTAATCTAATCGAGATCCCTGTGATCGCTGTGTACCTCACATTGGTGGGAAGCGTATTCAAGGCCTGCGGAAACTACGTTTTCAATCAACATAATGGTTCGAATATAGAAGGACTATATATAGAAAAAAGAAGAACGAACAACCTTCGATTCCGCACCTGGAACTTGAAGTTCATAAGATCGTATCTCTCCATCGAATAAAGCGCCATGATATACGAGTTTAATAATCGACATCTTGTTGTTATTTCCCTTGGTTATTTCGAGAATGTGGGCATGATTGACGTAGGATACCGTTTACGTTGAACCATAAACTCTATGGAGTGCTCAGTCACAACCACTGATTCGGGGCAAACAACAGCTTCGAGTACAGCGTTGCAAAAGAAGCCACACAAGATTCTTGAGTTACGCAGATGACATCAACATCGACTAACGTTCCCAGCTTTCATGGCGATTAAAGAATCAGTGAATCAAGCTGTTCTTAAGGTAAATGAGGGTGAATCGTAAAGGACGCATAATCACCCCTGGCGACCCTTGCTAGTCTCATTTTGTCGAAAGAACTTGGATCAAAATTCTTTTCGGAAGACCAAAATCATGAAAAGCACTTAGTCTGTTAGTCTTGCTGTTTTCGAGAAAGATGGATGAATGAAGAAGACTATCGCGAACTCGTGAGATACGGAAGTAGTCCGGAAGGCAACCATCAGTAGACTATACTGACTCGACTACATCAAGCGAACGAATATCAATGTTACAAATAAGTGTCTTCGAAGCACTAGACTTCTACATAATCAAATCCATGCTTGTGTGGGAATGCCTACAGAAGCTGAAAAGGTGTAACACAGTAAAGCTCTGCTGGAAACCTGGCCAAACTGGGATAGAAGGCAAATGACGAAATCCCTGGCAAAGGAAAGGAGTATCAGAACCCTTTACAGGCCACCAACCATTCTGCGCTGTAGGAGGTCATGCCCTCAGTGAAAAATTCGTTGAACTAAAGGGTGTTTTTTTTAGAGGTATAGAGCTTTAAGTTGCCATTTTGTCAACTGTACTTTTAGTCTGGTTTAGCATTTCAACATGAATAGACTGACGCCTGAACAACGGCCTAAAACAAGAATGCCGTTTGTTTAGCGATAAAGCTCACTTTTGGTTGAATGGATACGTCAATAAATAAAACTGCCATATTTGGAGAGATAATAATCCTCAAGTGTATGCTGAGACACCGTTACATCCACAAAAGCCGTTTGGTGTGCTTTATGGGTTGGTGTAATAATTGGTCCGTACTTCTTTAAAAACTATACTGACCAGAACGTTACAGTCAATGGTAGCCGCTATAGAGCCTTGATTACTGACTTCATCAATTGAACAATGTGCCATGATGTGCAGGAGCTGTGGTTTCAACAAGACGGCGCAACATGTGACACAGCTCGTGCTGATGATTTATTGATTTATTGAAGGAAACGTTTGGTAAACGCATTGTTTCACGTTACGGACGTGAATTGGCTTCCAAGATCGTGCGATTAACCACCGCTTGACTATTTTCTGCGGGATATGTGAATTCATAAGTCAACGAATAGATAAGCCCGAAACGACTGACCACTTAAAGGGCAACATTCTCCGCGTTATTGCCGATATTCGACCACAAATGGTGGAAAAAGTCATCGAAAATTGGATCTAGATTGGAATACGTGAGTGCCAGGCGTGGCGGTATGCCAGAAGATTATGTCTCGAATAAAGTACATTTCATGTCATTTTAAAAAATTCTTTGTTTTATTTCAGTTCAAAGTTCTATACCTCTAAAAAAACACCCTTTAGGAAGAAGGAATCAGAAAACATCTCATGGGCTGATGCATTAGCTTTCTAGATAAGAAAAAGAAATCGCTACTTACTTGTAATAGATGTCTAAATTCAATTTAGGTGTCCGACCATCCGTATCGTGCTCACAAGTAACCAGGCACAATTCATAAATTCCATATTCGTTCGCTTCTGCTTCGCAGAGTCTGCATTCGTTTGTGAACTCCTTTCCAAACTGAGCGACGCTCAATAAATTCGGTTGAATTTCAAACTTTCGTCCCAGATCGACCTTGACTTCCCCGATGGTCATACAATTCGGGTAGATTTGAGCAACAACCTGATTGTCTGCGATGTTGAACTTGACGGTAATGTTTTCGTATTCAACGATTTCCTCCTCACACTCCCCCATTTTTTCCGTGGCAGACGTTGAACTCATTTTTGCTTTGATTTGGATTGTATTGAAAAAGAAGTATATTTTTCTTGAATCTTGAAAACAGACAGACTTAACTAAAATCAAACTGAGTGCTATGTCACAGACAAAGTAGATTTAATGAACTGATTTTCCCAACAGGAGTGCGTATCCTTGAGGATATTGATTATGCAACTGGCCACTGTGTTGGTTTCTAAGTGTGTTGTTAGCGTTAGCTAGGTGCAATGTAAATTAGTTTCTGAGGAAATAAAACGCCAACGAACATGCGCCAGTGAAATTTAGTAGATTATTGAAATGATACTGTAATAAATGCAAATGTGTGTTGAATGAGATACGAAATTTATGTATCGGCTTGGATTGTTTGTTCGCATTTTTGGGGTCAACACATAAAGCGACTATAAGGCGCCGTCATTGCTTTTGTGCATATTTAGGGCTTATTGAAGCTGAGACGACTTTGTAATCTTATTGATTCTACAGATTCAGTAGGTGGTATATGGGTCAAAATGTCCAATACGTGCCGTAATCAAAGCGAAAGCACTGACTACTTCCGGATCAACTTGACACGAAATTTGATGCTTCAGTTATATTCTTTAGGCCGAATCTCAAAGAAAACTTCATTATTTGCTGACAGAAAATTAATTCATGACTTAACGTAGGTAAAGGGTGTTCTATTAATTAGAGACGGAGAACTTTAAATTGAAATAAAACCCAGAAAAATTAGCTTAATGTTTTTTTTTCATTTTATGGCATTAAAGCTTGAATATAATTTCGGGGATATGCCAGGCGTGTCTGGGGCGTACATGGCTTAGTCTGTAGTGTCAGTGGTTTTTTAGTTTTAGTGACTTTTTTATTAACTTCATATAATTTTTTGTTTACAAAAAGCGAATACAAAGTAGAATACGGTGACTCCAAAATATTTTACGCGGAATTCTTTCAAAAAAGGACATCTTCCTATGAAATAGTATATATCTTCCCTCTCCTTAAGGTTGCACAGGTCGCATATAATTGGAAGATCGGGTCGATTTGGAATAAAGTAGAGATTTAATAGTTCACCTCGAAGTTAAAGTACTGTGCTTATCATATGCAGGGAAGTACGCATTTCAGGAAGCTTATCACGGTTAAGGAAGTACGTAGCAGCGCTTTCAATTAGGTTGTAATTCAGCCTACTATAGACCAGCTCATGTTGTGATGATTGAACATCAGGTTAAAATCTGTCGTTTTATTCAAAACATTGGTGAACATACATTTTATCATTGAAAGTTCTATATAACCTGAAGTATTTAGATTTGCGCCATAATTTGCCGCCAACTCCTGCCACATTTGAACCACATTTGAACTCTTGTCGATATTATATGCTTCAGTTAAATCCTCGGCAATCTGCTTTCTTCCATCTCCACTATTTTCGTAATGTAAACTGCATGTAGTTTCAAGGTATTTAAAAAAAGAGATAGGACTCCAGTTCTTAAATGCAGCATATAGTTTGGGGTACATGATGGAAGTCGAAAGATTCGCGATTTCTCGACTTCTCAAAAAGACAATAACCCCAAATTTGGGACCCGTACAGCAAAATAGAGGCTTCAGTTGCACGAAATAGCTTAATTTTCGACGTGTGATCGATGATGACATACGAAGTTTTTTTTCATACTTAGGTTAGATGTAATTAACATACCTAAATATTTATACTCCTTTACGATTTCAACGTTTTCACCCCGATAAGACCACTTTTCGCTGAGAGAATATCTTCCGCAGCCATTTCTAAAAATCATCACCTTTGATTTCGATAAATTCACCGACAAGTTGTTGTTGTTGCAGTTTGAAGACGGTTCATCGCAAGCTGCAACCCTTCTATTGTCTCCGACAAGAACACTATATCGTCCGCAAACTTTAGCGCTGGTATCCTCACACCACCAATCTCGATTCCTCCTCCAAATTCTTTTACTATATCGTTTATAAATAAAATGAAAAGTAGGGTGCTTAAGATGCATCCTTGCTTGACTCCCATTTGCGTTCCAATTCTTCCGATGCAAACTCTCCGTCCCATACATACGCTACGTTGTTGTGTCAGTACATCAGGCTGTATTTCGGCAATAAGGTTTCCAAGTCCAAATGTTGCATGAAATCGTGTCCACGTACCGCTCACCGTTAACTGTACTGTTTTGACCATCATTTTTGAAGACATATGTACCAATAATTCCACTGGCCCATAAAGCGCACCTAACATTGACCTTTTCTAAATGTAATACTGTTTCGAGAATAACTTTAGTTTCAGTTTTTCGAATTCAATCATGTTTTTCAAAATCAATTTGCAATTAGTTTCGGCATGGCTCCACGCGTAATGAATTGCCAAAGATTCAGACTAACTTCAAAACAAGCGTGAACTGTCACATCAGCTGTCATAGAAAACAATGCTGATAACTTAAAGTTACCTTTAACAAAAACCAGACCAGTCAATCGAGTAAATGAGACCTCTCTCAAGACCAAACTGACTTTATACAAAACATTAAACATCACTGTTGTATCCAACATATCCATGAACTATTTCGAAACGAGGTGAATCTTTTCTTAGTTCTTCACCCGATCTTTTGTCCTGTACTCTTTGATTGTGGTGGGGGGAGAATATGAGCGAAGCCTGGCAACGTTTTCGTAAACATCCTTTTTGAAAAAAAAAACCTTTTTTTCTTACTTTTACAGAGGCTAATTTTTGTGTTCAGTTATGATGATCTTTCAATACATGATTGAAAATTTCCATAATTATCACTTGTCAAATGCCAATCAAGTTCAATCAAGTATTTTCAATTCCTTTCGCGACTATGGTTCCATTTTTTGGGCAAAAACGTGCAATGCGATGGTTTCTGTACGAATTTAAAAGATATCACTGCTGACAAATTCGCGGGCTATTGAGTACAAGTTAACCATGGAAATATTAGATCGCAACTAAAATTTAATTTTCCACGAACAATGAAAATGCTGATAACCACAAGGCACATTCGAACACGTATTCAACGGTGAGTCTCGGTAGAGAACACGTCAGCGACGGATAATTTTATACATTGTACGCATTAGTATTTAAGGTTTGAGACATTTTCCGGTTTAGTCGTTAAGTAGAGTTAGGACTTGCGTAATCCAAGTACAAGTGAAACTAAAGCTGATTACACATTTGGACAGAGAGACAGACAGGTATGTTACGATATTCATTTTAAGTTATGACCAATTAACTAGTAGAAGTAAATGTGTAGTTGGTGTATGTAATACATTTTAAATGCAAATGTAAGAGTAACTAAATAGAAATGCATCAACGGAGAGGTAGCATAACTCAATAAATGTCACAAGTATTAAAGTAGCCATTTTTACTTGCCTCGTAGATTCTGGAAAACACCCAAATACAGATCGACACCTACCACATATTTGTCCTAATGAAGATCGCGTATGCCATCGTTTATAGAGATGGGTTGGATGGATTTACATTTTTTAAAAGGACATAAGTAAGTCCTCTAAAAATTGACAATCGGCGTGGTCAAAAATTGGCCAAAAAAAAGATAAATTTGTCCATCTAACTTTTTTTGCTTCACATAACAATTGATCCTTGACAAGAATGAAAAATCGCTGTATAGTAGCCGACATCCGCCCTCTGTTAACTTGAACAAACCATTCGTCCTTCTGGAAATGTTTCCACTCAACTCCTATCCCAGTCCCCTTAGGTATTTGCCTCTTTTTGGATTATCATCGTAACAACTGTGGTAAGTCGGAATCTATCTGCAGAATGTTACGCTTAAAAAATATAACACAAATTCCCCTGACTTTCTATTAAATTCCCTACACACATCCTTATAAATTTAGCGCTACCTTCCACCTTCGATCTTCTACACCACTTCACGTCTTAGTTAAATTAGTTTGAACTTTTGTAAGTTAGCTCTAAGGTCATGCAAGCAAATAAATAAATAAATCCTGCCACTGACTTACCTTGTTTCCATCGCCCATTCAGTTCAACGAAGGGGATAGTCTCACTTTTGTCTTAAATTCCATCGCATTTTAGATAATTCACACAAACAATCTCCCAGAGACCACCTCATGGATCACGCAAGTCTAATCTTCGCAAGGAGATGATCTCGATGGGGCCTAAACTTGCAGGTCTAATGGAATCATTTAACTACAGCCCATCTCAAATCGCTCCCAATCAAAGAGTTGCCAGTTCATTAGAAAGCCACGCCTTTAATCAGATAGCATTTGGTACAATACATCAGTGTTTTATTTTTGATACACTGATAGCACAGCACAATTCGCATCTCTTAGATATAGATTTATTCCTTACTTCGTCTCCTCTTGGCTTTTTGTGAAATTCCATAAAAAGTGAGAGTCTTGTGGATTGGATCAAAGCAAGGGAGACAAGTATCATAAAACTGCGGGCATATTCCCTTAATGTGGTCATAAATTACGCGCCAACCTCGTCCAGGTTTCACTGGCGCTGTACGGTTCAATAAACTGTTTAAAAAAATCTTAAAATATATATGTATCGTCTACTCGTATACACACTTGCATGCTGCCTTCGAGTCAATGTGTCATTCTGGATTAACTCATACATCAGAGGGTATCTGAGGTCTCTCTTTCAGGGGCTCAGTCATTGTGGAGACTTTAGTTTATAATTCGCGACTTGATTTAATAGCACTTATGAGGAAGGTGGTTGCAGTCGTCCTGTCCTCTCTTAATTGTTTCTTTTTTTTCTGCTTTTTTTTTGTTTCGCTTTTTGTACATATTTTGAAGAATTCACTAATGCATTCTTTTGCGGAGATAGGTACGTTTATTTTTTATTGAGTTTTATCAAGTTTATTTTGGTTATAAATGTTAATTGCTTGTTGGCCTTTGATGGTGTAATTTGTGTACACTGCTGGGTCGTGTATTGATAACTCCGCCTTAGGCTATTAAGTTTCTCTTTATGAAAACAGAAATATCTTGGTTTGGATGATACTCAATTGGGCGGACAACTTCAATGATTGAGTACAGCAGGAGGGGGAAGGCTTAACATTTAAGAACATTAATAAAATCAACAAATGCGGATAAGCTTGAAAGCAAATATTTAGATTTCTTCTGTACGATAGGTGCTAGCCAATTGTTGGTGGTCCCGTCTGGCGTCTACGCACATAGATGTGTAACAGAATTTTTGTCTTGTGACGCATTGAGTGGGTTATTTTTTTTTTAGTTAAAAATATGTTTCCCATCATCTTATCAATGCAAATTATATAATACGTGAAATCAACCATCGTTACAACCACGTCACTCACATTTTTACGGCCATGCATTAACCTTGAGGACATTGACGTTCCCTTTCCGCTTTCCGCATCATAAATGTGCTTTCAGCTCGATGCAAGCGGTGATTTAACCACGAACAATCATCGTTAAAGTGAGGTTTCACTTCAAATAAAGTTGTCATGAATATTTAAAGAAAATACAAGTGTTCATCAGAAACATGATCTGTGTTTTGTTTATTGTGGTATAGCAGTATATGTACTCGCACACCATTTTCTTCTAGTCCCACCAAGTACACAACATGATTTTGTTTACGCTTGGGATTGTAATTCATTGAGCTGAAGCAATGCTAACCACAATCATACACGACATTCAGCACCTGTTTTTATTTTAAAGGGTGTCCCGAAATATTTGAATTGGCCGCCATCTGCGCGAAAACTGAAAAAAAAAACAATTTGACAGCTCAGAGTTTAGGGTTAGTAAAAATGGAGCGCCACATAAAAAGCAATGGAAACATTTTCTTTAAACTCCTACGGATCAGACATAAATATTAAAAATTGTACTATGTATATGCTACTTTGACAGAGCTTAAAGAAGAATTGAATAAGCTCAAGCCCAAAAAAAGCTCCTGGTTATTACTGAATCACAGGAGAAGTTCTGAAAGAATTATCTAAGAACGCGCTTCTTAAGTTTATTTTGGAAAGTGGCGGAATCAATAATGGTACCAAAACCGGGTAAGCCCCCAACAGAAAAAAAAGCCTTACAGACCGATTTCAGTGCTTCCGATTATGTCTAAGGTGTTAGGAAGAATATTACTGAGAAGTTTAAAACCGGTTGTGGAAGAAATAGGACCAGTTTGGTGATTCGAACAAAACCACGTCTACTCAGCTGTATTTCTTGATGTTTCGCAGTCGTTTCACAAAGTTTGACACGGATGCTTATACCACAGACTTCGACAATTCCTCTCATGAAACTTTTCAGAGTTTTATCAATCAATCTGATAGAATCTTCCGTGTGAGACATGGAAAGGAAGTGAGACAAGGGAGTGTTCTTCGTCCTCTATTTGTTTTATACCAGCGATATATCACAAGAATTAGGCACATTTGCGGTCGACACCACCATTTTGGTACCAGCCAAAACGATCGAAGAGTCAACGAGAAAATCGCAATGTGTTTAAGATCGAGTATACGAATGGACGAACACTTGAGCTTAATGAAACTAATCCATTTATATTAATTTTACGTACAAAAACGTGAATAAGTTGCCCGTTTTTATAAATAGTGTACTCTTCAGAAATTAAGCGAAATACCTCCGGATGACCTTCAATGTAAAGCTTACGTGGAGGATCGTGAAAAACTTCAAATAAGATATAAAGACATGTACTGGCTTATTGGAAAATATTCCAAACTAAGTATGGAGCAAGTGCTAAAACCCAACCCCACCAAAGAAAGTAGTACAAATTTACTATAAACTTTTCAATATAAAGTAGTAAGTAAGTCAACGCATAGTGGTATATACAAAACGACGATATCCAGATCTAGCTGTCCTTTCCGTCGTCTTCAAAGGACTGAACCCTTTGCAATATGATGGTGAATTCATCCCGTGATTTGCTGTTGTATTACCAGGAACTCTCAGTGGAGAAATATCTTGCCAAGCGCGTCCTCATCAGGAAAGTGAACCTGCTAGATAAGTGAAAGCTTAGTTGTCCATACCACCCATGAATCAATTCAATTATTACAGGAGACATTTTCTGATCGTGTACTCTATCGTTTCGGTGATTTCCTAGATGTTGTGATTTAACAACATACGTTTTTTTATTAAGGGGTTACATGAAGTCAAAGGTATATGTCAACAACGCCACAATCGTCAGTGCATTACAAGAGCTACGTAAACGCTTCATCAGCGAAATTCAGACAAATAAAACGCACAAAAAGAGTGCGTATGTGCCAGCAAAGCTGTGAAGGCCAATTGCCCGATGTGGTATTCCATGAATAACCATTTCCAATGTAATTTTTCAGTCTATACCAGGAGAGAGTGATAGGGAATCAGGAAATCCCAACTCCAGTCGATGAAGTAGTCCTCCCACCTAACTTTGAAGAAGTCGGAACAGCCATTAATTGGCTGAAGGACAACAAAGCCGCAGGCTCCGATGGCCTACCATCAAAGCTCTTCAAGGCCGGTGGCGATGTTCTGGTAGGGAGCATGCACCAGATCATCTGTAGAATTTGGGAAGACGAAAGCATGCTCGACGACTGGAATATCAGCTCCATATGCCCCATCCACAAAAAAGGCGATCTTGCCTCTTGCAACAACTATGGAGGTATATTCCTGCTCAACATCGCCTACTAGATCCTGTCCAGCGTACAGTGTGAACGTCTAAAGCCGTTTTGCACCGCACTAATCGGCACGTACCAGTGCGGCTTCCGGCCCGGCAAATCGACTATAGACCAAATCTTCACACTAAGACAAATACTGGAGAAGACCAGTGAGTTTAAAATCGATACGCACCACCTTTTCATCGATTTCAAAGCTGCATACGACAGCATTCATCGCAAGGAGCTATTCGATGCGATGGCCGAATTCGGAATCCCGGGAAAACTGATCCGGTTGTGTCGCACCACGCTAACACATACGCGATGCACCGTGCAGTTCGGCTCAAGGATTTCCGAGCCGTTTGAAACTTGAACTGGATTTCGGCAAGGAGTTGCGCTGTCGTGTGACTTCTTCAATGTGGTACTGGAGAAGATAGTGCGGAGGGCAACTGTAAACACGGAAGGCACTATCTTCTACAAGTCGGTCCAACTTTTGGGGTACGCAGATGACATCGACATCGTCGCGCGTTCTCAACGTGCCGTAGTGGAGGCTTTTACGGCGATTGAAGAACAGGCGAAACGAACTGGTCTCAAGGTCAATAAGGATAAAACGAAATATATGCTGTCGACCAAAAAACGTTCCGTCACACACCACTTGGACAAAATTTTACGATCGACACCTACACTTTCGAGGTAGTAAAGGAGTTTGTCTACCTCGGGGCAAACGTGAACTCCACAAACGACATCACAGTAGAGATCCGTCGTAGAGTCGCCGTTGGCAACCGGTGCTACTTCGGTTTGTCGAAACAACTGGGCTCAAAACTCCTGACTCGAAGGACCAAAATCATGATCTACAAAACTCTTATTTTGCCAGCTTTATGGAACCGAAAGCTGGACGCTAAGCAAAACTGCAGAGCTGATTCTTGGTAACTTCGAAGGAAAAATTCTACGTCGGATATATGGTGCCGTCTGCGAGGAAGGCGAATGGAGGAGAAGACATAACCGCGAACTCTACGAGCTGTACCAGGATGTGGATGTAGTTCGGAAGACAAAAATCCGTCGACTGCACTGGCTCGGCCACATCGAGCGCATGGACAACAATGCTCCAGCAAAGAGGGTCTTTGAATCCGAGCCTACTGGTTCGAGAAGGAGAGGAAGACCGAATCTCCGGTATAAAGACCAAGTAATCGCGGATGCAAGACAGCTTGGTCTTGATGACTGGAAGCAACGTGGCCAGGACCGTCAACGATGGAAGGCAGCAATTGCTCAGGCTCGGAGCCTCCATGGGTCGCCGGCCTGATAAATAAAAAATAAATAAATACAAAAAAAAAAAAAACAATCTAAAGAGTAAAAACTGTGTCTTCTATTTAACTCAAATTTTAAGTTGGTACACACTTTACTTTGCTTGAATGACCAAAATAATTCAATTAAAGGGAAATTAAAATTGCCCTAAGGACCGCCTGGTTGCCACTAATATAATGATATCGATGGCTTCTCTCGCAATTGGAGGGGCCTTTGAAGTTTGAGAAGCTTTTCTTGGATAAGTATACTCTTTGACCATTTTCAGTCAATCGAAAGAGGTGTGGCAGTGTATTATAAAAGTAGTCCGTGTCGGGGATTGAACTGAGAGTCCTCAGTCAGATGCCGAAGCACTTTTTCTGCATTTTGGTTCTATTCATCAATTCATAAGATATTCATCATAGATAAGAAATAGTGATAGCTAGCTTAATTGTCATAATAATTAACAAGTGTTCTTATTTCTGACCTACTAATTGTCTTCGAATCGGAGATTCGGTTTCGACTGCTTCTCGAATCAGGAGGCTCGCATGGATGGATCAATCGATTGGTTTTGCCTTCCGGACTACATCCACATCTTGGAACAGGTCATTGAATTCACGATTGTCTTCTCCTCTTCTCCGGTCTGAGCCTGAGCAATCGCTGATGGTACTGGGCACGCTGCTTCCACTCGTCAACTTGGTTGGTTGATTTGGTCTTTATACTGTACAATAGGTCTTTCGGAAAGATGGCGCTTTATCTTTTGACTCCTTCAATCGTTCTTGAGGAATTGAGGAAATCGTTCAAAATTTAGATTCCAACACTAAAGGCATGATCTTCATAGAGTCCAGAAAAATGTTGGCATTTGCGGATAAAGAAGCGAGTCTTCAACAAGGCGAGGTCTGACAGTGTATGACGACAAAACGAAGTATTTATTTTCTTCACGACTTACCTTCAAGAATGGACACATAACACGGACGCCTTGGACAGAGCGTCATGCTAAAATTTGAGGTAGTCAGGGAACAGGAGCAACAACATCAGTTTCGAGATCAATCAGAGAAAAAATCATGTCGATCTCTTTGGATGAACGACCACAAGAGCAATACAAGAGTAGCCACTCCGGGTCATATTCAATACCTTGTTTGGTACGTTTCATGGTTCGGCCAAATCATTTACACGTACTTTTTCAAAGCTGCCGGGAAGGATCAAGATAATTTTATGCATTAAATGGGCCATACCAGTCCTATTTTACCACGCGTAGCCATAGGCAATTGCAAAAGCTTGCGCAGACTTCTTTGGTCTCTTAAAGCGATCGACATTTGGTTCTGTTTGTTTTAAGGGTATTTGGAGTAGTGAGGGTATTAGTGTGACCAGATGGCGACGGGTCCTTAACTTAATAAGGCTAAGCCATATAGATTACATGATTACCTTGGCTCCGGCACGAAGAATCATCGGCTCCGAGCCTGTGGCGCACACAAGTGGAGAAAAACCTTATTAAATTTCGTGTGCAGAATAGGAAGCAGCTAGGAAGCTTGGAAGAGACATGTATTGGCAACTTGTCACTCAAATTGGAGTAGCCATTTCCGTTTTCCAATATCGTCGGTTTTGGCAGTCGTTTTCTACTATCAGTCCTGCTGTTTCGAAGAACAGAGGTAGCATTCCTCCATTAGGACGTCGTTTGCCAGTTTCCGAGTTCGACAAACTCCTTTAATAATAATATGGGCACAATTTGGAGTCAGGGTACACCATAACACAACACAACAAGTTCATCGTATCTCGAATCACAAAAAAAGGAACTTCATTGAAGGAAAAAGTACAGGTATGGTATTACTTGACGTTGAGAAAGCGTTTGATACAGTTTGGCATAATGGTATGCTGCATAAGCTTATGTCTTATAATTTTCCTGTTTACCTAGTCAAGATCATACAATCATTTTTATCTGAACGTTCTTTTAAGGTGTCCATCAATAACCACTTTTCAAGCGACTACTCAATCGTTGCAGGTGTTCCTCAAGGATCTGTGCTTGCGCCGGTCTTATTCATTATTTATACGTCTGACTTCCCAGTACTTAATGATTGTCAGTCTGCTATGTTTGCCGATGATACCTGCATTCTCTCATCAGATGCTCTTGGTTCCAACATTGTAACCAATTTGCAGTCTGCTTTGAATGATGTACTAACGTATCTCAATAACAATAAGATTAAAATAAATTCTTCAAAGACTCAGACTGTCTTTTTTACTAGAAAAAGAAAAGCCTGCTTCTTACCAAGCAACAATCTTCAAATTAACGGAACTCAGACTGAATGGAAAGACAGTGACAAGTATCTTGGGGTTCACCTGGATAAAACATTAACATTTGGCTTACATATCCAGCAAACGATATGTAAGATAAATGCAAACATTAAAATTCTATATCCGTTTATAAATCGCAAATCAAAGCTGAGTATTGATAATAAATTGATAATTTTCAAGGCAATATTCAAAGCAATAATGTTCTACGGATGCTCCGTTTGGAGAAAATGTGCAATCAGTTCCATACGTAAACTGCAAATAAGCCAACATAAACTTTTGAAAATGATTTTTGATCTCCCATGGCATTTCTCTACTGTTCAAACTAGAATCTCAAAACTATCAAATCATTACAACCAGTCGTGTAGTTTGTCTGATAATCCTTGGATTTCCAATCTAGTCACATAATCATTTATTACATAATTGTGATGGAAATCAAAGAGTAGTTCAGTAACTCGGCCATCGCCTCCCCTTTTCTCATCCCTAGTTTCTAGGATTTATATAATTTTATGTCTTAATCAAGGTTTTTCGGTAGCTTCACCTTCTATAGTAATAAATAATTTATATTAAGTTTTCAGTAGTAAGGTAGTGTATACCACATCTCTGTGCAATGTAAATTTTTAGCTAAAAAATAAAATAATAATATGGGTGGCGCTACAGCCCGTAGAGGGCCAGGCCTAGCTTCTCAGCAATCACTCGTGCTGTGCGTGCTATTGATCACAAATGGAGGGAACCTGCGATTTTGTGCCGACTCCGAACGGCCAAGTTTGAGAAGCTTTTTCTAGACAGTTATACTTTTTTTTTTGTCCCAGGTGGTGTGTGACGGAACAGTTCTTGCTCGATAGAACGTTTTGTCCTCATCGATGCCCTCCGAGTTCATTTCGTATGTGGGAGCGTGGTGCCGAATTCGGCCATCGATACGAATAGTAACCTGACAAATGCTGTCGTATGCGGCTTTAAAATCGATCAAATGATAGTGTGCATCGATCTGCCACTCGGTAGTCTTTTACAGGATTTGCCTTAGTCTGAATATCTGGTCTATAATCGATTACCGGGCTTGAAGCCACACTGGTACGTGCCGATTAGTGCGGTGCAATAACAACAGCTTTCGGTGGTCACACAGCATGCTAGACGACGTTGAGCAAGTCCTCCTCCATAGTTCTCGCTGATATTCCAGTCGTCGAGCGTGATTTGCATAACTCAATTCCTAATTCCGGAGATGATCTGGTGCATGCACCCTACAAGCTTTCTGATGGCTGTGTCGATTTCTGCCAAACTAAAGAGCTGGGTTTTCTTCGTTCCCAAATCCCCAGGCTCTCCCTGTCACCCTCTTTAAGCAGCTGTTGGAAGCGCTGAATCAGAACAACAGTGACAGTTAAAAAATTTTGACAGCATAACCATTGGGGCAAAACTAAATACGGAAATTGTATGCTTTCAATGTTGTCTCAGTTTCTTTTTTTTTCAGATACCTAAAATGCCCAGTCTATCCACCTCAAGCTTGAATACAACGTAAGTATAATGTTATAGTTCTGGTGCTTACAAGAACTCCCTCCGTCTACTAGACAGCATTGACGCGCTTGAACACAGACTGATTCACTATTTCCCACTCACCTCAGTTTACAGGCAAAAGGGAGTGCCTCCCTCTACACTTGCCTGTGATGAATTTCGTTTCCGATTCGTAACCCTTTGGCGTACGCAAACATAATGTGAGTCTCAACGTCCAACCACTAGATTGACTTATTTGCCTAAAATAATATTTTCTCTCCAAATCAATAGTCAATTGCTTGCCGATCAATAATTTGTGCTTCAACATCGAAACCAAATTCCCTCTACTGCCATAGCACGTGTGAAAAGCAAAACCTCTCAGAGTTCCATCCATAAATCAAGAAAACCATCAAAATCTGCCGTACTCGCCTTCAGTGCTCGACGTCAAGTCAAATCACTTCCAAAAGGTCAACCCTTTCAACTCGCACATGCCAGTTAGCAATTTTCAGTTTAAATATGACAAATGCTGTTAATGTATTGTTCTGCTAATTATATTTAATTGCCCCGGCCGCAAATCCATTTTCAAGGTCGTCTCCACCATGTTCTACCCTCGAGCCAAACTTGTTGACTTCATAATGTTCTCGGATGGTAAAGGTTAGACAACACAAACCACGCTGTCAAGAGATTTTCAATGAACTTCAGTAGACTAAGAAGAGCTTTACGAAAGAAGAAAAAAAAAACGCGAAATATGAGTTGAGGTGTGTTCGTTTAAAATGCACTTGTGGAATTCATCGTAAGAGGATCTGTGCTAGATACACTAAAAACAACGTCAACACCTCGATGAACCGCAAGATGAACAACAAAACTGGTTAACCACTATGTTCCTCGGCGATGATAAGCTACGTCAAGTTGTAGGAATCACGCCGGATTCACATCAGCGAATGACATACGGCAGTCCGTCCGTATCATATATCATTGTCCCCACGCACTCCAGCCAAACTGATCTTGACAGTTGCCACCGATAAGCCTACTAGGCCGAGTCTTTAGTCCATGTCCTGTGCCATCATGCGCATTATAGCCGGAAAAAGCGTGTTACGTCCACTGCAGCATACAGCAAAGGGCCAGGATAGACAATGACAGTCATATGATAACTGCCTCCCTACAGCTGACTACCATACCTTCCGGAATCAGTGCATAGTGCGGTGGCAAAGCAATAATTTGCTCATGTGTGCTAATCGGGTGACCGCGAAGAAGTATACATTCCAACATGACGGCTGAGTGTGTCTTTTCTTTTTCAAGTTCGGATGCTAACTGAGACTGATGAGCTTCCACTGGCGGTGGTGCGACGTCGGTGGTTGAGTCGTACCATCTCCACCACCACCACCATCACCACCAGCATCACGATCCACCACCAGCGCGATTCACTTCGTAAAAATTCGCACGTATGAAAAGCAATGAAAAGAAGGAATGCTCGGCACAGACCATAATGAATGAATGAAGAAAAAAAAAAAACATACAAATGGAAGAAAGGTGAGTATTACAAGAGCCACCTTCTTTGGAGGCTTTGTTGGTTCGAGGTTCGTTGATTTTGTTTTTTTCTGTTTTTTTTGTTTTTGCGTTTCTCGGCTTTTCAGGCTCTCGTCCGACTGAGAGACACTCTGGTAGGAGTTGGTTGGTTATGATGATGATTTTTGTTTCAATCCAAATGCAGAGCAGATCTCATTTATTTGCCGAAGTTCGAGGTGTTCGCGCAGTTCGCAATACGACACGGGAGCCTGTCATTTGATTTCATCGCCAACGGTTGCAGAGTGCGTTCAGTGCTTAGATTTTGTTTAGAGGCGACTGTGAAATTTATTTGAAAAGTAACGCGACTATTATTATTAATTATTTAATTAAATCTATTGCGAATTTAAAGGACTCATTTTGTGTGTGTGTGTGTGCATTTTTTTTTCTGTTTTACTAGCTAACGAGATTTGAGAAAAGTGAGTTTTGAGTATAATGGTGTTTTATTGAATTTTTTTTTTCGAATGCATATTAAATGTGATAGGGGATCAGATTTTGCTCAGTTGATTGATGTCAAGAGTAGGGGTATATTGCTTCGAACGCCACTGTTGATTATTTCTAATTTCTGCTTGTCATGCCTAATTTGTCTGGTAATACTAGGAAACTGTGATATCATTTCTAAAATTGAAAACAATCCTCAGCGAGTACTCCCGCTGTTAGATACATTCGAATGGCAAATACGCCAAGCGGTGGTCATGCAATCAGCGACCTGTGTACACACACGGTAGTCGATTGCATATTCGATGGTCAGCCTTAATTTACTTAATTCTCGGATTAAGTAAGTTGTGTGCATGTCAATGAGGTGACGGGCAAGGAACTGAAGTGCTGTATGTGATATGCATGTATATTTTTGAACCTGAACTTGAAAAAAGCCAGTTTCGCAATCGAATTACTTTCGTGCCATTTGCCAAAAAAAAGAGGTATTTACGAAAATAGCAACATTAAAGTGGTTTAGTTGCCGTGGTTTACGTCTCACATTAATTTCACATTAGATCGCAGTAAATATTGAATAATTCCTTCAAACGCCTCGGTCGTTAACAAAACGAGGTATAATTTTAATGCGAAATTAGAAAGGAAATTCATCCAGTTTCTGGTCTAATCAAGAACAGTTATAATAATGTGGGTGGTGCTACAGCACCTTGGTTGTCGATCAGTGCTAGTAGTCTGACTAATGTGGTTATCACAATAGACCAACATGGTCTAAGTGTGCTGCCGATTTCGCTGGCAGCCCACTTACCAACTACCAACCAACAAGTCAAAAACGGGTCGTGTTGGGTGAGACATTGCATCTTCTAGTTCAGACCACATGACTTCTGTCAACATTTACCCATATCGATGAAGATTGACGTTGACACATTCCTCATTTTCGAAGAACTACGAACCAATGATACCACCAGACAAATTTTCAAACAAACCAGCGACTTTTTTCTGTAATCAAAGGCCTTTCGCTACAATTTAATTTTTAACGCACAGAGTGAAAAGTGAAACTTCGTCATCCAAACGACGATTTTTAAGCATCCAATCGGCGTTTGTTTTATGTTTTCCGTGATCAGCTGGATTCAAGTGTATCTTGAGTGAGTACGTACCTGCTACAGAATTACATTTTGATTGCGATTAATTGTTATTATACGATTCAGATTGCAAATTGGCATATCTTAAACATGATTAGATGACAGTTCGGTTTGACATTACTGATTCAAGCAGTCAAATCTGAACTACGTATTGGATGGAACCAACATGTTAATTGCTAGGTACCCTGTAATTCCAAGGGCTTGCGGCAATCACTAGGTATTCTTTGCTTCATTTCTGCATTATTATTTGAATTATTGTTGCCTTCGTTATCAAGAAACCATTGATTTTTTTCTTGTGTAAGCAAACATTGACTGTTTTCTGCTTCAAAATGATCTACCTCAAATGGCAGTTGAAAACACGCGATGGCATGCGTTCAAACTGCCTGAAACACAATGCTGTGTTGCTACTACCGCGCGTCGTCTTTCAACACACGCAATTCAATGGCAATGGACAAAATACTGCGTCGTGCTCATTTGGTACAGAATTAAGGCAATGAGACGATCGTAAAAAACTTCAAACTTGTTGCAAACATTTGCGAAAGAGTTATGTCCAGCTGCCATTTTCTTACAAATTCAAAGTTGTTCTTCCAAATTAAGAGCTTTTCTGTATCAACTGACAGTTGTGGAATGAAAACAGCTGATAAATTAAGTTGTAATTCCAACACAACGTTGAGGGAGTACCTCTGCACAGTAATTTGTGTGAGCTATTGCACTCGTATGCAAGGAATGTGAGTTGTTACCATGCGCCAGAAGCCACTGTGTACAACAAATAATCTTCCAGTCATCGGTTATAGGGCAATTATTACATGAAAGGTGTGTTTCCTTATTACAACATCACTATAATCATCTTTTGACCCCGAATAATCCACGCGGGGGCAAACCACGCATTAGACATCTCCAGTCACTCGATCCTCCACCATCGACTCCCTCATTAGGATTTATGCACAAACGGAACCAGACGAGCTTTTTGACTTGGTCACACCGCCCCGTCCTGTGCCTGCCAAGCGGTCGTCTATCTGATGAAGTCGTGGTGAAGGGGACATTCGTGCCACATGACCAAACCATCGAAGCATAGCCCTTTCCGTTCGAAGAAGCAACGTTGAGTTACTCGCGTTCTGCCGTGTTTCTCACCCTATCATCCAACTTTACTGCATTCCATTAAAAAGTCAAATCTTTCCTTTCACAAGTCGTCAAGTTGTCTGATTATGTCAGTTATCTCAAACATCGCTCTGAAATATTAATTTTAAATCAGAGACGAAGCTTCCACTTACTCAGACTGACTATCACTTCAGTGACTAATTGCTACTGTTTGAATTGATTGAGCATTTGTGTCAGACTAGGTGAAAGACGTGTCGCGCTGTTAATTGAGAAAGTTGAATATGTAGCCCGATACAAAGCAACAATTACTCCTCGAAAACTCCATCGAGTGAACAAATTATCATATCCTCCGGATGAAATTGACCCAAAAATACAACTCTTTTCAATCCATACATTCCTTTCTCCCTTGATTCTGTGTCAACAGACTGAGTTCAATGTGTCATTCCATCCTACGTCAAGATCTTCCGACTTCCATACACGGTGACTTTCAATTTGCCGTTTCCGTTGGCGCGATGACTGTCAATAGCTTTGACTTTGTTTTCTTTGACTTAAGCCAACCGACTGTTAAACAATAATTGATTTCATCTTAACGCCGTTGATAAATGCTATTGTTTATTCAAATGATGAAGAATTTCTCCGCCAAAAAAAAACCTGGTGCGTGGTCGTCAGCAACTTTCTTTTTAGTTGACAGAAGGCCATGTCTCTGCGCTGGTTTTAGTACATACTTCATTCTGCTTACTGTTGACTTACGTTGAGTGCCCAAAAGAGTCTGCTTCAGTTTGTCTGTTCTGCCGACATAGAATGCGAATGGGAACTGAACAAATTGTAAGGGTGTCGGTCGGGTGTCAGTGAGTTGGACTGTCCGCCATCAGTTGTTACACTTTTGATCTGATAAACAAAAGCTATTCCGAGCGAAATTCATGATTTTCTTCCGATTAGCTGATATATCTAGACAAGATCTTGATTTGGAATCGGTTTAATTGTGTTCACTTAAGTTACGAAGATCGCACAGGAATTTTCCATTACCTAATAACGCGTACCTGAGCAGAGTAGTCATTATGGGTTTATGGTTAATTAAAAGTCACTGCGACTGTAGATCGGCGGCGTTGAGCTGTGCCACACACGAGGGCACTGAACTCTGTCCCTCTCGCTCTGTTTATTGGCAGATCACCTAGCTATTTCATGTTTTTTTTTTTAAATTACGTTAAATGGTTAACTGGAATTTAGTGGGCTGTCTGCGACACAGATTGTATCTCACGCTGAGTGACCGATTCACACTAAATGCGCGATGTATTCAGAAGCTCCAAAGTAATAATTCCTCTGTTTGTTGGTTTCATGAGCCTTTGAGGTTCTTAACTTTTCACCGAAACCACCACAGACACAGCAGTCGACTGTCATCGGAGCAAAGGAATCTGGTTGACTCAAGGTCTCCTTCTAGGAAGAAAGTTTATTATCATCGGAATGGTTTAAAGAGCGAGAATAATGCCATAGTAAAAGCGTGAATCAGATAACTTTTACTTTACATATGTAGATTCCTATTCATAACTGGGTGCCTGATTAATCGGAAGTTGATGACTTGTCTACTGTGCGTCCACTCGTGGTGAGATTAACGTTAATGTGTTGAATAAATTTGCTAAACATCTAGTAAGACAGAAAGAACATGGTGGTTGCCTAATTTTTAGTTTTTTCCAATTGGGTAATGGAATGTGAAAGAACACCCACCAGGGAATTCCCGTTGTGTTCTCTTCTGATGACACATTCGCAGCTTGGGTCGATTCATTTTCTGCTGACTGTACACTTCTTGTAAATGAGCTTTTAACAAAATCGTCATGTCGAACATACAGATCGTGCAGAGGTGCGGAAAGGCCTCCTCAACTTATTGAAAGTGAAAGGGCTTAACGTTTGAGTGAACAACTGAAAAAGGAAAGGTTTGCATGTTCCTTTATATTTATGTTCCGTGTTCTTCAATTCGTCGACGACACATATTTTTCACTGCGCTGCAATTGCAGATAATGGGCACAATAGTTTCCTCCACCTCCTGGTCAATGCAGCTACTGCAGAAGTCGTTCTAAGACAGCCTCAGTCCGAGGGCGTTCCTATGGCCTAAGAGTCGTGAGAGTCGGCCTGCTCATTCTGATTCGGCTATGTGATCGTCTCGGGTTGAGGGTGCCATAAGAGTTAAAGCTTCAGGTAGAGGAAGACCTCGGCTCCGATGGCGTGCCTAGCTGGAAGCTGCCTCTGTTGTGTTCATGGCACCAGCTAATTAACGAGCGGTCGCCGTGAGACTTGTGGATTTGTGTCTTGCTTCTTTTGTCAGGACAATCTAATGTGAATATAGTCCAAAATCCAACCGCAAACGGGTTGACTCTCTGGCGATGTGTGCATTCTTCTTCCATACTGGTCGTTAAGCCGGCTTTGTTTTCCTCAGTTCACACCAATCTCTCTCTGGTTTGTGGCTTAAGGTCCAGATGAGTGTACTCACGCTCAAACTTGTCCACGGTGCGACGAATTGCATGTTCACTGAATCCATGATGACAACCGACTTCACGACGAAATGCCGGGATTTCGATACAAGATGAATTAACAAACTTTACTCAATTGTTTTGAGAGCTGGATGTCATTGCTGACTTTGACAGCTTTCGAAACATAACATTTGAACAAAATATCATTGCTATCTGTTCACCCTTCTCTCTTGCATCAACCTGCGAATGAACATACATATTTTTTCGTCCATTTCTTCTTGACCATCAAGAGGTTCATGATGCTGCAATATCTGTTTCTTTTGTTAGCTCACACACAACAAAGTTCGACATTGACTTATGAATCTGATTAGGGTCAATAAATGAAAGTGTTTCCACGTTTCTTGTTCTTCTCTTGTTCGTGTATCTCCATATCGATCTTTTCTCCACACATTCAACCAATCACTAATTCCTTTTCTTTTCTTTTTTTTTCAGAATGTTCTTCAACCTACACACAGTGCTTTTGGTTATTCTTGCCACAGTCGTCAGTTTCGTAACACCGTATGTGACGAGAAACTCCCTGCCGCTGGCATCCAAAGTGATATTCCAAAGTCCAATGATGGAGAACATCTATAAGGAGTTTGTTTTATCATCAAAGCCACTCAACTTAAAAAAGTACGCAACAGCGAAGCCAAAAAACTCAATAAAAGATTCGAAAATCTATTACATTCCAATAGCACCGATGCCGTACCGCTTCATACCGGGGATCGGCTACGACTACCAGCCGGTCAAGATCAATTCAATTATTAAGGACAGCAATGCTCCCCCACCGCCACCAGCTGCTGCAACACCTCAGCAAAATGTGATAATCAAACCCAATGTTGCACCGATGCCTCTGCCAGTGCAAAAAGTGGCACGTTTGAATGGACACTACTACTTTAATGGACGACCGTTCAGGCTGCAGGCCTACAGAGCGTCACCAAAAATCAATTTGGACAAAAATAACTTCAGTTCGAATTTGTTCTTCAATAAAAAAATTATTTATTAAGTTATTCATAATCATTTGGTGTTTTTATTTACCGTCATTCTCAAGCAGTCTGAAAATAGCCTGTCTGTGCTGAATTTTGGAGCGTTTCTGTGGGGGTCTTATGTCGTAAAGACTGCTTTTGCGCTGCACATGTTTGTGGTTCAATTGGGTGCAAAAGGGTGGGTTTGTGAAGCAGAAACAGATTTGCCGGTTATACGTGGGTCAGCTTCTCCTCTCTTCTTTGCGCATTAAGGTCTGACTACAATTGACTCAGGTAAACTTAAGACTCTTTTAGCTAAGAGTGGCTTGCTGCTATTGACTTAATCCTGTACCTGGTAAGGATTACTCCTAGGTGTGAGACCTACGACTAGTCAGAATACTGCCCGACCAGAGGGAGTGATTGTAGTTTCTACCTCCTTCATCCAAGCAGCTTCCATTCCATTCTATGTATATGCCAATTGGTCAGTGTCCAGATATGACACCAATGAGGGTCCTGAGTCCAGGTCAGCTTAGTCTGAACAGACAAAGTAGCCGTTTGAGATTAAGTGCTTAGTTCTACTTAAGTGACGAAAAGGAAACGAATTCAATACACAGCGGTGCACCGCCTAAAACTCAGACATTTTCTTAATACTGATAGTCATTTACAGAGGGCCGATTTGACATTACTAACGATATGGGTAAGTCCCCCGAGCCGACAGTCGAATTGCATCAGTTCTATATTACTACAATATTACTACAAGTACAGTGCAAAGAAGACTTCGTGAAAGGTCTTATAATTTTCTGGCAGGATGTAACTTGGTCCGAAGAACACAAAATTCGAGTTAAAAAGCTCTAAAACCAGGAAGCGATGGTGGTGCAAACTATCGGAAAGACTTAACCAGAGGTGCATGCAAAAAATTGAAATGCACGTTGATTAAGGTGAAAAATTCGATGTCGTCGGATTCACTCCAGTCTTTCGATTCCGACAACACACATCGAAACACATATCCATAGGTGTAGACAGGTCGTAGATACGCCTAGTTGGGCCGCTGTGGTAGTTGGAAGATGAGGTTACAGTCATGGTCAATCAAATCGTCAAAATTGACTCGACGAGTTCAGCTAACGTCAACATTATAATTTTTTTTTTTGCCTTTTCTGCTTCAAAAATCTTCTGTTTGAAAAATGAAAGAAATATGAAATACTAGTTTAAACACCACCCGCTTCGGCACGGAATTTAGATCTGTTTGATGTTCATGCAGGAAAATTGAGATAAATCACAAAAAAATGAGACCTTTGTACCGTAATTTTCTATATTTTGAAAATTAAGGGTTGTTCGTAAGACAAAAGCATTTTGCAATTTAGTAATGGAATGTGAAAATATAATATTCTGTTCTTGTCTCAGCTGGCAGAAACTGGTAGTGAGAAGTATTCTCTTTCTCTTCTTCGTCGTCGCAGCGTCTGCATATAAAGTCGTTGGCTAGTATTACGTCCAAATTAGTGATCTTAACTACCATGGCTAGTAATTCTTTATCGCACTGAAGGAGTCTCTCGGTCTTTTCACTTCTCAACTTGGGCCAAAGCATCCGCGTGGTATCGCAGATGGTTAAAGAGCACTACGTTCTATTTGGAATCTTTACGATTTTGTCGTCCACACAAGTGTTAAATAGTGTAATAACGGGTGGTTACATTTTAAGGGCCGATGTTGATTTTGAATAAAACACAAGTTATTTAGGAAATTATTGTCATTTCTTTTTATTATGATAATATTGGTATGGTTCAATTATGCACGGAACAAAATATCGGCCAAATAGCCGCCACGACCTCGGCGGCACACCTCCATCAGATGGTCCAAATTTCGATGACGCTGAAGCATAATTGAGGTTCTATGCTGTTAAGTAGATGATTTTCTTCGAAAATTGATCATTCACTGTTGCCATTTCTTGCCACCATTCTGACCATTGACGACGCTTGAAATGGAGGCTTTAGTTCTTGAGTCAATTGCACCTTGTAAGCGTGTATATGCAAGTCTTTATGCGTAATATTCATCAACGACTAGCGTGAGAGGTGCAAATGTTGTGCACGACGAAGAGGTGAGGTGGACGGCTCTTCAGCCACACCATCGCGAACAGCAGCAATATTTTCTGCAGTACGAACATGCACTGGTGTTTTCACATCTCCTACAGACACGGTTTGCCCAAATTTTTGCACGATTTTTCCGATTGTACGCACATTTGGACGATTAAATTGAGCGAAAAAATCACTAAGTGCACGATATGCATGAACGCCCATTTTCATAATAAGCCTGAATAACTTTAACGCGTTGCACGATTGTGTATCTTTGGTCCAAATTGAGTTAGTCTGAAATTGAGAAATGTCAAATGAAATGCAGAAAATAACTTGACGTTTAGGTGTGGTTCACATTCAACATCGGCCCTTAAAACCACCCTTTACAAGTAGAAACGCTTGTTAAATGTTCTTACTTACTAACTTCTCAGACTTCACAACTGCAATGTAATGTCTTCAACATCGTTCTTGAAAAGATCGTACAAAACTCACTAGCCAACACTAGAGGCATGATCTTCGAGAAGACTGTTCAGGTGTGACATTGAACTTTGAGATAGTGAACGACTTCGTCTATATCGTCCTCCCAGTCAATTGTACCGAGACCATCAGTACCGAGACCAACGCAAAATAACTGGTGCCAGCCGATATTTCTTTGCGCTTAGTAGTAAGTAGATGTAAATGAGTAACATTGCCGCCTCTCGCGCGTCATAACAGTCCACATTAAGACTAAATTCGCCAACATCAGCATGCTTTACCACCTCACTTATAAAGGACAAGGATGACAGTAGCAAAGTTAATTTCTGTGATTGCCTAGAGATGTCAATGACCCAGTTTCGAGATTTCAGCTGAAGGAACCAACTCTGTGTTGGATCGGTTTCTTGTTGTAGACAATGTAGGAAACATCGGTAAAACAGCACGGCGCACAGTGTTCCCGTCGTATGGGAGAGGTGGAAATAAATCTGTAACTTTTGAACCCGTGAAGCGATCTTAATGAAATTTGGGGCATAGTACAAGTGCCACGAGATCTTTGTGTGATGGGCGTAGCTATATGATTAAAGGAGTAATCGCAAGTTAAAAAAATTAAAAAACTCACTTTTTTGGTTTAAATGCATGAAATAATCAATTTATTACTGTCAATGATTCAAAATTGGGGCTTAAGACAAAGTTGAAATCAGTACTTAAATAAATACATTCAATTTTACAAGATTTGTTACCATACATTTTTTCAAAAATAAAAAAACTAAGCAATTTAGTGTAATAAGGCTTGCGCTTCATTGCTAAGTGGAAGAGAATCTTTTGTTTTCGGTTCAGGCCTTAAATAAGCAATCAAGGGGTCAGATAATACCAATTACCAAATACCAATCACGTCTTAATTTGTTGCAGAACGAGAAAGTTGTCTACAATTATGAATTCGATATTACCTATAATGTTTATTTCGACTTTCCTGAGCCTCCTCTGATATGATCCGACGGACAACGCCGGTGATGATATTATTTCTGCTCTTATTTGGTTTTCCCTTTCTATCCGAACATAACACATTCTCCGATAGTACATTGCAGCTATCTTTCACAAAAATCACTACAAATCTTCCTTTAAGCCAATCTGAATATTTAATTAAAAACGCACTTGCACCTGATACCGTTGCTTAAAATTTGGCATAATCCTATTTCTCACTTCAAAAACTGCTTGATTGATAAAAAGCTTCCGAAGCTGGAAATAAATGGTGATTTTTTAAAAGCTATAGGAAAGTTTTTCAAAAAAAAACACATAAAATTCAGAAAAATGCATGAAATCTTTATTTGAATGGATAGTACGGTCCATATAATTTAATGTTTGAAGATTATTTCATGCAAATGTTGGCCTTGACTGCGCCTCAAATGGTCCATCCGTTTAGTCCAATTTTGGCATAATCTTTCCAACATTTCGGCCGGTATCTCACGAATAAATGCTTCAATGTTGTCTTCCAATGCGTCAATTGAAGCGGTCTTGTCTGTATAGACATGAGCTTTAATCTAATCATCTCACGATAGCGCTCACCATTCACAGTTACGTTACGATTCGCATCATTTTTGAAGAAGTACGGTCCAATGATGCCACCAGCCCATAAACCGCACCAAACTGTGACATTTTCTGGATGCATTGGTAGCTCTCGCAATGCTTCCGGCTGATATTCACTCCAAAATCGACAATTCTGCTTATTTACGTACCCATTGAGCTAAAAATGAGCTGACCATAAAATGGTGGTTCTTTACGTTGTTCGTTTGTAAGACGATTCATGGTTAAATTATAGACCAAACTGAAGATGTTTGACAGTGAAACAAAACACGAAACGTGCGTCAGCTGTTTAAACCAGTGTTACCAAAAAGATAATAGCTAAAAAATCACCATTTATTTCCACCAAAAAAGTAATCACACAGGAATTTATATTCAAATATAATACTTGCCATCGCGAAAAGCTTTACATTTTCACAATAAAAGCTGAAATTGAACAGCAATATTTATAGTATTTTATCTTCCACATTCAAATAGTAGTAATTATAAACCCAAGTTCCAAGTTGTTTCGGCAATAACACCCTAATTTCCCATTTGTATGGTCATTGCAACAAGTGAACCGGACATGCTATTTGTGACCGAGCAAAAAAAAACAGATAAAAAGCAATTACTTTCATTTTGATAACAATTTTATTACTTCCTCGGCCTCTCACAATGCATTTGTACAATACATGCATTGCATGGGAAATCGTTTGAAAATGCAGAAAAATATACGACATTACTCCAGTTAAACGCCTCGTACTGGGAATTTGGGCCCAACCCTGTTTTAGTGTTTACACCAGCGATAGAGGATATTGATAACTTTCAGAAAAAGTTGGTCTCCTGTTGGAGCCATTTGGAGCATTTTTGTTACAGCCCTTCAAACATTGAAATGCCCCTTCAGATGGTGACTTTAATTAAAAGCCTGGTATAAAAAAAGTATAAGCAAAATAAACAAAATGTTGATGCAACTTGAAGGCCAAATGTATGTCCTTTAAAACTAATATAACATTTGGTTTCAAAGTACCCAATTTTAGGAATTATGCAACATCAAATTTGCTTAAAAAATGTGTACATTTTTGTAAATTGCAAAGTCCCAACTTTGAGCTAACGGTACAACGAAACGGATTATCAAAAGTCAACAAAATCTTGGCTTTATGGGTTCTCATATATGTAGAATCGAAAAACTTAAACCATTTGGCCGAGAAAAATATGTGACTTTGGTTATTATTTTCCACTGACTGTCTGTGAGTTTCAGAAACTGTCTGTTTGTTAAACACCGCGTACACAAATAGTCGACGAAAATTGCAGAAGTCATTAAAAAAGCTGCAACTGATGTGCCAGGTTTTTAGATATCTCTAAGGAAAACCCATCCGAGTGCAGGCAATCACTTACAGAAAAAAATGGAAGCTTAATGCTGCAACGATCTACGAGAGCTGTTCTTGAGCAATACCATAGTACGAACATAAACAAATGGAAGAGGGCTGAGAACTCGAAGGCTGTTAAACGGAACCCAAATACCATTTAAACAGAATGGTCCAATCAATCTGACCTAGATGAAATCAAGATAGTCCAAAAATGCTGCTTTACTATCGAATTTTTACTTTGTTACCTTGAATCGGACTAACGATCATTACGCGTAAAGATTCAAATGTCGCTGTTTTCTGTCTTTTGTCTGTTGTCTCGGCAACCAGTTCTAAAATCATCCGTATCCGAGAACGTTGGGCATTCTTCCCTCCATGGATGCAACAACAGAAGTTGATAGCCGGAGGCTTGGATGTGGACATTTGTGCCACCGCTTTCACCCACAAATTAACTATCTTTTAACTGCAAACCGAAAATCAATACATGTTCATAGCCGATTAGACTGAGTAATAACAACCAGCTAGGCAGACTGTGAGTCCATTCGTCGTACACGCAAATAGGGTACGAGAAGAACAAAATACTATTCGAAATGCATTCAAAGGATTTTACAGTTCCCCTGGAAGTCTTAGCATCTCAAACAACTGCAGCGGATCTGTCGTTAAGCTTGTTAGTATTAATTATTTTCTTATAACAATTATTTTCTACGAATTCCCGCAAGGCTCTCACATAAATCCTTGACCGCCGGACATGCGGTGACCTCCTCTGTGAAGTCCACTATACCGAGGACCAGTTGATTTATATTTGAAGTCCATAAAAAGAAAAATCTCGTTAAAATGAACATACACGAGCAACTCACAGAGGTAGCGGTTAAGAATCTTAATACGTAACAGTACTCGTATGCAATGAACTAAACCACCGGTCGGCAAAGGGGGCATAAGGCGGGTACCCCGCATGGCTTGAAGAGTGTATTCACGCCGTCCCATATGTTGACAATGCATAAATAATAGAAAAGAAGTGAGTAAGCGATTATTTATTGAAGCATTAGCGTCTCTTAAAAGTGATCGCTGTTTCACATGTATGCGGATCAACCGTTAAACGTTTTTTTTTTTGCATGTTGCGGTTGGTTAATTTAATTAGCAGTATACGGTCACTCACCTCTGATAAAATTATGAACTTTCCATTTCAAAGCAGTCTGTCGTAGATACATTACAAAAAGCGATGAGTTGTGAAGTGTCACAAATTTCAAATCGCTGCATTGTTCGTTGAATAATTTTACGACGATTTAAATACCGAGATAAAGATGACCTTGTAGGTAGCCGACTGATATAATTTAATAAATTTGGGGCTCACACAAAAAAACTTTCAGATGGCTCTCAAATACGTATATTTAGACAGTCATATAGACCTTTTTTTTTCTCTTGTACAACCTATGCCGTGAAGGCAACGACACCGCGACCAGGATAGATCTATTGTATCGGAGGGTTGGAGTTATCCCAAAAGACGTACTACTTCCCTCATGAAAGCTAGTAAGTCTTTCCTAGTGGAGTTTTTTAAACCCACTGAAGTGGGCATCTCCTTATGGAAGATACGTTTCCTTAACCATATTAGTGCCGGACATTCGCACAAAATGTGCTCAGAAGTTTCATCGTCTTCGAGGCGACAGACCTTATATTGACACAGGCTTCAATTGTAATTGTGGTAGTTCAGGCCACAATGGCCTGAAAGAGAAAGCTTGTTAGCAATCTGACTATATCCTTATATGAATAAGGCCTGATTAAACGTTTGGATTGCCTAAGACCATGACCATGTGTCCACTGGTCTAGGCGAAGTTTGTTTTCCCATTTGTTAGTCAGAGTTGTGACTGCAATTGACATTACAGCACGATTCAGGACCGATGAATGCAGATTCGGAGCCAGTCCTCGCGAGCTAATCTGCGGATTCGTTGCCTGCAATCCCCCTGTGGATCAGGGAGCCAACCAAGCTTCACTTTGTTGTGCCTGACAAGGGATTGTAGAGTGTCATAGCAACTGTTCAATTTGACTGTTTTGGACTCCCAAAGATTAGACGAGAGTGCCTTTAGTACTGCTTGACTCTCTGAGAATATCAGTATATTATGCCTTTGTGGAGGTTTTACCTGGCGCAGATCTCGATGGTGTTTATTTCCGCTTGAAACACTGTAGGATACGACCCCATTGGTACCGAAATCCTTGTGTTGGGTCCAAAGACTCCTGCTCCCACTCCGGATTCCATCTTTGATCCGTCTGTGTACCATACCAGACTTCTAGGGTCTTGTGCTGGTACACCATTGGACCAGATCGAGCGGTCCAATATTTCAACTTCGAAAAGCCTTCCGAAACTGTACAATTATATCCGGAATTGTACAAAACATGTCTCTATTGGGGATCGAGTTAATTTGCCTGGTTTATAATTATACTCAAGCTTCAGTTTAATGTAGCATTCGTTGCCCGGTCGTCGCCCCGAGGAGGCAGTAAGTCTTCTTGTACCGGTTACTATATGACTTGGCCCTATAAATCCGGACCTGACCACCATATAGACATAACTGGTGATGAAAACGGTGGTCAAGGATGTAGCGAAAACGATCAGCTGGACGACGCTTGAAGTCGTCGGGGGGACCTTCATGTCAACAGCAATTTAAAGGCGGACACGTACTATTTTTGTTTGAAAACTCCTTGCTCATTATAGCTTCCAAAACCTTTCACTGTAAATTTGTGCATTTTTCTACATACGTAATTCCAATCATTTCATCTTACATCAATTTAAAATTCAATTCGTGTTGCTGATTTTTCCCTCTTTTTAATACGAATTAAATTGTTATGCAAATTAAGCAATATATCTATTCAATGTTCTTGAATAAGAAGATTGAAGTTTTGAGAAGCTGCGCAGCACACCTTGTTGTTCTTACTCCATGAGCCGGTCTGTGCTATTTGAATTTAAAACGACAAATTTAATTGTTTTTCAAGCTACATAATCTAGTCTAAAATCTAAAGGCAAAGGCCTAGCTTCTCAGCAACCACTCATGTTGTGCGTGCTATTGTTCTCTCGCGAGTGGAAGGGACCTACATTTGAATACCGACTCCGAACGG
Organism: Eristalis pertinax; assembly: GCA_907269125.1. NCBI lineage: Eukaryota > Metazoa > Arthropoda > Insecta > Diptera > Syrphidae > Eristalis > Eristalis pertinax. Next base: position 53,687,874 of record OU026145.1, read on the forward strand.
CCAAGTTTGAGAATCTTTTTCTAGACAGTTATACTCTTTGAGCCTTGAAAGAGGTGCGGCCTTAAAATTAATTTTGTTGTTCTGGGATATGGCAAAGCCAAGCTAAATATACGGAAGAGTTAGTGCAAAATATGGCAAACACGACACATCAGGTAGCAGCTTCAAATTGGTGTTCGGTTGGGGTTCGATTTTGTGTATTGCATGATATATACATAGTCAGATGCACGGCGTTGCCGATGTGGTATTATGGCACTTTTTGATTGAAATAACACTGTGGTACTTTAGCATTGAATATAGCACTCTGGTAAAAATTTGAGAAATGAGCATATTATTTACATCAACGTTTACCAAACTATCGCTTCATCGCTTACATCTGCGTTCCGGAAGAGTTGAATGCTCGTATTAAGGCGAATTTCTTCCATGAGCAAACCACCGACCGTACCCTCTTGCGTTCCAAAGACGATTGCCAAGGTATGTCCTCGATCGTTGGCCACTGGCCCCGATTGTGATTGTCGATTGTCGATTGAATCTATATATTTGAATCTATAGTGGAAAAATTTGTCGACTGAAATCTACTTTGGACTTAGAATCGTATTATTGTGAATTAAAAACGTCCATTTCAGGATGTCAGTCAGTCAGTTTTGTCTCTGAATTGTCTTATGTTGTTATATCGTGCAACACTCGTTAAGTTTCGATGAATATGTCTAAATGGTGCTTTTTATTTACTGAATTATTTAATGTTTGTTTCCATAAACATTTTCTAATTAAGTTCAATTCATAAGGTCGATTAAAATACACAATATTTTGGTATATTTCCGTTTGTGGACACACAACGTTCATTGGTTCAATAGCAACGATTTCCTGTGAACTTTATCTAATCGATTGCCGTGTTATAATTGGATGCATTGATTTCGATTCCATCTATTCCGTTCAACTTCATTTCGTCCTTCTCGTCGCTTGCCAGTTTGATTGCAACAATGCTAGTTCTGCGACCTAAATTGGTGCGTCTAAAAAATGTGTATGAACGACTTCGAATTCCTTTTTGTTGGCACATACATACTTCAAGTCAATGATGACACTTTTGAGTACGTACATATTTCAAATGGTTTGCGAACAAAAAAATGCCTAGGATTCTATAAGCATCCAATCTTCTCATTTGTTATATTATTATGACAATACAATATCAATTCCTACGGACATTGAACACTAAATCGTACATATTCTCTACACCAAATGCAGAAGGAATGCATTTTTCCTTACTTTCCCCAAGACATTGAGACTTTCTATATCAGTATAAACACTTAAATCGAGCAATATCCTTTAAATACGGCTCCTAATGTGGTCGCTCACACATCGAAGTACAATCATAAGTGACGAGTATTCATCATAAGGAGACTATTCGCTAATTCTCCAATCAGAAACAAAACTCTGATATCAAATAACGTGCCAATGAGAATGCTTCAATCGTGTGCGCTCGTATAAATGCAAAGCGAATTGGCGATGCCGAAATTCAAAAAAAAAATCACTGTAATAGCCTTATGCTGACAAAGGAATTATCAAGATGCTTTAATTAAACTTTCCCGACACAAAAAACACCAAACCGGTTGAATCGTCCGTTGAACTTTCCCCAAAAGATGTGTTTCCAGGAAAGCAATCCTCTTAGCAGTCCCCTGTCGAAACAAACCGCATCACAAGCACCACTCTGGATCCCCACGGGAGTTCGAAAATATTATCGCAGCGATGCGGTGGTCCATTACGCAATTCATGATTCTCACGATGTCCTTGTCTCAGACGAAGCCCTACAGTTGATTTCATTGTCCGAAAAACCACCGCGACTTTGGGCATAAAATTCCAAGAATCATTACAGACTCAGTGAAATCAGGCCAACTTCCAGTTCCTGGAGGGTATTCATCTCACAAGTGCATTTAAGCCGCAGACGCATACCGAACGGGTTGCCGGTAGATCCAGTCGCGCTCGCACAGTTCCTCATTATTAGCCGAACTTATTATCGCACGATTCCTCTTTTTGTGAGCGACCCATCCGGCATTCTCTGTTGGTGGCATGGCATGTGTCTCCAGGTTACTTAATTATTTTCGCACTCTATGGCCGCAGATGGGCAAAGGTGCAGTCTGGACAGAGGTGTTAATTGATTGCTGGAAGCCGAACAAAACATCCTAATTAAACCCGTTTGCGCATGGCTGGGACTCCGTGTAGTATCCCGTGCATTGTCTGTGTGCAAATTGACTTCTGGGTTGTTATCTTAACTAAGTTTATGGGCTTAACACGTTTATTGCTGCTTGTTTAGACTCTGCAATGGTCTGGCCTATGTATTCATTTGCATGCGGAATTTATGAAGTCACCTCTTGTGTTCGCTAAGTGGCAACAGCATCCTTTACATCGTGCTCTTGTGGTCGGTTACGAGCGAATTGATGTTGTTCCCATGTTCTGCAGTTGACAGTCTTGTAAATGGTTTGTAAAGTTAATTGGTGGAGGCATTCGATTGCAATACGTACAGGACACAATGTCAAATCTTTTTTGTGCGACATCTAATCAAAGGCGGAATGAGGCTGTGCATTGCATGCAGTTTAACCGCTTCAGTAAATACGTTGCAAGGACTTATTTGTTTGTCTGTATCCCTGTTAATATTAGAATCCTTGCAATTGGCATACTCCTCTCTGTTGTTTGAATTATTTTCTAGAGAGACGAATGTTCTTCATTTATTTGCACATTTGATATTTCTTTAACTCAACTATTTACATTGAACACGTAGAATGACCTCCGAAGACCTATAAGTGAGTTCTAGTAAGTCAGTTAACCTCGTTTCAGTGATGTCGGACGCAAGGTTCAATAACGTCTCATTTGTAATCTCTGCCCTTTGATCTACAGTGTAAAAACCAACCAGGGTTGACTACTCTTCAATCCGCAACTGATTTGTGCGACCTTGCTCGATCAATGTCACCTCCCCACCTTTCATTCGTGATGCGCTACACACGCTAGGTGAATGAACTTCAACTCTGCACATCGATTAAGCCATCAAATATTACGCGAACATCCCACGGCATTATACATCACCAAGTAGCCTTACCGTTCAGGAAGTGCATACAAAATATGATGGAGCTCCGTAGCTAATGGAAGCTGCTATCTAGTGGCTAAGCTATTCACAGTCGCTCTTAATTCAAATCTTCAAGATTCAATGCAAACACAACTTCACATGTACATACTCGTACGTAATATGCAAGTTCGTACGGTAAGCCGATAGCCATCCAGTGTTGCGTGAAAAGATTTTAATTTGTGTTAAACATGTTTGCTTCCAATTTCACGGCAACTGATTGATGGCTAGACATTACTTCAGACATTTTTATGAAATTTGTTCTGGTTAAGTGGACTCTGTGTTTGCATGGGAATCAGCTAATATATCAACACTCGCGATTTTCTGATGACTTAATCTGAAAGCGTTTATTTTGATGAAAGGTGGAATATGATAAACTGCGTCTGAACACGAATTATAGGAAAACTGTGCTGTTGGTGGGGTAAGTAATTTGAGACGCATTGTGTTTATCGCTACACTTGTGATTACGAAAACAATATCGTGCACTCGAGGGAAGACAAGATGGACAGAAATTCTACACCCAAAGTGAATGACTTTCAATTTAGTGATTACACATGTTCCGCTTAAGGAACATCGAAGGGAATTAATATGGTTGTCTGGCTTTTATTTTACACATAAACACGAAACCGCTCGGAAATCTTTCAAGGAAACAAGTGTTGACATTTTCCCAACTGGAAGACATCGGCTTGTAATGGGGATTAATGAAGCAAGCCGTAACTGAAGCATAATTGTGGCATAAATTGTGTAAAAGTGGCTGACTATAATTATTAGGAATGGTTTTAAGATTTCTGTTAATATAAATGGAACCTAATTTATTTAACCATTTTTTTAACCATGTTCATAAGTCTGTCCTGTCTGTCCTGTCTGTCCTGTCTGTCCTGTCTGTCCTGTCTGTCCTGTCTGTCCTGTCTGTCCTGTCTGTCCTGTCTGTCCTGTCTGTCCTGTCTGTCCTGTCTCTCCTGTCTCTCCTGTCTATCCTGTCTGTCCTGTCTGTCCTGTCTGTCCTGTCTGTCCTGTATGTCCTGTCTGTCCTGTCTCTCCTGTCTCTCCTGTCTGTCCTGTCTGTCCTGTCTGTCCTGTCTGTCCTGTCTGTCCTGTCTGTCCTGTCTGTCCTGTCCGTCCTGTCTGTCCTGTTTGCCCTGTCTGTCCCGTCTGTCCCGTCTGTCCCGTCTGTCTGTCATAGTTGCGTGGGTTCCGAATATATCAACATGTCGACATGTAATTCTGCAATAAGAGACTAGGAAATCAGACACAATCGCAGTGGTTTTTGTCACGTATTAACCGCTTAGTCAATTCAATTTCAATTTCAATTCATTTTTATTTTCAGAGAATATTTTACAATGGATATGCGTTTCCGCGAAGGCAGAAGATTGAGTTTCAAAGTTTTATAACTAACTTTAGGTAGAAAGCTTAGGTTAAATGAATCTCTACATTTCATTAATTGAAATCAATTCAAGGAAAAATTAATTAATATTTACGAAGAAAAAAATAAAGAATACAGTGAGATTTACTTACTTACTTATCAGGCCGGCGACCCATGAAGGGTCCGAGCCTGAGCAATTGCTACCTGTTTCCAGTCATCAAGACCAAGCTGTCTTGCATCAGCGATTACTTGGTCTTTATACCGGAGATTCGGTTCTCCTCTCCTCCTCGAACCAGTCGGCTCGGATTCAAAGACCCTCTTTGCTGGAGCATTGTTGTCCATGCGCTCGATGTGGCCGAGCCAGTGCAGTCGACGGATTTTTGCCTTCCGGACTACATCCACATCCTGGTACAGCTCGTAGAGTTCGCGGTTACGTCTTCTCCTCCATTCGCCTTCCTCGCAGACGGGACCATATATCCGTCGTAGAACTTTTCTTTCGACGGTACCAAGAATCAGCTCTGCAGTTCAGCTTTCGGCTACATAGAGCAGGGCTGGCAAACTAAGAGTTTTGTAGAGCATGATTTTGGTCCTTCGAGTCAGGAGTTTTGAGCCCAGTTGTTTTGACAAACCGAAGTAGCACCGGTTGCCAAGGGCGATTCTACGACGGATCTCCACTGTGATGTAGTTTGTGGAGCTCACGTTTGCTACTACCTCGAAATTGTAGCTGTCGATCGTAAAATTTTGTCCAAGGTGGTGTGTGACGGAACGTTTTTTGGTCGACAGCATATATTTCGTTTTATCCTTATTGATCTTGAGACCAGTTCGTTTCGCCTGTTCTTCAATCGCCGTAAAAGCCTCCACTATGGCACGTTGAGAACGCGCGACGATGTCGATGTCGTCTGCGTACCCCAACAGTTGGTCCGACTTGTAGAAGATAGTGTCTTCCGTGTTTAAAGTTGCCCTCCGCACTATCTTCTCCAGTACCACATTGAAGAAGTCACACGACAGCGCAACTCCTTGCCGAAATCCAGTTCAAGTTTCAAACGGCTCGGAAATCCTTGAGCCGAACTGCACGGTGCATCGCGTGTGTGTTAGCGTGGTGCGACACAACCGGATCAGTTTTCCCGGGATCCCGAATTCGGCCATCGCATCGAATAGCTCATTGCGATGAATGCTGTCGTATGCGGCTTTGAAATAAATAAACAGGTGGAGCGTATCGATTTGAAACTCACTGGTCTTCTCCAGTATTTGTCTTAGTGTGAAGATTTGGTCTATAGTCGATTTGCCGGGCCGGAAGCCGCACTGGTACGTGCCGATTAGAGCGGTGCAAAACGGCTTTAGACGTTCACACAGTACGCTGGACAGGATCTTCTAGGCGACGTTGAGCAGGGATATACCTCTATAGTTGTTGCAAGAGGCAGGATCACCTTTTTTGTGGATGGGGCATATGGAGCTGATATTCCAGTCGTCGGGTATGCTTTCATCTGAGATTTAGTTGAGATTTAGTGAGATTTAGTTGAGATTAATTTAGTTACATATTTGAATTCTTGTTTAGAAAAAAATCGTTATATGTTTTTTTTTCCTAGTTTTCTAAGTTTGTGATGTTTTTTAACTCTTGTGGAAGTGTATTGAGAATTTTTGGTACACTACATTTCAGCTGTCTTCTTCCGTAGTTGTTGCAGAATCGAGGTTCTTGAAGCATACCTTGTGCCCGTTTTCTTGTGTTGATACCATGTTCATTTGGTGTGATGAATCTAGTATCGTCATAGTACTCCAGTATAAGGGTCATCTTAAAAATATCAACTACTGGTAGAACTTTGGCCCCCGTTTGTTCAACAACATTTCGCCGATAGTCTACACTTATCTTGTTTAATGCTATGTTTTGTAGTTTCTTAAGTTTGCTTATGTGTGGTGCAGATGCGTTTCCCCATGCAAGTATTCCATACCTCAATTTCGATTCTACTAAGGCATAGTATACTTGTCTTAACACAGACGTCGTGGCATGGAACTTTAGATAGGTAAGGGCGTATACGGCTTTTTTAAGGCTCGATATGCGTGTATTTGTATCTCTCCACTATCTCAATCGGGCAGCTAACTGAGCTACTGCAGGAATCATTTCTAAAAAGAATTTGTTGATGAGTAGCCTTGAACTGCGGATGTCGTATATGCATCATCTTCGTTTTTAAAGCGTTGATCGTTAGACCGTGATCATGACACCATTTCACTGCATCATCAAACTCCTCCTGCATAATTGATGTTGCCGTATGCAAAGATCTGTGTCGTACTTCTATCGCCGTGTCGTCGATACGCGAATGGGATGGCCTGTTTGAATACGTTTAACAACTCGTTGGTGTATAAAATGAAGAGGAGCGGATCCAATTTTGAAGGAACTCAAAGAAGAGCCATTTTACATAAAAAAAAAAAAAACTGGTAGTGGTCCCCCATTAAGCACTTCCTATCTCAAAATTATAAACCAAAGCATGTGTGGGACATCATCGACATTTTTTATTCGTGTGGAAGGCCTATCGATTCCATTATGTCTGTAATAAATGTCCGTCGCGGTGTCTCTGGGTGGTGCGTATCTTGATTTCATGATTCGGGCACATAAATCAGGCTGAATTTGACCGATGGCATGGGTTATATTGGCTTTGAGCGCCGCTGTTATTTGTGTCTTATTCGCGATACGCTTGTGACTTTAGAAAGAAGTTAGTTGGGCCAAATCGCATGATCTCGGTGGCCAGTTCACATCACCTCCACGAGAGATGACGTGGAGTTGTTGACGTTTTACGAACGCCCGAAACGTTGCCCAAACATGAAATCAATTTTGATAACATTTGTACATGATGAAATGACTGAATAAATTACCGATTTTTTGACAGATGACAGATTCAACAATATAGCTACTATTGGAATTTCCGATGTCCCTATTCGAAGACCCTTTATAATCGAAACTGCTGTACTATATGATAGTTAGTTATTTGCGAGTCGACGCAACTAGTGCAGGCTGACCAAACTCATTGACTTCTACTTATTCCATGGCTTGTATCTGTTGTTCATTGGGCACTATACAAATTATTTCAATGTAGTTAGATGGCATTCGAAATGTAGTTGTAGGCAGACATGAAGCATTATAGATATAGTCGACTTCTACCTTCTTGTCTCTTTTAACCAAATATTCATACTAAGTCAAATCCTGGAGGATTTGGAGAACTAGCGATTTCAAATCGATAAACACCATCTTTTCATCCATTTTAAAGCCGCATACTCCTAGAAGCTATTCGATGCTATTGCCGAATTAGGGATTACAGGAAAAAAACGCAAATACATAAGCGATGCACTGACTTGAGCCGTTTGAAACCTACGCCGGATTAAAGAAATCTGGTATTGGAGAATATAGCTCAGCGGACTGTTTAAACTAAATTATTAATGCGAACTCAACGAATGGCATTCTAGTCGAGATCCGAAGTAGAATCGCCCTTGGCGACCCATGCTCCAATTCGAAGTACCAAAATCAAGTCCCCCAAAACTGTAATAAATAAAAAAATGACTAGTAGGACGCTACTAAAGGGCGATTTTTTAAAAGCTATAGGAAAGTTTTTCAAAAAAAAAACACATAAAATTCAGAAAAATGCATGAAATCTTTATTTGAATCGATAGTACGGTCCATATAATTTAATGTTTGAAGATTATTTCATGCAAATGTTGACCTTGACTGCGCCTCAAATGGTCCATCCGCTTAGTCCAATTTTGGCATACTCTCTCCAACATTTCGGCCGGTATCTCACGAATAAATGCTTCAATGTTGTCTTCCAATGCGTCAATTGAAGCGGGCTTGTCTGTATAGACATGAGCTTTAATCTAATCATCTCACGGTAGCGCTCACCATTCACAGTTACGTTACGATTCGCATCATCTTTGAAGAAGTACGGTCCAATGATGCCACCAGCCCATAAATCGCACCAAACTGTGACTTTTTCTGGATGCATTATATGGTGTCGAAAGTTGAACGATAAGCAAAACAGAAGAGCTGAATTTTGGTGCATTCCAAAGAAAAATTCTACGTCGGATACATGGTATCGTCTGCAAAGAAGGTGAATGGAGAAGAAGACACTACCACGAACTCTACAAGCTGTACCATGATGTGGACAAGAGATTAAGACCGAATTTACGGACGTGAGGCAGCTTGGCCTTGATGACGGAAAGCAGCACGTTCAGGTCCGTCAACTATGGAAGCCAGTTATTGCTCAGGCTTATTGATCATGTTTCCAAAAGGAATTTCTACCTTCACATCAGGAAACTTGTCGTCCATTCTTATGCATATATTGTGCAAAACACATGCACTAACAATTAAATTTGTCACCGGACGCAAATATGTTTATTCTGTGAATTTAAGGAATCTCCTGAATATTCCTTTTAACCAGCCAAGCCAAAGCCATGCTCGACTACGATTCTTGTACCTGGATGCTGAAATAAAAATGCATTGGTCTTTGCCAAACATAAAATCTTCTTTAGTTGATCGATGCAATCTAAACGTCAATAATTCTTAAGAAGCTCTTAATATTAACATGATTTGTTTCTTCGGTCGATTCTTCAGAACTCGAGCTGTCCGCTAAAAACGGTCTTAGTCGGTTGAAATGGTTACAAAAATAATATATGTAAGTTTTCCTTCAAAAATGCCAATCTATCTACATACAGTGGACTTTCCGTAAGGCGAATTCTTCCTAAGTCGAAACTCTCTCTAACTCGAACTTTTTCGCCATATTTTAGCATTCCCCTAAATTTTTCATAAAAAAACACCCTTTATAAGTCAAAATCCCTCTAAGTCGAAACTCCCTCTAACTCGTACAAATTCTCTCGATTCTTGGCCTCCTTTTCCACCCTTTAAGTCGAATTTTTTTTTTGCCCTCCCACAATTCATATTTGGTTATCCATATACAAATTAAACAACTTCTAGTTGTTTGGGTTGTGCTAATACGCATTAATTTCCTAATTTAATAAACGCTTTAAAACAAAACAAATATGTTTCTGTCTCTAACTCGGACAAATCACGGTATCCCGTGAAAATTCAACCAGTAGATTAGAGTCCACCTGTACATAAAAATCAATGTTCTTGATTGTTTGCAATTTATAGACTCTTAAATGGTAAGAGATAGAGCACCGATGTCTTTGGCTACTTTGTTCAGAATTCTGTGAAAAAGGGTTTGGTACACAATTTTTTTATTTATTTCATGCAAAACTATATTTTTTATTATGAGTAGTCCACCTCAACTCGTCGTCGTGCCCAACAATTGCACATCTCACGCTCGTCGTTGATGGACATTATGCATAAAGACTTGCATTTACATGCTTACAAGGTGCAATTGACTCAAGAACTAAAGCCTCTTGACCATTTCAAGCGTCGTCAATGGTCAGAATGGTGGCAAAAAATGGCAACAGTGGATGATCAATTTTCGAAGAAAATCATCTTCAGTGATGGGGCACATTTCACCTCAGTGGATTCGTCAATAAGCAGAATTGCCGCATTTGGGCGAATGATAATCCAAGAGCGATTGTCGAAAAACCAATGCACCCACAAAGAGTGACTGTTTGGTGCGGTTTATGGGCTGGCGGCATCTTCGGGCCGTATTATTTTCCAAAATGAGGGCGGTCAGGCAGCTAATGTGAATGGTGTTCTCTATCGTGAAATGATAACGAACTTATTATGGCCCGAATTGGAAGATATGAATATGGACGATATGTGGTTTCAACAGGACGGTGCCACTTGCCACACAGCTAACGAAACAATGGCTCTTTTGCGCGACAAATTCAATGGGCGTGTTATCTCACGTGGTGGCGATGTCAATTGGCCGCCGAGATCATGTGATTTGACACCGTTGGATTTTTTTCTTTGGGGTTATTTGAAAGAAAAGGTGTACGTCGATAAGCCAACAACAATTCAAGAGCTAAAGGATGAGATAATTCGGCACATTAACGGCATAGAACCTCAATTATTCTTCAGCGTCATCGAAAATTTGGACCATCGGATGGAGGTGTGCCGCCGAGGTCGCGGCGGCAATTTGACCTATATTTTGTTCCATACATAATTGAACCATACCAATAGTACATAATAAAAAGAAATGACAATAATTTCCTAAATAGTTTGTGTTTTATTCAAAATCAACATCGGCCCTTAAAATTTAACCACAAATCAAAGCAATTTCGGTTCGCGAAATCTTACTTGACTTCACGCTGAAAAAAACTCGAGTATTATTTGTAGTACGGAATCTAATCCAAACGACTTTATTTATGTTGAGATGTAAAGAGAGGACAAGGCCAATATAATTCCGAACAAATTTCTACTGCAAAGACCGGAAAGACATTCATATCCGGAGCTCAATTTGTAATTTCCTCCTTCCTCACATATATATCAAATGTTAAGTCTTTTATCATTATAACTTGTTCGTGTATACAATTTTTTACCACAGGCGATAAGATCACTTTGAGAGAAAAAGGCGTCTCTCTCCTAGACAGATTTGATAGTCAGTTAGTATAAGTTGTATGCTCAACGACCTCAGAATGGGATGGAATTGGCATGCAATTTTGACTCTAAATGATAACTAGTTAGTCTACGTGCATGCATCTCATAGAACAATAAAGATCAAAATCAGAAGAAACAAACCAATTTCCCCATTCACAAATATACAACCGTAACATTGCAATTAAGAGGAAGAATTGGCGTTCCAGACGACAGACTTCTCTAATGGCAACTATAAAGCCACCCGCAAATGCACTCGCTAGTTAGCTAAATTTATTGCATCAAATTGCTCAGAGATTTTCGACTGTCCGCCTCTGAAGATAAACGAGATGTGGAAGGGGATACGTTTGTTTGCACAACCAGGCCGGGTAAATTTTTGTTTTTGCACCGAAGAGAAGATGACTTTTATTGTCTTGACGTGCTTTGATGGAGTAATGACATCGCGTGAAAATCGACTCGAGAGACATCTCCGTTTGGGAAAGTATGCATAGATGCATCGCGTTATAAAAAATAGCGTGTTGGCTGAGACGGCAATTAGTAACGTCTGATGGGTGGCGAAGTCTCACAGACAGACGAGTCAAAGAGTTTCCAAGGTGTAAATGCAACTGAATGGGACCAAACACGCGATCGGAAAGATTAAACTATTTGTGGCGGAAAATCAACTAGTTTTAGTTCCTTCCGTGTTGCCAATTAAAGTTGTCTCAATGCCTACTTTCTTTTGATGTTTATTTGCGTGAAGATAGTCGAATGGGTTGCACGTTCAAAGAATTAGTGACAGTGAGGCTAGGATATGGTTGCGTGCTTCAATTAGCCATCTTCTATACTCCAGTCCCTGTGTATAAACTGTCAGGTGGCAAAATATTGAAGACATTTGATGGACGGCTTTGCACGTCAATCGAACATCTCAATGCACATACATATTCTTTTGATTCACTTCCATGTGGTAATGCTGTGTCGGCACTTGTATCACATGCATTCCATCGCAAATGTTGATTGTCCAATAATAACAGTCGCACAGGCATCGTGTGTTCCCGTCCTGCAATAGCATCTAATTTGGACCTGATGACATCCCAAGGAGTGCACGCATATTATTTCCCTGCAGTGGATCTTAGTGGTCGGCATACACAATACCAGACTGTGATTCGGCGTTTAAATTGGTACCCAATTACTTTGACCGACAGAATAATTAACATAATTTGAAGGGTCTGCTGGAAGAAGTCTCTTTTTCAAGAGACAGCTCGTCGCAGACCAAATGCGAAATTCCTGGTAAAGTGCACATGTCAATTAGATGTTTTTGTACAACATTGTCTGAATATTTTGCTTCTGCACGGTTTGATCAGTAATTTAAAGTGCAGCAATAATAACGTAATGCCTTTGCAGAGAGCACATCACCCCCTATTCACTGTGTACCAAAAGTGCTTTTGCATAATTAAGGATTCGACTTGTGTTATTCATTAATTCGTTTTTTGTATTGTCCAAATTGAAACGAACTTGGGACATAAATAATCATTGCTAATTAGACTTTCAAATAAAACGATACCCAAACTGAAATCGACTTTTCCTTTCACAAATGTGGAATCCAGCGCAAATGGGTACAGTCATAGCTTGAGGTAAGAAAGGAAGAAACCTCGGTCCCATAGATGTGAAGGTACATATGTGTCATCAAACGCAGTTAGAGGATGAAGATCGTGTATAGAGCCAAGGCGGCAACAACAGCACTGTACGCAGAGCTTGCTGCAAACAGCGCTTGTGCATTCAAAAGGCTGATACTGTTAAGTGTCGAGAGAATGACTCGTGTAATGACTGCAGAGGCGTTGCGTACAGTACAGTCAAAAGAAATCCATTATTTTTGAAAGAAATTGCAAGAAATTTAAGGTATTTAGGTCGAATTATCGCCGTTTTGTTGGATTAGTTGTTGCCATTTTGATGGTAATACAGTTATCAATCTCTTGTCCCTACTGGCGAAAAACTTCTCGTTTCACTCGTCTTGTTTTACAAGCCTTTCTTCAGGCGAACTTTTCATCAGCAGAATGGTACGACATGGACAGGAACAAATGAGTAATTGATTAACGTAATCACCTGGCATTAGCCTTCTTTTACTCCTAGGACCATTTAACGACGCTGGACCAGACGCCTTCAGTAGGAATCTCAAGCTCCAAATTTAGAAATCGTTGATTTCACCATGGGACAAATCCACTTCCGCACTCGTACAGTTGCAAGAGTACTTAAAGATCTCGACGTGCACAAATCCGCTGGCCCGGATGGTATTCCCCCTACACTTCTGAAGAGGTGTTCTTCTGCGCTGGCAAAACCATTGCGAAAGCTTTTTCATCTATCCTACTCTTTAGGTCTCTTTCCGAGCAGATGAAAAGCAGCATTTGTCCAGCCCGTCTCTAAAAAGGACGAATCTTCGTCACCCACCTCGTACCGACCCATAGCACTTACGTCCCTTCTTTCTAAGGTCATGGAAACGCTGATAAATCGTCAGCTTATGTAATATCTTGAATCGCAGAAGCTTCTTAATGACCGGCAGTACGGTTTCCGTAGTAACAGGTCCACTGGTGATCTGATAGCTTATCTCACCGAAAAGTGGAACAAATCTTTGCATAATGCAGGCGAAAAAAAGATCGTTGCACTTGATATTTCTAAGGCATTTGACAGAGTTTGGCATCAAGCTCTTTTGTCGAAAATGCGTGCATATGGTATCGATGAATCTCTTCTTCTATGGATTAGAAATTACCTTCCGAACCGTTCAATTCAAGTTGTTTTGGATGGGTTCAAGTCTGATATCCACCAAATAAATTCTGCTGTACCCCAAGGCTCTGTTCTGTCTCCGACACTCATTCTCATTTTTATTAATGATCTCTTGTCTGCTACTTCTAATCCAATCCATTCCTTCGATGACAACAGCACCCTCAGCTTTTCATATTCGTTCCGAGACTCACGACCCTGCCTTTCGGCCGTAGAATTGGAACGGCAGCGTATGCTAATCACATTGAATTCCGATCTTGACAGCATAATTAACCGGGGAAACAACAACAGAGTGGAATTCAATGCTTCAAAAACTCAATGCTGTCTGCTGTCACTCAAGCGAACCCTTGTTAATCAGCCATTATCCATGAATGGCGCTTGTGTCGATGAAACCGGAAAGCTTACCATCCTTGGTATGTGTATCAACACAACACTTAGTTGGAACGATCACATATTTGAGGTCGCCAAAAATGCTGCGAAATGTTTTTTAATCGATGCAAGAAATATTTCACCCCCTCTGATTTGGCTTTCATTTATAAGGCGTATATCCGCCCCAAGCTTGAGTACAACGCTCATATCTGGTCTGGTGCCAAAGACCACCCTGTACCTACTAGATAGAAACCAAAAGCGATAAAACTTATTGGGGACAACAATGTCGGAAAGTCATTAGACTAGCTCGAACATCGACGTACCGTTTCTGCTTTGTCCGTATTTTATCGCTATTTCAACAAACGATGCTCAAGTGAGTTACCCAACTGCATTCCTCCTCTCCATGAATTCACCCGCAATACTCGTCTCGCCAGGAATGCTCATCAGTTTACCCTTAAGCCTACTTTCGGACGCACAGTTAAATTTAGAGACTCGTTCTTCAGCCGTACTACGCGAATTTGGAATGCTCTTCCCAGCCCTTTATTTCCCACAGACTACAACCCGCAGATATTTAATACCAATGTGCACAGGTACGTCCTCTCCCTTTCTCCCTCTATACCTTCGGCCGGTGCTGTGTCTTGACCCCGGACACTTAAGGGTATTAGCAATCCCTGGAGCGCGCGCAAATTATATAAAAAAGAGAAATAAGCTTATGGACTTATTTCTCTTCCTTGGTAAGGTGGTGAGGCCTACCCAAACCTCTGCTACTCTTTGGGTCGTAGCACCCGGTTGTATTTTGAAACCCCACACAGATTTGGATCATATTCCTTTCACGTCTCGGAGTTACCTGCCATCCTCAGGTTAACTCTCAGACACGTAGGTATAATCTCCACCTCTCCCCGCGTGATTGGGTCTTAAACCACAGCCACCACGACGCTCCCATTTGGTGGGTGGCCAACCTCAATTGATCAGGCTGAAACCTATGCTGGTCCGAAGGCTTTCCTGATCTCCCATGGCACCAGACTGTAGCCTCTGGTCAAGACCAGTAACATCCCCAGACTGGCTGCTAATACTCGTAGACTTGTCAGCACCAATCTATGATTGAGATTGGCGGGAAGGGGGACAAAAGAGATTGCTCCAACTACAGGGGCATATCTCTTTTAAGTATCCCCGGGAAAGTCTATGCTAAGGTGTTGGAAGCGCGTTCTAGAGCTATGGTCGAGCGCAGGATGGGGGATGAACAGTGCGGCTTTTGTCCCGGCAGTAGTACAACCGACCAGCTTTTCACTCAAAGAATGGTACTTGAGAAGGCTTGGGGTATGCCAAACCCATCTACAGTTGTTTTGTAGATTTTGAAAAGGCATATGACCGAGTCCCTCGTGGTAAACTCTGGAGTGTCCTGCAGGAGTATGGGATTGATGGTCCTCTTCTGAGGGCCATTCAGTCTCTATACACAAACTGTAGCAGCTGTGTTCGGGTAAACGGTGCTAAATCAACACCTTTCCCCGTGGGCGTTGGACTTCGCCAAGGGTGTGTCTTGTCACCTCT
This sequence comes from Eristalis pertinax, assembly GCA_907269125.1. Classification (NCBI taxonomy): domain Eukaryota; kingdom Metazoa; phylum Arthropoda; class Insecta; order Diptera; family Syrphidae; genus Eristalis; species Eristalis pertinax. Next base: position 53,703,528 of record OU026145.1, read on the forward strand.
CCTTCTCATTGTATATATGGACGCTGCAACATTCAGCGCAGCCGAGGTGAGGAATGTTTCACATTGGGAGAGTTGAGGGTAAGTCATCTTCTTTTTGCAGATGACTTAGTTATCCTCACATCCTCCCAGACGGAACTCCAGCGCGCACTCGATAGGTTTGTGGCCGTATGTGCTGATGCTGGAATGATGGTTTACGTGGACAAATCGGAGGTTATGGTCATTTCCAGAACGCCTGTGCATGTTAGTGGAGTCCCATTGAAGCAGGTGGAGAAGTTTAAGTATCTCGGGGTCTTTTTTAGGAGTGATGGAAGGAGTAATGCTGAGCTTTCCTGTAGGATTGGTCAAGCTGGGTCAGTTTTGACACAGCTTGGTAGTTCTGGAATCAGAAAGGCCGAGCTTGGTGTCAAAGCCAAGTTAGCGGTTTTCAACTCAGTATTTGTTCCAACTCTCACCTACGGTCATGAAATTTGGGTAATGACCGAGAGAATAAGATCGCGAGTGCAAGCTGCTGAGATGAGATTTCTTCGTGCTGTTGAGGGAATTACTCGCCGGGATATGGTGAGAAACACGGCAGTGCGCGAAGAACTCAACATTGAGCAGCTGCTTCTTCGAACGGAAAGGGCTATGCTTCGGTGGTTTGGTCATGTGGCACGAATGTCCCCATCATCTCGACTTCCGAGGCAGGCGTTGAATACGATTCCATCAGGTAGGCGACCGCTTGGCAGACCCAGGACGAGGTGGTTGGACCAAGTCCAAAAACTCGCCGGGTTACACTTGGGCTTTGCTCCTGATGAATTAGAGTCGATGGCGGAAGATCGAGTTGCCTGGAGATCTCTCGTGCGTGGTTTACCCCCGCGACCCCTTTAGTGGATCATGCGGGTCAGAAGATGATGATGATGATGATGATGATGCTTGCATCTTGCCTTGTATAAAAAATAAAGGTGTCGAACTGCAACCGACTCTTTCCAACTCCTTCCGACGCCCATGGACATACAAAAACGTATGACACACTCGTGTGTATTGGGTGTATGTTTGCGTATATTTTTTCGGGTGTTGACACAAGGGTTAACATTTTTTTCTTTGATTTTGTGAAACAAATGAAGTGAGTTGAAAACATTCTCAATTCGTAAAACGTTATTTAATGCTATGATGGTTTGTGTCTACCATTCCTAAAATTAGTAAAAAACAATCGCCTTTTTTTCTACCCATGAGGCAACAAAAACAAATAGCACTTCACTGCTTTCCTGTAATTAGTATTCACTTCTGTTTCTTGGCATTAAACTCTTACATTGTGCACACAATCTAAGTATGCGATATAATCGAATAAGAAAGAAAATTTGTTTGATCACGATCGTATCTTACTAAAATTAAGAAAGTGAAAGTTTGAATGTTTATGAAGCTGAACTGATGCTCGTATTTAGACAAACCGTGATAGATACATATGTATGTATATTGTTTATGCTCTGGATTTCGTGCCGATGCTGTTCTTGTGATCTATCGCTGTTTAATTTTTTGTGCAATCACTTGGGGATTAAAACGACAAGCAGAACAATCTGGCAATCAAACCAAACTGAACTATTTGCAAGACAAAAATTACGTTACGAAGGATTAACGTGAGAAAGTCAATTCAGTAATGTTTATTACTCGTACTTGTTTTACGTATAACTAATTACACGTGTAAAGATCAATTAACTGGAAGTTCAGTATTTTATGATGGCCTATAGAGAGCGGTACCGCATTTTTGTCTTGTATCAGACCTTGCTTATCAAAATGGAGAAACGCTTCCGGGGGGACGAAGCCGTTGTGACGCAGTCTTTCGTGGTATTGTGGATTGGGGTAATAAGACCCAGAGATCAGGTTATTGGTCGAGTTAATCGCATTGGCAGTATGACTTCGAATCACCTTCATAAGGAAATTGGCCGCTCGTGTCAGGTTCGGCCTTTGTTGTATAAAACTTCACTGGAGCCGTATGCCAGTTTTTGTACCCATTGCAGTTTGAGTGCTCGTTGGTGTTATTTACTTTGTACGACTGTTTATATCGTAAGTAGACAGACATTGTGTGTCCGATGTGTCACTAGCTACCAGAGATGAAGTAGTAAAGAGATGTCCAACTCGGGTTTGGGTCTTTACTAAAAAAAACCCTCGCCTATCTGATTTGCTCTAAAGGCACGCATACTACTTTATTTTCATGCACACTTCTTAAGGCTTTAAAGCAGCCTGCAGTAGCTCTCTGATCAATCGTATCCACAAACATTGTCTGTGAACATTTTATAAAAAACGCTGTCAGATGAAATCAAGGGGCAAGAGAGGTAGAAGTTGACTACCTCTTTACTACTTTATCCCCGCAAGCTACATATGTGCGGTTTGTTTCGGTATTCAGGCAAGATTTGGATCCGTGTAAAGCAGTAGCCAGGCTCTCTCAAACATCCGAATCTTTTCCACCAAGCTTGTACTTAAATACGAGCTCGTACGTTGAACCACACGGGATAGCCCTAGGTGAGCATTGGCAGCAGCTGCTTGAAGAAAATATTTTCTTTCGATTCGTATGCAGAATGTAGGCATGCTCTCGGATATGACTGCGTTCCATAACAACGGTCTGCGTTGAGTGCTATAAGACTCAGAGATGAGAATTTACTTCCTGTAGTAGATCTACTTCATTAATTAATGTTCATGCATCTGCTACGAAGCAACTTCTTCTCTTAATCTTCTTAATTCAATTTAAGATGCATTATATTGATTCATTTTTGCAAATCGAGAAGGTGCCGTAGTAGGCGAGGGTTTTTTGATTTGAATTGAAATGAAATGACATTTGGTGGTCACGTTACCGATACCTACGGCAGTAAGCGAGTTTTTAAATAAATAGTTTCTCATCATCATCATCATCTTCTGACCCGCATGATCCACTAAAGGGGTCGCGGGAGTAAACCACGCACGAGAGATCTCCAGGCAACTCGATCTTCCGCCATCGACTCTAATTCATCAGGAGCAAAGCCCAAGTGTAACCCGGCGAGTTTTTGGACTTGGTCCAACCACCTCGTCCTGGGTCTGCCAAGCGGTCGCCTGCCTGATGGAATCGCATTCAACGCCCGCCTCGGAAGTCGTGATGATGGGGACATTCGTGCCACGTGACCAAACCACCGAAGCATAGCCCTTTCCGTTCGAAGAAGCAGCTGCTCAATGTTGAGTTCCTCGCGCACTGCCGTGTTTCTCACCATATCCCGGCGAGTAATTCCCACAACAGCACGAAGAAATCTCATCTCAGCAGCTTTCACTCGCGATCTTATTCTCACGGTCATTACCCAAATATCATGACCATAGGTGAGAGTTGGAACAAATACTGAGTTGAAAATTGCTAACTTGGCTTTGACACCAAGCTCGGCCTTTCTGATTACCGAACTACCAAGCTGTGTCAAAACTACTTGACCAATCCTGGAAACCGGAAAGCTCAGCATTACTCCTTCCATCACTCGTGAAAAAGACCCCGAGATACTTAAACTTCTCCACCTGCTTCAATGGGACTCCACTAACATGCAGAGTGCATTGAACAGGCGTTCTGGAAATGGGCAACAGATTTGGGGTGTACGAGTTTATTTTCATACAGCCCAAACCTGGCTAACGAAGCGCAAACCCCCCCTCATGACACTCAGAACAAGATTGGCCTCGAAAAATGTCTACCCTGGTGTGCCTGGGCACCATTTGGAGCCAGGCCTGAGTGGTGGCAGCATGCGAGCGTCTGGTGGCCGGCCTGTCCCGCTCGGCAGCCGGTCGGGCTCAGCCCGAAGGAATTACGAGCAACCCATCAGTGTGCCGATATGGGGGTGGGAGGGGAGTCACGCAATGCACTAACCAGTGCGTGCGATTGGCAAAAGGCAACGGACAACGGCATCGACTAAATAGTTTCTTTTTATACTTTTTTTTTACAACTGCTACACTTTTTCGAAATTTATTGAATTTGTTGGGATACATGACTGCTTCATTTTACGGGCTCTACATTCTCATCCCTGAATTAAGGCTCCAGCACAGAGAATACTTTACATGCATCAGCGTCAGCGATACTTTGACAGATGCATAAAATACCCACGTTCTTATGGGAAGTGACACTTAAAGCAACACTGAAGACGACGCGACGGATGTAGTTGCTTAAATTTTAACTTTGCTCTCCCCTTCAGCGATAACAGTCGTCACATTGTCACATTTCAATAGAATTTGAATTCTAAATTACCGTCTGAAAGCTAATTCTTGCCGTATTAATATCCAAAACAACTTGAATTTTCAATTGAAACTGTCAAATGAAGTCAGCTGTGCATTGAAGTATTCATTGTGTCTTCTCTTCTTTCTCTTTTGACGCTACGCAATGTGCTGCAGCCTGTACACATCATCAGCCGCGTCTTGCGAACTGAGAACTTCGCAAAACTTTGATATTTCAAAAATTATAGAAGTTACATCTGAAAGAGTTGATTTGCGATTACGGGTGGTTTTTAATTCAAGAATACCGACATTTTCAGCATGAATGATGAAGAAACAAAATTTCTGACTCAGTGCACTACAATGTTACATGAGAATGATACAGAAATACGTACATACAGCCGTTGACAACTAATTAGAAACGATAGCAGTATTGTAGCTTTTACTCATATTCCGATTACTGTTAATAACATAACGGTAAACTTTTTGTTAGGGTTACTTCTGTTTTCATTCCCCTTTAAAAAATATGCATTGTCATTCTGCCAGATTGTATGGTTTGCATAACAGACATATTTAAGTTGATCAATTGGAGTTCTTGAGTTGACAGCTACTTAGAAACAAGTCTATATTACCAAAAATACATCAATATTTAGAAGTTTTACTCAAATATTTTGCTGGAGTACTAAGGAGCGATGAAGCAATGATAAATAGGATTGGTCCGGATGGTAGATGGTACGTCCAACGACCAAGAGGCAAAGCACTCGATCCCAGGTACACCTCTCCAGTAGTTAAGCATAGCGGCGGTTCAATTTTTATTTGGGGATGTTTTCAGTGGAACGGCGTTGGACCAATTCATCGTATTGTGGGAGCAATGAATAAGGAGCAGTACGATGACATATTGAAAAATGTAATGCTACCATGGGCGGAGAAAAATATGCCGGTTATTTGGTCATTTCAGCAAGACAATGCCCCTAAACATACCGCAAAGCTCACAAAAGCATTTTTTGAGCAAAACTCCATGCGTGTACTTAACGGGCCATTACAAAGTCCAGACTTAAATCCTATAGAACACCTTTGGAATGATGTTAAGAATGCCGTCAGTAATCAAAACATTTCCAATTTGGATGTTTTGTATGAAAAGGTGCGTACTACGCGATTCCAGTGGAGAGATACCGAGGCCAAATCAGGTCGATGCAGAATCGTTGTGGAGCTGTGTTGAAGCAAAGGGGCTTTCCAACTAAGTAATAGTCATAATAAGACACTATAGTAAGTTTTCACATTATTTGTAAAGATTATCTTAGATTTTTGTTATTATCTGAATGAATTGTGTTATTTTTTTGGCTTTTTAAGTTCCAATGAAAATTTAAGAAAAAAAATAAAATAAAAAAATTATGAAATAAATAAGAAAAATCTGACAGAAAGAAAAGACTGACTGACAAACTGACTTTAGTTAAAAACATCGTTTCTAATTAGTTGTCAACGGCTGTATATATGTATGTGTATCAATAATTCAATTTCTATCTTCTTTTTACACTATTTTTTACATTATGTTGCTGCCTGCCATGACGACTGTCGCATATGACAGTTGGTGCATGCTCCTTACCAAATCATCGCCTGCGGCTTTAAAAAGCTCGGCGGGTAGGCCGTCAGCTCCAGCAGCCTTGTTGGATTTCTTGATGGATGAGGTGCTAATCAATTTCATAAAAACCGGTTATGATTTTTAGATCTACGCAAATGAAGTCGCTGGTTAGTCCGAGTTGAAGCTGGGCTTAGCACCCACTCGTGTTGAACATGCCAAAGTTTCGTCAGGAGGGGAAGCGAGACCCACAGTTTTATGCTAACTTCGAACGATAAAGAAGTTTGAGAAGCATATTCCAAGCAGATGCATACTTCTTCAGAATTGCCAGTGATTCGTGGAGCTGGAAAATGATTGCGAATTGAATGTAGAACTACCTCCGGTGTAGCAGTCGACGGTCAATCTAATATATATCTATGGTGGTTAAATTTTAAGGGCCGATGTTGATTTTGAATAAAACACAAATTATTTAGGAAATTATTGTCATTTCTTTTTATTATGATAATACTGGTATGGTTCAATTATGTAATATCGACCAAATGGCCGCCGCGACCTCGGCGGCACTCCTCCATCCGATGGTCCAAATTTTCGATGATGATCTTGGCGGCCAATGGACATCGCCACCACGTGAGATAACACGGCCATTGAATTTGTCGAGCAAAATAGCCATTGTTTCGTTAGCAGTGTGGCAAGTGGCACCGTCCTGTTGAAACCGCATATAGTCCACATTCATATCTTCCAATTCGGGCCGTAAAAAGTTCGTTATCATTTCACGATAGAGAACACCATTCATATTAGCTGCCTGACCGCCCTCATTTTGGGAAAAAATACGGCCCGATGATGCCGCTAACCCATAAACCGCACCAAACAGGCACTCTTTGTGCATTGGTTTTTCGACAATCACTCTTGGATTATCATTCGCCCAAATGCGCCAATTCTAATTATTGACGAATAAACTGAGGTGAAAATGTGCCTCATCACTGAAGAGGATTTTGTTCGAAAATTGATCATCCACTGTTGCCATATCTTGCCACCATTCTGACCATTGACGACGCTTGAAATGGTCAAGAGTCTTTAGTTCTTGAGTCAATTGCACCTTGTAAGCGTGTAAATGCAAGTCTTTATGCATAATGTTCATCAACGACGAGCGTGAGAGGTGCAATTGTTGGGCACGACGACGAGTTGAGGTGGACGACTCTTCAGCCACACTATCGCGAACAGCAGCAATATTTTCTGCGGTACGACCTGTACGAGCATGCTCTCCTACAGACCCGGTTTGCTTAAATTTGTACGATTTTTCCGCATGTACGCACATTTGGACGATTAAATTGACCGAAACAAATCACGAAATGCACGATATGCATTTTGATTTGAACGCCCATTTTCATAATAAGCCTGAATAACTTTAACGCGTTGCTCGATTGTGTATTTTTCCATGGTTCAAATTGAGTTAGTCTGAAATTGAGAAAAGTCAAATGAAATGTAGAAAAAAATTTGACGTTTAGGTGTGGTTCACATTCAACATCGGCCCTTGAAATTTAACCACCCTTTAGAACTACCTCCGTCGTCGGAGTTGACGGTCAATCTAATATGTATCTACAATCTAAAACGTGTCATCGAACTACAATGGGAAGTACATGGTGTGTTACGATCAGCAACTTAATTAGAAAATCTAAAAACGAATACATCCTACTTTAGCCCATCTAAGCAAAGGATGGCAATGTAAATACAAAGACCTTGCTCGCTATTCATCAACCCACCCTTGAAGTATGGAGGTGATTAGAGAATCAATTCAATTCTTTACAAAAAGCCAACACAAATTGAAGTTAATGCACGCTGTTAGAGAAACAAGGTGTGCTATACAGTCGACCATCCTTGTTTTCTTTCCACCATGGAGTAAATGTATCATCTGATAAATACCTTCACTAATTTCAATTGTAACGCTCTGACAAGCCGCTCTCTGCCGCATATGCAAATGAACCTCAACAAGAGTTCATGTGAAACCCAATCCTCTAATCTTTCTACTCTCTTAAACTCAAACTCAAACTGAAACCCACGTGTCATAGCACCTTCACGCAGCAGCAGACTTTCAATAGTAAATGTCTATTAATCTACGAGCATAATTTGATTTTTATATTTCATTAATTTTCGCGCCAACAAGACTAACCCAAAGTTTCCCTTTTTTCGATTGTGGCCATAGAATTGATTATCATCTCGGGGTCGTCGATATATAAATAGGTGTTGAAAGCGACTGTCAAAAACTTGCCCCAGTTATGATTAATGATAAGAGGGAAAAAAAAACATAAAAGTCAGCTGTGATGTATTCTCTCACCTTCTTTACACATCACCGGAATAATTAGCAGGTTCAATGCACACACACACACTTGTGTGTTTGTGTGTGCCATCAGTTAGTCGATGATAAATTGGTCGTGATTTTCAAGAAACATTCGATTGTTGTTCGATTTTTGATGGGTTCAAACACGAAAAAAACCGTAGTGAAACCCTAGGAAAAAGGCAAAATGGATGACTGTCCGAAAATTGTCAAGATGACGAGGTGGCCGAGTGGTTAAGGCGTTGGACTGCTAATCCAATGTGCTCTGCACGCGTGGGTTCGAATCCCATCCTCGTCGGTAAACGACATTTTTTACCATATATGGGGTTACATCCGCACCGAAAGTGAAAATATGCGCCGCTGCGCTTTCTTCTTTTCAACTGAATCCATCGCCACGAGATACATACTGACTACTTTGGATGACTAGGAATGACGCGGTGTAAGTTTTCAAGGTAAACTTTGTTTACTTTTCGCAATTCTTCAGAAGCAAATAAAACATTACCTCGTAAAGAAATATTTTTCAATCGTTAAGTTACGCTCGTATTTCACTTGTTTTTGTGAGCTTTCTTACATTTTCCACGCATCGTAACATTAGTTTTATGTACATAGATTTGTTGGAATTCTGCTGAAAAGCTGTTACCTGGCGATGAATTTGTTAGATCATACTTGGCTAACGACGGTGATTTTCTTTTACATTGACTGCAGGCAATGACAGTTGATATGATTTTCAGCGGCATCGCATTGAATTGACTCAAAATAAGAACCGAGTTAGTACCTCTGTATCGTTTGAAGAGTTGAATGGTGGTGTAGAATTCATATTGATTGAATTTCCATCGAACTCGATTGGGATACCACAATAAATCCAAAAAAAAAAAATACATTTCAATTTATTTAAGACGATTTAGTTCAGTTTTGGTGACACTAATGACAAAATGCAACAATAACCTTTCTCAACTTTTGCTGGCAGACGAAAGCTGCTGATATCTGTCTGGCGGTGAACAAGGGGAAAACGAAATATGTGCTGTTCTCTAGAAAGACGTACAGCATCGATGTGTTGGACAGCTTCGAGGTAGTCAAAGAATTCGTCTATCTCGGCACCGCAGTAAACAGTACGAACAACATCAGTGCCGAGCGATTTAAAAGCGAGCAGAAATTATTTTTTAACAATTTGAGATTACAACTAGGCTTAAAACTAAGGGTTAGCGTATTGGCTGAACAATAGGGGCTCTACTGATGTACATTGTTTAACATTTGGTATTACAATATCAATTTACTGCTTATTTTTTATATCCTGTCCGGTGCTTACATCGTGTTGTTCAAATCCGTGTGACCATGTTGGTTCTTTTGGAATTGAAATTCATTCGCTTAGCAGATTTAGCGCGTTGATGTAGCCTTGTCCGGGGATGATACTTCTCAGGTTCCTGATTGCATCGTTAGGATGATTGTTGATGTAAATGATGTCTAGAAACTGCTTTCTGAACAGTGGCACCATGTACTGTTGTAAGGGGGCGATGTCTGCTTCTTGTTGCTGTCGTGCTATCGACGTTCCTTGTCGAAGGTGAAACCTTGCTTATCATGAACAAAATTCCCCCCGAACTTTTTCCCTTTTTGGGAAACCCGATATCATGAACAATATTCGAAAGAAAAGGGAGAAATTCCTCCTTATTACGAAGAACTTTCCGATGTTTCAGTGAATTTCCAACGAAATATTCCCCTGTTTTTTTTGTTAGGGCAAAGAAAGGAAAGTGTCTCAGAGTCGTAAAAATATGAGTATTTTGGATTGAATTTTGGTGAAAATAATTATGAGCATGTGTGTGTTTCAATTTAAAGGTCTACTGCAACAAATAAAAGACAAAATATAGCATTAATACGAGCTCGCTGGATGAAAAAGTCATCAGATATTGCTAATGGCCTCTCTATGCGATGAAAGGAGCAAAATTAAATTTGGAAGAAGATAAAAATATGTACATATATAGAACTGAATTTGTAGTGTTGTCCTGCTTTTATGCACTTGAATGATCAAATAAATCTGAAATTTCAGTCGGGAATTCAAGACACAATCCATAATCCCAATAAGAAAACATTTTCGAACATAATTTCGAATTTACCCCGTGGAAAGACATTCCGCCGGAATTCATGATAGGAGGAATTTTTTTCCTGGGAAGAGAAAAGTTCGGGAGAAATAAAATTCCGCCGGAATCCAGGATAAGAATCATATTCGCAGGAACTTTACTCCTAGTACCGTCGAATAGTTTTTTTTATCCGGAATCCATACCGCATATCCGGGATGATGTTTAGGTCGCTTTAGTTTCTGCGCTACCAGGTGTACTAGGATCTTCCGGCTGACACTAGTAGCTTTTCCCTTTTTTAGTATTGCAAGAATTTTATCTACTTTCCACTTGCTAAGCAAATAGCATTTGTTGATACAATTGTTCAAGATGATGGTTAGAAGTATCATCACCATTTGTGGCATTCGCTTCAGGACGATCAGTACCGAGACCAAACGCAGAATAACTATTGCCAACAGCTGTTGAGTAATAGAGGCGTCTCTGGAGGGATTAAGCTGACTTTATATAAGACATGGATCATTCCAGTTCTTCTTTACGGCGTAGAGGGATGGACAATCTCAAGAGCGGATTAAGAAGACCTTGGTATCTTCGAGATAAAAGTTCTTTGCGTTTAATAGTTCTTGTGTTGATGGTATCTGGAGGATACGATTATACCACGAACTGTACAAGCTGTACAGCGACATGAGCCAGGTGTCTACGGATCCAACGGTTAAGGTGGCTCTTTTGACAATTTACCTCCACTCGAAGGAGTTTCGTCTAATGTGGCGCACAGAAGTGAAGAAAGACTTCAATCAACTTGGGAGTGGAGACAGCAGGCCAGAGATCGCCGACACTGGAGTGGCTTGTTGGTTGAGGCTCATGTCCACCCCGCCGCACAAGACACGAAAAAGAAGAAATACCTGTATTATCTCGGTAGTAAATAATAGTCTTGATAGAAAGCCTTTTAAGGAAGGGGTAATTGAAGGATTTTCTAGACAATCGACAGAAAAGTAACATGAAAGGCTCAAAGAAAGGTTCAAGCCGCTGTTAATACGAACCTCATGAACATCTTACGAATCAATATAAAGGATGATAGGAGTTATTGGTGCTATATTTTTAATCGGTCTTAGAAAAACTGACTGAACCAAGAAGCAGTTGAAATCGCTAACAAATTGAAATCATCGTGATGCGTCATAAAATAGAAAAATCATAGCACCGCATTACAGTGGGAGTACTATATAAGATGCAACAATCTTAAACTAACGTTCCCAGACAACACGACAATCACTCCAACGAAGGACGCCAAATATCTGGGAATATTGTTCAACGAAAGGTTCAGATTTAAGAACCACGTGGATGCTATCATTAAACGGGCAGCTTTTGCCCTACATTTGGTACATCCACTGCTCTGAAGAAAGACTGGTCTTAGTCAGAGGGCTAAACTGCTTATTTATAAGCAACTTATTATACCAGTCATAACGTACGGATGCCCGATCTGGTACACAATAAACCCCACAGCAATGGAGAGAATCTGTCTGTTTGAACGGGAGATTTTAAGAATGTGCACCGGTCTCCACAGAGACCCTTTAACACTGAAATTCATCCCTACAAAAAGGATTTACGAAGAAGCGAAGATCTTGCCAATTGACAAATACATCCTTCAACTATCCAGTAAGCGGTTAAATAATATTAACAGCCATCCCAATCAGGACATACAGGAACTGCAACTACTTCCACTCGAGCGCAGTCACCGATATCTTCACACAATGGCAGTCACCAACCCTGGATTTAACGATTTATTCAATCCCGACACAACACAGTTCGACAAAAAGAACAACACTGGACACTACAGGGCTAGTCCCACTGAATTGCAATATTTTAAAATATTTATATATATTTTTTCTTTCTCCTCCTTTTATTATAAAGTACAAACCATATGTAATTAATAAATTATAATTCAATCATAAGATTTAGCATGTCACATATATTGTAAAATGATATAATTTGACCACGTCACGTGAAATTCGACGGGCCCCTATTGTTGAGCCGGCATATCTACCTTAGTAATAAGTCTAGTTGTAAGCCATTTGTATATAATAACTGATGAAAAATAAAGCTACTAATCTAATCTAAAATCTAAGCCTAGCGGCATAAAAAGCCTCCGATTTTGACATCGGAACTGGTTAGGTTGTGCAGGCAAAGCTTAGCTCCATAAAGAAAATAACGAAGACGAAGCCGTGGATTGGTTTGGAGTATACATTCGTATGCCCAGCCCTAGCAAAGAAAAGAAACCAGTTCCTGGTAATGTTCTTCTTCGTAGAGATGGAAGACTTGAACGGTCTATAACCGATAAAACCTCCTAAAATACATCAACGAATCGGGATGGTTTTAGAAGTGGTTTTAGAAGGCCTCACGGTAGCTAAGGACACAATGGACCCAACATGTTGGTTTAAGTTAACCACGGTCGTATTATACACTATGTAGTGCAGCCAGTTAGTGGTAAATCCACAGTCTCATCAGTTCAGATATTTGGCCTAATGGTCTGAAAATGCAGCAATGCGACACTATGTACATACATGGAATCACATTGTCTAACACATTGTTGCTCAAAGACGTTGACTGGGCTGAAATGGAATAGAGTGTGTTTTATGGCGGTTCAAGTGAACGCAATTAACACTGAGTGGCGTTTTTGTACCACGGCACTGATTGAAGTGAATTTAGAACCACCGTGCCAAATTCAGAAACTATAATAATGATGCTACTTCAAGAGATCTCGCTCAAGGATTTAATGAAGGGTTTTGCATAGAGTTCGTTGCCGTGCTTTAGCAAGCGCTGGACGAACAGGAAGAAAGTCAAGGTTTCTGGCCCTGCTGTGTCGTTACATCTACGATAGTGTATTTTATCAGGAATTCCTAATCTGACAGCATGATCCCTTATCGGCTAGTACCCCTTACTTATCATCATCTTAGCCACAATTTGTGCCAACTAGAATGTGCATCTCAAAAGCAGACGAGCTTTAGAGAGCGGCTTCCTCTCAGGCCAGTTTAACGGAAACTCATTACCGAAAATGCTATTATGCCATGTAATCCAGGCAATTATAACTTTAAGTTTTATCCTGGACCAACTTTGAGGACGATGACAACGGCGATATTCTTTTCGCCATTGGTTTCAATCTTATCTCACCATGTCGTATTACTTTCTGTTACAAATGCATCCCCAATTGTTTCTCTTATTGATTCTAAAGTTATATCATAGACAAAATAAAGATAAACATATTCCACTGCCAAATGATCCGATTCCTGTGATGCTTCGACTCAGAGAGGCCTCCCCCTGCCAAGTAAAATAGATCTCAAGCCAAACGTGGAGTCATGAATGTATGTGTACTCATATTCGGTGTACATTTATCCACGATCCCAGTCATAACCCAATGGCGAGCAATTCGGTAGCCATGTGAAAATGGGGAAAAAAAAGCACAAATGGATGTGTATACATGAATGGCTGAAGAATACATGCGTTGCAACCAGACCGTCGCAGGGGAAGTCCTCGCTGAGTCGAGGCATCACAGAAATCGGATAATTTTCGTTGTATGAAGTGGAATATCTTTATAATTATTTTGTCTATGGTTATATTTAAGAGGTAACCTAAGACACTTCCCGCTGATGAACAAACAAAAACACAATCGATGCTGGTTTCCAACTGTCACTACTTTAAACCTCAAAAAAGCTTGTCACATATAATGTTGCCTATTTTTAGGCATGCGCCAAAAAACATGGGTAATGTTTCTATTGCTTCGCATTTGCTGTGCTAACGATTGTGTTAATTATAATGTTACTGTGTGAAAACTGAAAGTTCTACACTTCGTTACCGAGCATTGACCTTTTGCCCATATTCCGTGACTTCTCCGTTTTGTTATCGCACCTCACAGTTGTTGTCACGAATATTCAATAAAATAAAGCGTTCCTAACCGGTCCACGGCACGTATGTATGTAAGTACATATTTGTGGCAAAATAAAGCTTTATTTTTATGGAAAAATTCATTGGTTTCATTGTTTTTTGGATGGCTCATTGTATACTTTACCACGTACGTCGTACAGGGTTAATTTTAATCCAAATAAGGGAATGCACGCAGCACGCCCAGTTTGATAATGTAATACACATCCACTTATTTATATGAAGGGTTTCGGTTGTATTTGAATGGTTATCACTATTTGTATGGCGCTTCAACTGCGCCAACTACCGAGGGATAAGTCTCTTAAACATCGCCTACAAGATCTTCTCTGCCGTTTTGTGTGATAGGTCCACCATCGACCAAATTCAAGTGTGACAAGTCCACCATCGACCAAATTTTCACACTACAGCAGATCCTGGAAAAAACCAAAGAGATGCATATGACAGCATGCATAGAGACGAGTTATACAACGCCATGTCTAGTTTTGGCATTCCTGTCAAACTCGTCAGGTTGTGCAGGATGACGATGGAGAACTATCGCTGCTCCATCAAGGTCGGTAACGAACTCACCGAGATCTTCAATGTCAAAAAAGGTTTCAGACAAGGCGACGCGCTGTCATGTGACTTCTTTAACTTCATCCTGGAGAAAATCGTGCGAAACTTAAACGCCAACAGTAGAGGCACGATCTTCCAGAAGTCCGTACAATTGCTAGCATACGCGGACGACATTGCCGTGATTGGTCGAACACAGCGAGCGGTCAATGAAGCGTTTGCTGGTATTGAAACGGAGGCTGCAAAAATGGGTTTAACAGTGAATGAGGGCAAAACTAAGTACATGCTGTCATCGAGAAAGGACGCACAACATCGACGTCTCGGCCAGAACGTCACGGTAGGCAGCTTTAACTTCGAGGTAGTTAAGGACTCCGTCTACCTCGGCTCCACGGGAAACAGTACAAACAACATCAGTACCGAGATTAAACGCAGAATAACTCTTGCCAACCGCTGTTTCTTTGGGCTCAAGAGGCAATTGAGTAGTAGAGGTCTCTCTTGAAGGACCAAGCTAACACTATATAAGACCCTCATCATCACGGTCCTGCGCTATGGAGCAGAAGCATGGACAGTCTCAAGAGCACATGAAGAAGTCCTTGGTCTTTTCGAGAGAAAAGTTCTGCGTTCCATCTTTGGTCCTGTTTGCGGTGATGGTTTTTGGAGAAGAAGTACGGGCTGTACAGCGACATGAGCCTAGTCAGGCGTCTACGGATTCAGCGCCTAAGATGGCTAGGCCATGTAGAGCGCATGGACAACACAGCTCCAGCCCGAGAAGTCTTCGACTCCGAACCAGTGGGACAACGCAATAGAGGACGCCCACGAAACCGATGGCGCCAACAAGTGCAGAAGGACCTCAACCAAATAGGTGCGCGAAATTGGAGACAACTGGCTAAAGATCGTGCCAGCTGGAGAAGCTTGTTGACTGAGGCCCACGTCCACCCCGGACTGTAGTGCCACTAGAAGAAGAAGAAGCAAAAGAAATAACATTGATCTTATACATTTGTGCTTATTTTTAGAAATAGGGTAACAACTCCGGACTCATATATGTATGCACATAAACCATCTAATCGGGTAAACAGCACTCCTTTATTTTGAATCAAGCATAGGTGTGAGTGCCAGACTAAAGCCAGTCACTCTAAGCACATAAACTCACATAGTTGCATTTGTGTTTATTATTCCAATTGTCACTTCACATTTCACTGAAGCCCAATTTGTTTATCTGTACTTAGAATGTGTTATGCAGACATCAAATGAACTGCAACAACAAATGCGCAGATGTACAATGTAGAACGGCGAAGTAATCAACCGCTAATGCTGCGCAAAACAAACTTATAAGAATTAACGTGAAATTGTTCTTTTATTTTCCCTTATTCCGTCGTTGTGAACTACGTTTGGAAAGTTGTTGCTTTATCCAACGTGATGTCTTTATATCTGACAATCAATAGTGTCGAAATTAATATAAGCAGTGCTTTCTTTATAAGCGAATGGACACCAACTTTCCGGGGCGGAAAGTCTTCGAGTCCAACATCGAGGGACAAAGTGGTAGAGGAAGAGGAAGAGGAAGACCTCTCCTCCGATGGCGTGCCCAGCTGGAAAGCGACCTCAATCGGATGGGTGTACGAAACTGCAGACGCCAAGTCCGAAGAATGTTGACTGGGGTCCAGGTCCACCCCGGACTGTAAACGCTTTTCAGTTTGAAAGTTAATAACATAAATATAGCACACTGAAGCATCTGGTAAATGTATAGCTCATCCGGATAATACGGTTGACCGGTCACATCGCAAATAGACGCACATGTAGTTTATGACCTTGTCGCGCCAATTGGGAACGCTGGCTGCAGCCTGTATGTGTCGCTAAGGAAATACGATTTATACTCCTAATTAAATATTGTATAGGGGATTATCTTCAAATGCCAGGCAGTAGCGAATACATAACAATGCCGAGACAACAACTGTGAAGAAGGATGTGCGCAGACCAAGTAAGCCTATACCAATGATAAAAAATGATATGTGTGGTCAAGATCGTTATACAAACACGACGAGGCGATAACGATACTAAGGGATGCCAAAGAGATCAGACATTTTTAACAGTACCCAGATGCATAGTTAGAGCATAGTTAGCGACGACATTGACGAGGCGAGTGACGACAAAGTGGTTGTTTTTCATCCCTTAGGCCGCACTGATTTTTCAATGTTGTTGGCAAGGGAGGTGTTGCATGCTACGGGGAGATAGAGCTGTGTCAATCGTGATTGATTCGTTTGTTTTGACTCGTTCACTCAAAAGTATTGGTGATTGCAATCACACAACTACAAACCAATCAGTCATATAGTCAATACTTTTGAACATTCGTTCGGAGCGATATGAACGACCGAAACGATATGAACGAATGGAACAGCTCAATACTTTTGATTCGTTCGAATGAAATGGCAGATGATTTTCATTCGTTGTTCCTTCGTTCGATCTAGATGGCATTAGTAGTAGCATTGTTCGTCTGTTTGTTTCGAATCAGCAGGTAAGGCTCAACTATAATGCGCATGAGCGAGCACTGTAGATAGCCACAAGGAGAGTGGGACAATACATCATCCAACGATGGCACTACAACCTCAGGTGGGGACTAAAAACTAACAACGACAAGTCTGTGCCCATGTGCTTCCGAACTGCATCAGCGAACATCCAAGGGAAAGCAGGGGTAGGACGTTGGTTAGAAGATGCAATAATCTAAAAATAAGTCTGGCAGACGAACCACGTGGATGCTATCTTTAAACGGGCAGCTTTTGCCCCATATTTGGTACATCCACTGCTCCGAAGGCAGAGTGGTCTTAGCTTATTTACGAACCACTTGTCAGACCTGTAATGACATACTGATCTAGGGCACAATAATGGAGAGAATCGGCATTCGGAACGGAAGATTCGTAAGAATGTGCACCGATAAACTAAGAAATTCATCCCGACTAAAAGGATTTACAAAGAGGCGGAGATCTGATAAATACATCCTGCAAGTAGCCAGTAAACTGTGAAGTAATAATGAGCCTTTCATTAAGCTCTTCATCGACATTTTTAAATCGTTTCAAAGGCCTATCGATGTCATTATGTATGCAATGTAACATCGCTCTGCATTCGAAATGTCAAGATTTCCATTACGCTGGTTGAATTTGACCGATGGCATGGGTTATGTTGGCTTTGAGGGTCTCTGCGGCTTGTGGGTCATTTGCATAGACCTGCGACTTCAGAAAACCCCACCCTGCTAGTACAGAATTTGCACCTAGTGCCGCGCCGTGCTTTTGCAACCACGTGTCGTGGGCGTCCACATCATCCATTTCAGGCCAAACCAAATTGGTAATTCTCGACCTGTAGCGCTCGCCGTTGACTGTGATGGCCTGGCTAACGTCGTTCTCAAAGAAAAATGGACCACTGACGCCGCCAGCCCGAAATCCACACCAAACAGTGAGCTCTGGGATTTCATGTGGAATGGAATGGTTCCAAATTGCATCCAGAAATAGGCCTCATCTTATGACGACGGTAAAAGGGAACGTTGCCCGAACAGAAACCCATTTTGATAAGACAATTTCATCGTTTGCACGTGTTGTTGAACGCTGTGTTCGCCCATGGTAATTTGGCAAAACAGACTGAATAAATGACAGCCGGTTTCGAAAGATGTATCTTCAACAAAATGGCCGCTATCAACTATCAAAGTACGAAAGCTCCTATGGAAGACCTAGCTTTATAAAGTCAATTTATAATTTTGTTCACGGCTTTCCTGTGAATTTGACAATTAAAAAAAACAAGCGCTTGCAAATGTACGTGCTACAAAAAACATGCTTCACCAGCATATTATTTAAAACATAGCTTATCTGTGTATGTAGCTAGAGCATCAAATACCATACATCTGTTTTAATTGAACAGTCAAAGAAAACGAAAACAGATAAAAGAAAAATTGCGGCAGTGATAACTAAAAAAACAGTACACAAAAAAACTGACGCTATCAATATTGACACAATCTGCCGCTAGATTTCATTAATTGCTTAACCACTCAGTTGCTTCCACGTTTTCCGTTCTGCTTCTGTGTCCTAGACCATGTCATCACTGTTATCAGCGGATATTGACTACAAAGAAGAAAAGTGAAGAAACCCAATGCAGAGAAACAAAAAAAAAAGTACTTCGACGAGGATGGGATTCGAACCCACGCGTGCAGAGCACATTGGATTAGCAGTCCAACGCCTTAACCACTCGGCCACCTCGTCTTCTTGCGGAGGGTGTGACAGAACCCGGTTTCACAATTTTTCCGCCTGACCTTAAATTATTTAAATTACACATGTTGTCACGACAGATTGATCAGACGTTGGAAAAGAATGCGTTGGGCGGGTTGTGTGATGGTGGCTTGTCATCTGTTGTCGTAATTTAGTCCGGTTCCATGGACTGGAAGGTTGAATTCAGAAACGCATCACTGCAGTATCGATACGCAGTTAAAACACACAAATAGTGGCATCACTGCAAACGTCAAACGTTCATTTAAGCATCATTTCGCGCATCAGATGCGCAAACGTTTGACATTTTTGATATAAGCTGATAGTGGTTGAAAGGACATCATCACCCGTGTATGTTTCGAAAGTCACCGAAATCTTTGAATGTTGCGAAACTATTTTAGAATGGGAGAAAGGATTTCAGGTCGGTTTTTATTTCAAAATACCAGATCGAGCGATTCAATCAAACAAACAGAGAGGTTTAAGCAGCTTGAAGGATGTAACACACAAATTGGCTAAGCTGGACTAAGAGCTTAGCTTAGCTTCCTAAATTGAACTGACAAAACTGAAGAATGGGGCGCTAAGCGTAGGACTTGCACAGGGCGCTCATTTGGCACGGGCCTTCACTGCTTAGGAGGCTCAGATTCGAAGACCCACTTAGCTGGATCATTGGTGTCCATGCGTTCGATATGGTCGAGCCAGTGTAGTCCAGGGATTTCTGCATTTCGTTCTACATCCACATCGTGGTACAGCTGGTACCACCTTCACCTTCCACGCAGACAGGACCATAAATCTGACGCAGTTCGGCTCCATACAGCAGGACTGGCAAAATTTGCGTTTTTGGTCCTTCGAGTCAGAAGTCTTGAGCCTAGTTGTTTCGAAGATCGATGTAGCAACGGCTGCCAAGTGCTATTCTATGTCGGGGCTCCACTGTGGTGTTCGCGTTTGCTCCGAAGTAGAAAAAACTCTTATATGCAGTTGTCGATCGTGATGTCTTGTGGCAGGCGGCGGAAACGATTCTAGCTCGACACCCCTTTCGAAAGAGCTCACTAGACCTCAGTAAAAAATTAAGGACTATTTCTTTTATTATTATATTGTTTTCTTTATTTCAAACATAAATTATTAAATAAATAAATAATTATTAAACAAACATAAAACCACACACAAATACGAGCACGACAATACGTTTACTTGAACATATTGCTTTGATAATACGCACTATCCGGCAGCATATAGAGTCCCTCGGGGCGTCCATTGAAATCGTAACGTCCCCTCATTGTGCTGAACTTTGAGTCATCGAAGAACTGTCGCCTGCCGAAAATCGGCGGCTCCTGACGAAGGAAACCCTTACCGGGGAACGCACTCGACATCAGCTCGGGCATCGAGAAATCGTAGGCGCCATTCGGTTGTCCATTTGCCATGAAGTTAATAGGTAAGCTCATGAATGGATTCACCGAATTGCTCTGGTAGCTTTCGGCTCTCATTGGGCTTTGCATTGGCGCCGATTGCTGCGAAATGTATCCCAGACCAGGAGTGTACATATAAGGCGTGGGTGGCAGGCGAACGTAGTAAACGGGTGAGTTTTCCGCGCCCTGCATTCTGTTCGCACCATTCAGGAGGCTTAGCATATCCTGTTGTCTATGATTAGCTGCGACTCCGAGAAGACTGGCGATGTCTTGCCGGGGACCGGGTGAAGGCATTTGCTCATCAACCATGGAGTGGTACGGGTTGGCGGGTAAGAAGCCCATTTTTGGTAGCCTTGCGGATTTCCTCTGTCCCTTGGATTTGCTCTCTAAAAGTGAAATGTAATGCATTGATCCATTTAAGAGGTTTTTGCCGGCTTTGACTTACTTTGCTTCTTCATGCCCATCAATTTGGTTATGTACTTGCCCGATGGGGGCTTCCTGCTGATTTCCGTCGCACTCTTTGCTGAGGTAGCTGTCAGGGCCATCAGAAATATCGGGAGGACAAGTAAACATTTAGACAGCTTCATCTTGAGGTATTTTTCGTTTTATTTTGTTTCTAAAAGAAGAAGAAAATGAAGGTCAATTGTGGAAAAGAAACTCAATCGTTCTTTGTGTTCGCCTAACATTCAATTGAATATCTTAACTACAAATCAGACCGCACGATGCATCTCGGTCGATTCGTTCATTCGTGGGAGCGTAATGCGACACACCTCAAGTCGCATTGATATCGGAATCTTCCATTAATAGACATGACCGCTCTTGGTTACAAATAAAGTGATTTTCTCTTGAACTCATCTGCGGACTAGTGATTTGAATTGATTAGAAATTCGGTCATGTATGCATCTCACTTTCACGAAAGAAAAAAAAAACTCCATCTACCAGACCGGAATAAGAAATTACATTTGCCTACGCTGCAGACGTGATGAATCTGCGCAGAGTTCATTGATAGCTTGTCTATTTGCTTCTCTATTTTCACTTCGCATGGCTTGGCGGTTGACATTCTGCAGCGTGTTGCTTAATTTTTATTGTGGAAACTGATGGAAAGATATTTATGTCGTTATAAATCGAACAGACATTCATGGCGGATTTTTTGTTTCCTATGTTTGGTTAACAAGAGATGCATAAAGTGTGAATAACTTGTGCAAATACTTTGCAAGTCTCTAAAACGAATTAACAAACGTGCCAGTCAGCCACGCAACAACCGAATTGAGTTCAATAAGAATGCCTCCCGCCGCTTGTTAATTCCTGCTACGTAGGACTGTGACCGAACTAGCTAACTCTGAATGATGGTATGGCCAGTATCACGTGCCAAAATTCGAAAAATATTCTGCCCCAGGCGGTGTCCTGATCGCTCCAAATGACTGCTTTCTTTGAGCGGTTTATACATTGGTTAAGTGGTTGGTGTTATTAGAGAACGTTGCCTCTTGAGAAATGACGCCAAGAGACCAGTAGAAGTTGTATGTATGGATGAGGAGGAGATTGAAAACATATCACACATCCTTTGTGCAAAATGAAGACTTGCGAAACTGATTCCACGTACTGAATTTTTTTAAGAGTGGACACATATTTTACTTGTTTCTTGAGAGAATTCGTGCAGAAAGAACGTGTGTGCTAGCTTCGACACAAACGTTTGTTCTCAAAAAGACCAAAGGCACGATTATCCGCTTTAGAGAATGTCTCCTGCGCCGTAGAGCAGGTCTGAGTTCAATGTCTTATATGGTGTCAGCTTGACCATTCGGTGGAAGGGTCTACCACTGAATTTTTTCTTGAGCCCAAAGAAACAGTGGTAACTGACATTTATCTAAGGACAATAATTCGTACAAGAAACACCGTGATTTAATTCAATAAGTCACCACACAACCTCTCTGAAGTCAGTGATAATTCTCAACGATTACAACTGATAGGAATAGCGTCTCAATTTTCACTGTTCGAAGTCGACACTCGTGACAGAAGAAAATTATGCAGAGTACAAGTGGCTAGGCCCAAAAATCCTCTCCAACTCTATCGTCTTCAGGTATTCCTACTTGTATCAATAATGTACTTCCTTTTACTACACCTGGTGTACAAATTGATTCAATAAAGTGACGGCCGAGCCGGTGTTCACTGGTGTCGATTCGCGGTTTCACTTCTTTCGAGTCACTGACAATGCTCAAAACTCGGCAATTCGGAGTCGGCATAAAATTGTAGAACCCTTCTACTAGTACGCACAATACGAGTGGTTGCTATAGAAGCTAGGCCCTGGCCCTCTATGGGCTGTAACGGCTCCTCTTCGCATCGTCCCAAAACACAATTTCTGTCCATGCTGTGTGTAAATTGCAGTCGTGCAAAACAAAGCGATTGAAATGAATTCCAAACACAACAGACATCATTTTTTGCGATCCACGCCAATACACTGTATGCATAACTTTGTTTGTTGTTGTTCACAGTTGGTTTGAAATGAAATCGAAAGTACGTAACGAAATTTTGTGAGAGGATATCACGCGCTTCACTAAAACATGTCTTCAATGAGGCCTTTCTCACCCAATCCACAGTATCGTATGCTTTCGCCTTCGTTGAAGACAGACGAGTGCGACACGCCGAAAGTCCAAATCGAAGTGGATTGTCGAGTAATGCCAGTTTCAGACGATATCGTGTCGCATCATGTTCACTATTCTCGATCCCTAAGCTACCCACGTTTGCATCAAATGGCGTATAAATCCCTTCAGTAGTAGCGTTTTGTATCAGATATTTAAGGAAGTAATGATGAAGTGGTTGGTGAAGCTCGGGCATGTCTGCTGATGAGTTAGAGTCGATGGCGGAGGATCGAGTGGCCTAGAGACCGCTCGTGTGTGCTTTGGACCCCTTTATTTGATCATGCGGGTCACTGAATATGAGATGAGACATTGTCACCCAGATGTGCATTCAAATAAAGATCTGGCATTCGAAATTAGTATAATATAATACATGTTGAAAATCCTGGCACTCAACCTTGTTCTAGGTGAACTGGGTTTGAAGAGTTTCTCCACTGTCTAGGCTGGCTTAGATATGCTTAGATATTAAAACTTCTACAACATTTTCTATGAGTTGCATAAATTTCTTTCTGATATTTACCTAGGTACATAAATATCAAAGAACATACAATAACTCGGCGGAGGTTGTGTGATTATATGGCTTCAAGTGGCTGTGGACTGTTCGAATTCACAGAAAGTATTGTACTATCAGCAAAATTGGATATATGAAAGGGGCAGGAGTATTTGGACAACGGACAAAGTTCTACGAACCCATAGGCAAATGCACCAGCATCTTTCAAGCTGAAGTCTATGTCATAGACAGATGCGCTCAGATCAATCTTGACAGGCACTATATGAACTGTGGCATAGCAATAATGTAGGACAGTCGTGCGGCTATTTTGGCACTAGACTCCTATATCATCAAATCCAGGCCCGTGTGGGAATGTCTACAGAAGCTTAAGAAGCTGAGTTGGAGTAACAGAGTAAAACTCTGTTGGATACCTGGCTAAACAGGGATAGAAGGCAATGAAATGGCCGACTCCCTGGCTAGGAAATGATCATCCGAATATTTTATTGTCCCCGAGTTCACGTCATTAAGGAAGAGTTCAGTGAACTAGAAAGAAGGAACCGAGCAGATACATGGAACATCGCTCAAGATATGAGGCAAGCCAAATTCTTGGATCAACATAACCGCAAGATCTTTGAAGCATCAGAATGACCAAAAACAACTTCCGTATCCTTCCTAACAGGGCACTGTTAACTCATGGTGCACCTAAGGTGTATCAGAAGAAGGTCTCTGCAGATTCTGCGGAGAATCTAATGAAATTCCAGAACATATACTGGGATTTTGTGCGGCGCTGGCCCAAACACCTAATATCAGAGGAAGAATTGAAGTCACTAGAACCAGATCTCATGCTCAGATTCCTAAAGGAAGCTGGCTCAGAGAGAATACGGTAGGATGAATCTCTTCCACCTTCGCGCAATAAGAGCAAATAACTCTGAAAAGACGTACGTACGTGCGTGGTGTGTGAACGTCTAAAGCCGTTTTGCACCGCACTAATCGACACGTACCAGTGCGGCTTCCGGCCCGGCAAATCGACTATAGACCAAATCTTCACACTAAGACAAATCCTGGAGTAGACCAGTGAGTTTCAAATCGATACGCACCACCTTTTCATCGATTTCAAAGCCGCATACGACAGCATTCATCGCAATGAGCTATTCGATGCGATGGCCGAATTCGGGATCCCGGGAAAACTGATCCGATTGTGTCGCACCACTCTAACACATACGCGATGCACCGTGCAGTTCGGCTCAAGGATTTCTGAGCCGTTTGAAACTTGCACTGAATTTCGGCAAGAAGATGCGCTGTCGTGTGACTTCTTCAATCGGGTACTAGAGAAGATTGTGCGGAGAGCAGCTGTAAGCACGGAAGGCACTATATTCTACAAGTCGGTCCAACTGTTGGAGTACGCAGATGACATCGGCTTTTACGGCGATTGAAGAACAGGCGAAACAAACTGGTCTCAAGGTCAATGAGGACAAAACAAAATATATGCTGCCGACCAAAAAACGTTCCGTCACACACCACCTTGGACAACATTTCACGATCGACAGCTACAATTTCGAGGTAGTAGCAAACGTGAACTCCACAAACTACATCACAGTGGAGATCCGTCGTAGAATCGCCCTTGGCAACCGGTGCTACTTCGGTTTGTCGAAACAACTGGGCTCAAAACTCCTGACTCGAAGGACCAAAATCATGCTCTACAAAACTCTTAGTTTGCCAGCCCTGCTCTATGTAGCCGAAAGCTGAACTGCAGAGCTGATTCTTGGTACCGTCGAAAGAAAAGTTCTACGACGGATATATGGTCCCCTCTGCGAGGAAGGCGAATGGAGGAGAAGACATAACCGCGAACTCTACGAGCTGTACCAGGATGTGGATGTAGTCCGGAAGGCAAAAATCCGTCGACTGCTATGGCTCGGCCACATCGAGCGCATTGACAACAATGTTCCAGCAAAGAGGGTCTTTGAATCCGAGCCTACTGGTTCGAGGAGGAGAGGAGAACCGAATCTCCGGTATAAAGACCAAGTAATCGCTGATGCAAGACAGCTTGGTCTTGATGACTGGAAGCAGCGTGCCCAGGACCGTCAACGATGGAAGGCAGCAATTGCTCAGGCTCGGACTCTCCATTGGTGGCCAGCTTGATAAGTAAGTAAGTAAGTAACTCTGAAAAGAGGTGCATGAGAGGGGAGCTCTTAAGAAAGTAAATGTATGAATAGGGGGCACAATAGGTCTTAAGGTCGCGGTGTTATTCACCCTCAACAATAATAATAATAATACTACGCGCATGGTTGGCTATGTAATGTCCCAAAGCAGTTTGAAACACCACCACAAACACCCGATCTCAATCCAATCGAACACCTGTGCTCTGAGACATGAGATAAAATTACGGTAAAGAAAGAAGCAGGAGTGGAACAACTAGTAGATTCCATACTTCGGCGGGGTTACATGCTGCCACAGAAGCTGGAGGAGGATGCAGATGTATGATCATACTAACTTAGGTGAACTGCAGTACCTACTCATCAAAAACGTCAATAGCTCACATTATGCATAAAGACTTGCATTTACACGCTTACAAGATGCAATTCTCTTAAACCATTTATGAATATGTGGTTTCAACAGGACGGTGCCACTTGCCACACAGCTAACGAAACAATGGCTCTTTTGCGCCACAAATTCAATGGCCGTGTTATCTCACGTGGTGGCGATGTCAATTGGCCTCCAAGATCATGTGATTTGACACCGTTGGATTTTTTTGTTTGGGGTTATTTGAAAGAAAAGGTGTACGTCGATAAGCCAGCAACAATTCAAGAGCTAAAGTATGAGATGATTCGGCACATTAACGGCATAGAACCTCAATTATGCTTCAGCGTCATCGAGAATTTGGACCATCGGATGGAAGTGTGCCGCCGAGGTCGCGGCGGCCATTTGGTCGATATTTTGTTCCATACATAATTGAACCATACCAATATTATCATAATAAAAAGAAATGACAATAATTTCCTAAATAATTTGTGTTTTATTCAAAATCAACATCGGCCCTTAAAATCTAAAAACCCTTTACCTCACGCCTTTTTAAAATTGAAGACTTTTTTTAAGTAATAAACCCAAATGCTGTTTCAAAAATCATCTATTAAGGGCATTAAACGACTGATTGTACTCATGTGCAACGACTTTCTGCCAGTTATTCACGAATTTTTGAAAGTTAATCACGAAATCATGTGATGTGCATTCTCAGACTAGTGTGTTTGGTCAGAGAAAAGTCGTAGAAGTACATACGGTCAACATTTTGGATGAATACAATCAAGTTTAGGACTAAAGAATTCATTGAGCCTGATTCGGGAAGTCGCCTGGAGACAACAATTGAGATAGCTGCAATATCTATCAGGAAATGAAGCAAGGATGTGCCTTAAAGGTAAGCTCCTTTCTTAAAAGTTGTACTTTTATTCTCCTTTTACTCCCGAATAACACTGGTCCTTCAATAGAAATCTAAGTTAAAGAAGCCGTGTTTTTACCCAAGCCACACTCAACACGACAGAGTCCTCTGGGCTAAGGTTACTGAGTTTGGTGAGTGGACAAGTTTTATGTTTAACGCTCTTCAATCTACACATCTCATTGGCAAGGACACCTCACAAATTTTAAGTCCTTCAACCAGTGCAATTCCCTCTCTACACAATTTGAAAACGAAACCAACTCATGAATCAGTGGCGAACTTCCCATAAAATCCAACAGTATGAATGGAATTTAAGTATCTACGCTTCATTCATTCATTTTAAATTTTAAATAATCCAATAAACAAGCAGAAAATGACTCCTTGTTCTAGACAAATTCGCAGTAAAGCCACGTCCCAAGTCCAATCGATGTATCGATCGTCTGTTGATTACGCAATAAAACATGCTAGTCACATGAAAATAAATACATTTAATCAACTCAAAAGTCGTCCCGTTTAAATTTATATTCAACAAACTGTCACAGCACAGTGTACACTGTTCATGATTCGCTAACAAAAATAAAATTTACTACAGCCACCCAAATAGAGCAATTACCACGCGACAAGCTTCAAGTGTGTACACGACCACAGGATTCTCCAATTACGATCGCTGGTTGAAACACTTTATCCTTCTAACAGCACGACAAATTCACAATCAACTGAGACCACAGCTCCGACACGTTAACACAGCAATTTAGGTTTGATACTAATAAATCTCTCGGTCTGACCAAGTAGTTAAACCCATGCGATCGGTCCCTTCCACAACCACTGCGGCCAGTATCGCCACCAGCAGCGCGGCGAGATAGCACCTTCGGCATTCGCAAGAAGTCGCATCGAATTGAAATTCAGAGCGTTAAGCCTATTTCATCGCAACATTCGCATGACCAGAGCGTTATTTGTTGCCCCCCCTCCTCCCCCACATGTACAGACGCGCCGCGCCGTGCTGCATTGGGCTTTCCAAGCATGTGCCGTCATTTCTTTCCGCGTCAATTTAAATAGCGATCTTCACAACAACAGTTAATCCTGTGGTGGATATATGCCATAATGGCCCGTCGTCGTCGTGGGATAATCGAAAACGCACGAGCTCGAGTCTCTCGAGCGCCAGTGCATGTCAACGAATTCGGATTGTGATTCAGATTCGGACAGCCCTGCGAAGAGGTGGAACCGAAAGTGCTTGAAACGAATGATAAACTCAGCTTTGACGGGCAATGTGCAGCAGCGGAATGATGGCCGGCCGAGGAAGAAAACACCAACAAGAACAGCGTCTGCGATAATTCCCAGAGACAAGTGTTCTCACTTGCGAACATTTCGCCATAGTCTTGAGAAGAGCATAATAAGTGACTGCGAGAGCATGCACGGGTGCGACAACGGTTGGACAAGAACGCGACATGTGTAGGAAACGGAGGACATTGCATGGAGCATAATAATTGGCAGTGGCACTGTGGCACGGTGGATTGTGTGCTTCTGCGGCTGTGTGGCATCCGAGTGCTTGACTGCTTGGCAGTCCCGCCATGCGACTAAGCATTTTCTTTTAATGACAGGTGATAGCGGCTGAATCCGATCTTCGCCGGAGCGCGTTGGCTTCTCGCGTTGCGGTGGCGGGCATACATGTTTAATTGAATTTAATTCGGTTAGTGGAAATCAGTGATCGCGCACGAGAGTATTTGTGTCGTTTTCCCCCACCCCCCCCGGTTGGCGGCAAATAATTAATCCACGAACTAGAAGAATGCGGCTTAAATGATCGTGACTAGCTGGGGTTTCTAATTGCAATAAACAGTTGCATAGCATCGATTTGGGGCTGTCTTCCCCCCTCCCTCCTGACTAGAAAGTTCATTCATCCATCCGGCGAATTGGGGTCAAGAAAAATTTCAAATGCGTTCATGTTGTTGCCTTGATCTCTTATCAAGTTCAATTGCGTTTCTTTTTACGAAAAAAAAAAACCTAAAGAAGTCAGTGAATGACCGCGGTGACTCCGTTTTATGTCATTCTACGTGTTGTTTTGAATTGATTGCTTAGCTTAAACCGTGGGACATGGGGTATCTTTGGTGGTGTAGAAAACATGTCGTCTCCAGTTCGTTTGTTCTTTTGGATTGAACGTGAGGTGAAATCTTTCTGGAATTGAAATTAGACGTTCTCTTAGAAAGTGTGCAGTTTAGAGTTCATTGAAATCGTTCAGTTTTTTGTTTTGATTGACAAAGTCCACGCGGCGTGAACTGAGAAGTTAGATTTGGAAGAACGTTTAATGGACATCTACGCCAGGGATCAGGCTAGGCAGCAGCTTCTCCTCTATATCGCAACACCCCATATGAAGAGCAGACCACATGAAAAAAAAAAAATCCTTGCATCAGAAACAATACATCCTGGGAGCGTTTCTCGATATAGAGGGCGCCCTTAACAACGTAGCATATGACACCATTCAGATAAGTGTTTTTAAAGCAGGAGTTGACGTAGGATTGGATCGGACTGATGCTGCGTTTACTGTTGATAAAGTCGTCCCTAGGCGTTCTATGCTGCACCAGAAAGGTGAATAGAGGGACACCCCACGAAATCATAACGACGCTGGATATGGAAGGATTCACAGTAGTGGCATATGCGGACGATGTGGTTCCTTCAACACTTAGTGAGGCTCTCGGTCATGGACTAATGCTAACGCAACCCCAAAGACGGAACATCAACCCAAATAAGACCGAACTGCTGCTTTTTACCAAAAAGAGAAGGATTCCTGAGTTCATTTGCCCAACAATGAGTGAAGTTGAACCCAAACTCTCAAAGACAGCATAATACCTGGGTGGTATACTGGATTCCAAATTCAGTTGGAAAGATAAGACCGAGGACCGCATAAAGAAGGCATACGCAGCGTTCTGTACTTGTAAACGTGCATTTCGGTAAAACGTGGAGTGTCAAACCACAGGTGGTAGTAAGCAATGAAGAAAAAATGATCTCACGACGGCAGCACTCAAGGCCATCCATCGACTTCTTCTGTAACACCAGTGCAGCCTCCACGGCCCCGAGGCTAAGAGAGACGGGATTTTGCACGGAAGAACCATACGGTCACGCTGATACACTAAAAAGTTGGAAAACAGTGGAGAACATAAAAGAATCCGACTACCTACCACCAAGCCTAGTCCCCGGAAAAGGCATTTTTTCATCGTTTTAGGGACCGGGAACAATGGCATGGACCATTGGTAATATCAGAGAAAGAGATCGTCCTATACACTGAGGACTCAAATACCAGTGCTGGTAGAGGAGCAGGGGTCTTCTGTGACCTCTTCAAAAAATCCATGGAACTTAGATAAGACTCCAGCCTTTTTTAAAGCCGAAGTGGCTGCATTGAGGAATCACAACGTAACAGGCGAATCGATCCCGTGGGACATGCAATAGAGGACGCCTACGGAACCGATATGCGCCACCATCAAGTGGAGACGGATCTCAACCAACTTGGTGTTATTAAAGACAGCTGGCTAAAGATTGTGCACCATCTTCTCTGATAGCCAAGTGGCAATAAAGGCCATTGCATCAGACATCCTCACATCGAAGCTGGTTGTGACTATGCAGGCAGACTATGGTAAATTCGGTGACCTTCTGCTGGATGCCGGTGCATACTAGAAACGAAACTAATGAACATGCGGACAGTCTCGCGAAAATGGGTTCGAAGCTGGGAGAACCTTCTGCAATTCGGTATGTGCACACACAGCTCAGCTCCATAAGGAGACAACTAGAAGACGAAGCCCTGGATAGAGCCAGAACTCGCTGGTCTGAGTATTGGACGGCTTCAGTCGCAAGGATGTATGCACGCTAATAGGAGTCCTTACCGGGAACTGTGTCATAGGTACATATGCAATGCGACTGAACATACCGCATAACGACTTTTGCAGAAGAAAATTCACTGTGCGAATGACCAGCCCTAGCTTAGGAGCGGTGCTGAACCGAAAAACCTCAATCGTGCGCTTCTCTTACTCTTTTTTCTTCTTTTGGAGAAGCCGATGTTCTTTCCGTTCTACGCCACGATCAGCTCTTGTCCTTCTCTGCAACGTCGCTTTATATTCTTCGCCAAGCCGGTGTTTTCTTGGTGGTCGTCAGATGAAACCCACCACATGAGGTTGGCAACTTGATGCTGGCGGGCAAGAAGTCGTAGAGAGGATTCGGAATACGCGTTCCGCGAAGATTTTGGCCGTCTCTTGCGTTTGTAATTTCTAGACATCGTATCTTCTAACAGTGATTCTCCTTTCTTGTGTCGCTAGGGATATCTGCATCCGTACCTTAGCTGCAACAAGGTAGTGATCCGAGTCGATGTTGGCTGTCCAGAAAGGTCGAACGCCCAGAATACTAGCGGCATGCCTTGTGTCAATCACAATGTAATCAATTTGATGATCAGGAGACCGCCATGCCTCAGGAAACTGCTATCGTGACGCCTAAGTCCGTTGCCAGACGTGAGTCGTGTAGGCTGTGCTTCCCGACTGTCTTACCACAGATGTCCTCGAATCGTCTAGCACGATCTTAACATCATATTTAGGATATTGCTCATAAGTCTTTTCAAGGAGCTCCAAGAAACAATCTTTGGTTGAGTCGTCATTGTCTTCTGTGGGCGCATGAGCACATATGTATAAGGCTTAGTGAATTTGGAATTTTGTACAGCTGGACGGAGCCGTTTGTCGAGTGCCTGTCCCTGGTTAGAGGGGTCTCTGGTTCGAATCCCGGTAAAAGTACGCTTTTATCCAGTTTTCATATCTGGTCCAGCCACCATTTGCCGTTGGGCTTAAATTAACGGCGCTATCACTGGAGATATTGTCGATCAGTGGTAGTGGACGGAGCCGTTTGTCGAGTGCCTGCCCCTGGTTAGAGGGGTCTCTGGTTCGAATCCCGGTAAAAGTACGCTTTTATCCAGTTTTCATATCTGGTCCAGCCACCATTTGCCGTTGGGCTTAAATTAACGGCGCTATCACTGGAGATATTGTCGATCAGTGGTAGTGGTAGTAGTCTGACTATGGGTATGACAATGGTCCAACATACTCGTAGTGGTGTGTTGGCGATTTCGCTGGCAGCCCACTCTACCTAACCTAACCTAGTGAATTTAGCCTTGATGCGGATTGCCATAAGACGTTCCCTCACGTGTCGAAAGCTCAAGGTGTGTTGCCTAAGTCTGCAGCGTATGACAGATTCGCATCCGTATAAGCGCTGCTTCTGCTCCCTGTAGCAATAACCGCGGTAAATATTGCAGTCTTGTATCCTCTTTTGTCTAGAGCCTCTGCTAGTTCTTCAGCTGCACGCGGCCTGTTAAGGGTCCGAACATTCCACAGATGCAGACCCAAAGTTCATGTTCCTTTGTACTTTTCCCAGGGTCGTCAACAGTAGAATCGTCCATACTCGACTTGTCGTTCGGAACCAGTATATCGGGCGAATATCGACTATGAATACAACTATGATTTTAATAAGAGTGGAGTAACGAGCGAGATACAACAAAAATATTCAAATATTCAAAAAAATCAAATATGTTTATTTAACTTATTTTACATATTAATCACCATAAATATTTATTTCTTGTTAAGCTTTTAATTTGACAGTGATATGCATTTGATAAGTTCATTATTTGAAATGTAACAATTATCATAGAATCTTTGTATATAGTATATAAGATAGTGTAAAAAGTTGATATTGCTTTGGCTGTAAAGTCTGCGGGTTGAATAACAGCGTGGTAAATTAAGCATCATTTTAATGATTTTATTTTGGCATATTTGAAGTTTAAGTTTGTGAGTTCTATCGCAGTCGTACCGAACCGGAGCCCCATACAGTAGAATGGATTGAAAGACAGACTTATACAAAATAAGCTTATTGTCAGTCCTAAGTTTCGATTTTCTATATATAATGGGGTAAAGAATTTTAATGTGTTTGTTAATTTTATCTACAGTGACATAAATGTGTTTCTGAAAAGATAGTTTCTTATCAATCATAACTCCGAGATATCTGCAGTGCTCAGGCCAGTCAATATCGATAGAACCCATTTGAAGTTTCAAGTTGTTTGGAATAAAACATTCTTTTCGTCTACGTGTAAGCCAAACTGCTTTCGTTTTCGCAGCGTTTACTTTAATTTTCCATTTGAATTTTTCTAATTTGGAAAGTGCCGCTTGCAGCACATTATCAGAAATAAGAGAGCAAGGAGATATCCAACTTCTACCTTCCTTGCCCCTCGATTTCATCTGACAGCGTTTTTTATACGTTTTTTCTCCCCTGTCTGTGAATACATGTGAGCTCTTGCGAACAGCTGGTAAACAGCTGATACCCTTCCCCAACCGTAGTAGTGGGGAGAAGTAGAGTTTTTATTTGAAAATTCGCTCGTTACTGAACTTTTTTCAAATTTTGGTTTTAAATTTTCAACACAGAAAGGAGGGGTAAGCAAACGAACAAAGCGTATGTTCATGAAGCAGATATATTAAACTCCCATTTATGGGAATTACTGAATGAACATATTTATTTTTGCACATGTATGAATAATACATATAAAATGCATTCACGCGAAACTTGTGTACAAGTACTAATAATAATAATATTGAAAAATTAGACTTTTTTGGTCACTTGGACTTTTTTAAAGAAATGTGATGGAAGTTAATTCCAAATTTTGACAACCATTTTCATGAGTTAGTTTTAGTTGCATTAATTAGACATTTTTCTGAACAATTATGAAATTTAAATTCATGAGTTTTCACAATTCATGAATGATATACAACTGCAAACTGATCGCCTATATATTACTTTGAAGAGTTAAATTGATTTAAAATATTCCTGTAAATAGATTTACTTATATATTATTTAAATAGCATAACAGTTTTATTCACCCAAGATGTGCTCTTAAAAATATGAGTCAACTTTTGAACACCCTCCGAACAATAGTACATGATATTGGGCAAATCCACGAATCTGCCGACATTTTCCCACAAAATCCACGAATCTGCCGCCATTATCCCACAAAATCCACGAATCGGCCGTCATATTGTGGTGGAACCATGGTTTTTGTAAGAGTATATGTGATATACAAGGGAGTGGACTAGGGGAAATTCTCGCCGAAGTTGGATATCTTCTTGCACATCATAGACGTCCGTATAGTATGTACGATATGCAAATATTGCTGTATCATAAGCAAACATAGCAATATTCACATCATTGCCAAGATCTGGAATATCAGAGACAAATATATTAAAAATTGTTGGGGCGAATACAGTACCTTGAGGTAATCCATATGTAATATTTTGTACTGCGATTTTAACATTTTGTACTTTTACTACACATTTTCTTTTATCTACAAAATTCTGGATGATTTTAACAGTTTCCATAGGAAAGTTTAATTTAATAAGACTGTATATTAAAGCATCATGCCAAACCGTATCAAAGGCTTTTCAATATCTAATAATACCAATCCAGTGGACTCTTTTGATTGATGGTTTGGATGATTTGATGGTACGTATTGTGAGAACGTCTAAACCCAAATTAATAGTCGTGGAGTTCTTGGCCCAAATGCCTTAAAAATTCATGCATCATTCATCTGATTTCGAAATTTGGCGAGCGTACTTATTCATTTTTATCATCTACTCGCTTTGTGCATACAAATTGAGTTCTGAATGGATTTTGAATTTTTGTTTTCTTATTAACAACCAATTCGGTTTCGGTCCGATTTGAATTGAATCGGTCCTCTGCCATGAAGGGTGCATCATAACTTAATTTATTAATTCCAAATATTCAGATATAAAATACAACAATACGCACTCCTATCCTTTTCATTACATATATCGATTGGATGTTGCAGCGCATCCGAGACGGGGAATGTTTCACATTGGGAGACTTCAGAGTCATCTTTTTGCAGATGACTTAGTTATCCACTGAAGATGAAGATGAATGAAGTAATTTCACATTTACAGGCCAGCCCATCCAGACGACCTTGCAGGGATATATTTATTTGCCCTGGAGCATGAAGCGCAGAAGTTTGTGATCAGTATGTTCTCTTGAAGTTTTGGGATAGCTCATTACTTCATGCAGACATAAAGAACCAGCCGGGGAAAAAACTTAGGGAGACTTAGAGCAATCCTCTCTTTGAAAATAACGATCCTATTCTCTCTTCGATTCTCGTTTTTCTTTGCTTTTGGTATTATTCTACTACAGTTGGTTGAAGTGGTTGATGAAATGCACTTAGGACCGAACTGATCTGTTGTACTGCCCCTCGGTTCACTTGGGTATGATCCAGAAGCCACTGGCGAGGAACCATTGGGAGCTGAGGATAAAGCAGAGAAAGCTAGCGATGGGTGTTCCACATAATTTACATACTTCGTTGCGAAAGTGAGGAGAACGTAGGAACTTATGTCTGCTGGAGCAGAGGAGGTGTTCTAGACTTCCTATCATCGATGCAGCTTCCGCAGAATGAGTTCGTGATCAGGCCTGGTAACCTAGACTGATCTCTCAAGAAGGTGTGACCTGTAATGACAACAACGACACGTGCTAAGGTATAATATAGCTGCAGTCTATTCTCATGTTGAGCGACGGATGAGAGACAACATGCGATTCAGAGCAAGTTTCTGTTCATCATTCTCCCTGTAAAAACTGTCGTCTTCTTGATAACTTTCTGAAATATCTCGGACGTTGAGTTAAATTACATCCTTTAGGTTGACAGGCTTAGATTCTTAAGAAAATTTTGCCACCAAGGCTTTGGTGACTCAGGATGGATATGGGTTAGGTTAGGTTTGGTTAGGTTGGACACTTAGGCCAGAGTAGACCCGTTGTGATACCACGCGGATCTAAAACCCTATTCCGCAAACCAGCTAGCGCTTTTGATAAAGCAGAGAAGTTGACTGATAGTGACGTTGTTTAGTTCTGTCAAGTTGTTGAAGTAGTGACATTTTCTACGTGTGGAGAGAGCATCGCAATTTCATAGGAGATGTGTTATCGTTTCTACCTCTTCTTCATCCCTGCAGATTCTACAGAAGTCATTAAAGGGAAGGCCTAGTCTTGGGGCGTGCGTGCCAGTGGCACAATGCCCGGTAAGTACGCCGATAATGGTTCTGAGGTGGGTCTACTCAACCTGATCAGGCTACGTGAGCGTATTGTATCTAAGGTGGGCCATAGCAGTTTTGCAGCGAGGCATTTAGTGCCGTGCATTGCCTGAAATTGGAAGAGTACTTAAAGACCTTGTTATCCAAGGTACTCAGCTTTTAGAGAGATACATAAATCAACATCATTCGAAAATCTTATCCGAATCCAAGATCCTTTCTGCATTCATTGCCCAAACACCGATGTCAACAGAGGATGAGAATTATATTGAACGACCAAAGTTGAAGTTTCGTTCAAACTAAACACATTTTCACACATTTTCCGGCTAAAAATCCACT
This sequence comes from Eristalis pertinax, assembly GCA_907269125.1. Taxonomy (NCBI): domain Eukaryota; kingdom Metazoa; phylum Arthropoda; class Insecta; order Diptera; family Syrphidae; genus Eristalis; species Eristalis pertinax. Next base: position 53,739,785 of record OU026145.1, read on the forward strand.
CATCAACCGATTTTTTATAGCTTCTGATTGAATTCACACATTTCCCAATCACTACCGTCCAAAGAATCACTTCAGAAGTTCTTGAAATCAAAAATTCAAAATTGGTTTGTCCTGAGCAAAAAAAGTCCACTCGATTCATTTCGCAATTTACTGCATTTTTTCGCCTGAAAATTGACAAAACATTTAAATCGATATTTTCTAGTTGAAATGATCTCCTTTAACTGGGGATGAGTGTGACAGCGTCAGTTGAATAGAGTTGCATTAAAATTTTGTTCAAATTTTGTGTAATTTAAGAGAAAAGTGAATATTTTTATTTTGGTGACGTCACGAAAAGCATTAGAGACATCATTGTGTCAGTGTGCAGTTGCGTATATCTGGCAATGATATAATGACTTTACATTGAATTTGTATGGAGAGCATTGCCAGGAGGGTATGTTGGAGGTGTTATTATGCGTGTTTTAATGATGTTTTATTGAATTTTTTTAAAAAATGTTTTGGAATCTAGTTCGGCTTAGAATAGAAGTTTCAATTGAGTGGGATAGTTTGTTTAATAATTTGTCATGTCCATTTCTTTTGAGACTTGAGTGAATACGTGTTTTAAGCAGCTCCCTGTATTCAATGTGCACCTGTATCATCTTTCCCCGAAGATTATGCATTCCTCTACCTCGACGGCTAGCTAAAATAACCGAAAACACTATCTCAGGACCAGTTCATCGCTCGTAATAACCAGGAGGATCTAACCGGTGGTCAGGTCCGGACAAGTCTTATGGACGATCCCTATATAGTAACCGGTACAAGAAGACTTACTGCTTCCTCGGGGCGACCACCGGGCAATGAATGCTACAGCGAGGTAATAGTTCTGACAGCCTAGGCTAGTACCTGCTCAAGTTGCTTGATCCCTGGCCTTGTATCTGTACGCTATCGGCCAAAAAGTAATCTCTAATCTAGTGGTGGAACAGCATACGCCGACAGATGCATGGCTAAGTCAGCGCCTAGTCCCGAGTATGCGAACTGCGAATACCTTGGCGACCTTCGGTTTTAATCTATCCTTCCCTGGGTATATCGGGCTCTTTCCCGGATACTCGTGTGAATCAAAATTTCTAAAACAATTAAAAAATATGAGATCGGTTAATCAGAGGAAGGAAATTCAACATCATCGAAGGAGTCAAATCTAAAGATGGGGTGTTGTTTTTCAGTGAGGCGGACATCTTGGGCAGATGGAGCGAGCACTTTTCGGAGCTGCTCAATCCCGAACAGGGCACTGAGAATGACAGTCCCGTAGTCTTGAGTGGGGAGGAGAATAGTCCAACAGTGGAGGAAGTCATTTTGGCGATTGAATCGCTAAAAATTGGCAAATCCGCCGGTGTGGATGAAATCCGGCCAGAAATGCTTAAGGCAATGGGTAAAGAGGGAGTTTTATGGCTCTCTCGTGTCATTAAAGTGGCCTGGGAACGCGATGAGACGTCTGGTGATTGCCAAACTGGGGTGATTGTCCCACTTTTCAAGAAGAGGAACAAAAGAGATTGCTCCAACTACAGGGGCATATCTCTTTTTAGTATCCCCGGGAAAGTCTATGCTAAGGTGTTGGAAGCGTGTTCTAGAGCTATGGTCGAGCCCAGGTTGGGGGATGAACAGTGCGGCTTTCGTTCCGGCAGAAGTACATCCGACCAGCTTTTCACTCTAAGAATGGTACTTGAGCAGGCTTGGGAGTATGTCAAACCCATCTACAGTTGTTTTGTAGATATGGCAAAGGCATATGACCGAGTCCCTCGAGGTAAACTCTGGAGTGTCCTGCAGGAGTATGGGATTGATGGTCCTCTTCTGAGGGCCATTCAGTCTCTATACACAAACTGTAGCAGCTGTGTTCGGGTAAACGGTGCTAAATCAACACCTTTCCCCGTGGGCGTTGGACTTCGCCAAGGGTGTGTCTTGTCACCTCTCCTTTTCATTGTATATATGGACTGGATGTTGCAGCGCAGCCGAGGTGAAGAATGTTTCACATTCGGAGAGTTGAGGGTAAGTCATCGTCTTTTTGCAGATGACTTAGTTATCCTCACATCCTCCCAGACGGAACTCCAGCGCGCACTCGATAGATTTGTGGCCGTATGAGCTGATGCTGGAATGAGGGTTTACGTGGACAAATCGGAGGTTATGGTCATTTCCAGAACGCCTGTGCATGTTAGTGGAGTCCCATTGAAGCAGGTGGAGAAGTTTAAGTATCTCGGGGTCTTTTTCACGAGTGATGGAAGGAGTAATGCTGAGCTTTCCGGTAGGATTGGTCAAGCTGGGTCAGTTTTGACAGAGCTTGGTAGTTCTGGAATCAGAAAGGCCGAGCTTGGTGTCAAAGCCAAGTTAGCGGTATTGTTCCAACTCTCACCTATGGTCATGAAATTTGGGTAATGACCGAGAGAATAAGATCGCGAGTGCAAGCTGCTGAGATGAGATTTCTTCGTGCTGTTGTGGGAATTACTCGCCGGGATAGGGTGAGAAACACGGCAATGTGCGAGGGACTCAACATTGAGCAGCTGCTTCTTCGAACGGAAAGGGCTATGCTTCGGTGGTTTGGTCACGTGGCACGAGTGTCCCCATCACCCCGAGGCGGGCGTTAAATGCGATTCCATCAGGTAGGCGACCGTTTGGCAGACCCAGGGCGAGGTGGTTGGACCAAGTCCAAAAACTAACCGGGTTACGCTTGCGCATAGCTCCTGATGAGTTAGAGTCGATGGCGGAGGATCGAGTTGCCTGGAGATCTCTCGTGCGTGGTTTACCCCCGCGACCTCTTTAGTGGATCATGTGGGTCAGAAGATGATGATGGTTAATCTCTAAAAACACAAATTTCTGCTCCTGCTGTTGAGAAAGCAGAAATGATCAGTCACGACGCATCGTCATCACGATCAGTCTGACGGCCACAACATCTTCGGCCACCATCACCATTGATCAGTCAGGTACATCAGCTGACAAGAAGGACGGAGCCATAAGGGCACGACCCTTGTCTGCTGATACTACAAATGAGGAGTCAAAAGTCAGCACTGACTCTGAAACCTCTTCGTCCACTCTCATGGACACGGGCAGCGTTGCCGCAAAAAAATCAGGGTGTTCTAAACTAAACTCTATGACCTGCACGTAGTCCCTGGCGAATTCATTAAATTGAATTCTGCCGAAAAAAAAACTTAATGGTGTCGAAGGGATTGTCTGCTGCTACTAATGAGCATACTTAATAATCCTTGACAGATTTAAATCCATGCATATAAACACCGATCTCCTGTTGCCTATCTCCTTCGATGTTCGAGATGAACGTCTCAATCAATATTGCCTCCACATCATTCGTGCAGTCTGACCACAAGAGGCTGCATGATCGTCTGCATTTCTTCAAGGATGGATCAAAAATATGCGAAAGCAAGGGCGCGGATGTCTCTATGACTCGAAATATCGATTGCATAGCAATTCAAAATGAATTTCGAAGCGATTAAGGAAGCTTGATCCTGGCTGGAAAGCAATGTGATAACAAAGACACATATCGTCATCTGTTCTGATAGCCAGGTGGCGATTAAGTCGCAGGATGCAGTTACAATGAACTCTAAGACAGAACTGCCTTCTATCGCTTAACAAGATGTCCGAGTATTTTAGCATGCAACACAGGTAGGTGTCGGAACACTGACATTCAAATTGCGAAGCTGATGAACTCGCTAAAAAGAGCTCTGGTTCAGAGCTCTCGTCGGAGTTACCAGAGAGACTGTAAACCATCTTCGGAAGCTTGAAATAGTTGCATACACCAATTGCACATGATCTTATGGCGCAGCATGTCTCAAAACGAAACGAGTATGGTCCACTCTCAAACCAAGACGATCACACAGCCCGATCCGAATGAGGAGACCGAATCGCAAAACTCTTATCGACGTCATAACCACCTGTCTTACTACTACGTCTGCGGAAGCTGCAGAGGCGAGGAGGAGAAGGATATTGTGCACCTCCTCTGTCAATTCGCCTAAAGAAAAAGTCACATAAGGGCTTCCATAACCTGGCCGAACTAAGCAGCATTAGTGTCAACCGACTAAATCCGTGTTGAAACACGCGTGAAACTGCTGCTTGCTGGCAGTCAGTCACTCAAACTTAACCTAACCTAGGGCAACAGCGGCAATCGAGGAATTGGCAAGCCGAATTACCCGTTTTGTGATACTGCAATGGACACTCAGGCTCACATACATACTGACTGACTGAATATTGCCTGAGGTATGCACATTCTTCTCGCCTCGCCTCGTCTTGTCTAGAAGCAGTTTGAATGAGATTGATTGATTTCGCGCGATTCTTTGAATACGCCTTAAACTATCCGCACTTACCTACATATCACGATCTACTAAAAAAACAACTTTCATTAATTTTTCATTTGTTTTATTTTAAAAATCGAATTTTAATAAATAGACAATCCTAAGTGCTAATGCATTTAAATCACAGTGGCGTTTGCACAAATTTCCAGAAAAAAACCTGCCTTACCTACCCCACCACCAAAAACCCGAAACGCAACGGTCCGTGTGCATTCTGACTTAAATCTACTTACGGGCTAGGCTAACTCCATCTAATCACTACATTAACTAAATGTGCTCACTAGTAGCAAGCACCTAATAATAGCCCGACATGGAGTCCTGGTACATGGACTGCATGGGATTGAAGTTATTTGGCAGAATGTAGATCTCCTCCGGTCGGCCGTTGAAGATGAAGGGGCTTTTCAGCTGCGTCACTTTGGTGTCGCTGGGCGTCAGGTATGATGGCTGTGGTAGATAACTTGGCCTATAGTTCGAGGATGGGGACGATGCCGGCCGCTGCGGACTCAATGGCAAGTCATTTGGTGAACTGATCTGATAGATTCCAGTCGGTTTGCCATTGGCCAAGAAATTGACCGGCAAATTGAAGATCGAACTGAGTGACATTGGAGATGGCTGGTATGAGTTATACGGCAGGAGTGGGGAGAAGTTCGGCGTGAATGTCCCCGGCTGAGATGTGTAGCCGAGACCGGGAATGAACATGTACGGCGTCGGTGGAAGTCGAACGTAGTAAATGGGTGAGTTGCGGAAGGATTGTTGTGTGCGGCGATTGTTGGCGCGCGACATTGTGTCCTCGAGGCCATTCTGTGCGCCGAATTGATAAAACATTTCCGGAGACATGATGAGCGGATAGGGTATGAAGATTGGCTGCGGATATCCAACCATGGGGAGGTACTTGTTGTTGGGTACTGGCTCCTGCTGCTGGTAGGGGTTCCATCCGTTGAAGTTCGCTGGCATTCGCTCCGGCTTCAGTTCGTTGAGAATTTGATAGGGATCGTGTTGTTCTTCTTCGGATGTTTGCTCCGACTTAATGGAGTCGTCTTTGTCATGGACGTACTGCACTTGGGAATGCGGGACTTGGGCGCTGGACTTGGGCGGCGCTAAACTGGCACTTAATGCAAGCTCAAGGGAGAGTGTCAGTGTTAGAAGGAGTACGGCGGACTTCATCTTCGATTTGAATTGAGTTTCTGTAATGAGAAAAGAATTTGTGGTGAGAATTTGCATTTGGCGGATTGTCACTAGGACTTGGAATTATTTCGACAAGTTGCTAGACATTGAGTATATTTTACAACTCTAGACTTTGACTGGCTTTAAAAAAATTGTGGTTAATGATGTAGACTTTGCGTCATAATATCAGAACCATACTTCAACCACCATTCAAAAGTTAATGCCAACCAAAATGCACTTTTTACTATTTCATTGAGAACGTGTTCGGTTTATTTGATTACCAGTTTCGAGTCAGCTGTCAAAAAGAAACTCCAGCCGATCGACTGAATTCATAATGGCCGCCAACTGGTATTGTATAATGGGAGCAGGCTTACTTTGTCGTTTTACGTACAAACGGCAGTGAGAGCGACTTATTATGGTCTATTACCTCGTAAAACAAGATAATGCGATGCCATATGTGCATATATAAACGCGGTTGGTACGCGACAATATCTTGTCACGTACATCACGGGCTGGTCGTGGGATATCAGAAAAAAAAAGTTCACATCTAGTAGACTTTCTCATTTCATAATTCAGCGCTTCTTTTTTTTTGTTTTTTATTGGCAAACGTTTTTCGATGCGAATGCGAAAATGTAAGTGTAAACAATGAAATTGGAAATTCCGAAGGACACTAGAATGTAATCGTTGTTGCGTCATGGACAGAGATCGAATTGTATTCGGAGAGCGTCTGGCGATTGAAAAGATTATCCAAAACTTGCTATTTCTTTGTTTTCGAATTCACGTGTCTCGACACACAATGAAATGATGTCAAGAATTAACTTATTCACATCTGCAGATCTAATTCGGTTACGAATTCGCGCAGAGTGAGAAGTTTTCTCCCCAAAAAACGAGTTTTAACAAGTCTGTCGTCGTCCGCACTCGGTATTTCTGTAGATTGTGTTTCACCAATGGGTGCTCTTTTCACGATTTTGCGTGAAACTATGCGCGTAGTTCTTCGATTTGGAGAAATCTTCAACTAACTAAACTGACTGACAAGCATCTAGAAAAGGGTGTCATTTTAGAGACGTATAACTTTACATTGGTACCATTGTTTGGTTTTGGACTCACGCCAGGACAACATTTACAAATTTACTTTGGAAAACATGGTTCAATTCGGGAAACTTGTCGAAACACCATTCAAATTTTTCAGGCTGCACGTTCTATGTTTATTACGTTTAACCGCATTGCGATGTTATGGTCAACAAAATTCCCCATTAAAGCATACTATGCAAAAAATATAACAAAAACCTTGGACGAAACTGGCTCTGTTGCAGATGTCTTGAGACCTATCAATCAATGAAATGCACGCTCTACAGAGAAGGTGGCTGCCGTTAGTGAAAGTATTGAAGAGGATCCAAATCTATCGATTTCCCGGCGTGCATAGCATTTGGATTTGGTTTTCACATCCACACCCTTCTGAACTTCAACTCACTCAAGAGTTGAAGACAGCTGATCACGGAATGCGTAGAATATGCCTCGATTGGGTGCTTGAACTTCAGCTATTGACTATTTTGCCCATTTTTCACTCGGTGGAGAGGTTAACAAATAAACCGGTCACACAGGTTGTTAGGTTGGGTTGTAGTGGCAGACTGTTAGTCGACGGCAGTCACACTTAGGCCAGCGTAGGCCCATTGTGTTACCACGTGGATGGCTAGTAATAAAGCTTTGGAGATGACTGAAACTAATGCTACTTAGTTCGGTCAGGTGATTTCTTCTTCGGGAGGAGAGACCACTGCAAATACAAAAAATATGCAGAAGTCATTGTAAGGAAGACCAAGTCTAGAGGCGTGATTTCTAATGGCCCAGTGCCCGGTTATGATGCCTATAAGAGTTCTGAGATTCGACCTACTCATTCTGATCAGGCTGAGTGAGCGTTTTGAATCGAGAGTAGGTCATAATTGTTTCGTGACGAGGCATTTCGTGCCAGTAGACTATTTGTGCGAACAAGCGTTTCAAGCCTCAGTAGATGTTTCTCAGGCCGATCTCAGGCCGATCTCCATCTGGAAAGAGTATAGATCTCTTCACAACTCTCTGGAATGCCATAATGTACCTGGCGCCCACATAAGTTGGATGCTAAAATACTTGGCCACCTCTTTGAGGCAATTCAGAGATTTGATCGCTGGTGAGAAGCAGAGAAGATGAAGATATCTATATTTTATATCAGACAGAGCTTTAGTTTCTGACTGAAAGACGCTTCTGTGATTTAGTAGTCGAAATGACAATTGAATATTTAGATCCTTAGCCCACACTTTTACCCAACTTCGATCCAACTGTGAAGAGCACCATCCAGCGACTGGCGTTCATGCTTCAAGGGGATTGCTGATTGATAAATCTTTCTCGAAGAATGGTTTAAGTTAGTTAAGACAGTGTCTCATCGCACTTAAGATGACATGTGTCGACTGTATGGCAAGAAATTGCAGTTTTGGTGATGTGAACAGACCGCCACTGGATTTCTTTTTCTGTGCCAATACAAACGACTGTTCACACAATCAGCTTTGAAGTCGAATATTCGTTAAGCCATGACCGATGTGTATTGAAAAGCCATCGTCAAGAAAGTATCGGGTCCTGCAAGAATACCTGCGGATGTCTCTTTGCCTTTACCATAGGCTTTACGCTAATTAAATGGGAATCGATGCAGAGTAATGACCGTAAGAAGGCTCCTCCAAGTTGGCAACAAAAGAGAGACCATCGCTGCTTACTGATCGGCCATATGAAACAATAGATCGCAGACTGGCAATATCCAAAAACATGGCAGAATTGTGGTCCAAAAAAAACGTTGGTTTTAAAACTGACAACATTGAATCTTCAGATTGTCCATTTGACAGTTGAAAGTTGATTTATGGAGAACAACACGTGCAACGTGTGCAAACTTATTTTCATGCCGCCCTTAGTATAGAACATGTCCCTAGTCAATGGAAAGTGGCAGTAGTTATAATGGTACTAAAACCCGGGAAACCACCAACGGATAAAAAGTCATATAGACCAATAATGTCTAAGGTTTTTGAAAAAAATACTACCTAGACGTTTAAGTTTAATTGTGGAAGAAAAACAGCTTATTCCAAATCACTAATTTGGTTTCAGAAGTAAACACTCAACTATTGACCAAGTACATCGTACAACTGATGTAGTAGAAAAGGCTTCTGAACAAAAGCTCGTTTGTTCAACCGCGTTTCTTGATGTTTCCCAAGCCTTTGACAAAGTTTGGCACGAAGGCCTGAAATATACACTTAACCGATCCCTACCGGGGAAACTTTTAGTACTCTAGCGAACTATCTCTCTGATAGACTCTTCCGAGTAAAACACGGAAGTGAATATTCTGCCTTTAAAAATGTAAATGCTGGTGTACCGCAAGTGAGTGTTCTTGGCCCTCTGCTATACCTGCTGCATACGAGTGATTTACCACAAGAAGAACACACTGAACACCGCCATTTTGGTAACAGCCAAAACGGTAGAAGAGTCTACATCAAAATTACAACGTGCACTGGATCAGATACACGAATGGATGAGCTTCTGGCGAATTGTGCCTAACGAAGGCAAATCTGTTCACATCAATTTTACTTATAGGTACGTTGATAACTTGCCAGTCTTTCTAAATCGTGTCGAAATACCTTTCGGTAATGAAGCGAAATACCTAGGGATGACTCTTGACGTAAAACTCAAGTGGAAAGAACACGTTAAAAAGAAACGTGCAGAACTTGACAAAAAATACGATGATATGCACTGGCTTATTGGTAAGCACTCCAAGCTAAGTATTGACAACAAATTGCTTGTATACAAGCAAATCCTAAAACCAGTTTGGATTTATGGCATACAACTTTGGGGTTGTACCAAAGCAAGCAATATGAATATTATACAGACTTTTCAAAACAAGGTGATTAGAACTATTGTAAATGCACCATGGTATATCAGAAACGACGATATCCACAGAGATCTAGAAATTTTACCAGTCCAAGATGAAATTTAAAAAATCGATTACAAACATAAGCGCCGCCTGGAAGAGCATACAAACTCTGCAGTTTATTCGATCCTTGAGGAAACTAACTTCTTGCGCCGACTTCAAAGGAGTAAGCCCCTTGATCTCGTGCGATAGCCTACACCCGCCCATGGTTGCGGTGTTAGCAGGAACATTCATTGGAGAGTTACCTGTCAAACGTATCTAAATCAAGAAATACAAACTACTGGGTAAGTGCTTCACTTAGTTGTAGTCGAACATAACATTTAAATGGAGGTGGTTTTAGTGAGTAAAAATCTCACACTTCTATGGTCGAACGTTCGCCATAGAGTCTTGTTGAAGATTTCCGCACACCCAGGGAAAAAAAACTTATTTTGAAGACCATAGTCCGCTTTGCCAGATTTATAGTGCGTTACGTCCATTTTGGGGCCAACAAATCGTCAAATAATCATCAATCCTGTGAACTGTCATCCACGAAAATGTGATCTCACAACTTGGGATTACGTTAATCTTTTGTCTCTGCCGATAAACCAGCTGCGTTGGACGATTTGGAAGTCAACATTCGTAAAGCATACGTCCGCAGTTGCTCGATAAAATTGTCGAAAATTGAACTTCACGATTGCGCTTCATTCGAACTAGCCGTGGTGCGCATATACCCGAAATCATATTTAAACCCTAATGGCATACAATTATCCTCTAAATAAAGCTAATGTAGTAGACATTGGCATTAGCTTCAAGTGTTTTATTTCATATTGAATTTGTACACCTCTAAAAAAAACACTTTATGTCTCTACTGAGACTTCTGTGCATTCTATGGAACGAAGATGCGCAGTCGTAGTCAAAAATAAATATTAAACATAACAAAATCCAAATGTATATTTGTAATATGTTATATATATAAATTTAAAATACATTTCATCTGTATCGGCCTTGGCATTGTTTGCATAAACTAGGTAAGAGTGAATGCTGACTTATGGCCGATAAGAAGAGCGAAGATTTAATTTGGTTTCCTCATCACGTAGTCACGGTTGCAGAACGCTTTCATATCGGATTTCAATACTCCAGAAGGTGTGATGTGAATAACAACAAATTGTTACCCTCTCAGTGCACTAAATGTCCATCAAATGGTTGAAAGAAATGCTCATTCAGAAGAAGAATTACAGAATCAAGAATCACAGCACTTGAAATTGTGGAAAGTTGCGGCTAGTTATGATTCAAGGATGGTTGTTTAAGGTTCTGCCTCTTCTTCGGATGACACTACAGACCCCTGTTGACTTGGGTCTAGCTTCTTCAGCAAACACTCGTGTGGCGCGTGCTGTTGTCTCACGGGTGGAGGAGATCTGTAGCAAACCTCGAAAAGTGAAGAAATACTTAAGTTATCTCTACTCTCTCTTCTGCGTCAATTTCGTTGATTAGATTTTGCTTTTATTCGAAGATTCTTAGTTTTCATTTCAAATGAGAAGGAACTGAACTAAAAGGTGTCCCAAAATAAACGCAAGATTTAAACATTTCTTCAGTAAATTGTTACAAATCGGCAAAACTGAAAAAAAAAAACAATTTGACAGCTGATAGTTTAGGGTTATTGAACTGTCCACTGTATGTGTTCAAAAATGCAAAGAGGCTGGATTAGTTAGAGCCGCTAAACACACTGGTCGTCCAAAAACAAGCCGTTCAAATGGCAATATCGAAGCAGTGCGTGAGTTTGTTGGCGAAAATCGCGGAACATCAATTGGGCAAGTATTTCAAATTTCAAGAAGTGCTATATCCCGATATGTACATACGCTTCCTTCTGCGGAAATACCGGATAATACTGATGTGACCAAAATATGGTTTCAACAAGACAGTGCCACATGTCATAAGGCCCGTGAAACAATTCAACTACTTTAAGAGACATTTCTTGGTCGTGTACTCTCTCGTTTCGGTGATCAGAACGGAATACCATAAGATTTCTTTTTATGAGCTTTTTTTTAAAAGCTATAGGAAAGTTTTTCAAAAAAAAACACATCAAATTCAGAAAAATGCATGAAATCTTTATTTGAATCGATAGTACGGTCCATATAATTTAATGTTTGAAGATTATTTCATGCAAATGTTGACCTTGACTGCGCCTCAAATGGTCCACCCGCTTAGTCCAATTTTGGCATAATCTTTCCAACATTTCGGCCGGTATCTCACGAATAAATGCTTCAATATTGTCTTCCAATGCGTCAATTGAAGCGGGTTTGTCTGTATAGACATGAGCTTTAACATAGCCCCACAAAAAATAGTCTAAAGAGGTTTAATCGCACGATCTAGGCGGTCAATTGACCGGTCCCGAACGTGAAATAAAATGTTCACCGAACTCGCCCCTCAATAGGTCCATTGTTGCGCGTGCTGTGTGGTATGTGGCACCGTCTTGTTGAAACCACATGTCATGCAAGTCAAGCTCTTGCATTTTGGGCAAAAAAAAGTTGGATATCATCTCACGGTAGCGCTCACCATTCACAGTTACGTTACGATTCGCATCATCTTTGAAGAAGTACGGACCAATGATGCCACCAGCCCATAAACCGCACCAAACTGTGACTTTTTCTGGATGCATTGGTAGCTCTTGCAATGCTTCTGTCTGATATTCACTCCAAAATCGACAATTCTGCTTATTTACGTACCCATTGAGCCAAAAATGAGCTTCGTCGCTGAACACAATTTTTCGGTAAAAAAGTGGATCTTCGCCCAACTTTCCAAGAGCCCATTCACCAACCAAAAATTCAATAATTTGCAATCGTTGTTCGTTTGTAAGACGATTCATGGTTAAATTATAGACCAAACTGAAGATGTTTGACAGTGAAACAAAACACGAAACGTGCGTCAGCTGTGTTGCCAAAAAGATAATAGCTAAAAGATCACCCTTTATATGAACTCAAATGTCTATACCGACAAGCCAAAAACAAACGCTTCGTCAACGAAATTCAGCCAAATTTATGCAGAATGGTCATGCAAAATATTGACAAGAGTGCGTATGTGCCAGACCCTATTTTACGTATTATGTGATTCAATAAAACAAAAAAAAATTGTTTTACGAACTATTGGCTGCCATTGAGAATCACTTCGTCTGATGCACTTAACATATTCCTCCTTCATGCCTTGATGGACCCTTTCGGTAAACAAACATTAACCTGCACAGCCCTAAGGCTCAAGACACTTCCACTGTGGTTCGAACTCACCATCCGTCACTCAACTATTCTTAACGAATTCAACTGCCTTCCCAATGACACGGACAGCCTACTAGCCCAAGCCATTTTCGAGATAAAACTTCTCTACCATCTTGTCTCCCATATCTTCCACATTAATCAGGCACTGAACAAACCTAAGCGTATCTACGAGTGAGTGGGTCTACTGCGGAGTCTACTGGAGTCTACTTTACCTCAATATTGCGCTCTCATTCAAACTCCGGGGCCAGTGCGTCAGAAAGAAACCATTACTGGTCTGGTTCAAAAACAACGTATAATTCAAAAGGGATAACTATACCACAGTTCCGACAGTCAAGCCGCAATTAAATCACTGGACAAATGTCAATTCAAAAATATCCCTAAAATGCCGGCTCACACTTAACGAGATGACTGAGCATTTCAATACACACTTCATGCGGATAGCGAGACACAGATACATATCCTGCATTTTTCAAGCCGATGAACTCGCTGGACGTGGTACACCCCGCTCTCTCACACCGGGAGACCATAGCCTACCATCTCAAAGCAATCAACCTCAAGTGGCACAAAGGCATCACCTAACTTAGATTAGATTAGGTTGGAGTGTCTGACTGCAAAACGCAAGTCGGCACATTGTGATACTACGTGGATCGACTAATCCTTAACTTGGAACCAGTTGGTGCTTATGACAAACCGCTTTGTCTGGCTACTGTTGATGGTATTTAGTTCGCTGAGAATTTTTTAGAAGCATGAGCCTGTGCATCAAGGGCAAAATTGTTGATTGTTCTCTCTTGACGAGATGGCAGCAATGATCTTTGTTAATGCACATGTCAAGTATATACAGCCTCCTCGTGGCACATCCATGGCAATTGCCTAGAGGTGAACTAATTATGCAGCGGCCCATCTGTCCTACAGGTTCGGGCCTTTTCCCACCGAATAAAAAATGACCAGTTCAGAGACGACAACAAACCATCCGTATCCGAGGATGACCGAGATAATTCTGCTGACGACCATGGACAACGATTTTCGGTTCTGTACGTGGAATGTGATGAACTTGCGGATGCCCTAGAAGCCTAGAAGCCTACAAGACAGACATCACCGCCATCCAGGAAGTATGGTGGGATAAGTCGGGCAAAAAGAGAATAAAAAGCTGCTACATATACTTTGACGATTGCTACAGGGAACGAGGCAGACTTAGGCAAGAAGTCTTAAGCTCTACATGAATAATCGAGTGCCTCATAAAAATCCGCATCAACGAAGCTGGGCAAGGAAGATATCCAAGCTAGAGTCATCGAAATGACAACACATCCGAAAACGGACTCAGGCTGATCTCTGCAGCCAGTACACGGTTCCCTCACCACACCATTCACAAAGGGACCTGGCGGTCGCCTGATCAATCAACCGTCAACCAGATTGATCACATTGCGATCGACTTCAGACACTCGTCCAGTAATCTCGATGCCCCAACATTCCGAGAATCCAACATCGACTCGGCTTATGTCTCTGGGATTGGTAAGAACACGGATATCGATACAACGGAGTAGAGCACCACAACAGTTTGTTACGGATAAGATCAACCACGAACCTCTTGTGCTCACGCAGTGCTCTAGCTAGTCATAGGTATTCACACCCAGGGGCCTACTTTTACAACCTGTGTCAATATAAGCCAGCTACACTACTTCGTCACAAGTCCCAATTGGTTAAAGGTATGTACGCCAATCCGCGTGGTACCACAATAGGCCTCTGCCAAAGCCAGCCACTCTAACCTAACGTGCTTAAGTCACAATATCGACTAAAATGGCTGACAATGCATATTTTCTGAAAAGGCTCACCTCTCAAATCTCATCGTACCCCGACACCAGTCTCGCAGAGGATCTACTTTCATCACACCACAACAAATGCCGTGTGCACACGAATCACTATTTAAAACAAAATGTATGCTTCTAATATAAATAAATATACACCGCCTTGCGACATGATCTATCACTTTATGGGCTAATTACTGCGAAACAGTTTTAACATATCGCTCAACTCACTCCATGTGGCAGGTGTACTAACTCACCGCCATCGACTAGTACGGCGGCATCCATGGTAGCCATCACAAACGAAACATCACTTATCGGTTTACATTTCATCGCCAACTATTTATCGGTGAGTACACTGTGTATCGATCAATTAAGAAATGTTGTAAATCCTCAGGGTTTCCCCCACGGGCACATGCTGTGCTGTGCATGTTCCATCCAACCAACAGGCGAACTAATTTTCAATAACGTTTTTCCGTGTCTATGCCTATAAATAGGACCGGCTTAGCCTTAGCCTACATATTTCACGTGCACATCTAGTCGATGGTCGCCGTCGTCGTCGTCGTCGCCAACGCTCGCTGCTTTGCCACTAAGGAACATGAAAGAATCCCTGTACGACTCGTCAGGTAACGTTACTTATCGCCGTCAGTTGCACACCACACACACACTGCCCACCGAGATGAGGAGGATAGTAGTGCAGGTTCAATAGCAAATTCGCCCCACCGCAAGTGTACCGAAGTCACTCAGTCAATGGGTTCTCGTGGGCATCTTTCACGAGGTATTACGAAATTGGAATCTCTCCAAGTGAAGTGAGGCAGAACGGAGAGGTATGGTGCCGCGCGCCGGTCCTCCTCAAGTACATAGAAACAGAGGAAAAAGTGAAATGAATGCTTACGCCAGGGGTACCGAAGGTACTTCATAAGATGTGAGATCTCGGCGCACGGCAAGACGATTGTCACTTGGATTGGCGCTTGCGCCAATGAAATTGATTTTGATGATTTTCTTTCTAATCGTCTTAGGCGATGGCGCGACCAGTTGGAGAGCAGATGAAGTGTAATCGGCACCTGTTGCTGTAGTTCATGTCGATCGGTGGTGTTGCATTGCGATCAATGGAGAAACGACGTGAAACACGCGTAGGTGAGAATCGAGTCGAAGTAGACCGTGTCGAGTGGACCCACATTCTGGTGTTGATATTTGTCTTGAGGAAAGTTCTGCGATTTAGAAGCTGCTTAAGTAGCGCACTACGAAGTGACAGTGGCGATGACAGGTAACTGACAGGAGTTTGAATGGTCTCAAGTATGAATTGATCACCTTCGCTTTTGACCGATACTGGCACATGGTTGGGTAAAGTAAAAGTAAGTAAAAGTACATAGGGAACTGAATTGGTGTTGAAATATGTTTTGAATCAGATAGTGTTTTTAATTGGATGATAATGAGTCCTAAAAGCACCAAGATATCCACTCTGTATATTGTTACTAGAAGATTCATCCGATTTCGAATACCATTTGAAGAGATTGTTTATCTTTAAATGTGTTTTGTATGCATTTTAGTCAAATTGCTCGGAAGTATGGGATTGAGGAACCCATTTTGAGGGCCATTCAGGTCTCTGTACACAAACTGTAGGTGTAATGGTCGGGTGTTCAGGTGAACGGAATGATCTGAGTCTGGGATGAAGGTTAACGTGGACAAATCAGAGGTTGTGGTAATTTCCGGAAATTCCATTGAAGCAGCATTTGCTGTGAGAGCTTGGATGCGTGATAGAGTGAGAAGCACGGCAGTCAGCGAGTAGCTGCTTCTTTGAACGGAAAGGGCTATGCTTCGATGGTTTGGTCACGTGGCGCGAATTTCCTCATCGTCACGACATCACGTTCTCCCGAGGCGTGCCTTGAATGAATGGCGGCATTTTTGAAGTGTGTGCCATACACACATTTTTACACACAAATTCCTGGATTTTTAAGCAACATCAATTTAATTCATCATCAATTTAATTCTTTATACAGCCGATCTATAAGCCATACCGGGCAAATTGGCCCGTTTTATAGCCTCCATTCATGAATTGTGCAGACTCATAAATTCTGGTTATAGAATTTGTTAAGAACAATAGCTAAATATTACAACAAAAACTATTCTTAAAAATTATTGTCAAAATTGAAAATTAATTTCAATTCCTATTTCTATACTTCAACTTCAATGAGCTTAAGTTTACCAGTAAAGCTGTTTATTTGAAGCGATTCTACGTGGAAATGTTTGCATAATATTGTTATTATTAAATTACACGTTTCATTACACGCAAATAATACAAATTACTAGCATAAATCCCGCCCGCTTCGCCAGGCAATTTAAATCTGTTTGGTGGCAGATAAAAAGCGAATATTAATAAAAAATCTTAAGAACAGCGCTACCTATCGGATCCAAAAATGATTTTTTTTGGTTTGCCTATCATCTTTGTATCGTAATTATCTACATTTAAGTAAAAAAAAAGCAAACTAAATTGTTTGAAAATGGGCGGTAGAGGGAAACATACGCCTTGACTTTGATATCGGCGCAATCTTACTTGACTAAATACTTACTAGTAGTGAAATCGAACACAGTTAGCAAGAGACAGTGTTGGCAGGAAAGATTTGTTTGCAGTTCAATGGTGCACATCTTTAGACGCGCTTGAAGTAGTCCTCAATTTAACCGTGTCTGCCGATATATCCCAGAGCACAATAGCTTCCCTAGTTCCAGAACCAGAACTCGAACTCTGGATGGACCGATGGTCTCATTCTTCGTGAATATTAACACTTACGAGATTATTTATTCACAAAAATACATATATTTACGTATTAATTAATTTCACTCTATTGCTTCAGACACTAGCTCCCACAAGTGAGAGCTTATTGAATCTTCTTCATCAACATAAGCTTTGTTTGCTCGTTTACCCCTCCTTACTGTGTTTAATATTTAGCACCGAAATTTGAAAAATCATTCAAGTAAAGAGCTAATTTTTAAATAAGAACTCAGTCCACTACTATGTTGAGGAAGAGAATCAGCTATTCAAAACAGCTCACACGCATTCACAGACACGGGAGGAAAAATCGTATAAAAAAAGTTGGCAGATGAAATCAGGCAGCAAGAGAGGTAGAAGTTGGTTATCTCAATACTCATTCATGTCGATACTATCATACCGATTATAGAAATCGGCGGATTGACTGCGGAGGGAATATTTTCACATCCGTTTGTTTTCCTATTATTGAAAACGTTTGCGGACATCGGTAAAGTAGTGTATGCAAAATGCTATTATGGAAAACGTAACTCAACCGCACTCAATACATTTTGTAACGTTTTCAATACAAATAGAACAGTCCGAGAGTGACTATACACTCCCTTTCCTCGACTTTGAAATACCCTTCAGATGCTATTTCCCGACGAGGGAGGAGTGGATCACAAAAGAACCCATCAATAATTCGAGCATCCAAGTATATACTAATAGATGGAAGATGCAAACAGGTACAGGTGCGGGTATTTTCTCCGAACTGTTAAACATGCACTATCATGCCCTATCAGGATTCCTGAATATGGCAGTGTTTTTCAAGCGGAGGTCCTGGCAGTCAAAGAAGCGGCCAGAATGATAACAATCGGCTATAACCGGCTGATATTACCATTCTAATTGACAGTCAAGTGGCCATTAAAGCAATTTCGGCGAAAGAAATCAAGTCCAAGCTGGTCGCGAGCTGCCGCGAGGAGCTCAAAACTCTAAGCGTGCAACACACGATAACTCTATGCTGGGTCCCAGGACACAGGGACATAGCCGGCAACGAAGCAGCTGATGAACTTGCCAGAAAAGGGGCCGAAATAGATCCATCCCAGGCAATCGAATGAATTCAACCACCACTGGCAGTTGCCAGGAAGAAGGTGGATGATAAAATTCTAGAACTAGCAAGACAAAGGTGGTTCAACCTAACCACCTGTAAGACTACTAAGATGCTATGGCCCGATATAAATATAACTTAAACCGACAAACTCCTTCAGTGTGGCAAAAGCCTACTGAGGATGGTGGTCGGAGCTCTAACGGGACATAATCATCTGAAGTACCATGAAACAAAAATGGGACTATCCCATGACTACATATGCATCGGATGCGGCGATGTGAAAGAAAGAGAGGACACTCCTCACTATCTCTGCTACTGCCCAACCCTCAAGCAACTGCGATACAGGACTATGGGAGAATTCTTCTTTCAGGACCTGCAAGAAATTCATAACATCCGACTATCTATCTTTTTCAGGTTCATTAGGATGTCGGGCTGGCTAGACGACGAGAGGTCAACAACGAATACAACGTCTCGATGAGTGTGATTAGGGTACAAGGAGGAACTTTCCCCCCTATGGGCAAAACAATGGGTCCACACGGACCTAAGTGAGACCTAAGTCTAAGTCTACCCACATTCCTATCCTATCCTAACGTTTTCAATCCGAATAGAATTGGTTGCGGATTTCAAAGAAAATATATGAATTGATACAACAGAAATTAAGTTAAAGATTTGAAATGAACAAAAATTTACTCTTATTTTTAAAAAAACAACACAGTTGTTTAGTAATTACCAAGAATACTTGTCACTGAAAATACCAATGGATAGAAAAGTAAGTGCAGTTAACATATTTTCCATTGAGGCTAAGAATTCTTTTGATTCATACGAAATTTTGTAGCAATCCTTTTAGGATTTGATTTGCTTCTGATATGTGGAATTGCGAAAAACTCTCTTTAGCTTAATTTATTTAATCTGGTCCTTGTAAGTCTTCATTCACAATCATAATGAATGCGTATGCTAAGCAGTGCAGAGGTAACACCGGCACCAACTTTTCCAAGCACCGATAGTTCTTTCTACGATTGTACGACCTTTGCTATGGCCCCAGTTCCTATTCTCCAACGAATTTCTCGGGAATCATCTTCTTCTTCTTCTACCTCCATAAAAAAGCCAATTACATCCTTAATATACGTAAACTGTACAAATTGCACACTTTCGATAAAAATTCTTCAGAACAATTGAAACATGAAAATTGAAAATTGACAGAAGACAGTTAATTAGAAAAGTATCGGTAAAGAGGTTCTGCGTACCGATAATGTGGTTCATCCGTCGGTTTCCCTAATAGGGGGAAGTGCGGATGGGGATTCGATGAATCCGATCCGCAGTCATTCCGCCGTTTTCTATAATCGGCATGTATACCTTTTTTATATCGATTTCTAAAATCGCCGCTGCTGCCGATGTTATGTGGACGAAGTCATAAATACATGAATTAAGTCTGAACGAAAAATGCCTTTCTTACACTCTTATTCAATTATTGCTGCATGAAGGATAAGGTAACGAGTTATGAGGCTGAGTTTTAAATTAGACAGTTTTCTCAACTTCTTGTGTCTAAAAGAAATGATTGAATTACTCAGGCTGCATATTTTATTCGAACAATGCAAGCTATGAGTTGTCTTGCAGATATGTTGTTGATTTAATGGAACAAAACAGTAGCCGATTTAACGATTTTAAATTAAATAGAAACAAATTGATTCATAATTGAAAAAAAATTACACGAAAATATGTTCAGATTTTGGTTTTGAAAAATAAATTTAGACTGCATATGTTCTTAAGTTAGATAAGTTAGAATGTCAACAAGTAGAGTTTTTTTATTGCGTGGAAATTGTTCCTAAACTCCATTCATTGGCTTGCAAGGCTCTTTCCATCTTTATACATAGTATCTGTGACCCTGGTTAAGTTCATAATTGCAACATTGTTGCCCATGCACTGTACACATTTTTTCCTCAATGCATTTATGAACACAAACACTGACACAAGCACCATAGAAATGCAACATAAATAGTCGGTCCACAAAGTGTTTGAATGAAGTTTAATTGTATAGCTAAACAACATTTTGTGCACAATGTCTAAAAAAGGAATAATATTTGCTTTAAATTTTGGTACAATAAACAGATCAACATTTGAAAATATAAAAGCACAAGCACAATGCACAATGCCGGTGCTTTTGAAAAAAAAGAATTGGAAGTCAAGAAAAAACAGACATTTTCTTAAAGTAAGAAGAGAATTTTCGGATGATGGTTTTAGAAACCATTTTTGCATGCAACCAAACAAAACAAAAATCACTGCCAACTTGATCGCGGTAACAGTCAATTACTTTGCTTTAATAGAACGCAGTTTGCCGACTGCTGTCATGCAAAGCTAATTCAGCTTATTTACATTTATGAACACAAATCTTGCGGGCCTGCCACAGTTTTACATTTATGAACTCAACCCGTCTCTGCTTATTCCATTATTTTATGCACAATACTGAAAGAAAACCTCGCACTTGGCAAATGTTTAAAATTTAGCGCCAAATTATTGTTACTCGCGTTTATGATTATTTTTGATTTACACTTTTTTAAGATTCCGGATCAGGATATCTCTCTAAATTCCAAGTGAAATGTTAGCTGTGTAGACTTTTGTGTACGGGATACTAGGCTTTACCAAAAAACAAAAATGCTGATCAATTCAAAAGACTTTAGTTTGTCACAAAAATTTAGTAAGTAATAATTATCACGAATGAATAAGAAATTTTAAACGTTGAAGAAGTTGTTTTTTTAAGAACACGCTGCAAGCTATGAATGTAAGAATGCTAATCTCCCATTTGAGAATATCTCCCGCTTCTTGTATGCACACATTCTACAAGACCAATTTATGCCAGGTGCTCTACTTCAACGCCAAGACGCAAAATCATGATCATCACAAGATGAAGCACAGAATCGGTGTCAGTTAAATTGCTGAATTTTCAACAGTGTTGCACCAATTGCTTGGCGATGAAATTAAAATGTTTCACAGCACCTAATACAAAAGAAAATGCGAAGCAATCGTTATAAGAACACACGATCAAATCGATCGACTTAATTCCGTTGAAGTTAAACAAACCAATAGAAGCTAAGTCCATAGACCCATTTCCAATAGACGTCGTAACCCAATTGAAACACCGCACACCGCACAGCACACGATCGTTTTATCGATCGATCGATCGATCGATTTACTATCGATCACCGGCTTGTAATGTTATCAAAAGGCAATCAGATCACACACAAGAAGCCGGATTGGCCACTGCTCACTGGTCACAAATCGATTCGTTACAAAGCGTCGTCGTTCAATCATTAGGCGGCGAACTTTACTAAATCTCTCTTGAGTCTTCAATCTTATATCTACTTACAGCTACATACTACACAATTCATATCGCAGTCGACATCGACAGATACTCACTACAAGATCACGGCGGATGAACAGAAAATGCACAGAAACCACAATCGAATCCAGTGCGTGTCAAATTTTTTTCTTTCTCGTTTCGCTTTTTTTTTCTTCTTCTTCTCAAAATACAATCTAGGATTCTTGAAAAAAAAATAAGTACTGAACAACACCAAAGAAGTAGTCACTGTTTCACAAGCGCGTCCCCAACTATATGGTCGAAACGAGACGATCTCTTCGGCTTGCCGGGCAAAATTAAAATGACCTGAAGTTTGCATCGTGATAATTCTTTATATGGAGCGCCATCATCATCTTTTTCCGCGCGCCATAGAACCTCACATCTTCAAGCCCGTAAGGCCGTGGTGTAGCACAGAGAAAATACAAAAAAAAAAAGAGACGAAAGAAATTAATAAAAAAGAAATGATTTGTACTTCTTTCTTTTTTTATATATCAACGTCTTAAGTAAAGTCCGCATACATGGTACACCGGCAAGTGTACATGGTTAATGTACATTGCTCAGACACTCATTGGACTTGAGCTTGGACTTGAACGGAATCACTTGCTGCTGCACAGAGAGATAGACGCACACAGCGACCGGAATGTGTTAAAGCCACCGCAGTGGTAGTCGCAGCCGGAAAATAATGTTTGCTTAAGGAAGGTATTAGTGGTCGCACTTGTGGCTTTGATTGAAGCACAGCTGTTGGGTGTGGGGGGGGGGAGGGGGGGTAGGGGATATAAACCCACAGAACCCCTAGTGCGGTGATATTCTGTGAGCCAATAACGAACGATACACATATTCAAATGCCATTCACTGGGCATCCGTCCAGATTTCAATGCCAAAAGAGTGGCACGGTGCATCATCACCGTGGTAGCACCGAATGAACGAATGCAACTGTGAAATCGCTTCATGATTGGATGCATACTGAATTGTGGTTGAGGTTTGACTGCTTCGAAGTTAAGGTGATACGGAGCACGGAATGGCTGCGACTTCTTTGTTTTGTTTTGATTTTGTAAGCGCACCCGGATAATTCCATTTATTGTAGCTAATTGGCTAGTTGCCTCTTTATTGAAACATTGAGATGTTTTTATTCAAATAAATATGGTGCAGCGTCTTTGTGTTTATGGGATTGCGAGACGTTGTATTTCGTTCAAGAGTTTACTGATGGATCAGAATATCTGCTTTGAATTTTTTTAGAAGAACAGTGTAAGCATACGCGGATGACATAAGAGTGATTTATCAAAGACAGCGTTTTGGTGGAAGTGCAACGAAGGCCCCTAAATTGCAGTGATCGTAAACGAGGGCATAGTGAAATGCATGCCGTCTTCAAGAAAGTGTGCACAACATCGACGGGTTGACCAGTATGTAGGGAAGATCAGAGATTTCGTTAATCTTGGCTGGCTGAATGGAAACAGCAAACAATAACAACAGTAAAAAAAAAACAAACACAAAGTAGCAGCGTGGCTTATAAATTTTAAGGGCCAATGTTGATTTTGAATGAAACACAAATTATTTAGGAAATTATTGTCATTTCTTTTTGTTATGATAATATTGGTATGCTTCAATTATGTATGGAACAAAATATCGTCCAAATGGCCGCCGCGACCTGGGCGGCATACCTCCATCCGATGGTCCAAATTTTCGATGACACTGAGGCATAATTGAGGTTCTATGCCGTTAATGTGCAGAACTACCTAATCTTTTAGCTCTTGAATTGTTGCTGGCTTATCGACGTACACCTTTTCTTTCAAATAACCCCAAAGAAAAAAATCCAACGGTGTCAAATCACATGATCTTGGCGGCCAATTAACATCGCCACCACGTGAGATAACACGCCCATTGAATTTGTCGCGCAAAAGAGCCATTGTTTCGTTAGCTGTGTGGCAAGTGGCAATTGGCACCGTCCTGTTGAAACCACATATCGTCCACATTTATATCTTCCAATTCGGGCCATAAAAAGTTCGTTATCATTTCACGATAGCGAACACCATTCACAGTAACTACTTGACCGCAACCATTTTGGAAAAAATACGGCGCGATGATGCCGCCAGCCCATAAACCGCACCAAACATTCACTCTTTGTGGGTGCATTGGTTTTTCGACAATCACTCTTAGATAATCATTCGCCCAAATGCGGCAATTCTGCTTTTTGACGAATCCACTGAGGTGATCCACTGGTGCCTCATCACTGAAGATGATTTTCTTCGAAAATTGATCATCCACTGTTGCCATTTCTTGCCACCACTCTGACCACTGACGACGCTTGAAATAGTCAAGAGGCTTTGTTCTTGAGTCAATTGCACCTTGTAAGCGTGTAAATGCAAGTCTTTATGCATAATGTTCATCAACGACGAGCGTGAGAGGTGCAATTGTTGGGCACGACGACGAGTTGAGGTGGACGGCTCTTCAGCCACACTATCGCGAACAGCAGCAATATTTTCTGCAGAACGAGCTGTACGAGCATGCACTAGTGTTTTCACATCTCCTACAGACCCGGTTTGCTCAAATTTTTGCACGATTTTTCCAATTGTACCCACATTTGGACGATTAAATTGACCGAAAAAATCACGAAGTGCACGATATGCATTTTGATTTGAACGCTCATTTTCATAATAAGCCTAAATAACTTTAACGCGTTGCTCGATTGTGTATCTTTCCATGGTTCAAGTTGAGTTAGTTTGACATTGAGAAATGTCAAATGAAATGCAGAAAAAAAACTTAACGTTTAGGTGTGGTTCACATTTAACGTCGGCCCTTGAAATTTAACCACGCTTTATAATAAAATGTAAGTTACAACAAATAAAGAGTCTGTCACTGATCCTCGAACTAAGACCAGTCCCATTGTCTCTCTCTTTTTTTAGAACGCCTCTTCCACATGCTATTTGAGAGATAACTCGATATCCAGTTAAGAAGCATTGGCTGTATTTCGATTGACTTTAGTTTGCGTGACAGATTCTTCTACACTTCACTTAAATGATTCTTCAATATGGTTTTAATGGCTCTAAAGGTAAAGTGCTTCAGATTAATTTATGAGAATCTACCATATGTTCGCAACACATACACGTTGCTTAAGTTCGGTTTTACGAAACAAATCGTTTTGGAAAAAAGTTATTGCCACAAAGCTGTGTACGCTGCGTTTGGGTCCTTGATCACTAAAGCATTGTAAAAAAATAAATGGGTTGCGAGATTGAAGCAAATTATCAAGTTGTGTGATTTGTGAAGCGGAAAATGGCAGTACAACATGCAGTGCGTCAAAGGCAGCTACGAATACTGATGTTTTAAACTTTCACAAAGTAATTTTTCACATATGTAGTGCATATTAGTACTCAACCTTATCACTTTATAGTGGTATTTTATAGACCAACGAAATGATATTCAGCTTACCTTTACATGTAGGATGGGAAAGGGCAAAAAAAAGGATTTTATTTAGTTCAACACATGGATTCATAGAAAACATAAAGGTATTATATTGAGATCCGTAGCAAGTGACCGTCTCCAGTCGACTGCTCACTCAAATCCTCTTGCCTTGGCTTCTCCACGATTTTTAAAGTTCTTGAACCCATCAAAGACAGGACTCGTGCTGTTCACGAGAATATATTAAATCCCTAGCATAGCTCCACCAAAGCTAAAAGGGATAGAACTGACTTTCACAGATCATGCCAAATATCTAGGTTTGAGCTGGTAACGCAACATACTGGAACGCATCAGGAAAGCATCGATTTCACTCTACATATGCAAAAAATCATCTGCCCAAATGGTGAATTAAACCAAAGATTACACATTGGCTATACACTGCTATAGTACGGCCAATATTGATGTATGGCGTCCTAGTCTGGTGGACGGCACTACAAGTGAAGCAGAATCTTACCAAGATAAACAGTATACAGAGATCAGCATTCGTCTGTATAACAGGGGCACTAAGAACCACACCAACAGCCGGCCTAGAAATTATACTACATCTCCTTCCCATGGACACCTATGGCAAACTTGTGGCCACATATGCAGCCGTAAGACTAAGAAATGGCAGCCATAAGACTAAGAGAAGGCAGCCGTAAGACTAAGGAAGTGCACTAAACCCACGGAAGAGGACACAAGGTAATATTAGAAAGGACGAATGTCCCTAAGGATACAGATTATCTGACACCCTTTATGGACTTCGAAATAAAACACTAGACTTTAAACCCCACAAGAGATGAATGGGACGAAGTCAAAGTCTGTAGCCCAGTTGCATGGGAAATCTACACTGACGGGTT
This sequence comes from Eristalis pertinax, assembly GCA_907269125.1. Lineage (NCBI taxonomy): Eukaryota > Metazoa > Arthropoda > Insecta > Diptera > Syrphidae > Eristalis > Eristalis pertinax. The sequence goes on from OU026145.1 coordinate 53,765,747, forward strand.
AAAATCGGAAGAAGGCACGAGATCAGGCATCTACGCCAGCTAGCCAGAGATCTACGATGCAATCCGACTACCGAACCACTGGACACTTGCAGGATATCGAAAGCGATCTGGCCTATGCTAAATCAAGAAAGGACTGATTACCTCCCAAAGCCAGACAGGAAGGTTATTAGTAGAGTGATAGGGGTGCGAACTGGCCACTGTCTTACTGGGGCACTTGGGGCACCTTAAAAACGACTTCTGCCGAAGCTGCATGGATGCAGAAGAGGAGGAAACAATACTACACTACCTCGAAACGTGTCCTGCACTTGCGGAAACAAGAAGAAGACTACTAGGCGAGTACTACTTCAACAATCTTGAGGATCTGAGTAACATTGATCCAAAGGACTTACTACAATTTCTGAAAGCCTTTAAATGGCTATAAAAGAGGTCAGAAGAAATCACACATGGCCAACAAATCCCAAGAGGAATACAAAAATCCGAAGAGGGAATAACTGCAAGGTCAAAGGGTAAATGGGTTTTGGACACAAAGCCGAACGTGACAGCACAATGAACCGGATGGTCTAAGTGAGCATCACTTCCAAATCAGTTATACAGTCACTCTACCCACCTACCTACCTAAAGTTGTTGCGATCGTACGATAAACAGACAACATTTTAGAACCCTCCCTCGAAAGGTCAAATTGACTTAAAACACGACACTGATCAGTTCAACAGCGCGAAGGCATGGCAATATCGAATGCGGGTTAAGAAGTTGTTGATATTTTAAAGCGGTCTTTGGTCCTGTTTTCGTTAAGGCCACTTAGAGGATACGATTCTCTTATGAACTATGCAGGCTATAAAATGACAATGAGTTTCGTCCAGGTGTCTACGGATCCAACGCCTAAGATGTCCAGATCATTTAGAGCGCACGCACAACTTAGCTCCAGCCCGGAAACTATTCGACTCCGAACCAGTGGGACAAAGCTATTGAAAATGACCTTAACCAACTGTGGTGTGTGAAGTTGAAACGGCCAGCAAAATATCGAAGAGACGATTCATGCAGGTCCTCTCCGACATGTAGCGCCTCAAAATGGAGGCAAATAAGAATAAAACCATTAGCGTAACTCAGAGAAAATAATACCTGATGGCTGGCTTGGCAGAGGTGCCGCCCACATTCGTAAAGTAGCTTCAACTATCGCACAAAAAGGTGTACAAAACTGGAGAAGTTTATTAGCCGAACTGTAAGAAAAAAGCCACCCGTTTTTTTATTGCTGCCAAGCACGAAGTGGGTACATTTAAAGAGAATCCAGTTTCGTACATAATCTTATTTGGCCAACATTCCTTAATATTAGTGTAAAGAGCATGGTGGATGGACCTGAGCCAAATTTGTACAGCTCTTTAAATCATTCTCACATGAGTGGTAGATAGGGTTCCCTGACGACCTTACGGCCGCGGCACACTTAGTCCAACTTGTTGGATTCATTATGCCCTCAATAGAGGTGTTGTGAGCCATAAGACCTTATCCCTCAAGCTACCCAGTTCCATATATGAGTCTCAAGAGGACTATGTTTAATTTCTCCGGCTCTAGAAGGAAGTGTTGGCCAAGGAATTACCTTATTTTATTTGCTAGGGCTAGGCATTCACAGAGCAGATGTTGGACAGAATCTATATCTTACTCATCTCTGGAGCTTCTGCAGAATTCGTACCTATGGTACAATGGCCGGCAAGGAGTCCTATAAGCACTCGCATTTCCTTGATGATGATCTCTTCTTGCTTAAAGTCGGCCATAGAATGGATGAGTGGAAGGAACTGGCTCGGATCAGCGATGTTTGAAGCAGTTTTCTGACGGGTATACACTCTCCCCATTGTCAAGGACTCGAAAGAGGTGGAGCAGTGAAATTGTACTTATCGGGAAGTAAACCCAGTCACTAAGGGTAGGAGTCTACAAGCCAAACCAATATGCCACGACAATATTCCTCGAGACTCCATGTTATGCCCTCCACTTGGCTCTGCTTGACGGGCTTGTGTCCGGTCCGGAGACTTTGTTTGAAATGATTGTACTACCCGCAATGACTTGTTCTCGATCACCAAAGTTTCGGTCTAACTCTGCTCTGGGGGAAAGCAGTTTTGATGGATGTGTTCCAATCGACATGACTGAGGCTCCGTACTGGCTCCAATGAGTTCTGGAACGCTTTTTTGTATACCCCTTACACTTCACGACTGTGTATTCTCCCCCATTCCCCTTCACGTTTCTCTTTGGTGAAGCTTCTGTCTTGCTATAAGATTACATCGTTGATGAGTGGCGGATCAAAATGTTCATCGAAGGTAACTGAGTTCCTCCTGCAATGAAGCCAATCTGAATATTCCATAACCACGTCGAAGATACCAACTAAAGCGTTATATTAAGGTGCAAAAACTAAAAGCGAGTGTGTAAATTTTGAATCACATTTTGTTGATATTTGTGGCTAACAAGCTTCCATGAGCATAATCCCATAACTAACTCCATAATCAAGATAGTTATTATTAATGACAATTTGATGACACATTAAGAGAAATTTAATAGCAAAGAGTACAACAAAGAAGAGAATCTATTCATGTAGATACTCATGCCCCTATTTGCCGTGTATTTATCAAATTCATGCAAGACTGACTGTCTGACTGGTCGTGAAGACAATGTTGACAGTATAAACACAAGGAAACGGAAATGAGTGGAATCGAGGTAGAAGATGAGGTGGGAACTTTGTAAACAAAAAAAATTCCGCAATGTTATGTATGGAATGTATGCATACTCTTCGGGTGAGGAAAAGTATTTTGTTGGAAAGAGAAGTGGAGTATTTGCTACTTTGGCTGGACCACACACTTTCGAACTAGAGTCTGTATTTGGACATGTTTTATGGACGTTGCCACTATGAATAGACATTCTTACTTTAAACACCTTGACTACCTTATGATGTTGGACCTTTACTTGATGCACCACTATCTAGTAGCTGAGGCAAACAATGTGAGGCTCAAAATAAATGCATCAAAAACTAAATCCGCTTCCAACAACCGCGCCCAACTGAACATTGCCGGACAGGAAGCCGATAGAGTTGACTGCGTTCTATATTTAGGAAGTGTGGTCTTCGCTGTAGAATAGGGAAGGCTAAAGCTCCATTCGGAATGCTATCAACGATCTGGGAAAGCCTGACAACCAAACTGTGACTGGAATCGGTGCTGGGTGTAGTACTTGAAATGGACACCATTACCACACGAAAGCAGCAATCTGTGGTAAACATATGTTGAAGAAGCACCCTTAGCAACGACTAAGAACCATCACGACGAAGAAAGTGGCAGTGGATTGGTCATACCCTACTGCGCGAAGACAACCCCTTTACGAAGTCCGCCATGCCAAGCTGATACTAGCTTACCCAGACAGGTAGAATGGCGAGCGGATGCCCTCGTCAAACGTAGCGCAGGACAGTTGAAGAGGAAACGATTTCCTTAGGAATGAGTTGAAGACAAAGCTCCAATGCGTTGCAGAACTCCAAACTAGATGGCGCGCAGACGTGTTTGATGCCCTTTATCAACCGAGGAGTTAAAGGACTTAAGTAAGTAAGTAACTAGGAGTAAAATATTGCTTATCCCACAGGGATTCTTATACGACTCGACTCTAGAAACGTAATTTTTAATAGATTTTCGACACACATGTGGGAAGAACTCGGCTATATCATGACGATCATTCGTTTTCAAAGCTTCAAGACGCAGCGGATTGTGTGCATAGACTTGGACATCATATTTGTCAACGCATCACAAACGTAACTTCAACGGCGACAAATCAGACTTTCTTCTGGTCAGAATCTGCCATCAAGGCTGTTGCATATTCCGTCATAACCTCAAACCTGAAAGTTAAAAGTTACCCTTACCTGGGTTCTATGGTATGAAACATGTTTGGTAATGAGAAATACGAAGAAATGATCAAATAAGGAGCCGCGCTGAGATGGAGTACGTTAGATGTGTTCCCTCTCTATCATGCTTTTCTCTGCAACCAATCATCTCCTAGGTATACATACAATAAGGTCAACTAATCGCAAGGCATGACATACCTTATTACAAGACAGATTCGGCAAATACTCGTCCTTAAACGTTCCTTATTTTTTTATTTAGTTCGAGAGCTTACACATTAAGATATAATATCTTTTACAAAACATTGTGATAAGCTATTCAAAATTACAGAGAATGTTAGTTACAATAGACGGTTTTATGTGAAGGGTGGTTAAATTTTAAGGGCCGATGTTGAATGTGAACCACACCTAAACGTCAAGTTTTTTTCTGCATTTCTTTTGACATTTCTCAATTTTTTTTTGAACAATGAAAAGATACACAATCGAGCAACGCGTTAAAGTTATTCAGGCTTATTATGAAAATGGGCGTTCAAATCAAAATGCATATCGTGCTCTTTGTGATTTTTTCGCTCAATTTAATCGTCCAAATGTGCGTACAATCGGAAAAATCGTGCAAAATTTGAGCAAACCGGGTCTGTAGGAGATGTGAAAACACCAGTGCATGCTCGTACAGCTCATACAGCTCGTACTGCAGAAAATATTGCTGCTGTTCGCGACAGTGTGGCTGAAGTCGCTCCGTATTTTTTCCAAAATGGTGGCGGTCAGGTAGTTACTGTGAATGGTGTTCGCTAAGGTGAAATGATAACGAACTTTTTATGGCCCGAATTGGAAGATATGAATGTAGTTTCAACAGGACGGTGCCACTTGCCACACAACTAACGAAACAATGGCTATTTGCGCGACAAATTCAATGGCCGTGTTATCTCACGTGGTGGTGATGTCAATTGGCAGCCAAGATCATGTGACTTGACACCGTTGGATTTTTTTCTTTGAAGTTATTTGAAAGAAAAGGTGTACGTCGATAAGCTAGCAACAATTCAAGAGCTAAAGGATGAGATAATTCGGCACATTAACGGCATAGAACCTCAATTATGCCTCAGTGTCATCGAAAATTTGTACCATCGGATGGAGGTATGCCGCCCAGGTCGCGGCGGCCATTTGGACGATATTTTGTTCCATACATAATTGAAGCATACCAATATTATCATAACAAAAAGAAATGACAATAATTTCCTAAATAATTTGTGTTTCATTCAAAATCAACATCGGCCCTTAAAATTGAACCACTCTTTACAATGTATTTTTAGAGTAATTCAATGTAGATGGATGTGTTTTTAATTGATTTTTAAATCGTATATTATTTATTTATTATTTTCTATTTCAATGATGTTGCGTGGGAAGTCATTCCACAGTCGAGTGGTGGTAACAAAGAATTGGCGTTCAGAGTTAAGATGAGAAAAGCGCGATAACAGTATTTGCCTGGTCCTATTAGATGCACAAAACGTAATTCGATTAAATAGGTTTTGAGGTTGACGTGTGTGTATGATGTTACGCAACGTTATGAACTTTAGAGAACTATCAAATGAGAGACCATTGATGCGTTTGGAGAAATCAGAAATGTGGTCATAGCGACGGCGGCTAAAAATATAGCGAGCAGCATTATTATATGCGACATTAAGCTTACGTCTACTAAATTCATCACATTTTCCGTAAGTTACCTCAGATCCGTAAGTAAGAATAGTTGTAATGAGAGTCTTGACTAATAGAGATTGGGTTGCTAATTAAAGCCCATAGGGAGCGGAGGACCCCATGTGCAACTTTTTATGTGATCATGCCAGGTTAGAGTTAAGTTAAAAATCATATCAAGGTTTTTGCCAGTGTCAACGTATTTAATAGGACTATTGTTATTAGAGATCGAAGATAGCAGGAATGTATTTACGGGCTTTCTAGATATAACAATACATTTAGATTTCTTGGGATTAATAAGACGTAGATTCTGACTCGCCCACTTGAAAATTTTATCCAGATTGAAGTTTATGTGATTGATGCACTGGCCTGCAGATTCAGGAGAACAGCTAAGGTGTAATTGAGTGTCATCGGTGTACATTTCCACTAAGCAATGCGAAAGAATGGACGGTAATTCATTAACATATAAAGAAAATAGAAGAGGGCCTAGACTAGATCTCTGAGGTACGCCACACGCATTGGGAAGAAAATCCGACAGGGAATTTTCAGTGAAAACCGCTTGTTGACGATCAGTCAAATATGAGGATATTAGACGGATTGCGGAATCTGAAAAGTTGTACATCCTGGATAATTTGTCGCATAGAATGGAGTGATTAACAGTGTCGAACGCCTTGGAGAAATCCAGAAGTATCAGGAAGGAAAGATGGTACCTATATCAAGCTTTTGCCTAATGTCATCGACAACTCCAAGCAGAGCCGTCGTGCAACTATGCTTAGGACGGAACCCAGACTGCTTAGAGGTTAAAAGATTGTGTTGGTGAAGAAACCTATTTATTTTTTTTTGCATGATTCCTCGAGAGGAAAGAAAGTAAAGCAATTTGGCGAAATTCGGTACACTATGGATTCTTTGGCACTGGTATTATCTTCGACAACTTCCAGACTGAAGGAAAAACGCTTGTTGTGAGGATTTGATTGAAAATGTGAGTAATATGGGGAAAGAGTACGGGAAACATAATTTTTAGGAACTTGGGATGGATTATATCCACTCCAACTGCGTTGGATTTAATTGAAAGCAAGCTCTCAACTACGTCAACCTGCAGGATATGAGAAAAAGCGAAAGATTCGTTAGGAGGAGGTAGAACGTGTGAAGTAGTGTTATAATTTGGAGCGAGGGATCCATCGCTAGAGGGTTGGGATACGAAAATCCTGTTTAGCTCATTTCCGTCGGCGTTAGTTGGATGTCTGCTGCTTTGTTTTCCCACCCCAATCTCCTTAAGATGCTTCCATAGCTGTTTTCCGGTTGACCAAGGACATAACCGTTTTGAGTAAAATTGAATTTTGGCCGCCCGTATTTTGCAAACAACTATATTACGAAGTGTTCCACTTTGAAGCGCTTCCATTTGATATATGCTTGTCGCGTTTTTGCATTAGGCGACGAATATCAGAGGTCAACCAGGAGTTGTGGTTAGGCTTCGTTCGTATGGGTACGTGACTCTCAAATAAAGGGTGATTTTTTAAAAGCTATAGGAAAGTTTTTCAAAAGAAAAAACACATCAAATTCAGAAAAATGCATGAAATCTTTATTTGAATCGATATTACGGTCCATATAATTTAATGTTTGAAGATTATTTCATGCAAATGTTGACCTTGACTGCGCCTCAAATGGTCCATCCGCTTAGTCCAATTTTGGCATACTCTTTCCAACATTTCGGCCGGTATCTCACGAATAAATGCTTCAATGTGGTCTTCCAATGCGTCGATTGAAGCGGGCTTGTCTGTATAGACATGAGCTTTAACATTGCCCCACAAAAAATAGTCTAAAGGCGTTAAATCGCACGATCAATTGACCGGTCCCGAACGTGAAATAAAATGTTCACCGAACTCGCCCCTCAATATAAGCTGTGGCATGTGGCACCGTCTTGTTGAAACCACATGTCATACAAGTCAAGCTCTTGCATTTTGGGCAAAAAAAAAGTTGGATATAATCTCATGGTAGCGCTCACCATTCACAGTTACGTTACGATTCGCATCATCTTTGAAGAAGTACCGTCCAATGATGCCACCAGCCCATAAACCGCACCAAACTGTGACTTTTTCTGGATGCATTGGTAGCTCTTGCAATGCTTCTGGCTGATATTCACTCCAAAATCGACAATTCTGCTTATTTACGTACCCATTGAGCCAAAAATGAGCCTCGATTAAACTGACCATAAAATGGAAGAAGCGCGCGATGAACTTTCTGCACGCATTTTGATAATAAAATTCAATAATTTACATGCGTTGTTCGTTTGTAAGACGATTCATGGTTAAATTATAGACCAAACTGAAGATGTTTGACAGTGAAACAGAACACGAAACGTGAGTCAGCTGTTTAAACCAGTGTTGCCAAAAAGATAATAGCTAAAAAATCACCCTTTAGTTCAACCAGTTTCGACTGTAAGTACTCGACTTGTAGATTTGGTGACCCGCATGTCACTTATTTGTTCTTACTAAGTAGATCGCCACCCTAGAAATTAGCGTGAGCGGTAAATTTTTTCAAAAAATTAACCAAGCTAAATAATATCAAAGTATGGCAGCTAAATCACTTCGTAGCAACCACGTGTTATGACAATGGACCAATAATTGCCCAAGCATGACTGCTCTCTGCAGGCAGACACACGAAACTCACCCAACTTAACCTTCTCTGTAAGATCATTGACTTCAATTACTGTCACCATTGTTAGTGGCCGCACGGCAGCTTGTTTTCTTGCAACATCAAGTGTTTCGGGCGAATCATACCAACATTCATATAGCACTGGAGTTAATTGTTACCCGTAACAGCTTCTGGATGAACTGTTTCCTTTTATTCCACAAATAACGTTTTTCCATTTTCAATGACTACATCGTCCTCAGGCTCACCCCACTCCTTCAATCGACGTCCTAATCTTCTTTCCTCGAAACTCGCCTCTCATACTACGATTCCCAGAAAGCTCTATGACCCTACACATGCGGTGTCCACTCCAACGCCCGATCGAAAGCAGCAGGTGACACAGAGTGGTTTATGAAATCTACTTTCAACGACATTAGATTTCCGATAAGCCCAGCTTTAGAGGGGTTCCCAATCGCCCAATAAAAACAATAAAGCCTCGGTAAAAAAAAATCAACAAGCTTCAGCATTACCTTCACTTTGTGGCGCTCAAGGTGTTAATGATCCCCGCTTGTGTAATTTCCACACAAAAATAAACTTAGCTCTGCTAAGCAATATGATTCTTTGTAAACTCCGGCAGACTCAACAAAAAAAAAACGAACAAACAAAAATAGACTCAAAGAAAAGAAAAGTACCCCCAAAGTGCCCCAAAACACAAAAGTGTCCACATTTAGTTTTGAAGTGATGACATAATAATAATGGCGAGCTAATTAGATACCAGTTCTGAAGAAACTTCGTCAATTTCACGCATGTGACAGCTGTCTTGTGCTCGACTCCGAAAGAAGTGACAACCGTTCGAAGTAGCGGCCACAGTGAACACGACTGAAATGTGGATCAATTATTAAATGGCCTTTAACCGTTATGTTTGAACGAGAAAGTCGTTTAAACAAACACTCTCGACAGGAGTACTCAGTGAAATGACATGCAAAACGAGCTCCATTACTTTCTCTGTCCGAAAAAAAACAAACACGCAAACACAAAAAGAGTTTGTTAATCCTCTTTGGCACGTTCTGAAAACAATAATTGTTACATGTGATATATACTTTTTTGTGAGAGGTCATTCTTGTACATTTTACATGTACCTTGCATTTGGACCAGTCTTCCTCTGTCATGTATAATTGGCTTGCATATCAGAAGTGAATTGAACACGCGAACATATCCCGTGTTGACATGCTGACGCATGAAATTATGTTTCTCACTTGTTCGAATTCACCACGAATCTCAGTTCGGTGGCGCAGAAGTGTGATTTCTCCGAATTTTCGATGATAACCTTTTTTCCGCACTTCAAGCCGCTGAAGGTGGTGAAGCCCGCGGCAACGTTCTAAAGTGTTTTACAACGTGTCAAAGTTAAGAACGCAAACAAACGCTTGTCGCTTGTGTAATCAGAAGCCGTCAGGTGAAATGGATTAGCCGTGGGCTAGCTCTTAAAAGCACGCCTTGAATATCGTCGGTGTGAAGTGGCTGAGCTGGGGATTGGGAAAAACAAAATATAGACTCATGGACTCATGGAATTTGTGGATAGAATATCTTGAGAAGGGTCTAATTATTTGCCAATCAATCTCCGGTGTTTCTTAAGTATCTAATTAGGTTGTCACATCAGCAGTCCCTTCGCATAGGAATGGTGGGAGCTGTCCGAATCCAGGCGGTTCAGCTTGGCAACTTAAACAATGTTGGCATAATATTTACACTTTGGCAGAATTGAAAGCGCCTACCTGACCCATTATCTACTGCTGCTGGCCATTATAATTGCCACTAACATTAATGTAACCCACTTCGACAAGCCGAGACCTACTCTATGCGAATCAAAAGCGGGACAATAACAGACCCAGTGCCGCTATGCTAGTTAGGCGCTGTGCCATTGCCAATTATAGTTTGTCTTTGCCACTAAATGACTTCGTTTGAAAATGCCTATTGGTTTTAAGTATCGGTGTGAGTTGAGTTGCATAGAATGAATAGATTTCCGGTTTATTTTTATTCCGATGTAACCAACGAAAGTGTTTAATTATCTTTGTTTAGCAAGTTTCTTCTTGCTTCTCGAGGAAACGAGGAATGGAAATTCGGAGTGCCCTGGAAATGCTTTTTTTTTTTGCATATTGTGACCTGAAAATTTGTGGGAATGTGCCAAAAGTGAAGACAAATTAGAACTTGTTCAGTTGTCTTGACGGTTTTTGTGAAAGATTAAGTACGGTCATCCTAACACCAATGATACCAATAGAGATGGTGAGAAATTAAAATAAACCAAAATTTGACAACCACTTCAAGTTGAGTCTCAAAAAGGCCTGCTTTCGACTTCGTCGCATCTGCCCGCTTCTGCGAAGACAACAAACTGGATTAAGCCGGAAGACTTGTGGTGGCCCGTGGCGTTGTGGGTATGTGCGTCGACTCCTACGCACTTGGACCTACCTGTCTAGGTTCGATTCCTGGCACGACAAGAAATACACGGCCCCACCTCTTTTGAGTCACTGACAATGCTCAAGGAGTATAACTGTCTAGAAAAAGCTTCTCAAATTGGCTGTTCGGAGTCGGCATAAGACTGTATGTCCCTTACGCTCGTGATAGAACAATAGCACGCACAATACGAGTGGTTGCTGAGAAGCTAGGCCCTGGCCCTCTACGGGCTGTAGCGCCACCCATAGTAGTAGTAGTAAGCCGGAAGACTAAGTTGCTACTCTATGAGCAATTCATTACCACGGGCTGACCTATAACAATTACCGTCAGAAGTACCCCAGCAACAGGAGACTTCACGAAGAAGTCCGAGTGGTGAGACTGTGACCAGTGGCAATTCCTCGACATCGGTAATCATCTAAACATGGTTATCATGGATCTGAGAAGTTTGACTTTCGGACAACAAGTCCCATCTGCTAAGCAACGAGCAGACATTTCGAAGAACATTGTACATCGGTCGGGTCCCTATTGTTGAGCCAACACATTTTCCAGAGCTCGTTAATATGACAGTTACAAGCTCAAAAATAAAGGATTTTGTGTACGGTGCCCTATCTTAATCATAGAGGCAGACAGAATAACACCACAGTAGGTGGCTAGTCTTGGATGTTGTGGCATCCTACTGGTGGTAACCATTCAGTTGCGATAGCTTGGCCGTCTGGTGACACGGATGATCAGGAAAACTCCTGAGATCCGCTTGGGTTTCAGCGTGATCGATTGAGGTTGGCCCTCAAGTGGGAGCGTCGTGGTGGCTGAGTTTTTATACACAAGTTGTAGGGAGAAGTAGAAATTATACACGCATGTCTGCGAGTTAATCACGACTATTGAGGGTCGGATTATGATCCAAATCTTTGTGTAGTTGCAAAAAGCAAACGGGTGCTGGTCCGAAAGTGCAGCAAAGATTTTAGAAGGTGAAGAAAAATCTCCATAAACATTATTTCAAAGTTGGTATTCCTGCTTAAAGCGTCTGGTCCTAGGAGTAAAAGACCTCGTGACATAACCCTTTCGGTAGGCGATCACGTTAATCAATTACACTCTTATGTTTTCAGAGGCAGTCGAATGAGTCGAAACTTAGAAACCAAACACCAGAAGTGAGCGTGCGCCGCAGAACTGATTGTTTTTTTGAACATATATGTTGAGTGCAGTATGCTCCTGAAATGACAGCAGCGCGGAAAATCGCTGTGTCTTTAAGCATAAAAAGGGTGGTTAAATTTTAAAGGCCGATGTTGATTTTTAATAAAACACAACGTATTTAGGAAATTATTGTCATTTCTTTTTATTATGATAATATTGGTATGGTTCATTTATGTATGGAACAAAATATCGGCAAAATGGCAGCCGCGACCTCGGCGCACCTCCATCCGATGGTCCAAATTTTCGATGACGCTGAAGCATAATGGAAGTTCTATGCCGTTAATGTGCCGAATTATCTCATCCTTTAGCTCTTGAATTGTTGCTGGCTAATCGACGTACACCTTTTCTTTCAAATAATCCCAAAGAAAAAAATTCAAAAGTGATAAATCACATGATCTTGGCGGCCAATTGACATCTCCGCCACCTGAGATAACACGGCCATTGAATTTGTCGTGCAAAAGAGCCATTGCTTCGTTAGCTGTGTGGCAAGTGGCACCGTCCTGTTGAAACCACATATCGTCCACATTCATATCTTCCAATTCGGGCCATAAAAAGTTCGTTATCATTTCACGATAGCGAATACCATTCACAGTAATTGCCTGACCGGCCTCATTTTGGGAAAAAAATACGGCCCGATGATGCCGCCAGCCCATAAACCCACCAAACAGCCACTCTTTGTGGGTGCATTGGTTTTTCGACAATCACTCTTGGATTATCATTCGCCCAAATGCGGCAATTCTGCTTATTGACGAATCCACTGAGGTGATCCACTGGTGCCTCATCACTGAAGATGATTTTCTTCGAAAATTGATCATCCACTGTTGCCATTTCTTGCCACCATTCTGACCATTGACGACGCTTGAAATGGTCAAGAGGCTTTAGTTCTTGAGTCAATTGCACCTTGTAAGCGTGTAAATGCAAGTCTCTATGCATAATGTTCATCAACGACGAGCGTGAGAGGTGCAATTGTTGGGCACGACGACGAGTTGAGGTGGACTGCTCTTCAGCCACACTATCGCGAACAGCAGCAATATTTTCTACAGTACGAGCTGTACGAGCATGCACTAGTGTTTTCACATCTCCTACAGACCCGGTTTGCTCAAATTTTTGCTGATTTTTCAGAATGTACGCATATTTGGACGATTAAATTGAGTGATGAAATCACAAAGTGCACGATATGCATTTTGATTTGAACACCCATTTTCATAATAAGCCGGAATAACTTTAACGCGTTGCTCGATTGTGTATCTTTCCATGGTTCAAATTAAGTAAGTCTGAAATTGAGAAATGTCAAAGGAAAAAAACTTGAAGTTTAGGTGTGGTTCACATTCAACATCGACCTTTACAATTTAACCACCCCTTACAATAACCAGAGAATCTCTATGCAAGACCTTGATAGTCCCAGTTCTGCTGTATGGACAGCACGGACATTATGCAGACGAAGAGATTCTTGGTCGCTTCGAGAGGAAAATACTTCGAATTATATTCTGGCGCAGAAGGAATGTGGAGGAGAAGACTGAACGACGAAATCTACGAGCTGTACAACGACATCAACCTTGTCAAACGAATTCGAATGTCTCGACTCCGTTGGGTACTTAATGCGGACCGAATGGACCGAGGGTCTACGTGATATAGGAAGCTCACGTTTCTGATGGTGTACCCAGCTGGAAAAGGACTTCAATTAGCTGGATGTACGAAACAGGAGGCGCCTAGTTAGAGGAGAATGTTGACTGATGCTCAAGTCCCCCCCTAACTAGGGGGTCTTAACTTTAATTTTATGAGGGAGATCCACAATAAAAGTCTGGGCGATAGGATTTGATGTTTATATTTGGTAAGAAATCCATTATTTTTGTACGAAATTTAAGGCTGCATTTACTATAGTAAAAATGGTTCCGAAATATGCGCGGTTTTGCTGGATTATTTGGTGCCGTTTTGATGGTCTTATTTCACAAGGTTCTCTTGAAGTGAACTTTTCATCAGCAAAAGCGTTCGCCATGGACAGGAACAGGCGGTAATAACTTGTTGGATGCATAAGGACCTCCCAACCAAGCTCTCGGAGGAAGCTCGGAGAAGATGGAACACAATTCCTATTCTACGGGCCAAGGCTGGCCGCTTCTGAGGGATTGCATCCTTCAGACGGTCCAATTATTGACACTACAAGTCCTAATCAAGTGTTTTGATCAGCTCATAGTGGATAATTCCCCGCCAATTCCACCAAACACACAGTAAGACCTTGTCGTAAGTGATGCACTTTTCCTAACCACTCACCATCTGCTTCAAAAATGGACCGATGTTATTGCGATTCAGCTGTTGAAACTGTGCGCAGATTCAAAATCGGTCCATGAGGTTCATTGGCGTCGTATTCGTACTCACTTGCAACCTTAAAGAATTAAACAAAGCAAGACTTCAGATGATTCGATGATTAACGATACAAGGTAATCTAGGCAGCAATTCACTCCATTTTACTTGTCTAAAATTGTATCTTGCGATATTCTTTTCCTGGTAATCACGCACGCAATACAAGATGAACTCCCCCCGATGCTGGTGCAGGAAGAACAGTTTTTTTTAATTGGAGGCGCTAGCTATTTCCTCTTCATTTCATTTACTTACACACCGTGGTGGATTTTTTCCTTTTTTTACCAATGTTTTAATTAATGTCATCAACGATGTCTAAGGCACTTATAAGAAACACCTTTAACTTCAGACCTGTTCACCACTCATGTGAGTAATCCACATCCAACTGTCTGCTTGATGTGTTTTCGCGTGACAGTTAATGGATCCAAAGCAAACCAGAAGAAGCCGCAAAATGATACCATGAACTAATGCATAAAATGCATGCGACCAAGTCAGACCGCACATGCATACAATGTCATTATGGGACAGAATACAGCTGCTTTTCATTGTTTTCGGAGGATAAGTACACCCTTGGACGAGACACGTAATCTATAAGTTTAACATATAACCAAAGCCAATGCGCTTCACAATCGACATCATAAACGAGCAATAAACACAAGCGCTGATGGCAGTAACTCAGAGAGCCAACCGATGTATGCAGTAAACTCTAAACGAAGCCAATGGCTAATCAGCTCAGGAAGTTAATTGGACCAAGGATTGGCTGAACATGAAGTCGGCATTCCATTAGAATTCCATCATGTGTCGTGACTAAGTGCATGTTTGTTAAGGCGGTTCCGGACGCCCCTTGAAGATCTCTTAATGAGGAATTAATTCGAACTGGCCGAGCTGAACGGAGTGGATCTCAGCGATGATGAGCGCCTTGAGTGCAGAATGGCTCTTTTTATTATGATATAAGTAGATATGTAAATGGGCAGAAACTAGAAGCTGGAGGCAGTTTGGAATGTTGCACATTTGTTTTCGTGTTATGCGGCTGTCGCCAACTAAGTGGTGCGTGGACTGAACTAATCCCAGGAATATGGGGTCTAAGTCTAAGCAGACAAACCGTAGACACGATTTTGTAACCAAAGCAGGATGTCTTATCAGATTACGACACGTCCTGGACTGACTGCTTCTATTGAAGCTTAAGTTAGAGATGCAAGCACTGACATGCAGTCATTGCAGGACATCCCGTCTTAATTTCTACGTAGGGTATATAATTTATGTTCAGACATTAATGCTTACAATGGTTGTTTAATTGCCAGTTCATTGATTGTATCGATAAATAATTATTGAAAAAATATCGTTATCCAAATGTCGTCCATCTTGAATATTGCCTCATCATCATCATCATCATCTTCTGACCCGCATGATCCACTAAAGGGGTCGAGGGGGTAAACCACGCACGAGAGATCGCCAGGCAACTCGATCCTCCGCGATCGACTCTAACTCATCAGAAAGAATGCCCAAGCGTAACCCGGCTTGGTCCAACCACCTCGTCCTGGGTCTGCCAAGCGGTCGCATACCTGATGGAATCGCATTCAACGCCCGCCTCGGAAGTCGTGATGATGGGGACATTCGTGCCACGTGATCAAACCACCGAAGCATAGCAAATGCAAGATCCAAAATGCAAGAGCTTGACTTGCATGACATGTGGTTTCAACAAGACGGTGCCACATGCCACACAGCACGCGCAGCAATGGACTTATTGAGGGGCGAGTTCGGCGAACATTTTATTTCATGTTCGGGACCGGTCAATTGGCCGCCTAGATCGTGCGATTTAACGCCTCTAGACTATTTTTTGTGGGGCAATGTTAAAGCTCATGTCTATACAGACAAGCCCGCTTCAATCAACGCATTGGAAGACCACATTGAAGCATTTATTCGTGAGATACCGGCCGAAATGTTGGAAAGAGTATGCCAAAATTGGACTAAGCGGATGGACCATTTGAGGCGCAGTCAAGGTCAACATTTGCATGAAATAATCTGCAAACATTAAATTATATGGACCGTACTATCGATTCAAATAAAGATTTCATGCATTTTTCACAATTTTATGTGTTTTTTTTTGAAAAACTTTCCTATAGCTTTTAAAAAATCACACTTTATTATTGGAAGATAGGTCGTGGCTAGCAATCCTATCAAAATAAAACCACTGCAAATATCCACCGAACTTCGCCTTGTTATTACAAGTTCGACGACTGTCTTAGATACATCGACCCCTTAAACTTCTCATCTGACGTTGAACGGATCTCTGTTAATCTTTACAGATGTTACAAATGCGGAAGACATCGATTAAGTCTCTGAATAATGTCAAAATGTAACTGTCTTTTGACGAGATGACTGAGCATTTCAACATTCATTTCAAGTGGATGCCAGGAATCTGCGACATACTAGCAGATGGCCTCGACAGGGGCGGCACCACCTTCCATCTCCAGATCACCCGAGCGAGCCATCACTTCCCTGTCCTACCTTCTGGTACACTTACTTACTTACTTATCTGGCCGGCGACCCATGGAGGGTCCGAGCATCGTTGACGGTCCTGGGCACGCTGCTTCCAGTCATGAAGACCAAGCTGTCTTGCATCCGCGATTACTTGGTCTTTATACCGGAGATTCCTTTCCTTCTCGAACCAGTAGGCTCGGATTCAAAGACCCTCTTCGCTGGAGCATTGTTGTCCATGCGCTCGATGTGGCCGAGCCAGTGCAGTCGACGGATTTTTGCCTTCCGGACTACATCCACATCCTGGTGCAGCTCGTAGAGTTCGCCGTTATGTGTTCTCCTCCATTCGCCTTCCTCGCAGACGAGACCATATATCCGACGCAGAATTTTTCTTTCGAAGTTACCAAGAATCAGCCCAAAATTTTAGCTTAGCGTCCAGCTTGAAGAGTTTTGTAGAGCATGATTTTGGTCCTTCGAGTCAGGAACCTTTCTTGCTCGACCAGCTCTATTCGCCTTTTCTTCAATCGCCGAAGCTTCCACTGTGGCACGTTGGGTACGCGCGACGATGTCGATGTTTACTGTGTAACCCAACAGTTGAACTGCCTTGAAGAAGATAGTGCCTAGATGCTGGCATTAACTGCGAAAAATGAGCTTAAGCTTAAGTAAACATGATAGGTATTTAGAGAAAATGAAAAAATTGGGACTTTCTCTCTGGAAAATTGGCTAGAAATGAATGAATACACACATTTTGCTAAAAAAACAATTTTTAGCAATCCGACGATTGATAACGTAGATGTCAAAAGGTTGTTGATACCCACCACAGATATCTTTGTATCAGCGTTCACCAAAATTCACATAAATTAAGTAAAAAGAAAAGCAGCACCTCTTACCAAGTTGCCTTACGTTGATCGTTATCAAACCTATTTGTCCAGATACACTCAACAGCAGAGCCATTGACTCTGGCTAACAAACATTCCAAACGACCAGAACGAATGGATAAAACCTAATTATCCAGTCATATGGTTGTAAAAAAAAGAAACCTCTTAAAAGTTTTAGATTTCCCTTAAACACTTCCCATTGTTCCGCACAGACCAAGAAACCAAGAAACCAAGAAAATACCTTAGGAATTGCAAAATTAGATTATCTTCTTAGATTTCTAAGTATACCAGCATGCGAGAAGATCCATCATTCCCACACTGTCCACTGCTCCAGAATTAAAAAAGTAACGAGCAACGACTCCCATAAATTACAATCATCCAAATGGGTATTTTCACTTAACTTTATAGCCGTCCAGTGTTGTCGGCCGTCCGCCGACCGCCGACCGCCGACCGGTGTTGATGTTCCCTCATTTGCACGGTTGTTACGTTGGCTCTGCGGGCAGTAGGAACTTGTAAAAACTATGTCAACAACTCGGCGCGATCCCCATTTCTCGCCGTCGCCGGTGACATCCAATTTAACAAAAAAAAAAAAAATCCATCACAGCTACTCCTGCTTAATTCAGGTGCATCAAATATAATTTACTCGCGGTTGGAGTAATTAATCTGCCAAGTTAAACTTCAAGTTTTACAGCGGCATTATCCGCGGTTGAGGAACGTCCCATTCCCCTGGGGATATTTTTTTCAGATTTTTCCGATGACGCCGCCAGCTGGGGTGATAACTCACGAATGATCAACAGGTCTTTATCGAATCGAGCACTCAGAATGTATGGGATTCCGTGGCTGGTCAGGGCGCTATCGATTTACAGCCGTATCACGGTAGAACCAGTTTGCGTTTGTACGCGCTTCCATTCTTGGCACTTACGCGTGAAGAATCGACGTTATGACTACACGCCAGCAAAATCAAGAGCCAGGGGAAAAGCGTGTGAAGAGTAGGTCAGTTAATTGGAGGATTTGTCATTGCTAATCGAATTACGTGGCTGATTTATTAGCATTTACCTCCGTATTGCGATGATGGGATATTTCACCTCACTCCGTGGACAATGAACATGCTCACACTCGTGGATATTGTAATTATAAAACCCGAATGTGCGTCATTAGTTCCTGATGGTGAGTGTTGCACTGACCTCTTGGTATTAGTGGCTTCCAGGAAATTCGCTTTGTCCTGTCAGATTAGTCCGTTGATGATTCCTATGTTTGGTGCGAGCTTATTGCTTATTTAATTAAATGCATGCGTTGATGATGTGATTGAGACGGGACTCGACTCATGTGGTGGGGCAATTAACTAAGCGTTCACACTTGCTTGTTTTAATGTGATCAATTATGAGGTAATGGCCTTACATCTTTCTAATCCTATTTAACACACGAGGATTAACGTCATGATATTCACATGTTTTGCATTTACTGAAACGTAGAGTCATCTAATTTATGGTCAGAGTTCGACATCCTATCACGCATCAAACCGACATTCCAGCAGGGACTGTACACGTTCAGTTAAGGTGTAATATGGACCGTTTTATAATCGCTGAACGTGTTAGGGAGCTACTCGTAAGTGGATAGTATGCCATGTTGGCCCTTTAGCCGTGACCCACTCAAACCAACTTGTTGGGTCCATTGTACCATTGGGTGGTTTATGCCTGAAACACAATAGTGCGTTGCTGCGTTGCGTTCTCTTTCAACGCAGGCAATCCAATTGACTACGCCCAACATGGAACTAGTAGTAATTAGTACTAGATGAATTACATCGAATTATGACAGATCTCTGGCGGGAAGGAATTTGTATTGAAAATTCAAATTTGGTGGAAATAAAAATTTGTTAAAGTATACATATATCCAATTATTAATTTCGGTTGCAATTAATAGTGAAATATCAAGAAAAAGTATGTCAGTTTTGTTATAAGTGCTTGTCAAGTCCTCTGAAGTGATAGTTTACTTGAAATCGCGTAATGAAAAATATAAAAATATTTTAATATACATATGTGTATGAATGTACGAATTTTCAGCTGCATTTCACTTCACTGAATTTGTTTTAATTAATTTGCTAACAAATTATCAATATAACACATCATATTGTTCACCATTCATATAATATTTTTTTTGAAGAATCACAGAAGGAAAACTGGTGGTTTATTGCATTTTTTAAAATAGTCTCTAGTCTAATTTGCGCGCGCTCAAGGGATTGCTAATACCCTTAAGTGTCCGGGGTCAAGACACAGCACGGGCCGAAGGTATAGAGGGAGAAAGGGAGAGGAGGTACCTGTGCACATTGGTCTTAAATATCTGCGGATTGTAGTCTGTGGGAAATATAGGGCTGGGAAGAGTATTCCAAATTCGCGTAGTACGGCTGAAGAACGAGTCTCTAAATTTAACTGTGCGTCCGAAAGTAGGCTTAAGGGTAAACTGATGAGCATTCCTGGCGAGACGAGTATTGCGGGTGAATTCATGGAGAGGAGGAATGCAGTTGGCTAGCTCACTTGACCATCGTTTGTTGAAATAGCGATAAAATACGGACAAAGAAGAAACGGTACGTCGATGTTCGAGCGAGTCTAATGACTTTGCGACATTGTTGTCTCCTATAAGTTTTATCGCTCGCTTTTGGATTCTATCTAGTAGGTGCAATGTGGTCTTTTAGCACCAGACCAGATATGAGCGTTGTACTCAAGCTTGGGGCGGATATACGCCTTATAAATGAAAGCCAAATCAGAGGGGGTGAAATATTTCTTGCATCGATTAAGGAAACCTATACATTTCGCAGCATTTTTGGCGACCTAAAATATGTGATCGTTCCAACTAAGTGTTGTGTTGATACACATACCAAGGATGGTAAGCTTTCCGGTTTCATCGACACAAGCGCCATTCATGGATAATGGCTGATTAACGAGGGTTCGCTTGAGTGACAGCAGACAGCATTGAGTTTTTGAAGCATTGAATTCCACTCTTCTGTCAAGATCGGAATTCAATGTGCTTAACATACGCTGCCGTTCCAATTCTACGGCCGAAGGGCAGGGTCGTGAGTCTCGGAACGAATATTAAAAGCTGAGGGTGCTGTCATCAGCGAAGGAATGGATTGGATTGGACTTGTCAATCACGTAATACCAAACATGGGCAAATGCACTCGACATTCAACCATTATCTGGAATTGAAAATATTACTCTTCTACTTAATTTCACGTTTTTAAATCACCACCACATTTCAAAATTTCTATTAAAATCCCTTCCCGCCAGTGAACTGTTAAAATTAGATGTAATTCATCTAGTACCACAAATTTCCGCCAGATGTTTGCTGGGACAAGTCACCATGGCGACCTACGTCAGTACCAAATAAGAGCGATGAGAGGATCGTAAAACGTAAGACCATCGCATGTCATTATCGAACATGTTGGACAATTTTTGACAGATTGGTGCGATGATAAACAGCTGACTACATATATTTTAACGACAAAATCAATTTGAATTCGGACCAAGGAGGAAGTTTCGAATGTTGAAAAAATAAGATCTGAACCGTAAGTCTATTGCAATATTAAATATGCTTACTATATTATAAAAATGACTTATTTTCAGATGTCGTTTGAAGAAAACCTAATAAATCTTATGAGAGAGGAGCCGTTTTTATACAAGACACAAAGTCCCGTGCGCATAAAAACGTTCTAAAAAGGGACTCTAAGTGGGACGAAATTTCCAAAGAGCTAAACAAGACAGGTAATTTATCAAATAGATAACACATGTACAGTTGTGTTCAAAATAATAGTAGTGACTGTTTGGTGCGGTTTATGCGCTGGTGGCATAATCGGGCCGTATTTTTTCCAAAATAAGGCCGGTCAGGCAGTTACTGTGAATGGTGTTCGCTATCGTGAAATAATAACGAACTTTTTATGGCCCGAATTGGAAGATATGAATATGGACGATATGTGGTTTCAACAGGACGGTACCACTTGCCACACAGCTAACGAAACAATGGCTCTTTTGCGCGACAAATTCAATGGCCGTGTTATCTCACGTGGTGGCGATGTCAATGGCCGCCAAGATCATGTGATTTGACACCGTTGGATTTTTTTCTTTGGGGTTATTTGAAAGAAAATGTGTACGTCGATAAGCTAGCAACAATTCAAGAGCTAAAGGATGAGATAATACGGCACATTAACGGCATAGAACCTCAATTATACTTCAGCGTCATCGAAAATTTGGACCATCGGATGGAGATGTGCCGCCATATATTTTGTTCCATACGTAATTGAACCATATGATAATATATCATACTAAAAAGAAATGACAATAATTTCCTAAATAATTTGTTTTATTCAAAATCAACATCGGCCCTTAAAATTTAACCACCCTTTATAAAGGCATCAGCGAGAAAACTGTTGAAAGTCCCATACGAAATATCCACGCCAACACTTGTTTCAGTACTCCTTGCGATAAGTATCTATAAGTAAGTATCACTTGATATAAACTAAAGTAAATGAAGTAATACTGTAGAATGCTTGCAGAAGCACGAAAAACAATCTAGCAGTGGGTGCAATTGGTTTCCTCCATGAAGAGAGGCTCAATCATCACTCGAAGTACTTCAAACGTTTGTGGCGACATTCTTGTTATTTTGATGAAATGTTCGGGATCTTCTCCATCATTTGTTTGAAGTTTGTAGAGCAGAATCCATCTGTATCTCTGCAAAGATTCAGCTCACGAACCCACCACCTTCTTTCTGATTGATACATAATTTGTTGTTGTCTGCCAAATTAGCAACAAAACGCAGTTTCTTAATTTTTTTTAGCTTTATTATCATTCATTTTCCGTAATTAATGAAATTTTTTGATTTGACATTTCACAAATGAAAACAGCTGACACAATATTTTTCATCTGATATTTGAGAGAGAGAGGGAACAGCTGATTATCGCCTCCGTAACATTGAAGTCGAACGCAGCAACGCACTATTGTGTTTCAGGCATTACTGTCATGAGACCTACTTTAGCTCGAAAACAACCCGGATACGCAAATGAATCACAAACAATTTTAGGAAACTTTTCCACTTAGGTCTTCTAGCTCTACGAAGAAGTGTTTACCCAGGAACCCCTTTTCTTTGCTACGGCTGGACAGTCGCAGAGCAGATGGTGGATTTATTATATTTCTTCTTCTTATCGAATTCTATGCTACGGCTTTTCTTGTCGCTTGGCTATCAGAAAAAATTGTTATCGATTTGCCGCTTACGTTGTGACTTTTCAGCGCCAGTGCTGCCTCATGTATTGCAGCCACTTCAGCTTGAAAAACTCTGCAGTCGTCTCTTAGTGCCAGGGATTCGAAGAAATCACAGAAGACCCCTGCCCCTGTACCTGCGATCGTCTTTGAGCCTCTACTTCTCTTACCAATTTTTCCTGCCATTATATCCGGTCCGGAAAGCGCTGATTGAAGCTCGTCACCGTGGCTAGGGTTGGTGGTAAATTGTCTGTTTGACATATATTTTTTGCTGTTGTATTTTTCGTTTGTATGACAGCGTGACCGTATAGTTTCTCGCCCCTGTTTTGCTCGGATTGACGTTCATTTCTCTGGTCTACGTCCAGTTGTTAACTAACACTAGTCCATAACTGAGACCCTTACTCAGGGTTGAAGGAAACTTCACTGAAATTAGGATTGCCACATCGTCCGCGTATACGGCTACTGTGAACCCTTCTCTCTCCAGCGTTTTTGTAATTTCGTCAACCACTAGGATACATAGAAGAAGTGAGGGGACGCCTCTCTGTTCACCTCCCTGATACAGTATAGGTCACCTAGGGATGACGTGATCATTCGTGATCACAGCATCAGTCCGATCCAGTGGCAGAGCTCTGCATCGACTCCTGCTGCAAGAAGACTCATCTAAATCGCGTCGTTAGTAACGTTGTTAAAACTGTGAAAACTCATTGCGAATGTGTCCAATTTTAAGTGCAACAAAGCCAGCCGAAATCTATCTAGTTCCCCATTTGGTATTAGTAGGCATTGTAGGTTAGCTCACATGCAACTTCAGCTACAAACCTTGCAAGCCCTTCCCGGCAACTGGAGAACCTCGTTTCCGTTTTCGTAAATGATCGATGAAGAAAACTTACATACGAGACGTCACCGAGATGACTGAACTAGATTTTGTAGGTCTACGGAAAATGTGGACTCATGTGGTCTAAAGCACCAGAGACCCACTCAGGAAGCACACTCAAGTGAAAGGAATCCAGAAAAGTTACATTGAAGTCAGACAGGCAGAAAGAGATCGTCCTACTTGTTAAATTTTTCTTCGACTAATCGTGTTCTATGCAACCAGTATGTGAGGATTCCTGCACAGCAAGAAAAACAGCAATAAGACATATTTTGTTAGAATATTGAGTGAAGTCTACAGGTGGACAGGCAACGTTTGCAGATGTTTGTTACCGTAACAAGTGTGCAAATAGTACTGCAGAGAACAAAAAGAATTCAGTATAAAATTAAGGTTTTAATAAGACTAACGTGGTCGCTTCCATGGTGCGATTTACACGGTGACCAGATAAGAACGATAAGAAAATAAATTTAAATAAAATAACAACGGAGTGAGATAAAACATTGATTCTGGCTTTATTTTGAAGCTACTTCCATGTCATTATTGGGTATATAACTTAATTCGTGCGGCTTGCTAAGAGATGGCGTAGCTTGTATTATTCCATTGGAACATGCGTTGGATAGCTACTATCATTGTACGTCATTTCAGTACATGTCATTCATTTGAAGCGTAAAGAACAATACATTTTTTTAATCAAATATGTCAAACTTTGTGCCTGGAAAAGTGTTTTTGCGGGGAGTTCTTCTTCATTACTTTAATATGAAGAAAACTGCTGCCGAAAGTAATCGTATTTTGGTGGAAGATTATGGTGAACATGCGGTAGCTGAGCGAACATGCCAAAAGTGGTTTGCACGTGTTAAAAGTGGTGATTTTGGCTTGAACGGCCTGGGTAGCCAAAAAAGTTTGATATTTATCTTCAATGCGGTAGCTGAGCGAAATGACTGGAAGCGTTACTCTATGAAGATTGTTGCCAAACACAAGAAGAGCTCGCAGAATCTGTGGGTGTCACTCAACCAGCCATTTCAAAACGTTTAAAAGCAGCTGGATATATTCAAAAGCAAGGAAATTGGGTTTCTACATGAACTGAAGCCGAGAAACGTCGAAAGGCGGTTTTGCATGCTGCTAGAACACCACAAAAGGAAGTCATTTTTGCATAGGATTGTTACTGGTGATGAAAAATGGATCCATTACGACAACCCCAAGCGCAAAAAATCATATGTGAAACCCGGTCAACCAGCCAAATCAACAGCAAAGCCGGATATCCATGGCGCGAAGGTAATGCTCTGTATTTGGTGGGATCAGAAGGGTGTGCTGTATTGTGAGCTGCTAAAACCGGGCGAAACCATCAATGGACAACACAAGTAGTAGTAGCCGAAAAACGCCCGGAATATGCGACCAGACACGAGGCAATCATTTTCCATCATGACAACGCTCGACCCCTCGTTGCTATTCCGGTTGAGAACTCTTTGGAGTACAGTGGATGGACCTTGCCCCTTCTGACTACCATTTGTTCCGGTCGATGCAGAACGCCCTCACTGAAATACGGTTCACATCGGAGCTGAATAACAAAAATTGGCTTGATTCATTCATTCTCGGCGCAGTTCTTTTGGGATGGGATCCACAAATTGCCAGAAAGATGGGCAATACTTTGAATAATACTATTGTACATATTTTTCTTAATTAAACGTTCAGATTTTGAGAAAAAAAACCGCTGTGTCAAAACTGACCCAGCTTGACCAATTCTACAGGAAAGCTCAGCATTACTCCTTCCATCACTCGTGAAAAGGACCCCGAGATACTTAAACTTCTCCACCTGCTTCAATGGGACTCCACATGCAGACTGCATTGAACAGGCGTTCTGGAAATGACCATAACCTCCGATTTGTCCACGTTAACCCTCATTCCAGCATCAGCACATACGGCCACAAACCTATCGAGTGCGCGCTGGAGTTCCGTCTGGGAGGATGTGAGGTTAACCAAGTCATCTGCAAAAAGAAGATGACTTACCCTCAACTCTCCCAATGTGAAACATTCCTCACCTCGGCTGCGCTGCAACATTCAGTCCATACATACAATGAAAAGAAGAGGTGACGAGACACACCCTTGGCAAAGTCCAACGCCGACGGTGAAAGGTGTTGATTTAGCACCGTTTACCCGAACACAGCTGCTACAGATTGTGTATAGAGACTGAATGGCCCTCAGAAGAGGACCATCAATCCCATACTCCTGCAGGACACTCCAGAGTTTACCTCGAGGGACTCGGTCATATGCCTTTTCCAAATCTACAAAACAACTGTAGATGGGTTTGACATACTCCCAAGCCTGCTCAAGTACCATTCTTAGAGTGAAAAGCTGGTCGGTTGTACTTCTGCCGGAACGAAAGCCGCACTGTTCATCCCCCATCCTGGGCTCGACCATAGCTCTAGAACGCGTTTCCAACACCTTAGCATAGACTTTCCCGGGAATACATAAAAGAGATATGTCCCTGTAGTTGGAGCAATCTCTTTTGTCCACCCTCATATATATTTTATATATGACGTAAAGTAAAGAAGGTTGGATGTGCTATTAAGCATAAGGAAACGTTTAAAATCTATAAACAAACCTACATCATGGACCATACAGAACGTTTGTTCAACAGGTTACATTCCCTATGAAATCTTTTTTGGCGAGATTTAACAAATGTTCACGAAACGAACACTTCTTTCTTCTAAGTAAATACATTGAACGACTTGGCAGTACACAAGACTTAGGTGATGTGAGTAAGCCCAGCGATGCAAAAAGATCTCAGGGAACGCCATTCTTGCTCTTATTTTTTTTTATTAAAAAATATTATTTTACAGATTTTATTGGGCTATCTCTATAATTTTTGGGCCCGAACTGTTCCTATTTGTATTATGTTTCAAATTTCATTAAATATACTGGTTTCTATGTTACTTACAGACTTTTCTACAACGATTCTTTATAATGGAACCACTGTGTGGCTAATTGATGACATTGCCGCTGAACCAGAAATGAATCCGGATTTATTGGTCATCATTTCCTTGACCGGCGGCTATATTTTCGTCATTTCGCACCAATCTCTGCCTGGTTGGTGGGTTAAGGTTCAAAAGAGCCTAGTCGCGCTCGAACTTTTCCACGATACGACGAATTGCACCGACCGACCTCACGACGTAATTCGCGTTGCTTATTTACAACTGAACCGGAATTTTGATAATATTTTTCAATAATTCCCTCACGTTTGGTAAGTTTAAAATGGTGCACGATAAAATGAAAAGCCTCATAGAATATTTTCACAGTTGGGTGCCTCTGATTGCTTTGAAAGCTGCTGAAACATAACAGCTGGAAAAACTATCATTACTATCTGGTCAGCCTTTATATCAGCGGTCTTTTATGTTTCCGCGGCGCTGAGAAACAAGATATCCTCTGCGAGGCATTAGTCAAAAATATCGACAAAAATAAAAAAAACAATGTTTATGGTGCTGAAGGAAGGAAACGTGGCCAAGGACTCAATAACGACATGCATAGAACCACCAGTTGTCAAAATAACGCGCAACAGACAGAATGACAACGCAAAAATGGGCCGTGTAACACCGGCCTTTCCAGATGACCACGAATCAAATGCGCACCTTTATAGAAATAAGCTGTCCAGTTTTAGCCCAGAAAAAAAATACAAAGTTGAGAGAAAGAATGTAATTACTGGCAAGAAAAAAAAAACGTATTTCCATCTGCCATCCATCCGCAACTGGGCCAAGCAGCAGTGAACTAGTTTTCTCCCCATTACTCAGTCGGCGCCAGCGAAACACACCCTGGTCTTGAAATTGAAACAATTTTCTCTTTCTCTTCAGAATTTGACTAATCGATCATATTTTTATTGATGAAGAGTGCCCCGTGCCCCATGTTAAACACCTCACAGTAACCGATTTCATTTGAATACCCGACAAGTACATAATATGAGAGAAAATAAATAGCTTTTCCAAATGTTTGGTCATATAATTCGATGCATACTTAGGGGATGTGGGGATAGTAAGAAGCATGCACTGACTCTTGGAGTACTCGTAGGTGTTGTTAAAAACTTTTAAACTTGATGTTGTGACTTACAAAAGCTTTTTTGCAAAAATAATTGTATAGAGTTCATTTCGGAGCAGAACTCTCCTAAATTTCTCAGACGAGAGTATCAGCAGGAACAAAAACAACAAGCTACACATAAAAGTGGAAGACTTTTGCCCCCGCCCTTGGGCTCAACGTGGACTTGCTACCTTATGAGTTGGACCCGTAGACTACACCATAGACAAAGTAAAGAAAATGAAGTCACGACTCAGCCAGGCCTTCCCCTGCAATGAATTTTTCTTGGGACGGTCTGGTTGTTGCTCATGAGCGCGTTGGCGCAACGCATGTTTTCGTCGGCCACCCATATATGCACATCCATTTATGCTTTTTTTCCTTTTTTCGCATGCCTACCGAATTGCTCGACCTTGGGTTACGACTGGGATCGTGGATAAATGTACAGGTATATGTGTACGAATATGCGTACTCATACATCTCATACGTCTGATTTCAGATGATTTTTTTTTACTTGGCTGGCACTGGAACCCTGCCTAAGCGACGTTTGGGCAAAGGTTGGTTCTGGACAACAACAATTTACAGGGAACAACAGGTCATTGGTTTCAGTTGATCGCAGAAAGGGTTTTTTGATATGCGCGATTGTGTAGTTTTGCACTTGTTGTGCTCACCGGATTGGTGTCAAATTCAACATTTCGAGAAAGAAAGTAGCTTAGGTTATGTAATCAATACACCAGGCTTCATCAAAATCCGTTCATTCGTTTTCATTTGTTTCCATATGAATAGGTATTTGTTGTCTGCGGTAGAAACTCGAATAACTAGATTGATTGATTTTTAAAAGTGGGTCTACTGACTTATTATTTTAAGCTTGGGATGGAGATTGTAACTCTTTTCAAAGGCAGTCATTCTTGCACTTTCCCAAGCACTGTACTTCCTTAATAAAAGAAGCATTATAATAATAATATAATAATATGGGTGGCGCTACAGCCCGTAGAGAGCCAGGGCCTAGCTTCTCAGCAACCACTCATGTTGTGCGTGCTATTGTTCTATCACGAGGAGAAGGGACCTACTCCGAACGGCCAAAGTTGAGAAGCTTTTTCTGGACAGTTATACTCTTTGATCATTGTCAGTGACTCGAAAGAGGTGGGGCCGCGAAAAAGTATTTCCTGTCGTACCTAGGAATCGAACCTAGACATATAGGTTGTATACCCAAAACACCACGGGCCACCCAAACAAGCATTATGTAATCTAATATTTGCATGTGATGACGTTTGCAAACATTTTCACCCGCGAACCAAAAGAAAAACTTTCAAATTTGTTTAGTTTTAACAACACAGGCTTCCACAATCTTAGCCCTAATATTGCTGATGTGAGGCTGACTTAACACAATACCTTTGAAAATGCTTAGGTGCGATCATTCCGCCGAAGTCTGAACTTTTGGAAAACATTTTATGAAACAGGAATATTTCAGAATGATTTTGCAATTTTATTGTTTCTCCTTCGCCTGCTCTCTTCTAATTTCAGCCTCACAAGACCTGCAATTAATTTTGGCAAATTGTTTTAACTCTGCATCACCAATAAAATACCGAAGAGATACAGATTGATCTAGAAAATTTCAACTCCGTCGGATGCAGTCCAGCCTTTGTATTCTGTTAATACAGGTCTAAAAACATAACCGCAGGTGCACAAAGGTCGTAGGTACGCCTACATGGGCGTACACCGCTGGTACACACTGGACTGCATTTGAAGACATCGGAATTTTATACCAAAAAGCCGAAAAACGCATAGTTTTCGAGATATTCGCGATTTTCCATTTCGATGCATCTTCTCGGCTACTTTTCTCAGCTCCTGGTGGGAGCAGCAAAAAAAATGTTGGCAGGGTTGGCATGGTCGATGCCGTTTTCCGTTGCCTTTTGCTAATCCCACGCCCTGATTAGTGCATGGCGTGACTCCCCCCCCCACCTCCATAGCGGCACACGAGGCCACTGATGGCTTGCTCGTAATTCCTTCGGGCTGAGCCCGACCGGCTGCCGAGCGGGACAGGCCGGCCACCAGATGGTCGCACGCTGCCACCATTCAGGCCTGGCTCCAAATGCGGCCCAGGCACACCAGGGTAGGCATTATCCGAGGCCAATCTTTTTCTGGGTGTCATGAGGGGAGGTTTGCGCTTCGTTAGCCAGATTTGGGCTGTATGAAAATAAACTCGTACACCCCAAACCTGTTGCCCGCCCCCCACCACGAGGTCAGCTGCCGGGGGGCCTGAGGGTTAACGTGGACAAATCGGAGGTTATGGTCATTTCCAGAACGCCTGTTCAATGCACTCTGCATGTTAGTGGAGTCCCATTGAAGCAGGTGGAGAAGTTTAAGTATCTCGGGGTCTTTTTCACGTGTGATGGAAGAAGTAATGCTGAGCTTTCCTGTAGGATTGGTCAAGCTGGGTCAGTTTTGACACAGCTTGGTAGTTCTGTAATCAGAAATGCCGAGCTTGGTGTCAAAGCCAAGTTAGCGGTTTTCAACTCAGAATTTGTTCCAACTCTCACCTATGGTCATGAAATTTGGGTAATGTCCGAAAGAATACGATCGCGAGTGCAAGCTGCTGAGATGAGATTTCTTCGTGCTGTTGTGGGAATTACTCGCCGGGATAGGGTGAGAAACACGGCAGTGCGCTAGGAACTCAACATTGAGCAGCTGCTTCTTCGAACGGAAAGGGCTATGCTTCGGTGGTTTGGTCACGTGGCACGAATGTCCCCATCATCACGACTTCCGATGCGGGCGTTGAATGCGATTCCATCAGGCAGGCGACCGCTTGGCAGACCCAGGACGAGGTGGTTGGACCAAGTCCAAAAACTCGCCGGGTTACGCTTGGGCATTGCTCCTGATGAGTTGGAGTCGATGGTGGAGGATCGAGTTGCCTGGAGATCTCTCGTGAGTGGCTTACCACCGCGACCTCTTTAGTGGATCATGCGGGTCAGAAGATGATGATGGTTGGGCATGGTTCTAACATATGTGCTTTTGTACACCTCTGGTGATCGGTTCTCACGTGTACCAATCGAATCAGACACACTGGAGTGCATTTGAAGACATCGGAATTTTCCACTAAAAATCGTATAGTCGGCATGGTCAAATTTGAGGTTTTTCCGTTCCTACCGTTGACTTACGTACGACTTCCATACACTTTTGGAGATGTTTGGACATCGCTGTCACTATCCGTTTGCCGCCAACCTATAACCTATTACCTGCTGCTTATCCGTAACAAGATCAAAATTCAAAGAATTCATATCTTTTTTATCTTTTAAATAAACAGAATGAAAATCAACCAAATTTTGTTTAAACAAACAACGAAGTAGCTGACAGTACCAAAGAAAGATTTTCCAGTCCCTCGTTGAGGTTACGGCTCTCTTGCACCTGACCGTAAACGATAAAAGTCAACATCAGCTAAGGCTCAAGACATGACTATACTGACGAAAAATAAGAGGAGAATAAGCATGCAACCCAAGCAGAGGGATTGGGATAATTATTGG
The DNA here is from genome assembly GCA_907269125.1 of Eristalis pertinax. Lineage (NCBI taxonomy): Eukaryota > Metazoa > Arthropoda > Insecta > Diptera > Syrphidae > Eristalis > Eristalis pertinax. The sequence goes on from OU026145.1 coordinate 53,796,952, forward strand.
ACTTGTAGTAAGTGCGAGGCCTCCGCTTTCAGGTTATTGCCCTGGAGTCAATCTTATTGAAAGCTTCCGCGATGTCTACCGAAGCAGAATGCTTGAGTTCCTTGTGTTTCTTATACCAGCGAATGAAGGACTGTCTCTATGGATTTGCGCTCGTTGTAAGCAAGCTGTTAGGTGGGAAGTTCTTTCTAAGGCGACAATCACCCCGATTACGAAAGTCGTTCAACGACTTATGTCGAAACGCCTCTGTGATGTCGGTATTACGATTGTCGATAAAGTAAATAAATACTTGTTGAATCTTTAAGAAACTTATTACTTTATTCACAATTATACATGGCAGACAGTAAGCTTTTGATGGCAGTTTTGGAATGTGTGTGGAACAATAGCTCGCTCGTAATACCGATTCTTAAACTCCTGTAAAGTGACTCGACTCTCAAAACGCCTTGTGTCGTTCAAGTGAAACGACTTTCGTAATCGGGGTGAATATGTCTAATGGGTTTGTCAATCAGCTTCTCAAATGTTTTTAGGAGAAACGAAGACTGATTGGTCGCAAATCGAACTGTTAAGTTTTACGGCCGAGCAATCTGCCTTGGTGAAAATTTTCCCCCAGGTGAAAATTTTCTCGGCTACTAATAGTTTGTCGTCTCGAAGTTTAATATTAATTTTCGGTTGTTTTGTGCGAAGAAATTTCATTAGGGGTATTAACTTGGCCTTTCGTTGGCGTACATTGTGCGGTGTATCTTTGTGTATTCTAATTTTTGTGTTTCATAATTAGCTCGCATTCTTATGTACCTCAATCGCAGAGCTTCTGGATTTCATTTTTACAATGAAAGTTGCAGTACTTTGACCTTGTTTGCTAATAGCATATGCTGTTTCGACGTGGGTGTCTGCATGGTCTTTGCGCAGCAGAACTTCGCTTTATCTATTAAGTCTGTGTTTGAATCTGCCGTGCCGGAAGGTGTACGACGACGTTGGCTTCGGTGCTTTTCTGCATTAGTTTGTCGACCTGTGCCTCAAGGAGTTTGTTACGAGCTTCTAGGTGCATAACTTTTTCGGAAACCTGGTTTAAGTTTGATTTCAGCTCTGTTAGTTCGCAATACAGCAGCTGAAAGTCCGACTTCGACACAAGCTATTTCGTGAGTTCTCTGTTCTTTTCGTCCAGAATCTCTCTTAATATCTCTACACTGATGCCCGATGTATTCTCCGCAGTCATGTCACTTGTGTTTGTAGATCGCCTTTTCTCAAAATTAAATTGATCAAGGGAAGTCTCTTGCAGTCCTCTTTTGTTCATTAATTGACCTTCGTGAAAAGAAGTATTAACTCCTAAGACTTACTCGAGTTATACTTTTAATGGAAAAAATGTATCCTTAAGCACACTAAACAGCACAACTTCGCTATTATCTATTTTTTTTTTAAACGCTAATTTACTATTTCTTCTGGATAGATCTTCTAGTTGGATACCACTTTGACAGATGCGAAATGTCAATCTGCCTTGGATATGAAGACTGCGGTGAATTCCGCCAGAGTTAAGGTACTTTCCTAGATTCTTACCAACTAGGAAGGAATAAGGTCGTTAAGCTTTTGTAGATCTGCAGTGAAGATGGCATTTGGTCCGGCCAGACGACATTTGGTCCGCCATTGACGTCGTCCATACCCAAATATGTATGTAATTACTTGCTCATCATGCCACTATTCTTGACTGAGGTCGTTCTCCACTTGAGTCGAAGAATCCTCGGCCTAAACCATGTACAAAAGTACATGCGCTCTATAAGGCCCAGAGTTAAATCCATAAACGCATGGCATGTTGCTGCAAAGCTCATACAGTTCATCATTGAATCTTCTCCAAACGCGATCAGACAACAGATTGAAGGTTCTCTTGAGATATATCTCAGCGCCATAGAGCAGGACAGGGACTGGGTGTTACATGAAGCCAGTTTAGTACTTCGAGAGAGCTCTTTACAACTCAGTTCCCTCTTGAGCCCAAAGACAGTGAACAGTGATTGGCAAGAGTTATTCTCCGTTTAATCTCGGTACTGATGGCATTTGTACTTACTTCGGAGCCGAAGTAGAAGAAGTACTTGGCCACCTCTATAGCCTATGGTGACGTTGTGGCCAAGTCGACGATGGAGTGTGAACTTCCATACACTTCGTTAGGCCCTCATTTACCGTTAAATTAATTTTGTCAATTTAAAAATTATCATTTGACGTGACTAGCAATGGGAATTGCAATACTCTTCTGTAGAATTAAAAAAAGAAACCGAGGAGCGACTTATCACAGCCATCAAATGAAGTTGAATTCAAAAGTCCTGAAGGGCTCGGAACCAAGACACAGCAGAAGTACAGAGGGTATAGAGGGAAACGGGGATAGGAAGCCGGCATTCGGTCCGGCCAGACCTGTGCACTTTGGTCCACTTACACACTTATCAGGCCGACGACTCGCGGAGGGTCCGAGCCTGAGCAATTGCTGCCTTCCATCGTTGACGGTCCTGGGCACGCTGCTTCCAGTCATCAAGACCAAGTTGTCTTGTATCCGCCATTACCTGGTCTTTATACCGGAGATTCGGTCTTCCTCTCCTTCTCGAACCAGTAGGCTCGGATTCAAAGACCCTCTTTGCTGGAGCATTGTTGTCCATGCGTTCGATGCGGCCGAGCCAGTGCAGTCGACGGATTTTTGCCTTCCGGACTACATCCACATCCTGGTACAGCTCGTAGAATTCGCGGTCCCCTCCATTCGCCTTCATCGCAGACGGGACCATATATCCGACTTAGAACTTGTCTTTCGAAAGTACCAAGAATCAGCTCTACAGTTTTGCTTAGCTTCCAGCTTTCGGCTGCATACAGTAGGACTGGCAAAATAAGATAGGAGTCAGGAGTTTTGAACCGAAGTAGCACCGGTTGCCAAGGGCGATTCTACGACGGATCTCCACTTTGTTGAGTTCACGTTTGCCCCGAGGTAGACAAACTCCTTCACTAGCTCGAAATTGTAGCTGTCGATCGTGAAATTTTCTCCAAGGTCGTGTGTAACGGAACGTTTTTTGGTCGACAGCATATATTTCGTTTTGTCCTTATTGACCTTGAGACGAGTTCGTTTCGCCTGTTCTTCAATCGCCGTAAAAGACTCCACTACGGCACGTTGAGAACGCCGACGATGTCGACGTCATCTGCGTACCGACTTGCAGAAGATAGTGCCTTCCGTGTTTATAGCTGCCCTTCTCTTCTCCAGTACCAGATTGAAGAAATCACACGACAGCGCATCTCCTTGAAGAAATATAGTGCAAGTTTCAAACGGCTTGGAAAGCCTTGGGCCGAACTGTATGGTGCATCGAGTATGTGTTAGCGTGGTGCGACACAACCGGATCAGTTTTCCCGGGATCCCGAATTCGGCAATCGCATCGAATAGCTCCTTGCGATGAATGCTGTCGTATGCGGCTTTGAAATCGATGAAAAGGTGGTGCGTATCGATTTGAAACTCACTGGTCTTCTCCAGGATTTGGCTTACTGTGAACATTTGGTCTATAGTCGAGTTGCAGGACCGGAAGCCGCACTGGTACGTGCCGATTAGTGCGGTGCAAAACGGCTTTAGACGTGCACACAGTACGCTGGACAGGATCTTGTAGGCGACGTTGAGCAGGGATATACCTCTACAGTTGTTGCAAGAGGTAAGATCGCCTTTTTGGTGGATGGGCTATATGGAGCTGATATTCCAGTCGTCGGTCATGCTTTCGTCTTCGCAAATTCTACAGATGATCTGGTGCATGATCCCCACCAGAACATCGCCACCGGACTTGAAGAGCTCTGATGGTGGGCCACCTGAGCATGCGGCTTTGTTGTTCTTCAGCCTTTTAATGGCTGTGCCGACTTCTTCAAAGCTAGGTGAGAGGACTACTTCATCGACTGGAGATGGGATTTCTTGATTCTCATCACTCTCCCCTGGTCAGGCCCATTAAGCAGTTTTTGGAAGTGCTGCTTAAACACATCCCCTATTCCCTGCGGATCAGTAACAAGGCTACCCTCACGATTTCGAAGAGCCTGGGTGCCTTTCCTAAAGCCTGAAGCCAGGCTCATTATTTCTTGTCCTATCCAGCGTATTTCCTGGATCGCAGTAATATCCGCCTTGTACTGCGTGAGGATCTTTTCCTGGAGTGTAGAGTGTTCTTACGTTCCAGGAGCACACTCGCAAATCGTTGTCCTTTTACGCGCCTTGTCGTCGTTGTTTCGATTCCGAGGCGTCGAATGTTTCTTATCATTTCATCTCATCTCAGCTCTTAGGCAGTCTCTACCCTATTTGCCGATATAACCGACTCGTTTTTGAATTTGTCATTATTTTTATTTTTATTTTAGGAGAACGTTGAATCTTCAACAAGCAAATCAGACAATTCCACCGCATCAGCAGATTCTCCACTTCTATTCTCGAGCGTTATACAAGCTGCTACAAAGCCAGAAAATGAGGGCGCCGTCAAGGAAAGCACGGATGCAAAGAGTTTAACAGAAGTTGCCCGTGAATACGAGTCCAGCTTGGCTTTTTTATAAAAGGCCCGTATTTTTTGTCGAACTCTAGACTCATCGACTTGAGCGACTCATCCTTGAGCTGGGAGCTTGCAAGAGACCTTTTCTTCAGGCGTAGAAGCTTCTTCTCCTCCCGTCTTCTAGTCCGGTACTCTTCTCGCGCTGTTCTAGTTATCCGTTGCAGCGGTTTTTGGTATGCCTCGTCGGTTGCAATGAATATCGAACGTTCCTGACTAAGCCGCCTATTTGGGATTTTAGTATACACGAATGAACACTCCGAAAAAACTCTTAATTGATGCTGATCAGGCTGGTATGCTTAATAAAAGTATTTCATACTTCGCTATTCCCGTATGTTGTCTAGATGCTAGACTCCAACCTCCATTTTCACGGTTCACCATCATCGTCGTTAACACCCGTTTTTATCTTTTTGCATTCAATGTTTCCACATTCATCACATAGAGCTCCAATTCGTACGTTCTAAACTTAATAAAGTAAGCCTCTCTTTAGTTGCCTGTTGCCTCTTTGCCCATTAAGTCATGTATGAATTTCACAAGCTCAACCAAACTGACGTTAAATTGACAAATCAACTACTTTCTGACACTTAGCGGAACGCCTGCTACATTTTGTTACGTATACTACATTAACTACTTCAATGATGTGGCAGACGTTATAAATGACATTTCTGCCATCTCTGGTGGCAAAGGATCCCAGGCGAATTAACCCACCCCACATCATCTAGAGGAATCTGCGAAATGAGGAAAGGAACAAAAAAAAAAAAAAACTCAGAGGCCTCTCATATCTCTTCAATGTGTTTATATTTAGGAAGATTTTTTTAAGGGGGCAAGGGAAACAGTTTCCGGATTTTGTTGTATTCACTTACATCTCACAAATAATTGTTTTAAATATAGTTTAAAGTTTTAAAATTCCCTTTCGATTTCGTTTCCGTTATTCATAGATCGTTTTTAATGAAATACAAACCAACTATATATATATAGATATCTGCTTTCTCTTTTATTTTAAATCTGTTGTTCTTTTTTCCACGTTTTTTTTATTTTTTACTTTTTTATTTTATTTTTTATTTTTTGTTCATTTTACTGCGAGGATTTTAAAATATTTTGTAATTTAATCGGACTCAGCAGCCGCAGCAGCAGTGGCAACAAACGACTTCTTGGGACTCGGTTCGCTCTCCCCATCAGCATCGGGGAGTGCGCTCTCGGATGGTGCTGGAACAGCGGCGGCGGCTGCAACGTCACATTTGTCGGCGGTACCATTGTTATCGTCGTTGCTGACATCGCAGTCGACTGTTGTAACTGGATGCAAGAGTTTGATCTTTTCAATTCGGCTCACTAACGACTTGTGCAAATTGCTGATGTCAGCGGGCCGTGACATAACCAGGAACACTTTGATTTGTCCAGTATTGTCCATGGCAGTTAAGCGCATAGATTTTTGACTGGGACGTTCAGCAACCATACCAGTCCATACCTGTATCAAAATGTTACTTTAACTCAATTAATGAGGGATTGAATTTACCTTTGTATTAACTAGCAAGCGTAAATTGCCAGATGTGCGGAATACAACTCTGGAGCAATCTCTTTGAGTTTTTGAGTCATTTAACCTTAGACTACCACGTCCCCTCTCCTCCCAGTTACTGTTTACGAATGCAAATAGCTTGCAACTTATCTGCAATTCGAAATATGTATGCATTTTTATTTGTTTGGTTTTAAAGAAAATAAGTAGCTTACATCTACAATATTAACTTCATCCTCTTCGCCTGTGAAGGTTTCCACTTCTTCGAACTTTCGCTTTTGTGCCCTGCTCTCTTCGTATTCACGGGCAACTTCTGTTAAACTCTTTGCATCCGTGCTTTCCTTGACGGCGCCCTCATTTTCTGGCTTTGCAGCAGCTTGTATAACGCTCGAGAATAGAAGTGGAGAATCTGCTGATGCGGTGGAATTGTCTGATTTGCTTGTTGAAGATTCAACGTTCTCCTAAAATAAAAATAAAAATAATGACAAATTCAAAAACGAGTCGGTTATATCGGCAAATAGGGTAGAGACTGCCTAAGAGCTGAGATGAGATGAAATGATAAGAAACATTCGACGCCTCGAAATCGAAACAACGACGACAAGGCGCGTAAAAGGACAACGATTTGCGAGTGTGCTCCTGGAACGTAAGAACACTCTACACTCCAGGAAAAGATCCTCACGCAGTACAAGGCGGATATTACTGCGATCCAGGAAATACGCTGGATAGGACAAGAAATAATGAGCCTGGCTTCAGGCTTTAGGAAAGGCACCCAGGCTCTTCGAAATCGTGAGGGTAGCCTTGTTACTGATCCGCAGGGAATAGGAGATGTGTTTAAGCAGCACTTCCAACAACTGCTTAATGGGCCTGACCAGGGGAGAGTGATGAGAATCAAGAAATCCCATCTCCAGTCGATGAAGTAGTCCTCTCATCTAGCTTTGAAGAAGTCGGCACAGCCATTAAAAGCCTGAAGAACAACAAAGCCGTAGGCTCCGATGGCCTACGAGAGCTCAGGTGGCCAATGAAAGCTCAGGTGGCCTAGGGCTCTGACTTCAAGGCCGGTGGCGATGTTCTGGTGGGGATCATGCACCAGATCATCTGTAGAATTTGCGAAGACGAAAGCATGCCCGACAACTGGAACATCAGCTCCATATGCCCCATTTCCAAAAAAGGCGATCCTACCTCTTGCAAAAGCTACAGAGGTATATTCCTGCTCAACGTCGCCAACAAGATCCTGTCCAGCGTACTGGGTCAACGTCCCAAACGCACCAATAGGCACGTACCAGTGCGGCTCCTGGCCCGGTAAATCGACTATAGACCAAATGTTCACACTGAGACAAATCCTGGAGAAGACCAGTGAGTATCAAATCGATACGCACCACCTTTTCTCCGATTTCAAAGCCGCATCACCAGCATTCATCGCAAGGAGCTATTCGATGCGATTGCCGAATTCGGGATCCCGGGAAAACTGATCCGGTTGTGATGCACCGTACAGTTCGGCTCAAGGATTTCTGAGCCGTTTGAAACTTGCACTAGATTTCTTCAATCTAGTACTGGAGAAGATAGTGCGGAGTGCAGCTGTAGGCACGGAAGGCACTATCTTCTACAAGTCGGTCCAACTGTTGGGGTACGCAGATGACATCGACATCGTCACTTTCCCAAATATAACCTGGGGCACAACATCAACAATCGACAGCTACAATTTTGAGGTAGGAAAGGAGCTTGTCTACCAAACGTGAACTACACGAATGACATCTTAGTGGAGTTCCGACGTAGAATCGCCCTTGGCAACCGATGCTACTGCGACCTGTTGGAACAACTGGAGTCAAAACTTCCGACCCGAAGGACCCAAGTCATGTTCTACAAAACCCTTATTTTGGAAAGTTGGATGTTAAGCAAAACAGCAGAGCCGATTCTTGGTGCCTTCGAAAGAAAAGTTCTACGTCCCGTCTGCAAGGAAGGTGAAGACACCATTGCTCCAGTAAAGAGGATCTTCGAATCCAAGCCTCCTGCTTCGAGAAGGAGAGGAAGCCCGAACCTCCGGTACAAAGACCAAGTTATCGCGGATATAAGACAGCTCTGTGGCTGGTCTCTGTGACTGGAAGCAGCGTGCCCAGGACCGTAATCGATGGAAGTCAGCTAATGCTCAGAAGTAAGTTAGTAGACTGATTAGATGGGTGTATTTAAGGTGCGAATAGATTAAGGTGGCTGATGGGATGCACTTGGCAAGTTCGATTGACCACTGGTAAAGAACTATCCGCAACTGGGTGTTCCGCTGAGTGTCGACATTATGTGGCTGAAAAAGTAATGTAATAGGAATTCATATTGCGAGATCTCAGAGCCGGACACATTATATTTCTTCTTCAAGCCGTTTCAGATTCAACAGAAGCCGTTTGCGATGATGCCAAATGTCTTAGCTTGAGCCTGTCTGGTCGGGGCCAGAGTTTGGCCTGCAAGCCATCTTTCGTTTGTCGGCCCTCTCCAGCAGGGGCTTGCAGTTAGGTTGAGGTATTCCTATTGAAGTTAGATCGGGGCATGGAATCTCTCTGAATATATAGTACGAGTAGCACCACTTAGTAGCAGTTCCGATGAAGACGATGATGACAGCGACTAACTTCAAGTCAAAAAAAAAAAATGGACTATATGTTAGTTTCATCAAAATATCTTGGGACTTATTTGAGATAGTGGGTTAGTGTAGAAGAAGTGATTTTTCTACTGTCTTTTCTGAACACATTGGTGAAACTTTGAACAAAATCGGTCCAGTGGCGCACAGTTTGCTGAATGTAGGGCGCTGCTGGACAACTTTCGGAATATATTCATGTTCATTTCTCTAACTTTGCAAATTGAATAATCCTTTCAACGAACTTCTCCATTTGGACTTGGAGATTGACTGAAGGGTTTGTGTCTGTTATTTCTTTCTTTCTATTTCTATATATTCTATTCAATTTCGAACCTCAGTAGTAAGCTTTAGAAAAGTGTACTTCGGTGCATACCTTAACTCTTAACCACTCTGTAAAAAGTGGGTTCAATTGGTGGTTTTTTGGCCAAGATGATTCCCAGAAATGACTTGTTAGGTCTTCCACGACTAGTTTCAGGAAGTTCTTCTACATGGGAAGACGATACGAACATAGAAAAGATACAAGTTATTCGGATAATACTCTCTTTTTTTAACTCCATAAAGGGTTAAGAGTTAATACCCACAAGAGGACACAGCTAAAGAGCAGTCCTGGAAGGAGTTCAGCGAGAGGTTCGAAAGCTACCATAGATCTGCGAAAAAGATGTTCTGGCAAACCATTCGTCGACTCAGAGAAAGAAAATTCAACACCAGCGAAGGAGTCAAATCCAAAGGTGGTGTGTTGCTTTCCAATGAGGTTGACATGTTGCGCAGATGGAGCGAGCACTTTTCGAAACAGGGCACGGCGGATGGCGCAGCCGTAGTCTTGAGTGGGACGGTGAATAGTCTAACGGTGGAGGAAGTCATTTTGGCGATTGAGTAGCTAAAAGTTGCCAAATCCGCCGGTGTGGATGAAATCCGGGCAGAAATGCTTAAGGCCATGGGTAAAGAGGGAGTTTTATGTGGTCTCGTGTCAATAAGGTGGCCTGGGAATGCGGTGAGACACCTGGCGATTGACAAATTGGGGCGATTGTCCCACTTTTCAAAATAGGGGGGCAAAACAGATTGCTGCAACTACAGGGCATAACTCTTTTAAGTCTCCCCGCGCGTTCTAAAGCTATGGTCGAATCTAGGATGGGGGATGAACAGTGCGGCTTTCGTCCAGGCAGGAATACACCGACCAGCTTTTCACTCTAAGAATAGTATTCGAGAAGGCTTGGGCGTATGCCAAACCGATCTACAGTTTTGTAGATATGGGAAAGGCATACCTCGAGGTAAACTCTGGAGTGTTCTGCAAGAGTATGGGATTTATGGCAATCTTTTGAAGGACATAAACTGTAGCAGCTGTGCTCGGGTTATATAATAATAATAATAATAATATGGGTGGCGCTACAGCCCGTAGAGGGTCAGGGCCTAGCTTATCAGCAACCACTCGTGTTGTGCGTGCTATTGTTCTATCACGAGTGGAAGGGACCTACAGTTCTATGCCGACTCCTAACGGCCAAGTTTGAGAAGCTTTTTCTAGACAGTTATACTCTTTGAGCATTGTCAGTAACTCGAAAGAGGTGGGCCGTGAAAAATATTTCTTGTCGTACCAGGAATCGAACCTAGACAGATTGATCCAAGAGCGTATGAGTCGACGCACATACCCACAACGCCACGGGCCACCACCTAAAACTTGATAGAATTACTTTTTTTCCTTCACCGAATAGGAAAATCCATAGTTTAGCTATACCAAGTGCAGCAGGAATAAAGTTCCGCTAAATGTCGAAAATAACACACCGTGCAACGCCGTGAAATTCCTTTTCCACAAGCGGCTACTTAAGTGAACACAGTGGAAAGAATTAATTTACGAGACACGGTAAAAAAAAGTCGCATGCTTGCGAAATGTTGAAAAAATACAAAAGAACAGCAACTGGAGCAGATGCAGATGATCATGCTCAGTCACATCCTATCTATTTAATTTGCAACATTTTTTCATTTCATTTATTGTTTAGGTGGTATAGCTGTACATTAAGAGTGCTATATTATTTTAATAGTACAGGTCTTAAATATAACATTATATAAGTAACGTGATAGTGACAAATATACATACATTTCAATTCATATTTTTGAATATTTTAAGTTTTAAATATGAAGGCGTAATTCTGCAATATTAAAATTAAATTTACATGCAACCAATTTAAAGGTAAATTTTGGAATTTATGTCAGTTCATGTTGGACAGATAAGTAAAACAGGCTGAACAAAATTGTCTGTACTCGGTCTTGGACCGTACCTGTGGAGGTAAATGGTTCCAAAGATGCACAGCATGAATGAAGAAATGCCTGCGCGATGTTAAACATGTATGACCAGAGGGTTTTAACGTCATATTACGACTCGATCGACAGAAAGTTAATTTTTCATATAAATAGATAGTTAGGTTGTTTTCTGTGAATGAGTTTGAAGAGTATGATGCATGATCTATAGCTTAATAATGCTTCCAGTTCACATCCAAGGAGAATGCGACGTTGGTCTGGGACATGATCAAATCTTCGGAGGTTAAAGACATACCGTGCAGTCGCGTTGATTGCTTTTAACAATTTTTGCAGAGACAAATGATCACAGTCTGCAAACAATTCACAGCCGTAGGTTAAGATGGGTACTATGAGTGCTTTGGCAAGTTTTGGTTTGACATTGGTGGGGAGTATGAATTTGCTAATAGACAAACCTCTAAGAGACGCATATACTTTTGACACTACACTGTCTACATGGTCAGTCCACGTTAGTTCACTGTTGCACATTATACCAAGATTCTTGACACAGGTTACATGTTCAACGGCAATAGAGTTTAATTCTATGGGGGGAAAGTTTGAGAGGGAGAGGTGGTGTTTTGAAAATGGAATGACTTTGGTTTTGTCAGGATTGGGCGTGAAATCATTTTCTTCAGCCCACTTCGCAATTGAGCTCAGATCCTCGTTTAATTTAGCAACTTAATCTTCAACCATACCAAACTTATGTAGATTTGAACATCATCTGCATAAGTATGAAATTTGCAATATGTTAACACTTTAGGAAGATCATTAATGAACATTGAGAATAATAACGGACCGAGAAGAGAACCTTGTGGTACTCCATTGTGAACATCACGAAAAGACGATAGCTTAAGGTAACGAGCAGACTAACTTATTAGTGGGATTACAGAAGTTAAATTGGGCGGACAATGACATGACAAAGTATTGACGGATTATTTTGTGGTGGCCCGTGGCGTTGTGGGTATGTGCTTCGACTCCTACGCACTTGGACGCACCTGTCTGGGTTCGATTCCTGGTACGACAAGAAATACTTTTCACGACCCCACCTCTTTCGAGTCACTGATAATGCTCTCTGTCACTGTCTAGAAAAAGCTTCTCAAACTTGGCCGTTCGGGGTCGGCATAAAAACTGTAGGTCCCTTCCATTCGTGATAGAACAATAGCACGCACAACACGAGTGGTTGCTGAGAAGCTAGGCCCTGGCCCTCTACGGGCTGTAGCGCCATCAATATTATATTATTATTATTATTAACGGTTTAACACTGCCGAATGCTTTCGAAAAGTCAAGTAAAGCTAGTAAGGTTGTTTTATCTTCATCAATAGCTTGTCGTCAGTCACTTTAAGTAGTAGTAATCGTCCTTTACGGAATCCTGACTGCGTTGGATGTAAAAGGTTGTGTCCCTCAATGTAATCTTTAATCTCTCGACTGACGATAGATTCGAATACTTTTGACAAAAACGGAAGAATAGCAATTGCCCGATATTCAGGAGGGTTTGCTTTTTTGGGAACCGTAATAATCTTGGCTTTTTTCCCAAAGTACAGGATACGTCGAGGTCATGATTATGGAATTAAAAAAGTGGATGATGTGAGGAAGTATAATAGGAAGCAACACCTTTACAACCTCGTATCTATGAGCAGAAATCAATTATTTTATCTTCTACCTTTCTTGCCGCTTAAATACGTGTTGTATAACCTCTTTCCGGATCAGAGAAACCAATCAGGGAACGTAATTCAGATGATTTCGTGAAAAATGTCTCGGTGGACAGGCTGACAACTCGCTCAGAAGTTGAATATCATTCAAATAGTTGATTTCCACCAACGTTCTGCAATTCGCTTTCAATAACAGTTGAACGACGACGAATTTGTCTCCCGTCAGTGGTTGTTATGACCGAATTCAACTGTATTTCGCAAAGTATTCCACAAACTTTTGATTAGCGACATTCCTTCGTATCAAGCGATAGTCCCCCGTCTCCAAAAGCATAAGCATAGGTAAAGAACTGGAGCAGATATTCAGTTTTCGCTTGCAGATATCGCGAATTTTCACTTGTCTGTATTGCATGAACGCACGAAGAATATTTGTGCCTTTCAATGAGCTCTTGGCACAAAATGACTTGCTGTCATATTCAGCTCATAGCCCTATCGCTGCAGAAATGTACCCAGCTGAGAATTGGCGGCTCCATCATCATTGGAAAACGTTTTTCAGCTTATCTGTTTTTGTCAATGACCGCGCACAACAAATACATCAAAGGCATACACATACACCGCCTATCTATACCAAAACCACATGTTTCACCGGATTTCGAAATTTTATCCCAAGCTATATGTGAAAATTGTTAAAATCGCATAGAATCGCAACCGCCTTAAAGCACGCCTCGCATATCTCAAGCATTTGCCGATTTCGATAAAAAAAAAAAAAAATAGCAAACAAAAACTCCGCGCGTCTTATCTAAATAATTGCCACCTTACTCACCCCAGTCACACGTTCGTGGACATTTTGGCCAAAAACAAATCCAGATTCCTCGACTCTGGGAATTGAGTTCTTAGCGGCAGCGAACATATTCGCCCGCTCAAATCCATTCTTAGCCAATAGATTCAATGGATCTGGCCTCTGTAAAGAAAATCCACACAAACATTTACATTTAAATCAATCAAAGCGAATAAATCGAATTTAAATGAACGTACATCATCCTTCTCGTCATCGTTATCGTCTTTCTTTGAGCTATCAGTTGATGCTGCAGCGGCAGCATCCTTCTGACCACCATCATCGTCGTTTTGTTCCCTCAAAAATGGATTAGGCGTTTCTGCATCATTCTCGTCAGAGTCCTTCTCTTTGCCATCCGAATTGGCCGCATTCGATGAATTCAATGATGAGCCCAAAACTGAAGGACGTAATACTCCAGCTCTTATTGGATTATTAAGTCTGGAGGCTTGCAGGATCGAATCAGGTCGACTGTTTGAATCGTTGGAATTATCTGGAAATGGCAAAACATACACAAAAATTGTTTCTCTTCTACGAAATTGCACATTTATCGGATTTCTAATGTAAATAAATGTGCGCAAAATAAACAATATATTTTGTTTCACCATTCAACAATTCACTGACCATTATTTTCAGACATTTTCTATCGAATTTAACGTATGAAACTAAAGTTTGTTTTAATGCAATCCTAAATTAAAAATTAATAAAAATGACAAGCCACCGAAGGTTAGCGTATGCAGAATGTCAAAACGTACAGTCGGAATATACAAGCGGTTAGCCGTTAGCTGATATTGCAATTTTCGCCAAGTGTATTCAATGTATGAACCAAATTTTGCTCTCACATGCTCGACTGACATGCGTACGATGTAAAGTGGGGTTGAAAAGTAACATCCGAGTGAAGCAAGCAATCACTCATCATCAGAAAACACCGAATCGCCAAAATCGTCCGTGTGCATTAAATTGATGCTGATTATGCGACGTACAATTTATACCCATCCACGCATTCGAATCGAAATTTTGCGAATTACCAAAAAAGCCATCACATCATGCCCATTATACAACACAAAATGCAATGCAACGTCCCCATTATCAAAATTCTCCCAATCGAGTGCCGTCATCTCTCAAAATCTGACAACCCCCCTTTGACACATTTGACATTTCCATAACTTAACAGAAAAAAAACTAATCTTATTTCTTACGTGGGATTTCTTTGATTTTTACTATCAATTACCGATGCAAAAATAATGTTTAATTAGGACCATAATCATCATCATCATATTCCGGATGTGAGTAAACTCTTCATCTATCCATTGCCGCAGAAATTGTTCTTTCATTTCGCTCATTTTGTACACGTATCACGGTTTCTGTTTACGATAAACAAAATCACTATTGTGTCAAAAAGAGGAGCACATACAAAAAAAATGAGAAAAGAAAAAAAATAATGAAATAAAAAGGCAAACGATGGAACATATTTTGGAACTGTAGCAAAAGTTTGTCCACTTCGATAGCATTTAATGTTGCATTTATTTTTAGTGTAAAACAACAACAAATTAAAAAATGAAAATTAGAAACAAACATTTGTTCGTTATCGGCATTTTTGTGGGCACCTTGATGGTCGCAGTGAGTTCGACTGAATTACAGGGCCCCCCAAGTCCTGCTCTAAAGACAAACGATGGAAATAATGAACCACCTAAGGCGAGTTCAAACACAGAAGTACCATCATCGGTTGGTGATGCTAATGCTGATGCAGATGCGGCATCGGAAAAAACTGCCGACAGTAATATAGATAGTAAGCCAATAACAATGGAGGAACTTCTTCTGGAAAATCGCCTAAAAGCAAAAACCACACCTCTACTTATTAAAGCGATAACTGATCAGCAATTTAAATTGGCACTGGAGGAGGAAATCGCAAATGTGGAGAGTACAATGGAGAAGCCAGAGCCCAAGGAGCTGACACCCTTAGAACTGCAAGGTGAGTCTTATATTTGAATGGTTTTCATTTGCTGTGATATGAATGTTGCAGCCAGAGTAGAGTAAACTTCGCAGGCCATGTCGTGATGTTTTCCTGTAAGGTTAAGTTCGTTGCTAGTTGGGAGCAGTCACAGGACAAGAGATGTGTCTTGTCCATGGTTCGTCTAGCCGCTATCCTCTTCATCTTATAAAAATATTCGAGAAATGATTCACTTTCGCTTTATGTTGTCTTCTCGAGTATTTTGTGGACACTTTCGAGACCACAGATACGTTTTTCATAGTAGGCTCGTTGTGTTACCACGCGGATCTTGTTATTCCTATTCCGCAAACCAATAAGCGATTTTTGATAAAGCAGAGGAGATGATCGACACTAGTGCTACTTAGTTCCGTCATGTTGTTGACATAGTAGGCGTCTAGGTGACGTTTTCCTCGGGAGGAGAAAGCGCTGCGATTGCCTAGAAGATGTGCATTAGCTTCTTCCTCCTCTTCGCCTCTGCGGAAGTTGTTCTAGGGGACGCCTAATCTGGTGGCACAGAGCGCGGTTATGACGCCGATAATGGTTCTGAGGTTATGTCTCCTCATTCTAATCGGGCTGCGTGAGCGTTTTGATGCCGTTGAGTGTGAGCGTTTCAAGCTTTAGTATATAGGATAGGATAGGACTGTGGGTAGACGTGCGGAAGCACGTCTCACTTAGGTCCGTGTGGACCCATTGTGTTGCCCAGAGGGGGAAATGTTCCTCCTCGTACCTCCTTGTTATCGCACTCATCGAGACGTTGTATTCGTTGTTGACCTCTCTTCGTCCAGCCAGCCAGCCCGACATCCTAATGAACCTGAAAAAGTTAGATAGTCGGATGTTATTGATTTCTTGCAGGTCCTGGAAGAATTCTCCCATGGTCCTGTATCGCAGTTGGCTGAGGCTTGGGCAGTAGTAGAGATTGTGAGGAGTGTCCTCTGGGATAGTCCCATTTTTGTTTCATGGTATTTCAGATGGTTTAGAGCTCCGACCACCATCCTCAGTAGGCTTTTGCCACACTGGAGGAGTTTGTCGGTTTTAGTTCTATTTATATCGGGCCATAGCATCTTAGTAGTCTCACAGGTGGTTAGGTTGAACCACCTTTTTCTTGCTAATTCTAGAATTTTATCATCCACCTTCTTCCTGACATCTGCCAGTGGTGGTTGAATCCGATTCGATTGCCTGGGATGGGTCGATTACGGGCCCTTTTCTGGCAAGTTCGTCTGCTGTCTCTCTGCCGGCTATGTCCCTGTGTCCTGTGGCCCAGCATAGCGTTATCGAGTGTTGCTCGCTTAGAATTTTGAGCTCCTCGCGGCAGCTCGCCACCAACTAGGACTAGATTTCTATCGCCGAAATTACATTAATGGCCGCATGATTGGCAATTATAATGGTAACATCAGCCGGTGGTATTTCCAACATTGTTATCATTCTGGCCGCTTCTTTGATTGCCAGGACTGCTTGACGTAGTATCGTATATTTCTCGGCGACAAAAAGGTATCTTGAAGTATGGTAAACACATAATATAAAGCCGCAGTTAGAGAAGCAAGCAAACATCAGATCAGAGCTGCTAAAGTCACGTCACAACTGCAACTAAACATATCTGCTGACCAAAATTGCTTTTTGGCTAATTTTCTGTAGGTATTTGATGTCGAAAGACACTTGATTGACGTTTAGTGTTGCTGTACAGCCTGTAAAGTTGAACATTTTCCTAAACCGGTCTAAAGAGCAAGTAAGAGATCGAAAAATATCAAGTGTCCGTGTCTCTACGCCATAGAGCAGGTGTGGCTGGGTGTAATTGATGTCTTGACCAAAGCCGTATGGCGTACACCTTGAACGCTAAGAATTAACAAATGGTGTGATTGAGAGTGCTGGTGCAAGTGTTCAGAGTCCAAAGTGACCAGAGTACGTTTGACTGCCAGGACCTCCGCTTGAAAGACCATAATCAGGGATCCTGATAGAGCAGTGCATGTTTAACAATTCGGAGAAAATGCCCGCCCCTGTGCCTGTTTGCACCTTCGATCCATCAGTGTATACTTGGATGCTCGAACTATTGATAGGTTCTTTTGTGATCCACTCTTCCCTCGACGGGAAATAGCATCTGAAGGTTATTTCAAAGTCGAGGAAAGGGAGTGTGTAGTCACTTACGGACTGTTCTATTTGTAGTCTATTCAGTAAACTAGCATGTCCAATGGGACTTGACAGCCAGCATTTAGATTGAATGCTTCTAATGGCACTCTAAGCAGCGTTAGCTTGCATATAAAGGTCAAGTGGGAGAAGGTTTAGTAGTACCTCTAGGCCCGCGGTCGGGGTAGTTGAGATAGCGCCTGTAACTCCAAGACATGCAAGTCTCTGTATTCTAGTAAGCAGCCTGTGGTTGGTGGATTTCAGGGCGGTCTGCCACTATACCACACATCCGTATGTCAAGATTGGCCTTACAATCCCTGTGTACATCCACAGAATTGTCTTGGGGTTTGGGCCCCACTTTTTGCCGAATATCCTGTTGCTCAGGTATAGGGCACTACCTGCCTTCTTGACTCTTTTTTTAGTATATGCTTTGCTGTAGCGATGGGCATTGATGGGAGACGTACCATCCGATGTAAGCAAATAGGCGAACAATGTTCATAAGACTCCAGTCGTATTGTATACACACTGACTCACTTTGATTCTCACGCTATTTTGTGTACTCTTGTGGTTGCAATTGACAAGGTGTGTGCCATTTTTTGACGTTCACAGCTATTCGATTTGGGATGTATCTATATGCAGGTCACAGGAAGTAAAGGGTGATTTTTTAAAAGCTATAGGAAAGTTTTTCAAAAAAAAAACACATAAAATGCATGAACTCTTTATTTGAATCGATAGTACGGTCCATATAATTTAATGTTTGCAGATTATTTCATGCAAATGTTGACCTTGACTGCGCCTCAAATGGTCCATCCGCTTAGTCCAATTTTGGCATAATCTTTCCAACATTTCGGCCGGTATCTCACGAATAAATGCTTCAATGTTGTCTTCCAATGCGTCAATTGAAGCAGGCTTGTCTGTATAGACATGTGCCTTAACACAGCCCCACAAAAAATAGTCTAAAGGCGTTAAATCGCACGATCTAGGCGGCCAATTGACCGGTCCCGAACGTGAAATAAAATGTTCACCGAACTCGCCCCTCAATAGGTCCACTGTTGCGCGTGCTGTGTGGCATGTGGCACCGTCTTGTTGAAACCACATGTCATGCAAGTCAAGCTCTTGCATTTTGGGCAAAAAAAAGTTGGATATCATCTCACGGTAGCGCTCACCATTCACAGTCACGTTACGATTCGCATCATCTTTGAAGAAGTACGCTCCAATGATCCCATCAGCCCATAAACCGCACCAAACTGTGACTTTTTCTGGATGCATTGGTAGCTCTTGCAATGCTTCTGGCTGATATTCATTCCAAAATCGACAATTCTGCTTATTTACGTACCCATTGAACCAAAAATGAGCTTCGTCACTGAACACAATTTTTCGGTAAAAAAGTGGATCTTCGCCCAACTTTCCAAGAGCCCATTCACCAACCAAAAATTCAATAATTTGCAAGCGTTGTTCGTTTGTAAGACGATTCATGGTTAAATTATAGACCAAACTGAAGTGAAACAAAACACGAAACGTGCGTCAGCTGTTTAAACCACTGTTGCCAAAAAGATTATAGCTAAAAAATCACCCTTAAGTAAAGCTCAACAGGCAGTCTGAACAATCTGTTCCCACATTCATTTTCCTGCGATTTGTTGAAGCCACTATCGTAGTCAAGTGAAGATACTGAAACAACTTTTTGATTGCTTATGTTGATAATTTAGAGGGCTTATTTAATTTCCTCATTTTATGATAACGCCCCCGGTTTCGAGGACTCACTCATGAAAAATGACGTGAATTTCCCCACAGCTGCAATCAGTCTTTCAGTAAACTCTTCGACTTCGTATTTAACAAAGAATGGAGGCAGCAGGTGTCTTTTCTCACATTCAACCTACATCTAGACTGCACAGATTTGCACCTACTTTATTAGTTGATGCCTGTTCTGTGCTATAGCCACTTATTGGTTCTTACGATCCTTACCATGTCCCAAACTTTGTTTACATCTAAGAGCACTACTGGGCCCCTGAACGACCATCAACACAGTTCGTTTTAAAGCTGTTTGCAGTCGTGGACATATGCCGAGGTAATGGAGCGCTGTCCCCTCCTCACCGTCTCTGTAAATCCTACTCGTTTTAGGCGATCCCAGTCGTCTTTGCTGGACTTTCCATAAGAGTGAATGACTTGTCAGGATGTGACATTACCAATACATGTTCTTCATTTTTGCCATGAATGGCATCTGGTAGTAACCCTAGACTGTTGTGCGGTGCTATTGGGTGCCCTTACAAGTCAGTTCACCGGCTCTTTCGTTGCCCGGAAAACGTATGCAAATAGGAACCCAGCAATGGATCATGGAAGCTATCTCCCTCGTAGAAAGACGGCAATGTTACATTATCTTGACCATCTTAGGTTTGTTTGATGGCGTTTTCCAGAGTCTTTACGTTCGCTTGACTGGCTATGTGAATAGCAATCGATTTATCGTCCATCGAGTTCACTGGCAGACGAAGAAGCGGCTCTTGAATAGCTTTACTTCTGCTTATGCGGCATCATTCATGCACAACACAGTTTGCTAGCTTATCTAGTATGCAGAATGAGCCGGCCTGAAGTGAACTATAATTATACACTGCCATTCGCAGGTAGTGTTTGAGAATGGAAACACTAAGCACATAAAGTAAGTTGTCGCCGTGCAAATGAATATTGTTGCTTCAGTACACTTGGTGCACTAAAGTGAGGTGTACTTGAGACACCTGTGGTTTGCGCCAATGGATGTGGAATTTTCTTCAAGATACTGGTAACCCGTGCTACCAGCATGAACGATTCACGGGATATTAGTCTCCTTTGCCTCGCGCCTACGTCCTAAACCACACCTCTGCACACTTCAACCATTCTCCCCGCGGCGCTGCCGTTAAATATTACTTCGCGGGCCTGGTAAGCTATTATGGTCTATTCTGTAAGGCCGCCTCTTGGGCTCTTCTTAGAGCTTCAGCTCTTCGTAGTGCAATCTGCACGTTAGCTATGAAAGAGCAGGTCTCTGTCCAGTCGCTTTCAGATCTCGTCATGTAGCGGACGAGTTCCTCCGGGGTTGGCAAGTTTGCTCTGTCTTCGGCGAAGCGTGTGCAGTAGAACTGCATGCTCAGCGTCTTCATTCACGTCTGGACATTCGGGGCACATAGGTCAGGTATCGTGTCCAAACCTGTGGAGGTATTTCCGATAGCCACCATGCCCCGACAGTAACTGTGTAAGGTGGCACTTACAGGTCCCTATTTTTCTTTGCGTCCATGATTCAATGGTGGGAATGAGCCTATGGGTCCACCTGCCCTTTGCGGATCCATCCCAACTGGTTTGTCACAGCGTCATCGATGCCACTCTTTCCTCCGCCTTTACTCTTCTTGCCTCCTGACGATTCTGGGGCCGCCAAAGCTACACCCTCTGGCTCTCGTTTGCAAGTATGTCAATGGGGATCGTTCCGGGTAGAACACATCGTCAGCGATGGTACGGAAACCGCTGATGGCTCTGAAACCTTCCTCCTGCACTCAGTAGTTGCCAGTGCACCAGCCCATATCGGAGCGACGTACAGCAGGAATGAGCTGACCACTCTGGACAACAGGATCCTACGAGCGTATCCAGGACCGCCGATATTCGGGAGCATTCGGGTGATGACACCGACATACTTCAATGATTCCTTTGATCTAATTGTCTGATTTCCGATCCGGAAGTTTTGCGTACTCCACCTTCTTGCGGCTGGTTATTAAGACAACCTCAGTCTTGTGGGCAGCTAGTACCAGACCGGCAGACTCTGAATTGCCTCGTCAGTAACAGACTCCACCTCGTGGACATGCTTGGCAGCTGTGACCGCTGCGATGTCATCAGCGAAGCCTATTACTTTCTCACCCTCTGGTAGCGACAGACGTAGAAGCCCGTCATACATTCTATTCCATAGGAGAGGTCCAAGGACAGATCCTTGCGGGACTCCTGCGGAAACGTTGTAGTACACCTGAGCCTCTGTCGTCAGTGATCCGTCCCATGCAGTTTGGATTTCTGACAAGATCATACACCTCCCTTCTGGTCAAATGTTCAAAAGGGAATTCAATAGTTCGTTAAGAGCTCGTCTCCTGTGTTAGTGCTCCATCGGCAGGCCACAAAATTCTACATATTTTCTCATGCCTCACAGCTTCTCATTCATCTAAGCATTGAGTGTGGAAAGTCTTTGGTTTTACCTCGGCTATTCAAAAAATAGTTGAAGACATGCCTTGAAACTTCTTATCTCATCTTCCTCATTCTTTTCGTCCAGTTTGGGCTTGAACCTCAACCAAGCCTATTCAGCTAACACCATCTTAGGCAAGCTGTGTCCAATTTCGTACACTCAGTTGGCGCCACTGCAATTGCGGTCATCTTCTCTTGGCACCACATATTCACATTCGAAGTTTCTCCGTAGCCAAGATGTCTCCATGATCTAGCCATTGCATCGCCATGCAACTACAGCCTCTACTCTTTGTAAAGAAGTCACCAACGCGTAATGTTGTGTATAAAAAGGCGCATTTATATACATTCTCTGCAATGTGTGAATAAGCTATTGACCACGACGTGAACACATATTCGTGTCCTCCTATAACAGTGTAGATCAATGTCAACACCACTCGCATGAAAAATGTATTCCTATCCGCCAATCCGCCAGGAGACTGATGATGCTGGGAAGGGCGAAGGACTTTGAATTGGCAATTTGTTCGAAGTCACTGTCGAATGGGATGGCAGCGAAGGAAATGGATGGTTGGCTTCGAATTGTGGCCGAGATTTGAAGAGGCTTTCTAAAACCACCACATTAAGAAAATCACTGTTTGCAGAGCTCGAGATGGTCCAGTTGAGGAGCAGGTATAAAAAACATTCCATCGTCGAAGGAAATGTCACCGAAATTGGCGTATATGACAGCTCTGATTTCACCCATATAGTAGCATTGGCAGAATAAGAGTTTTGTTGCATTTGTGGTATTATGAGAGGACATTGCTTGAAGTAGAGACACGACTTGAGGGCAGCCACTCTCTGAGTATATGAGATGGGAATTTATTAAATATGCAAGGTGCTACAGACGTTCTTCTTTCTTTACTTCATGTATCGCCTTGTGGGGCATGTCATTGCGTTCTATTTCTGGGAAGCGAGTACATCAAAGTCGATCCCGAAGCTGCGTACAAGTTCTTTAAGAAAGTCGCCTAACCTAACCTACAGCTGAACCACATCCTTACGCAACAAGGCAACAGCCAGAGACAGGAACAGGACTATTTCGTCCTCCTTTGATCGGCTTCGGTTCACTACCAAGGGGAATCTGCTTCAATCGGTGTTCAGTTAAATGCACATCTTCCTATGAAGAATCTTTCGTCATTCTCACGAGTACTTACTTATCAAACCTGCGACCCATGGAAGGTGTGAGGCAGAGCGGTAGTTACGAGAGGCGTTCAATATATTCTCGGTATCGATATGAAGGAAAATTCGAATTCAATTTAAATTGTTTTTATTTTTCAATATAATCTCCCCTAACATCAATGCATTTGTTACATCTTGAGATAAGCTTTTTTAAAACCTCAAAAAAATAAATTTCCTCTTTCTCTGCAAAATACCCATTTATTGCCGACTTGAGTTCTTCATCATCCGAAAATCTTTTTCCACGAAGACATTTTTTCAAATCCGGAAACAGGAAATAATCACTAGGGGCAAGGTCTGGACTATAAAGTGGGTGTTGGATTTCTTCGAAACCACAATCTCGCGCAGAAGCCTTGGAAACTCGCGCCGTGTGAACAGGAGCATTGTCATGAAGAAGCAACACACCCGCTGCGAGTTTACCCCGTCTTTTCTTTTTAATTTCCTCCCGCAAATTATGCAAAGTGGAAGCGTAGAATGTGGCGTTTTTGTACTCAATGAGCAAGATTCCCTTTGAGTCCCAAAAAACTGTGGCCATGAGCTTCCCGGCAGACGGAGTGACTTTGAACTTCTTCGGGGGGTCTGTTCCTTTTTTATGCCACTGCATGGACTCTTGTTTGCTTTCAGGATCCTAGTGGTGCGCCCATGTTTCGTCACCAGTAACAATTCGATCCATAACACCGTCCGCGTTCTCACTACACATCACGAGAAGGCTCTCTACAGCATGCGATTCTCACTTTTTTCTGAGGCGCTGCGAGCATTCGTGGCACCCACCTTGCACTGAACTTTGAAAGGTTAAGATGGTCATGAAGAATGGTGTGAATGGTACCAATTGAAAGCTTGGTGATCTCTGCCATCATTTTCACCTTTATTCGGGCATCCTCAATAAACAAGTTTTTCGACTTCTTTGATGCTTTCTCCCGTACAAGCAGTAGCCGGGGCGCCGGATCGGTGGTCGTTGATTCAAGTTATTTCCCCGATGGCACGACGTTCATATCAGAGATTCTTCAGTCTTCATCTGCGTCTCGATTCGAAGACCCTCTTTACTGCAGCATTGATGTCCATTCGCTCGATGTGGACGAGGGAATTTTGCCTTCCGGTTCCACATCTTTGTACAGCGCATATCTTCATCTCCTATTATCATACAGTCGCGTTTCACTAACTCCTTAATTCGTTTAGTAAAATATTGACTTGATTTCATTGCAGCCGAATCAATTTACAAGGAGGCCAGTGAGCTGCTCGCAAAGCGACAGGGTGACAAAGCTCTTGGACAGATGAAATTGCAAATGGCAAGCAGTATGAATCATGTCAAGGCCAGATGCGACATAGCTTGGGCACATGTCTTGGGTGTGCGTCCGCTTGATTTCGATTTTGCCGCCAAGGAGTTTGAAGAACTCGCCACACTTGGTCTTCCAGAAGCAAATATGGTAAATTGCTAATCCTATTTCAAATTCAAATCATCTGCAATCTCCTTCTAGGGTCTAGCATTTTTGTATTCCGTCGGTGTGGGTGGCAAGAATGTTAGTCAGCCATTAGCATTGATGCACTACACTCTGGCCGCCCTGGGCGGTGATGTGTATGCCCAAATGGCTTTAGGCTATCGTTACTCGTTTGGCATCAATGTGCCAATAAGCTGTGAAAAGTCCCTCTCATTCTATAAGCGTGTGGCGAAAATTGTTGCCTCTAAGATAACCTTCTCCAGTGGACCAATTGTGCATCGGGTCCGTCTGTTGGACGAACTGGAAAACTCTGGAAGTCAGGAGACCGAATTGGTGGACTACTATCAGCTGTTGGCCGATAAGGGAGATGTTCAATCACAAGTACTGTCATAAAGGGGAGACTGTTAAGAAAGAGACATAACGAGTGTAAATTGTTGAATTTAGGTTGGTCTAGGTCAGCTGTACTATCAAGGAGGCAAGGCGACCGAACAGGATCTTCAAAAGGCATTGGAATACTTCACCCAAGCGGCCAATGCGGGCAATGCAATTGGGCATGCATTCCTAGGGAAGCTGTACTTAGAGGGAAGCGAGTACATCAAGGCCGATCCCGAAGCTGCGTACAAGTTCTTTAAGAAAGCCGCCGAACTGGGTGATCCCATCGGTCAAAGTGGACTGGGATTAATGTACTTGCAGGGACTTGGTGTGATACGTGACACAACAAAAGCGTTTAACTATTTTACTCAAGCCTCCGACCAGGGATGGGTCGATGGGCAATTACAATTGGGAAACATGTATTTTAGTAAGTGCCCGATCCACCTTAATGCTTCTTGACTGCCTCACAAGAGATGTGTGTGTTTGTTTTTCAGCTGGAAACGGTGTCAAAACTGACTATAAACTTGCACTGAAATATTTTAACTTGGCATCACAATCGGGTCATGTTCTGGCCTACTACAACCTGGGCGTTATGCATGCGTACGGTTTGGGAATGCTGCGTTCTTGTCCCGCCGCCGTGGAGGTAAGCTACTCGTGGTGATCTATGAGTGAATGCCAATCAACGCATTTGTGTGTGTGTGTGTGTGTTGCAGTTTTTCAAGAATGTTGCCGAACGCGGACGTTGGAGTGAGACGCTCATGCAAGCCTACAATGACTACAAGAAATATGACATGGATCCGGCGTTCATGAAGTATGCCCTCCTCGCCGAAATGGGTTACGAAGTGGGACAAAGTAACTCGGCCTTCCTTCTCGATCGCAATGAGGTGACGATATTCAATAGCCGGCATGAGGATTTAATACGCGGTTTTTACTATTGGAAACGTGCCGCTGCACAGGGCTACTCGGCCGCACAAGTGAAGCTGGGCGATTACTACTACTACGGATGGGGAACAGCCGTTGATTTTGAATCTGCCGCTTCGCTATACAGGTAAGAGGGTGTGAATGCAGAGCGACCGGAGTCTTATGAATTTTGTTTGTCCATTTGCTTCGCAGGAAAGCTTCAGAACAGCACTATAATGCCCAGGCAATGTTCAATCTGGGATACATGCATGAGCAGGGTCTGGGAATGAAGAAAGATCTGCATCTGGCGAAGAGATTGTACGACTTGGCGGCTGAAACCAATGCTGATGCAAAAGTGCCGGTGGCATTAGCTCTGCTAAAACTGCAGTTCATTGCTAAGCTTGAGAGTATGAAAGAGGTAAGGAATTGTCTTCGAATAGAAAATTAGGTAGTCCTTAGTCAACTACAACGTTGAATGTGCACGATCCAATCTCGGGTACCTTTGGATACACAGCAACAGTCGAATATTTGCCGACTCCGAACGGCCAAGTTTGAGAAGCCTTTTCTAGACAGTTATACTCTTTGAGCATTGTCAGTTACTCGAATGAGGTGGGGCCGTGAACAGTAAAGGGTAATTTTTTAAAAGCTATAGCAAAGTTTTTCAAAAAAAAACACATAAAATTCAGAAAAATGCATGAAATCTTTATTTGAATCGATAGTACGGTCCATATAATTTAATGTTTGAAGATTATTTCATGCAAATGTTGAGCTTGACTGCGCCTCAAATGGTCCATCCGCTTAGTCCAATTTTGGCATACTCTTTCCAACATTTCGGCCGGTATCTCACGAATAAATGCATCAATGTTGTCTTCCAATGCGTCAATTGAAGCAGGCTTGTCTGTATAGACATGTGCCTTAACACAGCCCCACAAAAAATAGTCTAAAGGCGTTAAATCGCACGATCTAGGCGGCCAATTGACCGGTCCCGAACGTGAAATAAAATGTTCACCGAACTCGCCTCGCAATAAGTCCATTGTTGCGCGTGCTGTGTGGCATGTAGCACTGTCTTGTTGAAACCACATGTCATGCAAGTCAAGCTCTTGCATTTTGGGCAAAAAAAGTTGGATATCATCTCACGGTAGCGCTCACCATTCACAGTTACGTTACGATTCGCATCATCTTTGAAAAAGTACGCTCCAATGATCCCATCAGCCCATAAACCGCATCAAACTGTGACTTTTTCTGGATGCATTGGTAGCTCTTGCAATGCTTCTGGCTGATATTCACTCCAAAATCGACAATTCTGCTTATTTACGTACCCATTGAGCCAAAAATGAGCTTCGTCGCTGAACACAATTTTTCGGTAAAAAAGTGGATCTTCGCCCAACTTTCCAAGAGCCCATTCACCAACCAAAAATTCAATAATTTGCAAGCGTTGTTCGTTTGTAAGACGATTCATGGTTAAATTATAGACCAAACTGAAGATGTTTGACAGTGAAACAAAACACGAAACGTGCGTCAGCTGTTTAAACCAGTGTTTACAAAAAGATAATAGCTAAAAAATCACTCTTTATTTCCTGTCGTACCAGGAATCGAACCCAGACAGGTAGGTCCAAGTGCGTAGGAGTCGAAGCACATACCCACAACGCCACGGGCCACCACATCTCCTTTAGAAATATAACAAAATCACTGAACCTTGACATATCAATCAACTGATACGTTCTCCCTTGCAGTCACCATACAAATTTATTTTCTACATGGATGAAAATATTGCCGCCAATTGGGACCTGTACATGATAACGATATTAACACTTCTCCTTGGTATAATAATGTATACCAGACGTCCGAATCAGCAGCCACCACCGACACCGAACAACGAGACCGACGAACAGAGATCACAACAAGCAAATCCAGAATCGCCAACACCGACGCCACCACCAGATAACCCGGAGATCAACACAGCGTCGACCAGTCAAAGTGCTGCGGAATCATCGCCAAAGCCATCGACCTCAAAAGCAGCAATTGCAAGAGCATCTGCGAGTAAATCGCAGCAACAGCCAACATCGCCGTCATCACCATCATCACCATCATCATCATCGCCGTCGTCGTCGTCGTCTGCGCCGTCGCCTTCACCATCACTACCAACTCAATCGTACGCAGCAACAGCAAAGGCAACTTCCTCAGTTATATCCGATAACGAAAGACCTGAATAGTCTTAACCAGCTGCTTGTTGTAATTCTAAAAGAAATTTAGTTCTTTGTAAATAATTAAAATTTATAAAATTTATTTTTATTTTTTTTTTTCATTATTATTTGCATGAGAATGTGTCCAGTTGTTGCGTTTGTGTTGTTGCCACCGCCACCGTCAGCCACAGCAACAGCATGTTGTATCACTAAATTTAAACAAAAATTGTATTTTTTTTGTCTCTGTAACTATTCCGTGATTCGAGTTCATTGTTTTCATTCATCTTTGTCGTCGATTCTGCGTGGATTCATATGAGGAAAGAGAAAGACCGACAAATTGATAAAAGCTTGTAAATAATGTGAAACATCGTTATTTGTACAACCACTTAGTTTTATTTTTGACATCGCGCTTTGATCTGCAGCAGACCGCAGCACTTTTGTACTTGCTGCATGCATTGTGCATCTGCATCATCTCAACAGCGTGTCCTTTTCATTTTTCTATTCATCCCGTCAATGATGAAGGGATCTCATTTTGAGAACTAACTGCAGAGATAGTCATTTAACAGAAGAGCGATAAGAAAGTAATTATGTTAGTTTACTAGTATGCACATTCTAAAGAAATGAGATAACAAAACAAAAACAAAACAAAAGATTTTGTAAATAATATAACGAATTAAATGAACCACAAAAATAAAAGACTTTAATAATTTATAAAAAAAAAAAAAAAGATGAAGTAAATAATTGAAATCGTTTTGTTTGCAATGCTTCTCCTTGTAGTCATTTTGGCGATTGAATCGCCGGTGTGGATGACATCCGGCCAGAAATGCTTAAGGCCATGGGTAAAGAGGGAATTTGATGGCTCTCTCGTATCATTAAAGTGGCCTGGGAACGAGGTGAGACACCTGGTGATTGGCAAACTGGGGTGAAAGAGTCAAGAAGGGGGACCAAAGAAATTGCTCCAACTACAGGGGCATATCTCTTTTAAGTATCCCCGGAAAAATCTATGCCAAGGTGTTGAAAGCGCGTTCTAGAGCTATGGTCGAGCCGCGGATGGGGGATGAACAGTGCGACTTTCGTCCCAGCAGAAGTACAACCGACCAGCTTTTCACTCTAAGAATGGTACTGGAGCAGGCTTGGGAGTATGCCAAACCCATCTACAGTTATTTTGTAGATTTGGAAAAGGCATATGACCGAGTCCCTCGAGGTAAACCCTGGAGTGTCCTGCAGAAGTATGACATTGATGGTCCTCTTCTGAGGGCCATTCAGTCTCTATACACAAACTGTAGCAGCTGTGTTCGGGTAAACGGTGCTAAATCAACACCTTTCACTGTGGGCGTTGGACTTTGCCAAGGGTGTGTCTCGTCACCTCTTTTTTTCATTGTATGTATGGACTGAATGTTGCAGCGCAGCCGAGGTGATGAATGTTTCACATTGGGAGAGTTGAGGGTAAGTCATCTTCTTTTTGCAGATGACTTGGTTATCCTCACATCCTCCCAGACGGATCTCCAGCGCGCACTCGATAGGTTTGTGGCCGTATGTGCTGATGCTGGAATGAGGGTTAACGTGGACAAATCGGAGGTTATGGTAATTTCCAGAACGCCTGTTCAATGCACTCTGCATGTTAGTGGAGTCCCATTGAAGCAGGTGGAGAAGTTTAAGTATCTCGGGTCTTTTTCACGACTGATGGAAGAAGTAATGCTGAGCTTTCCTGTAGGATTGGTCAAGCTGGGTCAGTTTTGACACAGCTTGGTAGTTCTGTAATCAGAAAGGCTGAGCTTGGTGTCAAAGCCAAGTTTTGCGGTTTTCAATTCAGTATTTCTTCCAACTCTCACCTATGGTCATGAAATTTGGGTAATGACCGAAAGTATACGATCGCGAGTGCAAGCTGCTGAGATGAGATTTCTTCGTGCTGTTGTGGGAATTACTCGGATAGGGTGAGAAACACGGCAGTGCGCTAGGAACTCAACATTGAGCAGCTGCTTCTTCGAACGGAAAGGACTATGCTTCGGTGGTTTGGTCACGTGGCACGAATGTCCCCATCATCACGACTTCCGAGGCGGACGCTGAATGCGATTCCATCAGGTAGGCGACCGCTTGGCAGACCCAGGACGAGGTGGTTGGACCAAGTCGAGAAACTCGCCGGGTTACGCTTGGGCATAGCCCTTGAGTCGATGGGGGAGGATCGAGTTGCCTGGAGATCTCTCGTGCGTGGTTTACCCCCGCGACCCCTTTAGTGGATCATGCGCGTCAGAAGATGATGATGATGATGCTTCTCCTTGTTGTTTCGTTTTCAGATTTCGTTTGCTTCACTCGTGGACGCTGTTAATGTCATCCTATGTCTTAGCTTTGCAAATCTTCCGCAAATTGACTACAAAGTCGGCTTGGGCTATATCTCATTTTGGAGCTTTTAGTATTAATTTAATTCTTGTAAACCATTGATATTAACTCCGACTCAGTTGTTGATAATGGAATTGTCTGCTGCCGCTTGGTAGCCCAAGATATTTCACCGCCTTCGAACGGGAAAATGTAGCCAGTGGTGTCACTGGCCCAGTTCGCATCGCAATAACCGTTGATTTCACGGTTATCCGCATCAACTCTCCTGATCACCCGTGGTGAAGGGTGAAACTTTCGCAAACGACTCGTTACTGGCAGTAAGATGCGATAACATCCCGAACTGGTTGGCTTTTAACGTGGTTTTCATTTAATGAACCACAATCATAGATTGATTCAATATTGGGCATAGTCAATGAAAATACACTTGTCTACGAGTTTGGGGATATTCAAAGAATTGAGCATCGATATGTTTCCAGAGGCATGTTTCCTCAATTGTTCTAGGCCGAGCAATGTATACAGGGACAGTAAATAAGCCTAGACATAGCCTCGTCGGAATAAAAGACTGCCCTAGAGATCGTTAAATAAACAGAAACATCGCACATGTACGAGACACCTCGTGTGGCAAACCGGATTGGGAACCAATTGGAACTAGCCTTACTGCCCCCCCGATGGAGAGCACAATGAGAGCTTTGCTTTTGGCACTACGCATTATTCCCCAATGGGGATCGCTCCCAACTTGGCGGGATGCCAGCAAGGATCCATGTCGATGCATAGATCAAGTTGACATACAGCCTCCTAGCG
Organism: Eristalis pertinax; assembly: GCA_907269125.1. NCBI lineage: Eukaryota > Metazoa > Arthropoda > Insecta > Diptera > Syrphidae > Eristalis > Eristalis pertinax. The sequence goes on from OU026145.1 coordinate 53,827,888, forward strand.
GCGCTCCCTGGATAGCCTTCGCCACACCCGTTTTGAGGTAAACTAATGTATGCAGCGACTTCCTTGTGGTTGTGCGGAGGGCTAACAATCCGCCCACATAAAACAACAACCGTTACGAGTGAGAAAACTGCCTCGGATTAACGGACGGAATCGAAACAACGACGACACGAAATTAAAAAGGACAACGAATTGCGAGTGTGCTCCTGGAACGTAAGAACACTCTACACTCCAGGGGCCGCTCATAAACTGGAAAAGATCCTCACGCAGTACAAGGCGGTTATTAATGCGATCCAGGAAATACGCTGGATAGGACAAGGAAGAAGAAAGAGTGCGACACATATTATAGCTGTCACAAAAGGTTGCACATATTTGGATGCGGATTCGTTGTGGGAAAGCGGTTAAGGTCGATGATCATCGTCTTTAAACCGATAAGCGATCGCCTGGCTGTGATCCGTATCCAAGGCAGATTCTACAACATCAGCCTTGTGTGTGCACAGCGGCGTGTGCTGATGAAGCTGAAGACTCCGTCAAAGAGGACTATTATACTATATATACCTCTTGGACGGTGCCTACGGAGTCTGTCAAATTTTACGATCGAGAGCTACAATTTCGAGGTACACAAAGTGGAGATCCGTCGTAGAATCGCCCTTGGCAACCGGTGCTACTTCGGTTTGTTAAAACAACTGGGCTCAAAACTCCTGACTCGAAGGACCAAAATCATCAACTCTTACACTGCCAGTCCTGCTCTATGGAGCCGAAAGCTGGACGCTAAGTAAAACAGAAGAGCTGATTCTTGGTACCTTCGAAAGAAAAATTCTACGTCGGATATATGGTCCCGTCTTCAAGAAAGGCGAATGGAGGAGAAGACACAACCGAGCTGTACCAGGATGTGCATGTAGTCCGGAAGGCAAAAATGTGTCGACTGCACTGGCTCGGCCGCATCGAGCGCATGGACAACAATGCTCCAGCAAAGAGGGTATTTGAACCTGATCCTACTGGTTCGAGAAGGAAAGGGATCTCCGGTATAAAGACCAAGTAATCGCGGATGCAAGACAGCTTGGTCTTGATGACTGGAAGCAGCGTGCCCAGGACCGTCAACCGGCTCGGACCCTCCATGGGTGACGGATGAAATGGATGATTTTACTGATGACGAACCCTGCAAACGATATACGGACAACGATCTTCGGATCTGTACGTGGAATGTAAGATCCCTTTATAAGCCACGCGCAGCCGAACAATTAGCGGAAGCCCTAGACTGCTGTAAAGCAGATATAACCGCCATCCAAGAAGTGCGATGGGATGGACCGAGCAAAAGAAGGATGAAAGACTGTGATATATACTACGGTGATTGCTACAAACAACAAAAAACAGCGCCTATTTGGATGTGGATTTGTCGTTAGAGACAGACTTAGGCAAGAAGTCTTATCGTTCAGGTCCATGAACGAGCGCTTCACGACAATTCGCATCCAGACCAAATTTGCCAACATAAGCTTTATATGCGCACATGCCCCCACAGAGGAGAAAGATGACGACACCAAAGACAGGTTCTAGCAATGCCTTAGCTACGACATTAAAATTGTCCTTGGCGAAGAAGCATACAAAGCGGCACTGCAAAGAAGGACACGAGCTGCTCGAGAGCTCTACGAGCAGAGGAGGAAAGACGAACACCGGCTTCTCAGGAGAAAAAATAAGGAGCATGAGAAGCGCGCGATCGACAGAATAGAGGGATATTACTGCAGGAATGAGGTAAGGAAGTTTTACCAAAGGGTAAAGTTAACCAGTCAAGGTTATAAAGTCCGAACCGAAGCCTGTAAGGATGATCAAGGGAACATCGTAGTAGAGTCCCAGTCGATGCTGAGGATATGGAGAAACCATTTCTGCAGACTGTATAACGGCGACGAAGAACCAAATCCCGCTGTCAGGCAGAACGAACCATTCAACCCCAATGAAAGGGACGACGAAGATCAACAATTCCGTCCACCCGACCCAGATGAAGTGAGGATTGCCATATCTAAACTGAAATCCAACAACGTTGCTGGAGCTGACGGCCTACCCGCCGAGCTTTTTAAAGCCGCAGGCGATGATTTGGTAAGAAGCACGCACCAACTCATCTGTAAAATATGGTCGGAGGAAAACATGCCCGATGAATGGAACCTCAGCATTGTTTGCCCGATCCATAAAAAAGGAGACCCTTTGAACTGCGCCAACTACAGAGGCATCAGTCTCCTAAGTATCGCATACAAAAACGCCTAAAGCCATTCGTCAACAACCTGGTCGGTCCATACCAGTGTGGCCTTAGGCCAGGAAAATCCACCATCGACCAAATATTCATATAAACCCAGGAGCAACAAATCGATATCCACCACCTTTTCATCGATTTTAAGGCCCCGTATGATAGCATCTATAGAGACGAGCTATACAGAGCAATGTCTAGTTTTGGCATCCCTACCAAACTCGTCCGTTTGTGTAGGATGACGATGGAGAATGCACGCTGCTCCATCAAGGTCGGTAAAGACCTAACCGAGACCTTTGATGTCAAAAAAGGATTCAGACAAGGCAACACGCTGTCATGCGACTTTTTCAACATCGTTCTTGAAAGAATTGTTCAAAACTGGAAAGCCAACACCAGAGGAACAATCTTTCAGAAGTCCGTTCAACTACTCGCATATGCCGACGATATTGACATTATTGGAAGAACGCAGCGTGATGTCAATGGCGCTTTTGTGGGTATTGCAACGGAGGCCGCGAAGATGGGTTTAGCGGTAAACGAGTGGGTAAGACCAAGTACATGCTGTTCACGAGAAAGGACACCCAACACCGACGTCTCGGTCAGAACGTCACAGCAGACAGATATAACTTTGAGGTAGTCAAAAACTTTGTCTACCTAGGCACCGCTATCAATTCAGACAATGACACCAGCGCTGAAATCAAACGAAGAATAACTCTTGCCAATCGCTGCTTCTTTGGGCTAAGAAAGCAATTGGTAAACAAAGCCCTCTCTCGAACAACCAGCTATATGGCGCGGCGGCATGGACTTTGTCAAAAGCGGATGAAGCTGCTCTTGGTTGCTTCGAGAGGAAAATTCTTCGTGTGATTTTCGGTCCCGTCTGCATAGATGGTGAGTGGAGGAAGAGATATAATGACAACCTATACGGGCTGTTTAGCTACATCGACTTAGCCAGAAGAGTGAAGATCCAACGATTGAGATGGCTAGGTCGTGTAGAGCGGATGGAAACCAATGCTCCGGCCCGAAAAGTCTTCGAATCCACCCCCGAGGGACGGCGCAGTAGAGGAAGACCGCGACTCAGGTGGCGCACGCAAGTGAGAAAGGGACCTCAACCAACTATGCGTGCGAAACTGGGGACAGCTAGCTAAAGATCGAGCTGGCTGGAGACGCTTGTTGGTTGAAGCACAGGTCCAACTCGGACTGTAGCGCCAACTTAAGCAAAGACTGGAGAAAGTATGCCAACCGTGTTAAAATAAATGTCAACCGAAGATACATACGTTAAATAGATTTTATTTGTATCTCTTCGCCAGAGTTGCATACAAGTATGATTAAGAATAAAAAAAAAAGCAAATCAGATCAATATAAATATCTTAGGCGTAGTAGTTCAAGTTGGCCTTCTTCTTTGCTTGCACCTCCATGATGGCGTCCATGAAGTCCTCGTGTGTAACGCAAGTGGCCGACCGACGCAGTGCAATCATACCCGCTTCCACGCACACAGCCTTGCACTGTGCCCCATTGAAGTCGTCCGTGGAGCGAGACAACTCCTCGAAGTTCACATCTGGACTGACGTTCATCTTTCTCGAATGAATCTGCATAATTCTGGCTCTGGCCTCCTCATTTGGATGGGGAAACTCGATCTTACGATCCAAACGGCCGGAACGCAACAAAGCTGGATCCAAGATATCAACGCGATTGGTAGCGGCGATCACCTTAATGTCGGCGGTCGAGCTGAATCCATCCAGCTGATTAAGAAGCTCCAACATGGTACGTTGGACTTCACGATCGCCGGCCTTCTCGGAATCGAAACGTTTCGTACCGATCGCATCCAACTCGTCAATGAAGATGATTGCAGGAGATTTCTCCTTGGCCAGGGCGAAGGCATCACGCACAAGCTTTGCACCGTCACCGATGAACATCTGCACGAGTTGTGGACCGGCTAGCTTAAGGAATGTTGACTTTGTCTGAGCAGCGCAGGCTCGCGCCAACAAAGTTTTACCAGTTCCAGGGGGTCCATAGAGGAGAACACCTAAAGTAAGTATTCATGGTGAGTCTGAACAGTGGTGTGTGTGCATTTGACTTACCCTTTGGGGGATGGATGCCCAGATTCTTAAATTTGTCTTTGTGTGTCATGGGCAGAACCACAGCTTCAATGAGTTCCTGAATTTGTTTATCCAGGCCACCAATGTCGGAGTACTGCTCCGTGGGTCTCTCATCCACTTCCATTGCCTTCACCCTGGCATCGTACTCCGCCGGAAGAGTCTCTAGAATCAGATATGAGTCTTTGTTCACACCAACTAAGTCGCCCGGCTTCAATTTCTCCGCATCGACCAGACCAATCACTGGCAAGAAGTACGCTTGACGTGTTGATGTCTTAATGACGGCACATTTTCCTTTGCGCTGATTGTCCAACACCAACACTGCTCCGTCGTCTTCCTCCTCTTGCGGATCGACATCCAGAAGTTCAATGACATTGGACACCAAGTATGGAAGCGTTTTATTGACCTAAATACCGAATGCGGTTAGATGTTAGATACAGTAGATGTTATGTGATGAATCCATACCTTTATTTTCTCTGTATTATCCTTGATTTTTTCGTTTTGCGTTTGAATTTCATGAGTAATCCGCATAACCTCACTCTTCATGATTTTAATTTCATTGTCCATCAATCGGGTACGGCTAACTATTTCGTCCGTCGACATACGGAGAACTTCTTCACCCAGTGATTCTTCGCCATCTTCCCAAATTGATTTATCCTCTAATGTTGCAGCCATTACGATTCGGTTCTTTTAAGTTGATCGGAAAATAACGAATTGTTTCAACAAATATTCGATGACTTGTAAAATTTGTTTCAAGTAATTTTTTGACAGCGACACAGAGGATTGTTTGACAGCTATCTGTGCAAAACAAAAGATGACGAAGTTTCGTTGAGTTGACTTGCCAATGAAAGTGATATTTCGTTCATTTATAGAATTGTGCGTTTCTTGTTGTGCTATCGATTGGAATTATTTTGTTGTTCAAGTTCCTGAGCTGGGAAAATAGATCGTATTTTACGGATACAAAATATTCTAGGAATAAAGATTGTAGACAGAGTTCAGAATTTTTCATAAGAGTTCAGAATTCTTCATAAACATTGTTTAACGAATGGCTGTTGACGCTAGACTCTCGGTGTCAAGCCACAGTGTAGCCGAAGTTAGAGAGATAGAGAGACTGTGTGACAAACAATGAACGTGGAAGAGCATTCCATAGTCGTGTGGTAAGTGGTACGGCTACAAAAATGAGTTTGAATACTTAATATACGCTGCAGTCCGAGTTCCACAGTCGGTGGGAAGGTTCTTGAAAGGAGCAGGAAGCAGGACATTCTTCCTTTGGGAATACCAGCTTTTATTAGGGTTGGAACCTAATCGGAAACAACCTACGATTCGAAAGATAATTTCATGATACAAACTTCGACGTACGACTAGTGTTCCTTTGTTTCCCTAATCCGTACTCCGTGCCCATCATTTTCTGTATTGCCTCGGATGTGTAAGAGGTGGTATATTCTGTATTCGCTTCTACTATGTACAGTGTACACATAAGGCCGCTTATACACACGCTAAATCCAATTTTTGTATAAAGTGGACAAGGGAGGTGAGACAGAAGGGATCACTCAAAGGAAATAACATGCACATTGAAAAAATCGGCGACGAATTTAGTGTGTGTAAAAGCATCTCAGTCCTCAGTCGGGTATTTTTTGTTATTGAGTGTCAGGTTTTTGCTTAAAAGTGGTTACAAATGCTTAACAAACCTCTCCAGCTGACTCTTGCACACCAAGTTGGATGGGTCCACCCCCTGGCTATAGCGCCTAACAAATAAGAAGCTCCTTAAATCCAGGTCACGCCCGATTTATACATCATAGAGTAACCATTTTATTTTTAATTATTTCAAATACTCACCACAGACCCTTATGAATTTTCCATAATTTCTTATTTCACTTGCCTCAATCCCTTTGTTCATTCAATTGTTCACTCGATTCATTTGAACTCAAAAGAAATTTTCTCCGACTGCATTTCGAATAGAGATAGCGGGTGGGACGCATGTCACTTTTTCTCATTGGCGCCTCTCTACCTTCCGTATTTTCATTTTTGTTTTCAGTTTACTTTTTTTCCGTTTTGTGTGAATAATTTTTTTTTTTTTTGCCCGTGTTTGCATTGTGTCACCTGTCCTTCGACAGAGAAATCGTTAATAAAGTGATTTCAAGTCAAAAACACAGTGATCGAGTGCGCATTTATTTGTGTCCAGTCATATACCCGCGAACGAGAACACCATGTCATTGACATTTCGCATTCGAATCGTTGCCGCGAATATCAATCGAAAATCAAACGAAATGTGAGAAAAAAACGAACAAAAAGAAAAACGGTGGAAAATTGTGAAAAACATACGAGATTATCTATCGCCAGACTTACGCAGTCTGCAGACAGACAACAACAAAAACAAAATACATACATATATCAACGACAAGCGATAATCCATCCATCCAACGACGGATCGACCCGTGAAAAAAAACCAAAAAACGTAATTTATTCTTGTGTTATCTACATACATGCTTCTCGTTTGCCCAGTTTGCCTTCAGCTCGTCTTCAATTTACAATTAGAATAATGGAATGAAGACGGGATCGAGAAAGAATGCAAAAAATTGGTCCCCTCCCGCGACTAATTCGCAATTTGTTATGCTATGTTGTCCGTGTTGTGCTCATTTCGTTGTGCTGCTGTGCGTTAAGGGCCCTATAAAATAGTTCGACTTTATTTTTTTTTGGTTTTGTTTTGTTTTGTACAGAAAATAAACGCCGGACTTTCGGCAATTCGATGTGTCGTGTGTTGCTATAAATAAGCATGGAATTTGTGAAGTCGCCAGAAAGCGGCAATTGATTGTTTACCGATGGTTGTCATTCCAAAAGGATATATACCCACCTGAGTGGACTTGTAATTGAATGCGATATGTATGTATGTTTGCTACACGCATGTTGTGCTGTTGTGGACTACTTTGTGAACAGAGTTACATATCTTGCAATTATTTAAAATAGAGTTTTGATTTCAAAACAAGTTTATAGCAGAGTTTTCTCTTCTCAAGTGAAAGGGGAGACGAGCTGCTGTTCTGTGGTTGTTGCTAGATTTGTATGTCTGACATCGGATAAGACTCAATTATTATACAGCCTTTTGGACTGTTCCTAGGTTTCAAAAGGTTTGGCTTGGAGAGCACTACTAGTGATTGTTGGTTTCTGTGTTACTGTCGGTGTTTGTATACAGATTACAACGAGTGACGGTAAACATTGTGTCAAAGGGAGATCGTCACATGTTGTATTCCACGACTTGGCAAACAAGAGCCGATCAGTTGACATTGTCTTGTGCTTATGCAACTTGCGCAACATTACTTTGCTTGACATAGTATCGTCCATTTCCCGGAGACAGAAAGATATCTTGAAGGAAGTATGATAAACAGGTAATATAAAGCCGCAGTTAGAGAAGCAAGCAAACATCAGATCAGAGCTGCTAAAGTCACGTCACAACTGCAACTAAACATATCTGCTGACCAAGATTGCATTTTGGCTAATTTTCTGTACGTATTCGATGCCGAAAGACACTTAATTGACGTTTAGTGTTGCTGTACAGCCTGTGAAGTTGAAGCTTTTCCTAAACCGGTCTAAAGAGCAAGTAAGAGATCGAGAAAGATCAAGTGACCGTGTCTCTACGCCATAAAGCAGGTGTGGCTGGGTGTAATTGATGTCTTGACCAAAGCCGCATTGGTCGTACGATAGACCAGCCACTGGCTTACACCCTGAACGCTAAGAACGCTAAACAAATGGTGTGATTGAGCATGCTGGTGCAAGTGTCCAGAGGCCTACTCACTACACCACAATATCAGTTTATCTTCTTCGTACCTTCGTCTTCTTAGAATCTGTAGATGATCAGGTGCATGTTCCCTACAGGGACACCACTAAAGGCATTGATGAGCTCTGATGGTAGCTTCTTTAATGGCTGTGCCGACTTTTCCAACCCAGGCAGGAGAACAACTTCATTGACCGGAGTTGTCGATTTCCTGGTTCTTTATCACTCTTTCCTGGTCAAGCCTGTTAAGCCGCTGTCGGAAGTGCTGCTTAAAATCCACAACTTTCTGCGGCTACGGTTACGGTGACAGTTTCGGCCTGGATGGCTTTCCGAAAGCCTGCTGACCGACTTTTGGCTTTCTAATAGAAGGCTCGTACTTCTGGCCTGTCCTTAAATGTCCTTGAGCTGGAAGTTGGTAGAGAGAGACATTTTCCTTAGGAGTACATACATTTTCTCTTCCCATCTTCTAGCCCTCTTTCCTTGTCCTTGTCTTGCGTTACAGCACCTTTTGGTATAGCTCGTCGGATGCATGTGTCTTCTGCTCACGCTCGCCATCTTTGCCTCTAGCCTAGGGTTGTTTCAGACACTTCTTTGACAACGGAGTGGGAATGCAACCACATACTCTTTCGGTCACTTTTTCGCTTCGTCGGCTGGAGCAAACTCCAGTGTACTCAGTCGTCCGATGTTAATACTCCTCTTTGTTGACTCGTGCAGCTTTATGACATTTACTCCTGCTGCTAGAAGGAAATAGCCACAGTTAAGGGTGGCCACCCTAAATGCGCGCATATCGAGGATATTTGGTGGCGGGTTCAATCGCTTGAAGATCGACAGGTTCAAGTGTGAATTTTTCTGCTACTAAAGGGTGATTTTTTAAAAGCTATATGAAAGTTTTTAAAAAAAAACACATAAAATTCAGAAAAATACATGAAATCTTTATTTGAATCGATAGTAGTACGGACCATATAATTTAATGTTTGAAGATTATTTCATGCAAATGTTGACCTTGACTGCCCCTCAAATGGTCCATCCGCTTAGTCCAATTTTGGCATACTCTTTCCAACATTTCGGCCGGTATCTCACGAATAAATACTTCAATGTTGTCTTCCAATGCGTCGATTGAAGCGGGCTTGTCTGTATAGACATGAGCTTTAACATAGCCCCACAAAAAATAGTCTAAAGGCGTTAAATCGCACGATCTAGGCGGCCAATTGACCGGTCCCGAACGTGAAATAAAATGTTCACCGAACTCACCCCTCAAAAAGTCCATTGTTGCGCGTGCTGTGTGGCATGTGGCACAGTCTTGTTGAAACCACATGCCATGCAAGTCAAGCTCTTGCATTTTGGGCACAAAAAAGTTGGATATCATCTCACGGTAGCGCTCACCATTCACAGTTACGTTATGATTCGCATCATCTTTGAAGAAGTACGGTCCAATGATGCCACCAGCCCATAAACCGCACCAAACTGTGACTTTTTCTGGATGCATTGGTAGCTCTTACAATGCTTCTGGCTGATATTCACTCCCAAATCGACAATTCTGCTTATTTACGTACCCATTGAGCTAAAAATGAGCTTCGTCGCTGAACACAATTTTTCGGTAAAAAAGTGGATCTTCGCCCAAATTTCCAAGAGCCCATTCACCAAAAATTTTACGTTGCGGTAGGTAGCGTTGTTCGTTTGTAAGACGATTCATGGTTAAATTATAGACCAAACTGAAGATGTTTGACAGTGAAACAAAACACGAAACGTGCGTCGGCTGTTTAAACCAGTGTTGCCAAAAAGATAATAGCTAAAAAATCAGCCTTTAATTACCTGCTGTTACAATGTCTGTCAGTCGACAGCCATTATCTACTCTCATATCGTGGAGGCTGTGCTTTCTGAACACTCCGCCACGGATACATCAGTTTTAGAATAGGCTTTCATGAGACCGTCTGGCACGGATGTCGTAGAAACTGTCAAAGATTCGAATCACAACCAGGCGATAGCTTATCGGTATAAAGTCGACCTTGAACTTGACCGTTTTCCCACATCGTAGCCGCATCCCACAACCTTTTGGAATTTTGTGACAGCTGTAATATATGTCGCATACTTTTTTCGTACAGTGCATTTCCTGGATCCTGGACCGGTTTGCACTGCGTGCGGATAGTTTCTTGTCGATGCACGACCCCCCCGGAGTGTAAGGTGTTCAAGCATTCCAGGAGCACACTCGCAAATCAAGATCCCTTTTCGCACCGTGTCGTCGTGGCCGTTCGAACATCCGTAGCTCTTCTATTCTGGAATACGTTGCGTACCATAAGCTGGGATTATTTTTCTATTTCTCACTAGTTCCCCATTGGGAGCTCTTTGTCACACAATATAATCCGTTGCCGTTCCACGCACGCATTCTGCGCTTGTCTCTGTTCATGATTTGGTTCGATGTGTATATTATCGATTCGCACGCCCCCTTAAAACTGACAAATATGAACACACGTTCTCACGGATGAATTTTATTTCAAGCGACCTTCATATACTCGATTTTAAAATCATCTACAGCTATGTGCCGCGATGTGGCACACACAGGGGGGAATATGTCCTCGAATGGTGTCGTTTTAGAGGTTATTAAAGTGGATTTTGACATGAGGTGACGTCGGCAGTGATGGTACTACATGGAAATAATTACATTTGCTCTGCTTCACTCATGAATGGCAGCCGGCAAGTGCCCTTCGAAAGGAAACATAATCTGGTGGAACGGCACTATCCGCTGATGCAGTCAAGATTGGATACGATTTGTATTTTGTGCGGATAAACAACGGAAATAGACGACACATTAACTTTATCTGAATAGAGGTCATTAAATGAAAAGGTTGTTTACGAGGTTTTCAAGAGTCATTGGGGTTAAATTAATTATCGGCTGGCGACAAAGCTGCGGTGAGTCAACTTTGGTGAACGTCTAGAGAGGATACGCCTTTCTAGGTAGTCACACGTCAAGAATAGAACTGCTTTTGTTTGAGCATATTTCTCGGACCAGGGAACTAATGTTTTGAATGCGCGGCGAGAGAGCAGTTCCAGCCGGAGTAGCCCGAGTGATAGTGGTTCATGCAGCGCTATCAGCAAATCACAGTCATGACTCAAATGAGGGGAAAAAAATGCTCGAACATTTGTACTTTTTTGGGGACAGTCAGGACGCCACACGGTTCTGTGGTCATAGACTGTCGAGCAGTACTCGATGGGATGCCGTTCCAGAGAGTCGCAAATGCGAGATGCTATGCTGGTGACCAGGGAATTATCACAATTGCGTGTCAAGTATCATTGTCATCATCTTCAGTGACCCGCATGTTCCGCTAAAGGGATCGCAGGCCTCTCGATCCTCCGCCATCGACTCTAAGTCACCAGGATCTATGCCTATGCTCAACCAGGCGAGTTATTAGACCTTCCACCCTGGGCCTGCCAAGCAGCAGCCTACCTGACGGAGTCTCACCGTGGAAGTCTGCCACGTGACTAACCATAGCCATTTCCGTTCGAAAAAGGGGACAGTCAGCAAGCTACACGGTTCCGTGGCCATAGACTGTCGAGCAGTACTCGGTGGAATGCCGTTCCAGAGAGTCGCAAATGTGAGATGAACCTGCAAGGCTTGGCTGCGAGTAGATTTTTACAATTGCTCTTAGCTTCCGACAAATCCTTGGTTGGGTTTGGTTACAAGGTACAATTAGCCAAGCCTACGCCCCAATGGCACAGCGCCTAGAAATAACGCTGATGCGAGTACTGACAGCCGGCCAGCTCAATCTGATGGGGCTGCGAGATCGTTTCGTTTGAGAACGGGTCATAATTGTAGCTTTGTTGTGTTTGACACTCTCCCCATATGTGTGTGGTGTGATGAATCGTTTTAAGCACCAGCGAGGGGTACGGATGACAGATTGGAGCCCTTTCCAGCGAACAATGCTTTATAATTAATCACTTTCGCGTACTTCCATATTCTCACTGTCCTCGTAAGCAACCTTCTGAGCTTGAATTGCTTAGCTTTTGCTCCGAACTCCGGTCACCAAGCGCCGTGCATAGAGTGCGTAAAAGCGGATGGTTATGCACTGTTGCATTTTTTCAAAAATGGCCGTGAGAACAGCGTTACCGTCAATGGCGCCAGCTATGGTTTGATGATTTCGAACTATTGCCCGAACAGCGCGAACTGGACTTGGTCGACATGCGGTCCCAGCAAAGACGACGTTGCATGCCACACACCAAGGGGGTGTCGATGGACCAATTTAGAAAGGAGTTGGGTGCGCAATTTATCTCTCTTTTTGGCCTGATTGGTCGGGCGACTTGAAACTGTAAATCTATGGAGATACGTCTAATCACTTGTCCATGCCGATTACCCAAAGTTAGTCACAGTCTTGGCAGACAACATTCTTTTTCTGTTTTTTTTGTCGATTGCCTCAGTTCAAGTGCTGCTTCGTGTATCGCAGCCACTTCGGATTGGAAAACACTGCAGTCGTCCCTTAGGTTAGGTTAGGTGAGTAGGCTGCCACCGAAATCGCCAGCACACTTAGACCATATTGGGCCATAGTCAGACTACCACTGACCGACAACTCCAGCGATAGTGTCGGCAAATGGACCAGATTAGAAAACCGGATAAAAGTTTATTAACTTTGCTTTCACTGGAATTCGAAGCGGGGACCACTCAAACCAGGGGCAGGCACTCAACCATCTGTGCCATCCAGCTGTTGCAGTCGTCCCTTAGTGCTAGGGATTTTTCGAAGTGGTCACAGAAGATCCCTGCTCCTGTACACGCACTTTAGCTGTCAGTGTACGAGGAGATTTCCCTTCTACTATTACCAGTTGTTCTTGCCAGTCTGGAAGTGAAATGTCTTCTACGGAGCTAGTGTTGGCGGTAGGTAGTCCGTTTGAGTGTGTAGTGTGGTGCTGTTCTATGGTTTATCTCTCCAGAAACCGCATCTCTGAGCCCCAGAGCCGATGAGGCTGCGCTGTTACTACAGAATAGGACGAGAGGGTGGAGGAAAAGGATAGCCTCGAGTGCTGCCGTCGTTGTTGTTCTGAGACTTAATTAGTAGGTAGAGATAAATAGTAGATGCCTCCATGCACGCCCGTTGCGTGGAGCTGGTCTTTCAATCTCTTCCTTCTGGTTCATCGGAATACTCCAAACTGACTATTCAAAATCGGAATAGTCCAAATTCATTATGACGCACTCATTCGCAGACATCTCCAATCCATCAGACATCTAAATCCGTTTCCATTATACGCACTGACAGAGTTTACCCCAACTTAGGATGCTCTGTAAGGGAATTGTGCATAGCTAGCTATGCTGGTGACCAGGGAATTATCACAATTGCGTGTCTAGTATCATTATCATTATCCGGAGTGACCCGCATGTTCCATTCCAGGGGTCGCAGGCCACATGATCCTCCCCCATCAACTCTAAGTCACCAGGATCTATGCCTACGCTCAACCAGGCGAGTTATTAGACCATCTCGTCCTGGGTCTGCCAAGCAGCCGCCTACCTGACGGAGTCGCGCACCTTGGAAGTCGAGATGATGGAGACATTCGTGTCACGGGACCAACCATAGCCATTTCCGTTCGAAAAAGCAGCAAGCTCAAGGTTGTGGTCCTGGTGCTAGTCGCGTTTCTCACTCCATCGACTGCGAGTAGCTACCACGTAAAAGCACGAAGAGATCTCATCTTGGCCGCTTGTATTCGCGATGTTGTTCTTTGGGGCATTACCTAAATATAGTGACAGTTGTCACAAATACTGAGTTAAAAGCCGCTAACTTGGCCTTTACACCAGGCTCGGTCTTCCGAATTACAGATCTTCCAACCTTGGCCAGTCCTACAGGAATGCTCAGCATTTATCCTCCCATTGCTCGTAACAAATCTTCTTCTCCGCCGGCTTCCATGGGACCCCGCTAACGAGTAGACTGCATTGAACAGTCGTTCTGAAAATGACCAAAACCTCGCATTTGGCCACGTTAACCTTCGCCACAGCCTATTCGTATTCTTCTGCTGCTTTTCACTCGAATCTATGAAAAGATCCACCATCTTGCTATGTTTTGTAGAGTGACTCGATGCTGATTCTGCTTGAATCTGAAGATGATCTTCATTGGAGCGGGAGCATCACCCACGCCATGTAATCAAGTGCGGAGGTGGTCATCCCTTATGGTCATGGAATGTGCCGTAGGCCGTGTTGTTGTCTATTGTGACAGACGCTTGAATGAATAAATGAATACACAGAATTATATTGCAGCATACGGGTTTTGTTGATGACAACTAGTCATTGACGTGGAGATTTCTGCACGATGACAGTGACTCTAAACACACATCTCCACCTGTTAATGAAAAATTATATGTTTGGCGTCACAAATTCCTTACAGAACCTCTGGAACCACTGTCAGTGGTACTAGAAACTAACCAAAATTGTCTGTCTGCGCCGTACAGCAGGACTGGAATTATAAATGGTTCTTCGGGAGAATGCTGTAGTACTCAATTGCCACTTGAGAACATAAAAAAGCAGCTCTTGGCATTCGGATTCGTGTTGATTGTTACTATTTACCTCGGAACCGAGCCCGTCCTGACGTTTTGACATTCTTTCTCTCATTTGACACTACGTCTGTCTGCCTCCGTTACAATGCAATCAAACGCCGTTCCGTTTGGCCAATTGCGTCAAAATCATCCGCGAATGCCAACGGCTGACTCGAATTCTGTGAATTTTACAGAATTGTCTTAACACGACGGTGCGGCGGCTTGTCTAAAACCTTTTTTGCTCTTTATTCTTTATTCTTGAGCTCCCGGTGTGGTCAAGGAGTCCAAAGGGATCGGGCAAACCATATTCCACTTGTGGGTCATGCTTTCCTAATAGCCTACAGATGAGCTGATGCGTGCGAATAACAAGATTTCAGTGGGAAGCCCCCCCGCAACAGCAACTTTGTTAGCTGTTAGTCTGCATACTCCATAGGTCATGCGGGCGGAATCCTTAAGCATCATTGAAGTTTAGTGGAACATTGTGATGTAAGCGCCACTGATCAAGTGATCAATTTGTTGCTTGCTCCTTGTGAAAACTGTTGAACTTCGTGAACTCCTCGTAGTTTGAACGCCTGCCCTGTCGTTGTATCTCTTCTACTCTGAATTTGACTGAAGAATTCTCTGTTTCTTGTCCACTCTAGAACGAAGCGGCAACAAACACCGCACAAGTCGATCGAATTCTTTCAAAAGAATGTCAACATTTCACGACCTTGGAAACAACTTCTCGATCAAAGTGGCCTTAAGGCCGTAATCTGCGAATCTGCATCAAGCCAGACTAGGTTTCGAGATCCCTCATGAGCATGATTGTGTGCGGATTACAGGGAAATTTGCATAATCTTTCCGGTTTCACCAACTCAATGCATACGCCTGGGAGTGGCTTTGTTCACTGCTCTCATGAGATTCAAATTGTTCAGTGGTTTTTGGCTGCGAATTCACTGTTGTCTCGGTTGACATACATGCTTAAGGTGATTCATGACAACATCTGATGTTTGCAAAATGCTTGTTTCGCCTCGTAGCTTTGAACTTTGAAGCAAAGCAGAGTTCAAGTTAAAACTGTCCCAAAATGAATCCCCTTATGTCTTAAGGCACAACTCATTGCTTGATCATAAAGTACGAGTGTGTTTGCAGTGAAATTGAAAGTAGTTTAAGACAGCATTACTCATGTCAAAGAGGCTTCTTATCTGAATGTGTTACGTTTCGTTGATAGTTGCCATTTAGTATTCTACGAGGCATATCGCCAACACGCGGCCATTTGCCAAGCGTGATGGATTAAGTAATCGCTTTATATGGCGGGGTAGTTTCCAATTGAGTGGCGCTGGCGCTGACGCGCTTGCGAGTTATCTGGAGCTGTGATAAAAATGTTATTTCTGGATTCAAGTAGTGAATTATTTTTCTTGAATTTGTCGGATCAAGACGATATTGAAAGTGCCATTGCTTAAAATTTTTGGTATGCTATCGTCGGTTGGGGTGGCCCGTGGCGTTGTGGGTATGTTGCTCGACTCCTGCGCACTTGACCCTACTTGTCTAGGTTCGATTCCTGGTACGACAAGAAATACTTTTCACGGCCCCACCTCTTTCGAGGCACTGACAATGCTCAAAGAGTATAACTGCCTAGAAAAAGCTTCTCAAACTTGGCCGTTCGGAGTCGGCATAAAACTGTAGGTCCCTTCCACTCGTGATAGAACAATAGCACGCACACCACGAGTGGTTGCTGAGAAGCTAGGCCCTGGCCCCCTACGGGGAGTAGTGCCACCCATATTATATTATTATATTATCATCGGCTGTGTGGTGAGTCCGATGCATGGTCTCTCTGATGATTATGGTTATGGCCTGTGCCTCCAACTATAATTGAGGCCACAATGTCCCAAGTGTAGGTCTTTCGTCAAAAATATAAAGGATTCCGTCTCATCTTCAATCACATTCCAGCTGCGATGCTCTTAAGTCATACTTTGCTCCAGATTCTAATTTGTCTCAGCCTCGCACTCGTACAATCGCAAGAGTAATTAAAGATCTCTTCTTCTATTACCGCTATAGGCTAAGCAGACCCTCAGGACGCTCAACGGCGATCCTCAGGACGCTCATCGGCGTCATAATCAAACACTGCGTAATTTTTGTAGAAGCTTTCTGTAGAAGCTGCATGGAGGAAGAGGACGTAGAAACCACAAATCATTGACTCCGCTCAAGTAGCGCCCTGGCATCATACACCTGCTTCTACTGGCGCCAGAGTCCGTGGTAGACCTGGGCCTCAGCCAACAAGCCGATCTAACTGGCATGATCTTTAGCCAGCTGACTGCAATTTCGCACGCCTGGCCCTTCTCCTCTATTGCGATGTCTCTCTGCTGCGAAGTCGAGCTCTCTTCGGCCTAGAGCAGTGTTTTCCACGCGCATAGCCCAGCCATCTTAGGCGTAAAATCCGTAGACGCCTGTCATATCGCTGTGCAGCCCGTAATCTTCTTCTCCAAATGCCTCGTTGTATACTTCGTCTATGTCGGGAGGTAGGAATTCTCATCTATCATCGTCCATTGTGTGGATTGAGGCATTCTGCGCCGCTTAGCCGTCCACAGAAGTGATCGTTCCAGATGATCAGTATCGAGTGCGACTTAACTACAAGTTGTCCCTTTTCGTCCCGAAGTTTACATCCATTCGATAGTTGTTTTATTCTTTGGTGGAATTTTCGGACATTATTCCTGCGGCAAAACCTCTCCATTTTCCCGATCGCGCGCTTCTCGTGCTCTATCGTTTTCCTTCTGAGAAGTCGGTGCTCTTCCCTGCATTTAAATTCTTAGAGCAAACGAACTGCAGTCGTCGTTCTGTGCAGCGTCGCCTGATATGCTGCCTGCTTCGGTGAATGTTCCCTACCTGCACTCGTTGCGAAACCAAGGGTTTTTTTCTGGGTGGCATTTTAAAACCCAGCACACCAGTCAAGGTTTTTGACAACGTTTTTCGTTGATTGTTTCGCAGGGTTGGACTTTCTGAGAACTTCAAGGAGACTCGATCGGCAACGTTCCTAGCGGTCGATTGCGATTGTAGGTTTCCGACGTCAAACCGTTTCGGACTTGGTCTACCTTGGCTCTACAACAAAGAAATAATCCGAGCCGATGTTGGTTCCTCGGAATGTTCGGACATCGAGAATCCTGGAGGAGTGTCTGACGTCGATTGCAATGTGGTTGACGGTTGATTGATTTGTGAACTCTGAGGTGAGGGAACCGCTTACAAGCTACAGAGAGGTTTCGCCCTGTCACAAAATCCAGCTTACAGCTTGATTCCGTTTTCGGACGTATTATCATGCAGGGTGTGCTTTCCGATGACTCTAGCGAAGAAGTCTGCCTTGCGTTGAAATCTTTGACGTTGAAGTCTTCTAGAACGATCTTGGTGTCATAGCTGGGGCATTAATCATAAGTTCTCCCTAATATGCCATAGAAGTCATCGTCATCTTTGTCCTCGGTCTGGTCGTGGGTCCACCTTAGGCTGATGTTGCCGCTCGCTTACATACTTAAAGCTTAAGATTGCCTCGGAGAACATATCCGAAGGCTTCTTGTCTAAGTCCGAATAACAAACCCGCATTGGAACAAGTGCTGCCTTCGCTCTCTGTAGCGATCGCCGTAGTATAGTTTCTCATTCTCTTTTTGTCCGGCCCATCTCATCGCACGTCCTGCATGGCGGTGATGTGTGCCTAGTAGGCTTCTGGGGCTTCCGCAAGTTCATTGGATGCTCGTGGTCTGTAAAGGGATTCACATTGCATGTGCAGAACCGAAAATCGCTGTCCTCTTTTCGTTGTAGATGGTCGTCAGCAGTAGAGTCATCCACATCCGTGGCTTGTTGTCTCTGAAGTATTGGTCTTTTTTAAACGGCCGGTATGTTATTCCTTCGCGAGACCTCCGAACTTAAGGCCGCTGCACACATTAATTCTCTTCTAGGCGGCTGCTGTGGAGTCTATCTAGAGGGCACCAAGGGGAGACTGTTCAGGGTGGGCCATCTAGTGGTATTTTTTTAATGATAGGTTATTTTGGCACTGACAGCCGTTTCGCGATCGGAATTTTGTCTGAAAGTCAGTACCATACCTCAGTGGAACGAAATTAGAAAAACACGATGAAAGTGGTTGATTTAGCAACGTTACCCCGAACGGAGCACAGAGTTTGTGTCTCCTGCCTGAGCTGCTGATTGATTCAGCTTCTAAGGCAAGATGGTCACTAATCTATTGGCGTACTTGGGAAGCCTTAAACTTGTAGATATATTGTACCTCGTGGTATTAAGCAAATTACGACTGCTGTTTGGGGATGCAATACGAAGACGGATAGGAGCTATCAGAAGACGGATGGAGGCTAGTCCGATGTCGGCTCCGCGTCTGTTTTTCGGACAGTTTCTATATCGATCTTGTTGGATGTTCGCTGCCAATAAGTTGGTCTTGTGCCAGGTGTTATGCTTAAAAAACGCGCCTTCAGTGACTAATCGGTGGGTAGATGTTGCAGAAGTCCACACATCGTTCACCGTTGGCATTGCGATCTCCAAGGCCGTGAGCTCTCATTGCGTTTTAAGCATTATTTTTATTTGTATTCCGTCTTATTACAGTGGACTCTCCCTAAGTCGAACTTTCTTTAAGTCGAACTTTCCCTAAGTCGAACTCTTCCTAAGTCGAACTCTCCCTAAGTCGAATTTCTTTCTAGCTCGGCATTTTATATAAGATTAATTTAATATTTTGGCATTTACCTCAATTTTCCATACAAAAAACCATCCTCTAACTCGAACTGATTTTGATATCCAATGATAATTCGACTTAAGGAGACTCCGCTGTATATCCTGCACGAGGATTCTTCCCCTTTCCGAATACTTGTGTCCATCAGGGTATCTCGATCATAGCCAGAGCCCGGAATGAAAGAGTATTGAAGCAGCGCGACAGCAAAACAGCGTCTTCAATTCACTTAATTTCAATTATATTTCCGATTTATAATTGCTGATGCAGAAGAAATAAGACAACAAAAAGAAAATGCAATATTGCACAATTTTAGGCTTTCCACATGGTTTCCAGCCAAGTGCTCCATCTCTTACATAAACCCCGCCATTCCGATGGACAGTGTAGGTTTTTCTTCTTCAGAAAATCCGCAACCGAATAAGGAAATGGAAAACAATACAGTCCAACCAATAGTTCACAACAGAGAGTTAGACAAAAGAGGAAGAGAAACAGATTACCAACATATTCAGTCTATTCACCTAATTAAAACGAATTTTAATTGCAAAAAAAGAAAATGCTAATCCCCCGCTGTGCGGCTTCGAAACAAGCAGTGGGCAAACAACACATGAGAAACAACACACGACTCACCTAATCTCCTCCACTCATTCTCACTTTCAATAGACTAATTGATTTTCATGTTTTCTTTTCATTTCTTTTTTGTCTGTTTTCTGTTTTCTTTCCTCCTCTTCGCGTTTGTATTCGCCTTCAGTTGATTGTGGAATTAATTTGTGCTAAACCTAAACAAGTTTACTGAATAATCAAATCAGCGAGGGGCGAGGGAAAGCGAACAAAAAAAAAATAAATAACAAAATAATAGTGCTAAATAGTGATTTTTATTTTCATGTGTTTTCTTTTGTTTCTCTTCAGTTCAAACGACAGGTGGAGAAAAAAACACGATTGCTGTTCGCTTCAGTAGTTGCACATTGCATCAGTGTTTGGTCGATTGGCATTGACTCGTTGTTGATTTCGTGGAGAAACAAAATACGCTCCACACGCGCCCCCGAATAAACAAAAAAAATACAAAATAGTGTCTGCAACGAAAATACATCATCAACGGCTTTGAAGTGATTCCAAAAGAATAAATAGAGAAACAAAATATACCAACCAACTAACACCAACAACATGTTTGGCCATGAAAAGATCACAATGAATGGCGTCGGCGGAGGCGGTGGAAGCGCAGTCTCTGCTACAATTGCAGCTGTAGCCGCCGCACAACCAATACAATCAACAGCCACCACATCGACACCAACACCAGCTGGGACCGTTTCAGCTGCAGGAACATCAACAACGACGCCCGCCGGAGCAGTGAATAGTTCCGCTTCAGCTGGAATCAGCAATGGGATGAACGGAGCAACCCAAAATGCAAACAATCATCGTGGTAAGTTTATTTGTTGTTTGCATACGCACACGAGACTATCGTGTGATCTATTTGATATTTGTGCGGATGCATGTGTGTGTGCTGTTGTTGTTGGAGAACGGGGGGGGGGGGGGGGATTCTCTTTCTATTCGTCGCATGTATGGGGGGACAAGCAGTCACTGGAGCAGTTAGGAGGGGAACTTAAAATGCTACTTCACGGAAGATGTAGTCGGTGCTAAGCTTTTTTTTTCCGCTTGTGCGAAATACGTCGAGATGTAGGGAAACGTGTAATTAGAGATTATATGTAGTTGTATGTATGTGATTTTTTTTGTAGAATCACATCCTCATCTCATCTCTGTCAGATCGGTTCGGATTCGTACTCTTACTCACATGACTAGGATCCGATTGGGTTTTCTGAGATTTAATCAGCGTGCTTGATGGAGGTTTGTAAGAATTAGCTTCACAAGCTGACAAGTTATGAAAGGGAGCCGTGTGAGGTTCCCACGAAGCAGCTATTTTCATGCATGATCCCATAAAGTTCTGTGCACATGACGCGATTTCTGTGAAGTAATCACTTTTAAGTAAATAGTAAAAATATCAATAACAGCGGCGATAGCCTTAAGGCTCAACTACAATGCGTATGAGCGAACATGAGCTAGTGTCAAACGCGCATGAGTGAGTGAGCGAAAACACCCACCCCTATGCGGCAACCTATAATGTCGTCCATGAAAGATTGCGAGCATTTCGTTAAGCATGTGCAAACACAAATGTGCGCATATGCGAATGTGACATATAAAACACAGGCAAGAAACAAATTTGAAAAATGAGCAAATCAGCTGATATTCTGTTGGTATTGGTAAATACATACATACACATATAATTGAACACGACATTTTTCGGCTGAATGAAACAAAAAAATTTCTGACATGGACATGCGCGCAGATGCTAATTATGGGTAGACATAATTTTTTTTGCAAACATGACGAAACATTTCGTTGAAATTTGATACTAGCTCATGCGCATTATAGTTGAGCCTTTAGGATTAAGAAAATGATATTTTTGTCATCAGGTTTTATATTTCCTACTTCTTAACGTCTTCCTGTCGGCCTTTGATGTATAGACCGTATTTTGATCGTTTATTACAATAGGATCTAGATCTAGCCAGCACATCTTTTTCCTCAAGGTTATCACAGTCTCCGGCTGTGTTTTAGCAGTTATTTACATTTCATCCATACACCTTCTAAATGTATGGTGTCGTATGTGCATCACTTTGCCCTTGGCCCTTGGGTGCCCTTGGCCGCGTGGATAAACAGGTCTTCCTCATGGTATCACGCAACTTAAGCATGTTCGTTTTTAGTCGCTTTTTTCGCTACAACTATACGAATAGTCTGTGCCTTGTTTCAGGATTTTTAGTCTGTTACACAAATTGTGAACAGAAGAGGAGCCAGTGTCGAACCTTATGGGATACCGTCATATAACTTACGGTATCCCATAAGGTTCGACATCTCCCTCGTATACTCCATCTTCGCCTCATACAATTTATTTTTTAAGGGGGTCGACCACACTTAGTCGGATGAACGAAAAATAGGTCTGTCTGGTATTTTTACTTATATTTTGTAGGCGTGTCTTTGCATCTTATTTCTGAAATATGAGTCAAGCTGAGTTCACGCAAAATTATGAAATTATTCGTTAAAAATAATTAAGAAAAATATCAGAAGAAACATGTCTAAATCATTTGTTTAACCTGATTGACACACGAGAAATAACCACGTCAAATTGAATGCCAATCATAACTGCGTCCTATTTCCAAATTTTTACCAAATTAGTACAGACTTTAAAGAATGAGTGCAGAGGAACTTTTGGTGCTCCATTAATGTCGAGCGGATTTCGATCGTCACCTTCAGTGTCAAAATAGGATTTACACCAAACGATCCGCTGTCAGGGAGCATTTTTATCGATGTGCTTTGAAAAAGTGGGATAAGAACTCACGTAGATGCACGATTCGATGTGAAGTCGCAGTAAACAACGTGTATTTTGGACCGAGAGTCGTTTAAATTGCTAGCGGTAAATAAGAACAAATTAAATGGTGTCGTAAAAGAAGAGCGATCACCGCTAATTGCATGGCTAGAGATTTTAGAAGTGTGTTCCACTGAATCATGGTGGATGGAAAGCAAGGTGTGCGACGAATCGCGGGAATTTTCATATCAAAAGAAATTTAAAGGTGGAAACAAATTACAGTAAAAGCTCGTTAATTCGGAATGGTTTGTAGGATGCACTAAAAGGCGAGAACAAAAAACAACATCTAAATGTGGATGGGTTTTTCCGGGACTCCCCCTATATACAGTTCGATGAATTGTTCCGAATTCTACATATTTGAGATTTTCTACATATACAGTGGATCAATAAAGAATTGGGAAACCTTCCTTCGCAACTTTTAAAACGACTTATCTACCCCAAATATGCATTAGGATAGGAAAAAAATATTTTCTTTTTTTTATTAAAAACAAAAAACAGACTGAAAAAATATTGATAAAAGTGTTGTAATGGCTCTTTTTTAGTTTTATATATTTTATTAAACAAATCTTGAATGGTCTCACACATGTGACTTTGATGATAGCTTGAATATAAAAAGAACGATGGACGAAAACAAGTCTGACAGGCCGAAAGGATCGGTACGAAAACCGGGACGAATAGTTGTCGGTGCTGCCAGGTTTGCTTGCGTTTCACATAAATTAATTGACAATACAATACTGCAATCTATTCTATGTAAAAAATTCAAATATTTAATGCCAAAAAAGAACTCGGACAGATATGATTCTCATTAATTTTCATAAATTCCTTAGCAAATTTCTAAATATTCGTT
This sequence comes from Eristalis pertinax, assembly GCA_907269125.1. Taxonomy (NCBI): domain Eukaryota; kingdom Metazoa; phylum Arthropoda; class Insecta; order Diptera; family Syrphidae; genus Eristalis; species Eristalis pertinax. The sequence continues at coordinate 53,851,430 of OU026145.1, forward strand.
CTTCATTCCCTCCCATTCCCTTTCTAACTTCGAAAGAAGAACACCCAAGGCCCAAATTTTGGAATTTTTTTTAAATTAAAGTTGTAAAACTTAATGATGGGAAGGCAACGTGGTCAGACATCCTTAGGAGTTAGGCATCTCATCACAAAGCATAGTATCGGTTCGCGAAATTGCCGCATTGGTCAATAGATCGCACTCCACAGTGCATGACATAATAAAAAGGTTCGCTGACACAGAATCAGTAGAGAAAAGGTCCAAATCAGGTGGGCCAAAGATATTTACCTCTTCTGACGAGCGATGGATTGTGCAGCAGATTAAGAAAAATCCTATGTTAAGCGCTCCCAAAATTAACCACAGAAGTAAAGCCTTATTAAAAACGTACACCCTGAAATCATACGACTCGTATTGCGAAAGAATAATTTTCATGGAAGAGTAGCAAGAAACCATTCTTAAACAAGAGCAACAGAATTAAGAGGTTGAAATTTGCAAAAAAAAACATACAAAAATAATGATGCTTCTTTCTGGGACAACGGTTTTGTTCTCTGACGAGAGTAAATTTAACTTGTTTGGTGGTGGGTCTGTGATGGTTTGGGGTTTCATGTCAGCTGCTGGGCCCGGCCAATTGCATATAATTGATGGAATTGTGGAATTATGGTGGCCCGTGGCGTTGTGTTTATGTTCGTCGACTCTTACGCACTTGGACCTCTCTGTCTAGGTTCGTTACGACAAGAAATACTTTTCACGGCCGCACCTCTTTCGAGTCACTGACAATGCTCAAAGAGTATAAGTGTCTAGGAAAAGCTTCTCTAAACTTGGCCGTTAGGACTCGGCATAAAACTGTAGGTCCCTTCCACTTGTGATATGAATAATAGTACGCACAACACGAGTGGTTGTTGAGAAGCTAGGCCCTGGCCCTCTAAAGTCTGTAGCGCCATATATACATATGGACCAAACAAAATATTTAACTATTTTAAAACAAAGTTGGTGCAAAGTGCTGCAACACTTGGGAAAAAAAGATACCTTTTACTTTTACCAAGTCAACGACCCAAAGCATAAGGCCTATAATGTACGGATGTTGTTACTTTACAACTGCCCTCATGTACTAGAAACGCCTCCAGAATCACCAGATATCAACGTGATTGAGCATCTATGGGCATATTTGGAGAATAAGCTTAAAAATTACAGAAACCGAAAAGAGCTGGAGTCAATACTTAGGGATGAGTGGTCCAAAAGTGATCCATAAATCTGTCAAAAACTAGTACAATATATGCCTCGTAGATTAAAAGCTGTTCAAACTAATAAAGGCCTGCCAACCAAGTACTAATTTTACCTTTTTTAAGTGAATTTTAATAAAACTTATTTGTGTCCGAGTTCTTTTTTGACATTGAATATGCGATTTTTGTACACTTTTATTTTTATTTTTATTTTTTTCAGTCTGTTTTTTATTTTTAATTGAGGTACAATATAGCTTTAAGAAAATATTTTTTCCTATTTTTGAAATGCATATTTGTTTTTTCCATAAACAATTAATAAACGAGTTTTCCGAATTAAAGAATTCCTCAATGGCTTTTACTGTAGTTTTGAACTTTTGAACTTTTGAACTGTTCATGCTCATTATTGCTTTTGCAGCCTTTGACTGTGGCTGCATATTAAATTTTATATTTCGTCTGAATTTCAATCATTATTTTCTTTATTTAAGACGATTAAATTGTGATAAAAGCTTAAGAAGCACATTTGTAGAAAACGCTTCTGCTACCCTTCGATTGTTTGTGAAGGTTCCAGCCGATCAACAGAAGGTTTCTGTGAGAATCATATGGCTAATGTCAATGTTGGCTCCTAGAAAAGGTGTAACATCAAAAATGCTGGAGAATTGTTAGACACCGATCGCAATTTGACCAATATTTGGGATCGGCGCGACCGCCAAGTCCCTGTTGTCTGCTTTATGACATTCCAGGCTGTCTGCGAGTTTGTCAATGTTGGGAGTCGCCGTCCGTGTTTGTCTGATTTCACCGTCAGCCCTCGGCGATGAGTTTAGATTCATCTGGTGTCGGTATCCCCGCTGTGAATGAAGTACTTTAGACCTTAGATACGTACATACATCCTCCTGTTGTTACCTGCAAAAACCTAAAATGACCCGATTTTGCTGTACCGTCACTACAATATGTGTCATTAACAGTCTCTTTAAAATTATCTTTGCAATTATCGGTTAATTCCATTCAGATTTAAAAAAAACCGGATCTACGTTGGCCTAAGTGTCGCTGTCTACCAGCAACCTAATCTCACCTAACCTGCTCATTGCACATGCTTATCCGTAGAGGTCTTCGGAATAGAGATATGATGCGTCCAACAATTTTAGAATCCAGCATGGATAACGCCACCACATCAATGTAGTACAAAACTGAACGGCCACTAGAGGCTGTAATCGACATACAGTTAAAAATGAAAAATACCTTGATCCAATGCACAACATAGAACAATGAAAGCGTCCACTTCAGGAAGATTAATAACCATCCACATGGGAGACTTCACTAAACAGATGCTGAAATTTGATGCCCTAATTCGTGTGAGTGTTTCTCTATCTTGTGAAGTGCACTTCACTGAAAGTGATACAAAGTTGTATGTACATACATTGGCGCAATGTTGGCTCTGTGGTTACTGCGTCATCTACCTCCCTGTAATCATTTTTGGAAGTGGCATGGCAATGTGAGTGTTACAGCGAAGAGAAACGCCCTATGTACTGCCAAAATGAAATTACAGTAGGGTCACTTGTGGAAGATTTGCTGAAGATTATATTTGAAATCGAGTGGTGTCCCAGCAACGACTGTGGAAATATACGGTCTTAATGAAATAAAAACAAGAGGTGGTAAAGGAAGTTTTTTTTAGACTCATAGAACTTTGAAATGGAATAAAATAAAGACGATTTTTTTAAATTCACATGAAACTCACTTTATTCGAACGATAATTTTCTGGCTGCCTTCCATCGTTGACGGTCCTGGGCACGGTGCTTCCAGTCATCTAGACCAAGCTGTCTTGCATCCGCGATTACTTGATCTTTATACTGGAGATTCGGTCTTCCTCTCCTTCTTGAACCAGTAGGCTCGGATTCAAAGACCCTCTTTGCTGGAGCATTGTTGTGGCCGAACCAGAGCAGTCGACGGATTTTTGCCTTCCGGACTACATCCACATCCTGGTACAGCTCGTACAGTTCGCGGTTATGTCTTCTCCTCCATTCGCCTTCCTCGCAGACGGGACCGTATATCCGACGTAGAATTTTTCTTTCGAAGGTACCAAGAATCAGCTCTGATGATTTTGGTCCTTCGAGTCAGGAGTTTTGAGCCCAGTTGTTTTGACAAACCGAAGTAGCACCGGTTGCCAAGGGCGATTCTACGACGGATCTCCACTTTGTTGAGTTCACGTTTGCCCCGAGGTAGACAAACTCCTTTACTACCTCGAAATTGTAGCTGTCGATCGTGAAATTTTGTCCAAGGTCGTGTGTAACGGAACGTTTTTTGGTCGACAGCATATATTTCGTTTTGTCCTCATTGACATTGAGACCAGTTCGTTTCGCCTGTTCTTCAAACGCCGTAAAAGTCTCCACTACGGCACGTTGAGAACGCGCAACGATGTCGATGTCATCTGCGTACCCCAACAGTTGGACCGACTTGTAGAAGATAGTGCCTTCCGTGTTTATAGCTGCCCTTCTCTTCTCCAGTACCAGATTGAAGAAATCACACGACAGCGCATCTCCTTGCCGAAATCCAGTGCAAGTTTAAAACGGCTCGGAAATCCTTGAGCGGTGCATCGCGTATGTGTTAGTGTGGTGCGACACAACCGGATCAGTTTTCCCGGGATCCCGAATTCGGCCATCGCTCCTTGCGATGAATGCGGTCGCATGCGGCTTTGAAATTGATGAAAAGGTGATGCGTATCGATTTGAAACTCGCTGGTCTTCTCCAGGATTTGTCTCAGTGTGAACCTTTGGTCTGTAGTCGAGTTGCTGGGCTAGGAGCCGCATTGGTACGTGCCGATTAGTGCGATGCAAAGCGGCTTTAGACGTTCACCCAGTACGCTGGACAGGATCTTGTAGGCGACGTTGAGCAGGGATATGCCTCTGTAGTTGTTGCAAGAGGTAAGATCGCCTTTTTTGTGAAAAATGCTTTCGTCTTCCCAAATTCTGCAGATGATCTGGTGCATGCTCCCCACCAGAACATCGCCACCGGCGTTGAAGAGCTCTGATGGTAGGCCACCTGAGCTTGCGGCTTTGTTGTTCTTCAGCCTTTTAATGGCTGTGCCGACTTCTTCACAGCTAGGTGGGAGGACTACTTCATCGACTGGAGTTGGGATTTCTTGATTCCCTATCTTTCTCTCCTGGTCAGGCCCATTAAGCTACTTTTTAATGAGCACGTTTTGTAAACCAAAATACAAACAATCGAATTGACAAACCACCTAGATCGTTACTTTTGGCCTGTTTTTTAACTACTCTAGAATACTCATATGCACGCTGCTACAGAAGCCGCTGCTTAAACCTATGTTTATCATCTGCACATCTTTCTCTTCTTCTAGTGGCACTACAGTCCGGGGTGGATCTGGGCCTCAGTCAACAAGCTTCTACAGCTGGCACGATCTTTAGCCAGCTGTCTCCAATTTCGCGCACCAATTTGGTTGAGGTCCTTCTCCACTTGTTGGCGCGGTTTCGTGGGCGTCCTCTATTGCGTTGTCCCACTGGTTCGGAGTCGAAGACTCTTCGGACTGGAGCAGTGTTGTCCATGCGCTCTACATGGCTTAGCCATCTTAGGCGCTGATTCCGTAGACGCCTGACTAGGTTCATGTCGCTATACAGCCCGTACAGTTCATGGTTGTATCTTCTTCAAAAACCATCAACGCAAACAGGACCAAAGATGGAACGCAGAACTTTTCTCTCGAAAATACCAAGGACTTCTTCATCTGCTCTTGAGACTGTCCATGCTTCTGCGCCATAGAGCAGGACCGTGATGATGAGGGTCTTATATAGTGTTAGCTTAGTCCTTCGAGAGGGAGCTCTACTACTCAATTGCCTCTTGAGCCCGAAGAAACAGCGGTTGGCAAGAGTTATTCTGCGTTCAATCTCGATACTGATGTTGTTTGTACTGTTTACCTGCGAGCCGAGGTAGACGGAGTCCTTAACTACCTCGAAGTTAAAGCTGCCTACGGTGACGTTCTGGCCGAGACGTCGATGTGGTGCTTCCTTTCTCGATGACAGAATGTACTTCGTTTTGCCCTCATTCACTGTTGAACCCATTTTTGCAGCCTCCGTTTCAATACCAGCAAACGCTTCATTGACGGCTCGCTGTGTTCGACCGATCAAGTCTGTCGTCCGCTTATGCTAGCAATTGTACGGACTTCTGGCAGATCGTGCCTCTAATGTTGGCGTTTGAGTTTTGCACAATTTTCTCCAGGATGATGTTAAAGACGTCACATGACAGCGTGTCGCCTTGTCTAATCTAAAGGTTTTTAGATCCTCTGCACAATTTTCTATTATTTTTTTTTAGCTCATCGTTGACTTTTAAAAAACCTCTTCCTGGTGTGAAAGCATACATTTGATCAAATAAACATAATACTAAATACCTTGCCAAACCCTCAAAACTATTTTCTGCGTCATCTACCGATTAACGTATTCATGCACCGCATAACAATCTCAAATGGAAAACAATTTGAAGAACTACATCCATTTTTAGTCAATCCCAACAGCCATACTCTGCGACAAAAGGTGATGTTCTAAAATTACGCCGATCAGCCGAGCAAACGATGAAGATTTCATGGCGCCAATCCATTCCATTCACTGACACGATTTCCCTTATCACTCAGCACAACCGAGTGTCTTTTGATCTCCAAAATACCGCCCAACATCCCTGACACCGGGAGGAACGTGTCAATAACACATGTACGTCTTGTGCTATGATAAAATTAAATCTTCAGACCTATTCCATAATAAATTACAAAGACATCCAATAAATGCAGCCACAGAGCACCGTCATCCATCCTCACGTCCCAGCATGTCAAACGACTATTCCCCTTCTGAGCAATTCGAAGCCATCGCAGCAGCAGATGTTGCACGAGCGTGCGCTCCTCCAAAGCGAACCACACGCCTCACACCGTTCACTGGGAGTCACTCAAATTTGTACAAAGAGGGTTCGGAAATCTGTTTACGTTTCCCAGACAAAAATAAAACAAACCGTCTCGATGGAGGCGAGAGAGTGATCTGTTCCCCGATAGCCGCACACATGGGATTCATTTCGGATGTTGAAACCAAATCAAACACTGCAGAGGGTCCCAAGATCGTATTGCCCCAAAGGGGATATTCATTCAGATTTCCGAGCAGCATCCGCCGAGAGTGAGAGATCAAGACAACTGTGTTATCAGTCGTCAGTGCTGGAAACCGTGGGGCTGCACACTTAATACGCCCATTTTCCAATTAACCCATATACAAGTTGGCTCAATTTTTCGAAGCAGTGAATACAAATTTAATGGTTCTCTGGGAAGACGAAACGAAAGTCTATTATGCTGTACCGTCAGTTGACACGCAATCGCTGGCAATGGCGATGGCACATATTTCTTCGTCGCGTTTAACTCCATCGCACGGCACGCGGGAAGAACCTCGTCAAAGACAGCTGAAGCTACCTAGTCATTAAATACATTGAGGTAACCAGTTATTCGCAGTGGAACGAAAGCCATCTAGGAAGATGAATGTGAAAAGTTTTTTTTTTTTTTTCTTCTTTCGTTGCTGACTTTAAATTGTTGAGACAGTCTCGTGATGAATGCTTTAAGTGAGAGTGTAGCGGTTATTGTTTTCGATGCACATAAAATTATTCTCTTCATCTTTCTTGTTAATGAATGGTTGTTCTTCTTGACTAGTTCCCAGCCATGATTGGATAGCATTTCCATAATTCCGTGAAGTGAAGTCTCAAAGTTGGTGCAGTGCGGCACTCTTGGGGCCTTCGAGACTTGTCACCATCATCTTGGATGAGGCGCAAAAATTTAGAAAAACGTATACTCGGACAGCTGCGACTGTGAATGAGATCATGTGGTGAAATATACCGTTGTTTAGAGATCGATGCACACGATGGAGTGTGCTCTTGGGTGGACATTTGTTTGGGTGGGACAAATCGAATCATGTGACGAAAAGTGGGTGATTTTGTTTTTGACTGACATAACAAGTGGATGATATTTGACAGGTGGCGTTTGACGGATTTGTGGAGATTGTTCGAATATAACGGAGCAAGTAACAATATACCGTGTTGATAAATATAATAATATATAATATTGGTGGCGCTACAGCCCGTAGAGGGCCAGAGTCTAGCTTTTCAGCAACCACTCGTGTGTGCCTGCTATTGTTGTATTACGAGTGGAAGGGACTGCTTTTTCTAGACAGTTATACTCTTTGAGCATTGTCAGTGACGAAAGAGGTGGGGCCGTGAAAAGTATTTCTTGTCGTTCCAGGAATCGAACCTAGACAGGTAGGTCCAGCACATGATAAATGGCATGTTTTATTTAAATAAATCTTAAACAAAACATTGGACATACACCTAAAAATGATGGTTTGATGATAAATGTTTAGCGACAGTACGCTACCATTTTTTATGTGGTCCTTTTCATCATCATCATCTTCTAACCCGCATGATCCACAACAGAAGTCGCACTACTCGATCTCCCGCCGTCGACTCTAAGTCATCAGGAGTTATGCCCAAGCGCAACCAGGCGAGCTATTGGACTTGGTCCAACCACCTCGTCCTGGGTCTGCCAAACGGTCGTGACCAAACCATCGAAGAATAGTACTTTCCGTTCGCAGAAGCAGCTGCTCTATATTGAGTTCCTCGCGTACTGCCGTGTTCTCACCCTATACCGGCGAGTAACTCCCACAACAGCACAAAGACATCTCATTTCGTCAGCTTGTATTCGCGATCTTATTCTTTCTGTTATTACCCAAATTTCATGACCCTAGGTGAGAGTTGGAGCAAATACTAAATTGAAAACCCCTAACTTGGCTTTGACACCAAGCTCGGCCTTTCTGATTACAGAACTACCAAGCTGTGTCAAAACTGATCCAGCTTGACCAATCCTCCTTTCATCACTCGTGAAAAAGACCCCAAGATACTTAAACTTCTCCACCTGCTTCAATGGGACTCCACTAACATGCAGAGTGAATTGAACAGGCGTTCTGGAAATTACCATAACCTCCGATTTGGCCACGTTAACCCTGATTCCAGCATCAGCACATACGGCCACAAACCTATCGAGTGCGCGCTGGAGTTCCGTCAGGGAGGATGTGAGGATAACTAAGTCATCTGCAAAAAAGACGATGACTTACTAGGCTAATGTGAAACCTTACTAGGCTGCGCTGCAACATCCAGTCCATATAAATGGTTAAATTTTAAGGGCCGATGTTGATTTTGAATAAAACACAAATCATTTAGGAAATTATTGTCATTTCTTTTTATTATGATAATATTGGTATGGTTCAATTATGTATGGAACAAAATATCGGCCAAATGGCCACCGCGACCTCGGCGACACACCTCCATCCGATGGTCCAAATTTTCGATGTCGCTGAAGCATAATTGAGGTTCTATGCCGTTAATGTGCCGAATTATCTCATCCTTTAGCTCTTGAATTGTTGCTGGCTTATCGACATACACCTTTTCTTTCAAATAACCGAAAAAGAAAAAAATCCAACGGTGTCAAATCACATGATCTTCGCGGCCAATTGATATCGCCACCACGTGAGATAACACGGCCATTGCATTTGTCGCGCAAAAGAGCCATTGTTTCGTTAGCTGTGTGGCAAGTGGCAAGTGGCACCGTCCTGTTGAAACCACATATCGTCAACATTCATATCTTCCAATTCGGACCGTAAAAAGTTCGTTATCATTTCACGATAGCGAACACCATTCACAGTAACTGCCTGACCGGCCACATTTTGGAAAAAATACGGCCCGATGATGCCGCCAGCCCATAAACCGCACCAAACAGTCACCCTTGTGGGTGCATTGGTTTTTCAACAATCACTCTTGGATTATCATTCGCCCAAATGCGTCAATTCTGCTTATTGACGAGTCCACTGAGGTGAAAATGTGCCTCATTACTGAAGATGATTTTCTTCGAAAATTGATCATCCACTGTTGCCATTTCTTGCCACCATTCTGACCATTGACGACGCTTGAAATGGTCAAGAGGCTTTAGTTCTTGAGTCAATTGCACCTTGTAAGCGTGTAAATGCAAGGCTTTATGTATAATGTTCATCAACGACGAGCGTGAGAGATGCAATTGTTGGGCACGACGACGAGTTGAGGTGGACTGCTCTTCAGCCACACTATCGCGAACAGCAGCAATATTTTCTGCAGTACGAGCTGTACGATCATGCACTGGTGTTTTCACATCTCCTACAGACCCGGTTTGCTCAAATTTTTGCACGATTTTTCCGATTGTACGCACATTTGGACGGTTAAATTGACCGAACAAATCACGAAGTGCACGATGTGCATTTTGATTTGAACGCCCATTTTCATAATAAGCCTGAATGCTGGATTGTGTATCTTTCCATGGTTCAAATTGAGTTAGTCTGAAATTGAGAAATGTCAAATGAAAGGCAGGAAAAAACCTGACATTTATATGTGGTTCACATTCAACATCGGCCCTTATTTTTTTAACCACCCTTTACAATACATCAAATGCCACACCATGGTGAGGATTGATTGTCTATGTAACGAGTGGCAGATTTGCCGTCTATTGAATCCACACTATCAGTAACCGTGCAGCGTCTTGCATTGCTGCAAACGTCTGCCTGGAATACACTGCAGTGGTTATGAAGTCAGTTTGACATTGGCATTGCTGATGTTGTTGGTAAGATTCAGATTCCTGTTTTGACTCAGCATGACTGACCATGCTTCTGACCGAGTTGTCCAGTCATCCGTTTGTAGTTAATTTTCAATGTCGTCGATGGGCTTGATATAGTCTGTCGCAGCGTATGTGGCACTTATCTTGATGTCGTATGTGGATCGGTGAAGGATTGACGCCAGAGCAGCTGAGGACATAGATCTTAGTGCACCCATGATACTAATAAATGCTTAACTTTGTATTTTGCAAACCACCTTCTTGTGCCTTTCTTCGGTATTCAGTTCTGGGCACCAGACCAAAACACTGTCTGTTGTGGCAACAGCTGTGTATAACCCTCCTCATTTGGGAAAGAGGGCTTTTCTGCAGGTGAACAATGCAGGAGATGCCACTTTATTTTGACGTGGAGAAATGTACACAGTGGGCCATCTAGTGGTTTTTTTTTAAATCAGGTTATTTTGACAACAGCTGTATCTCGTTAAAAAAAATTGACAGAAAGTCAGTATCATACCTCCGCTGTACCAAATGAGTCGCTTTACGCTTGAACAACGTTGGGAAATACTGATAAATTGTTCCCAAAACGAGTGCTCGTAGTCAAACAGTGCGTTTTTTGAAAAGAAGTTTTGGCCGACGAAATGAAGCACTTATCGCGACTACTGTACGGAAGTTTGTGCAAAAAGTTCATGAGACTGGTGTGCTAGTGAACAAGACTTATGGTCCCCATCGTTGTACGTGGCTGCTGTGGCCTTCTTCGAAAATGAGGCTGGAAACAACGTGTTGGGTCAACGGTGGGCGTTAGAGAGCCATGTTAACCGACTTTTTTTAACCGAAATTGAAGACATGGATTTGGACGACGTCTGATTCATGTAGGATGGCGCACCATGCCACACAGCACATGCAACAATCGATCTTTTGCGCACAAAATTCCCAAATCGTGTTGTCAGCCGTCTTGGCGATGTCAATTGGCCGCTTCGGAGCTGCGAGGCCCTTTTTTTTGTGGGGAACCGTGAAGGATTGACAAAGAAAGTTGTATTTAGCTCACCCGTGTAAAAAGTATAAAGCAAGTTTAGAAGATGACGTCCCTGCGGTTCTCCAGCTTTTTTTTGGCGACCTGTCGGCGGTAATCAGCTGTGAGCGTGAACGATCATTAACGATGTTGTGCTCACACCACTATCAACTAAACAACCAATGTTTCTGCTACACTTCAGCCCATGAACAGGTGTTGGTTAGCCATCCAAAGCTTTCAACCACCCCGTCAGTGTGTGTGGATATTTGCTGTTTGTTTTGAAATCCAGTAAACTTATTGTGAGCCTCTGAACCATAGCCTCTGCGCCTCTTCTGTCTTCCTCCGTACGATGAATTCGATACACGCTACTTGCAACTCGATTATATAATTTAATTAAACAATTTGCGTCGCCCCTATTTAGCCGCATTACGGATCACCCTATACATGCTAATGTGCGCCGTTGATCCATTGTGCCATCGGTTGTTATTCTTCTCCCATGCGCTGCTCCCGACGAAAGCTCATTGTTCGAACTTTATTGGCCGTGGCTTGGCCCCGAAAATGGCTTTTAACACTCCCGTCCCATCCCAAAGATCACCTTCAATTTCACCTTTTTTTTTTTTTGTTCAGCCGGAGTACATACGACGCGTATATACTCGTAACTCAGCGTATGTGCACTCGTATCCCCGCTCCAAGTCGGGCTCAAATCCACCTCATTTCTCATTTTAATAACAAACAAAAGATATTCATTAGCACAGCACAGCAGACAAAACGTAGCTGGCCGGGCGGTGACATAAGTTTTTTTTTTTCTTTCCCCCCAGTTTTTTTTGTTTTTCACTTTACGAAACCATTTTAGTGTCGTGCATTCGAATCGAGTCACTTCGTGATGTCATGCGTTGGGTATTGATTTCTCAGAGGAGGTTGCTTGTCGGTTGACGTTGGCACAAAACTGCATCCAGATACGAGAATATTTGGCACAAATCGCTTGTCGTTTCAAAGGAGTGCCGGCAAGTTGTCGACGGCGAGTAAAAACAAAAACACAGCTCGTTGAGGTTAGTGTCATCCTGAGTGCTTGTGCTTGCGTCTTGTGTGGTGTCCTTGTTGGTGTCTCGATTGTATATGAACAACGAACGTTTGGTAACCCTTCCCGCCGGTGGAAGGTGAGTGTATCGGGAAAATTGTTGACTGTATGGCTTTCGGTTTTTGTTGCTGTGTCTGCACTGCGACCACTACGACGACGAGGCGAACGCCCTTCTGAACGACAACACTGCAGCAACACTGTTCTGTGGGTGGCTTTCGTGGTGTGTGCCAACCCTTAATTTCGCGCAGACACGACTAGGTGTCTGGTCTGGGAAAATCCTAATCGGTTATCGAATGGTCTGCAAGCTGTAACTCTGCCGAGAGTGCTAGTGCGTGTGTTAATGTGCTCGTGCAGACGTGCCGGTGCGATTATGGTTTCGCGGAGGGGAACCGATTTATAGTTGCATACCACATGCCATACGGAGTTCTTCAGCACACAGGGTGGCGATAATCTGGCAGTCATATTGTGACGTGGTAAACAATCTGCGGTAAGTGCGGAAGGAAGGAACGCGGACATGCAACAGTGTTGACAGACATCGTGGTGTGAAGTGCAAAGGAGATCTCGTGCCAGTGGCGATTCCATTTTGTTTGCTTTTATTTCCTTGTTCTCGACGTCTGCCGGGTGTTTTAATTGCCTACGCATGTTGTGGGAGGAGCGGAGAGCAGGAAAAGTTAGACGGTAAGTAAGCAATGCTAGTCTATTTGGGGAGAACCGGTTAATTAAGCAAAAAGGTGGGGTCGGTAGGTTGGTTTCAATCAGGGAATAGAATATTTTTTCTGTCGTAAAAGTGAAGAGAATTGTATAAGGGGCCGTACGGCGGGCACTAGCGAAAGTATGTACGTCGGGAATCCTTTTAGATAATTGGTGGGTGTGTTGAGGATCGCTGAAAATAAGCCAATGGGCGCTGCTAACTCTTTGTGCATGTCAAGTTGTGCTTGAGCACCAGCACCAGCACCAGCGACCTTACCTAATTGAATAGCTATGGTTATCAAGTTTACTGCACCATCGATGTATTGATTCCTGAGTTGCGGCAAATATTCAATTATATTTACGACCGCGTAGGCGGATTCCAGTTTAATCGAAAGTGTTACTTGCTAAATAATTTCATTAATAATGTGACTGTTAAGTGAGGCATTCAATTTTATATGGGATATTCATCGCACGAAACGCCGCCACGTGATGGTGTGTTTAAAACGCCAAGGTCTTGCTGGGAAGAATACTGGGAGAGTCATTGGGTGCACAGTAGATTAGCTCGAGCTATAATTAACATCTCTATTTTTTGCCACTAAACCAATCACAATCAATGAACATGTTCGTTTAGTTCGTCTACAAGTTTCGTTGAAGTCTTAAAGTACGGGGATAAGTTAGTCTCTAAAAATAGGGTCCCAATCATAAAACGTAGGGAGACTTAAGTCAATTAAGCAATCGATCGAATATAGGGAAACGATGTTCCTTTTATGACCATAATAGTCTCTTTGCTCTATTTCGTTAAGTTTCGTTCACTTTTTCATATGTAAGTTGCAGCTAAATCAATCGATCTTTACATAACTAAAGAACGACTGGTGTTAGAATTTCGTGTAAGTTCCCAGAAGCAATTGGGGGTACTTTGAAAATGAGCAAAATATGTCTGTAGCAACAATTGACACATGGCCGCATTTTGAATTTTTAATGATCTTCCGCGTGCGATATTAGCATCGTCACGGGCAGTCTTAATTAAGGCAGTGGAAGCAGTCTGTCTAAAATCAAAATTGGTATGGAACTGTGGTTTGTTTCTAGAGGAGATGGCTAAATTCGTTTGTGCTAGCTCCTAGAATATAGAGAAATTCCATTGATCAGGAGTGTGAAAATTCTTGTGCGTACAGAAGCAGCCGTTTTAACGCAGCGCGTCACCGCGGTTGATACCGCTTTGTTAGGAAATCAGACTTTTCGTTATCGCCAATCATGGTGTACATCGAGGTCAGACATCCCATACACACTACACGTGTGAGTCTTTAAGATCCGCAGGTATCTGACTACAGTCCATTGCGCCAGTGGCTGAACGTGTCGCTCAACAATTGAGAACTTTCGCCAATTCTTTTTGGTTCGGCTCCTGAACAGAGTGGTTTTCGACTTCTAGACTTGATATTCCACTTCAAGTGATCGCAACATCTCATGAATGAATCGAAGTCATCCCAGCCCGAGAGAAACGATAGCCTCGATCTTTTTATCTGATCTGTACACGATCAAGTCGTCGGCGGACGTAATTATGTGAGGAAGAGGACTTATCAGATCGCTCAAGGAAATGTTGAACAGGATCGGCGAATTAACGGCACCCTGGTGGAGACCATTTTTTTACTTCGAAAATACCTGCAGACGTCATTCTTGACGACGAACGTTCTACCGGTTAGCATGTTACACAGTGGGTAACGTAGTGGCTAACTATTGTCTCATTATTATATAATAACACTAATGCCTAGCCTATTGAGCTTGTGGAAAAGTCCTTCTAAACTGTGTCAAAGGTCTTCTCCTGGTCAATCTGCTTAATTGACCAGGAGAAGGCCGTCGTATATTGTTTCTGGCTCTTGTTCCACACGGCATGAATAGTGTCATGCCCCGCTATGAAACCGACTTGGTTATTCCAAATATGTTTGTCCTCTGTCCAATTGATCAGAGTTTTATTCATCACCTTCTCGAATACATTGCTGATGTTTGGAAAAAGACTTGGGTTTGCACGGATTCGAAGAATCTTTTCTTCAACTGATTTACAATTCTCCGGATAATGTGCGTTATTCAAAGCTTTGTTTAACAGGATTGTGTAAATATTTACCACATATAGGGGGAGATGTCTTAGCACAATGTTCGAGAGCCCGTCGATATCGAATGTCTTTAGTGATTCGAAGACCGCTTTGAGCTCGATATACGAGGGGCGTTCAATATATTCTCGGTATCGGGGCGAGGCTGTGGTTGTATATATAAATTGACTTATTTATCAAGTAAAACTATTATTTTAGTGCATTCATGTAAGATTTCATATAAATGTGATTATTAATTCGCGTTTTATCTCTAGTCAAACAACAACCGACTTGAGTTCTTCATCATCCGAAAATCTTTTTCCACGAAGACATTTTTTTCAAATCCGGAAACAGGAAATAATCACTAGGGGCAAGGTCTGGACTATAAAGTGGGTGTTGGATTTCTTCGAAACCACAATCTCGCGCAGCAGCCTTGGAAACTCGCGCCGTGTGAACAGGAGCATTGTCATGAAGAAGCAACACACCCGCTGCGAGTTTACCCCGTCTTTTCTTTTTAATTTCCTCCCGCAAATTATGCAAAGTGGAAGCGTAGAATGTGGCGTTTTTGTACTCAATGAGCAAGATTCCCTTTGAGTCCCAAAAAACTGTGGCCATGAGCTTCCCGGCAGACGGAGTCAATTTGAACTTCTTCGGGGGGGGGTCTGTTCCTTTTTAATGCCACTGCATGGACTCTTGTTTGCATAGTGGTGGACCCATGTTTCGTCACCATTAACAATTCGATCCATAACACCGTCCGCGTTCTCACTACACATCTCGAGAAGGCTCTCTACAGCATGCGATTCTCACTTTTTTCTGATGCGCTGTGAGCATTCGTGCCACCCACCTTGCACTGACCTTTGAAAGGTTAAGATGGTCATGAAGAATGGTGTGAATGGTACCAATTGAAAGCTTGGTGATCTCTGCCATCATTTTCACCTTTATTCGGGCATCCTCAAGAACAAGTTTTTCGACTTCTTTGATGCTTTCTCCCGTACAAGCAGTAGCCGGGGCGCCGGAGCGGGGGTCGTCTTCAATGCTCTCTCTGCCTCTCTTGAACTCACTTGACCACTTTTGCACAATTGATAATGAAGGTGCGGAACCCTGGTAAACAGCCACCATCTCTTCATGAATAGTTTTTTGACTTTTTCCTTGCTTAGTGAGTAATTTAATTACAGCGCGATGCTCAATTTTCACCATCATCGTCTCAGTTGCCATTATGATTATGTTTAACTAGAGATAAAACGCGAATTAATAATCACATTTATATGAAATTTTACATGAATGCACTAAAATAATAGTATTACTTAACAAAGAAGTCAATTTATATATACAACCATAGCTTCACCCCGATACCGAGAATATATTGAACGCCCGTAACAACACTTCTTGTGCCAATCATGTTATTTCTTCTTCGGAGTGCTTTTGTTGATGTTGATTGTACATGCGAACTAAGTCCCGGCGTATGTTCCATAGCGATGCTCAGTAACTTTGTCTCCTCTTTTGGTACAATAGGAATGTCTTTAATTTTGCAAGTCTAACGTTTATTAAGCCTTTTTTTAATTCCACGATGTTCGTTGTAATAGACAGTCCCTCTTCATTACACCATTTCTATGTTATTTCATTTCTACTCTTGCAATAAGATATGGACTTATGACTGGCGTCCCAATCGCTATATATTCGATTTCGGCTTAAGAGATATGTCATCATTTTTCTGAATGAATTCAACGTCCTTCCCAATGACACCGATCACCTACTACCCCAACTGGTCTTCGAGAAAAAATCCTCTACCAGCTTCCATTCCAAATCGAACTACAAACGCTGGATCAGCCCCTGTGTATCTAGAAAGACGGACGTTACTTTTTTTATAGTTTCCGCCAATGGATGTGGAATCTTCTTCAAGATACTGATAACTCGTACTAGCAGCATTTTATTCTCATTTTTCCTAGCGCCTACGTCCTAAACCGCACTTCTGCACACTTCTACCACTCTGCCCACGGAACTGCCCTTTGGTATTACTTCGCTGGGCTGGTTAGCGAATCAAGCTGAATCCACTGTGGTTGCCTGTTCGGCGCGCTTTACTGCTTCAAGTCTTCTTAGCTCGGTCTGCACGTTTTCCAGAAATATAACCAGTCAAGTGATCACTGTGTCTGCTCAGATTAAGCAGACCTACACTCAGGACCCTCATCGGTGTCATATCATTGCATAATAACAATACTACACAAATGGGCCTAAACTGGCCTAAGTGTGACTGCTACACCAGCCAACCAGTCTCACCTAACCTAACCTCAGGGCTTGAATATAATGCGCATCAGCCAGTGTCAAATTTTAACGAACCCTTTCGTCATGATTTCTGGAAACACATGAATGACTACGTTGAACACATGTGCGCATAGCCACCTGTTCGAAATTCTCCCCGTGTTTGTTTCGAATCGCACTAGCTTTGACTGAACAAAACAGTTGCGTGGTTGTCAAATTTGCATATGCTTAACGAACGTTGGTGGACCCCAATATAGTCGCTCTTATGGGAGTGTGTGTATTCGTTCACTTACCCATGCGCGTTTGACACTAGTTCAGGCGCATCAAAAGTTCTTTGCCTGGGGCAACTGCTCCCCAATCTGTTTGCCTCTCCAGACATTACTCGGTTCCTTACTAAAACTCGTGTCCAGACACAAACTTGATATCACCATCTTGATCTCCCTATAGTCGTAAAGTGAAACATCTCCCCTAGGAATAACATATATTTTCGAAATCTCTTTCCACACAAAAAGAAACAATTAACATTTACTCATCCAAGCAACGCACTTAAACTGATACGTCTCCGACAAAACGGTTACAAAAAAAAAATGAAAAATAAAAAGTATCAACAAAAACTAATCAGCAATCACTTTGGCCAGTGAATGGTCATAAATTGTTGAACCTATCTATGAATCTCAAACGATGTTTTTTTTTTGTTCGTTTTGTTCACATTCACAGAAGCATTTCCCTCGCGGGTATTTGTAAATGAAGAGTAGAAAGTCAATAAATTCCCATTTCCACAGCACGATGGGACGGCTCTGATAAAAGACACATTTCATCTGGTCTTGAGTGAATGTCACTATGCGCGGCATAAAGATAAACAGAAGCCAACATCTATAATGACCTTGGCCCACTTGAGAGTATAATTAAATTTAGATTAGATAACAATCGTTCGTTGAATGGAGACTCTTTCTTATTTCCTCTTTCACTCGCTCATGCGTGGCGTCTTTGAATTGCTCCGCGTGCGCTATGGTCTGTTGTCTGGCTGCAATTCACATTTCAAAGACGCGTTACAATATTATTTATGAGCCTGTTTTGTGAGACTGCCTTTGGAAAACAATAAAAGAGAATATACACTAAGCCTTGCAATAAAGATTGCCAAAGCGATTGTGAATTGTCGGGATAACGCTGTGGCGGCATTTTACGATTTGCAAAACTCGCTGTCAGCTTGTGTGGTTTGTCAAAAATTGAAAGTAATTCTTGTTGTGTTGGAAAATTTGTTATGTGGCAGACCTTGACATTAAGTGGATCTACATTCGTTTGGTCTCAGTGGGCACCAGAGATAGATGTGTATGCGGATTAGTTTCATGTTTTCACACACTCTGGGGCTCAATCGTACAGTGGTGGACAAAATAGTAAATATCTACAATATCCTCTTCTAAACAACATCGTTCACCATGTCTTTACCACTTTACTGAGAAAAAACAACGTTAAATGTCAGTCTGTGTCATGTTTTGCCTGGACAAATAAAACAGATACGCGCACTGAGAGCGGACTTTTTTGGTGAAAAAAAAGCAGTCATGTGATGTAACAAACAATTTGTATTAATGTTATTCGACGGTTTGATGCACAATACTTTAAAGATGAAGTCGAAGCAAGAAATCAAGGTACGCCCACCGAACAAAAACTAGATCCCTTTATGTCGTCCGCAAAAGTTGTTCATAAGAACAATTTCAAAATCAGTTCAAGGACTGTGTGAAGAAGATTAGTGGTGTCAAACCTTTGATCAACAGCTGTTCTGAATGAAAGTTCCAATTCTGAGCAATCAGCTTAAAACATGATCCTTCGATAAGGGGGTATTAAAAAGTGGCCAAATATCTTTTAGACCGACGATAGTATGTTCAATTTATTTGAATCGGACTTCAGACATAATGTTAGATGTCCACCTAATGCAGAATTGAATTCTAAGTAGAATCCTATCAACAAAGTGGTTATGTTATGGTCACGTTTCACTAGCTTCAAGTGTATTTACTTTGTTCATGATTGTACGTGGCTGGAAAGATGGGTCGAACAAAAAAATATTCTCAGCGATCTACAGGCTGGCTTTGGAAAAGGATATTCCACTGTAGATCAGGCATTTACTCTGACATCTATTGTCAAAGCGTATCAAGCTCGAGGTAAAAACGTGTACTCTTTTTTTGTGGACTTTAATGCGGCCTTTGACCTTGTTAATAGAAATGCCCTTTTCTACAAGCTATCTCAACTTGGCATATCTTCAAAATTTATAAAAGTTACTAAAGAAATGTACATGCGTACCAATGCAGCAGTTTGGGATGGTACATTCAGAGTGGTCTGAAAAGAATAAATGTGTGAAACAAGGATGCCTTCTCAGTGCGCTGCTGTTCTCTCTGTATATAAACGACATAGTAGATGCTCTGCCAGGAGCGGTTAGAATTGCTAATTCCACAATCAATGTGTTGCTATATGCAGATGACCTCGTCGTACTTGCAGAATCCCCGGAACATATGCAACTGATGACCAACCGCCTGTCATGTTACTGTAAGAGATGGGGATTAAAAATCAATACAGAAAAGTCGAAAATGATGGTTTTTACGCGATCTCCAAGAATTCACATTAAAAGACAATGGAAATACGATGGTCAACCACTTGAAACCGTTAAAGAGGTGAACTATTTGGGAGCCAAACTGAATCCAACTCTAAATTTCAGTAGACATCTTAGAGATAAAGTAAATACCTCTCAAAGTCAGCTTAACCTTTCGTGGAAAAATGTGTTCTACTGCAAAAAAATTGATCTATCTGTGAAATATAAGATATTTAACTCAGTCGTTAAAACCACTCTCTGTAATGCCTCCCAATTGTGGGGGGCTTATGAGTATGAAGAAATTGAAGCATTCCAAAGGAACTTCATTAAAAAACTCTTTAATCTCCCATTAAATACACCTAATTACGCTATACACTTAGAACCAGGTCTACCAAACTGTCAACGGACACAATTTTACGTGTTTTGAAAAGTAAACTATGCCGCATTATTCAAAACAACGAAAACAACATCCGAAATACGTTAAAAATAAAGGCTCGAGAGTCAGAAAGCAGGATACTATACAGTCAACTAAATTATGATCTGAACCAAAGGAACTATTTTCATGACTCGTTTAGCTATGATGAGATATCTCTGAGAGATGTGAAGTTCTTTCACTGGTAATCCCTATAATGGGAAGTTGGGAAGTTCAACCAATTCTTTACGCTTTGTAATCTGACATCGAAGGAAGACTGCTTTCATATTATAAGTATATGCCCCATATTCAGACCACAAAGGATAGCCTTCTTTGGAAAACAGACATTGACAATGCTCGAAACCTTACAACTTTTAAACGAATGTGACTGGAAAACTCTTATCAGTTTTTTTAAAATCAATTTGTAAATATAGAATGCTGTTAATGACTGAATATGCTTGAATTGTAACTTAAGTTTGTACTTAAAGATATAAAATACACATCTAGAATTCTGCTAACCAGGCTGATGGCTTAGCCAAAGCTCTTACGTTCATATTACATAACTATCTTTTTTGTTATGAATTATTAATAAATGAATTACTTACTTACTTACTGTACGTGGCTATGCTGAAAACTTTTAATAATGCAGGTTTCTGAGTAGACTTCTAGCTCTCTTGTGCGTTACAATTGTTTGACAGCCTCTTTTATAACCTTTTGTTCACAAGTACCTGTCAACACGTTCATGATTAATTGTCAAAAAAGTCCCTCAAATTCGTCGACGGACAAGGGGACAGAAACTCACTTGTGACGCCTAGTAAAATAAACCACTGTTAATATAATTTTAAAATATAAAGAACGCCATTTATTTAAATTTTCGTTTGCGATGACAATCAACAAGAAAAAAAACATCGGTTCGCTTCAACCTAAAGTACACGTGACATGAATTCCTTGACACTCACTGTAGCACTTCATTGTAAGATCAAAGATACAATTCCCGTTCGCATCCAGCACTTGGCGGTCATATTTTTTTTATTAACTCACCACTTCCACCGCCAATTACTTTGTTGGTACGTACTCGTAGCGCCCCCAACTGGAAGTCGTTAAATCTTCATTCAGCACGCATTTAGCGAGCAAAGCAAAGTGCCTACGCCACCAAATCCGCTTCGTTTAACAGCCTTAACGGTTGTGTCTTAGTGCGACCGACCGACAGGGCGCTAATCGAAAGTCTTATCTCCCTCTGTGCGAATGCCAGCGTTCACTTACGCCTGGGCTGCGAGACCCCGACCACCACAACTATGCGTTCAAACGATGAGAACGCTCTGCTGTCTGTCGGGGTTTAATGGCTCATCAACAGCCAGCCGTTCTTCTGTGGATGCGGGCAAAGTAATTTCCTCTCAGTTTGATGTGTAAACATAGTTTGCTTCGGCAATTGATACCAGCGGGACGGTTATCTCAGCCGCAGCAATTATAAATCGATTATGCTGGTTGAAATATTTTAGCGGCACGTCTTCGTCGCTGCCGCCACCGCCGCTGCCACGAGATGGTAATGCGTTCCTTAGGCCATATGAAATCGATACTGCGCCTCTGGAGGCGCTGCTCGCTTCACGGGATAATGAACTGTCTGTGGCTGAATAACCAGACTGAGGCGGTAGACGGTTGATTTTTGACAGCAAAAAAGGCGAAAGTGACAGATGACTGTGCGGAAGAATGGTATTGGTAAACAACCAGCAACAATCGCTGGCGACGGCACATGGATGTGGGAGCTTGCAGCCCCAACAATGTCTGTGAGTAATGGCACTTGTCCGGTGAGAGTGAGATTAAGTGGGTGGTCCAGTATCGGTGAAAATTCAACTCGGGCCTTTTGCTCAAATTGAACTCCATTCACTTGTCGGCGGTAGATCATGCAAGTGTGCCCGCAAGCGATATGATTGAACGTTGTCTCTTCGGTCCAATTTTCGATTGGGGGAGGGGAATGGTACAGAAACGCGGAAGAAATCGGTTGGCGTCTGGTCACTGAAATCAAAATTTCGCCTCAAGTGTGTGTTCGTATGAGGATATGGAGCGACTTATGCTGTGTCTCTCTGCGAGCAAATAAATTCGGCTTGTTCGACTATGGATTTATTTATTTCCGCATTGAATTAGCATGTCTTGACCTCCTCTACTGTGCGTCATACGGCTAAGATTGAGTGCACTTTAGTCCTCGCTATGGTCAGCAAATTAAGCTGGAAACTCAACATCTAAGAAAGAAGGGGATTAGGAAAGCCTCCACAAGCAAATATTTCTGCAAAAAGAACTGACTCTTAAATGAAAACTAACCTATAAATGTTCTTCTCATTTGTGTGACGCTACAGCTTGGGTTGGACCTGGGCTTCAACCAACAAAGCCTGCGCAATCCCTGGCTAGTTGCACTCTGTTACGGCTACCAAGTTGGTTGACTTCCTCTGTGGACGGCCTCTTGAGCGCAAAGAAACAGCGCTTGGCAAGAGTTACTGTGGAACAGAGATAGAGATTGGATCTGTTGAGGCCTGTCTCCGCTAATTTGCACATATGCCCAACATTCCAGTGTTTGTGAATACATCAGAAAATGCGACATTTTCGCCGCAATTCGTACCAAACCGAGCTGTCAAATGTGTTGTCGCGTTCAACCTCAAAGACCAATCCTCCGATCATGTTTGACTAAACACATTCTTTTAAATTCCCTCATTGATTCAGCATTCTAAATTTGTATTACAAACGCGCTCATGATTTGTTGACGACCAATGGACGTGCCTATCAGTTCTTCTGCAACTCCCTACCTAGTGCATAGACCCTACCCACGATAAACCGAACGCATTCCTTCAACGTGCATGCAACGCTCTTGTTAAACCAGTCACGGAGCCTTCATAACTCCCGACGCCACTCGCAATCTCATGCACATCACACACCACCAATTGTGAGATTTTTTCCACAACGATTTGTATGGATGTTTGAAATTTCTAGTGAATCCATTGTCCATTGTCTCCATTCAATGATATCAATTTCCTGGTTCTATCAAACACACGGATCATTACCGACGAAGGCCAATCACGTTTCCATCACGTAACCAGCGCGACAGAGATCACAGAGTTCGTTCAATTTGATTCACATTCGGGCCAAAATGAAAGATGTCACGAAATACCAATCACTCAGTGGGCGGGTGAGAATGTTAAATCGTAGGGCTCGCCGGCACCACCTTCAATTCAGGCAATTACTATTGAATTTCAAGTACATTCGTGTACCTTGCGCAGTTAACGTAACAAAACGATCACGCGTCCATTTGTTGAAAACAGAAAGATTGAAAGAAAGCCTTGTGCAACACTTAATTGCAACACGACAATAGATGTCAGACAATTAAATATTTTTTTTCCCTTTTTAATGATACCTTGTTGTTGGGCAAGTCGAAAGCAGAAGTAAAAAAAAAAAAACAGGCGACTGTGTGGAATCGACAGTACAGCGCCTGACAGAGAAAGGTTGACAACGTGCCGGTGTAACGATGGCCATAAATTATTCAATTCGCCTTAAAGTTCGACGGAAATCTTTGAAACTGGATCGTTCTCTGGCGAGACTCTGGGTCTTGTAATTGTTTTTCTGCAGTTTTAATAAATTAAGAGGAACTACTTCAGCTACGGAAATGTATTTAATAATTAATGGCGGTAAAATAAACCCTGGAATTGCAGTGATATTTTTTTTTGTCGGTGGTTTTTAAACACTGCACTGAAGCACTCAGACTCAAAAAACTGGTCCATTGTAAAGGGTGATTTTTTAAAAGCTATGAGAAAGTTTTTCAAAAAAAAAACACATAAAATTCAGAAAAATGCATGAAATCTTTATTTGAATCGATAGACGGTCCATATAATTTAATGTTTGAAGATTATTTCATGCAAATGTTGACCTTGACTGCGCCTCAAATGGTCCATCCGCTTAGTCCAATTTTAGCATACTCTTTCCAACATTTCGGCCGGTATCTCACGAATAAATGCTTCAGTGTTGTCTTCGAATGCGTCAATTGAAGCGGGCTTGTTTGTATAGACATGAGCTTTAACATTGCCTCACAAAAAATAGTCTAGAGGCGTTAAATCGCACGATCTGGGCGGCCAATTGACCGGTCCCGAACGTGAAATAAAATGTTCACCGAACTCGCCTCGCAATAAGTCCATTGTTGCGCGTGCTGTGTGGCATGTGGCATAGTCTTGTTGAAACCACATGCCATGCAAGTCAAGCTCTTGCATTTAGGGCAAAAAAAAGTTGGATATCAGCTCACGGTAGCGCTCACCATTCACAGTTACGTTACGATTCGCATCATCTTTGAAGAAGTACGGTCCAATGATGCCACCAGCCCATAAACCGCACCAAACTGTGACTTTTGCTGGATGCATTGGTAGCTCTTGCAATGCTTCTGGCTGATATTCACTCCAAAATCGACAATTCTGCTTATTTACGTACCCATTGAGCCAAAAATGTGCTTCGTCGCTGAACTGACCATAAAATGGAAGAAGCGCGCGATGAACTTTCTTAACAGAGCACGCATTTTGATAATAAAATTCAATAATTTGCAAGCGTTGTTCGTTTATAAGACGATTCATGGTTAAATTATAGACCAAACTGAAGATGTTTGACAGTGAAACAGAACACGAAACGTGCGTCAGTGTTGCCAAAAAGATAATAGCTAAAAAACCACCCTTTACTACTAGGCAGCAACCTGCATTTAATAAAATTTCATGGTATTCCGGAGGAATACCAGCATGCGCTTCTGTATAGAGGAGTCTACATCGTCAGCTCTCACCTCATCAGCACCAAATAACTGCCACCTGATCCGAGCAAAGGCGGGACAGTGGCAGAGGAGGTGCTCTGCAGTGTCGTCGTCTTCTCCACAGGCGTCGCAGAGGGTTCCGTCGCTTAGGCCAAGCACATTTAGGTGTTTGGCGAAAGTGTAGTGGCCCGTTAGTACGTCGGTAAGTCGTCTGCAGTCTTTTCTGTTAAGAGATAACAAGAATGCAGCGGATTTCTTACAGACATTAGGGAGCATGCGCTTGATTTGTCTACATCATGGAGAGTCATGGCTCCGGTTGTTCTCATCGAGAAGCCCAGCCATCGATGGAAACCCTAATCGAGGACGCGGGTAATTCCAACGCAGGTTCGGGTTCTAAGAGTATCTCCACTGATCCTTGTCTAGCAAGTTCATCGGTGATCTCATTTCCCGTGATCCCGTGGTCGCCCGGGACAGACAAGTCAAGTACTAGCGTATTGAACCTGCCGATCCAATTAAGAGAATACTTGCATTCTTGGACTATCTTGGAAGTGGTTAAAGGGTTGCGTAGGGCCTTCAACACAGCTTGGCTGTCGCTACAGACACAAATAATTCCTCCCAATCCACATGTTCTTCACAATATAGTTCGTGGCCATTAGGATCGCATAGGTTTCCGTTTGGAAGACCGACGCAAATTTACCAAATGAGGTGTGGAGTCTAATGTTGTCGCTCTCTACGAAAGCGCCAGCGCCACAGGATTAGACTTCATTCTTTTCCTGGCTCATATTCTGTCCAGAGCCAGTCCTGAGTGCAGGGAAAGTCGACTTTGTACGTGCGTCGCAGCTGGATTGCTTCTTGCATCAGAAGGCATATCCATGAGTATGTGGTCAAAAGAAATGCTATGCGCATGGTCGTCGAAACTCCACTGCGAGTTGTACTAAAGACCACTTATTTTTAAACGGAAGATGGAATGAATGAAATATTTCTTGCATCGATTAAGAAAACCTAAACATTTCGCAGCATTTTTGGCGACCTCAAATATGTGATCGTTCCAACGCAAGTGTTGATACACAGAACAAGGATGTCGAGCTTTCCGGTTTCATCAACACAGACGCCATTTATGGATAATGGCTGA
Source organism: Eristalis pertinax (assembly GCA_907269125.1). Lineage (NCBI taxonomy): Eukaryota > Metazoa > Arthropoda > Insecta > Diptera > Syrphidae > Eristalis > Eristalis pertinax. Next base: position 53,877,300 of record OU026145.1, read on the forward strand.
CAGCAGACAGCATTGAGTTTTTGAAGCATTGAATTCCACTCTGTTGCTCTTTCCCCAGTTAATTATGCTGGCCATAGCCTGGCCACAGTGCCCCCAGATTTCTATATCGGTGATTCCTATTTTATGGACGTGATAGTTTCACACTCCGTGTCCTGTTAGTGCTCAACACAGCATTCTTAGGTCAGCCATTTTAAGTGCCACAGCTTCTTTGGCTCGTTTTAGGTTATAGTTTTGTTCCACGAACTCCCTTGAATGTTTAATACTCTCCTGGTTATTCAAAAACTGCTTTCTTTGTTTAATCATCCATTTGTTTAGATGATGGTTTGTGTCCGCGGTTTGAATCCATAAAGGGGAGAGGGCTCAGGCCCAACTTGAGCAACTGTCTTTGCTTGTACAGGATGGTCCATCTAGTGTTTTTTTTTTCAATCATAGGTTATTTTGACACTGACAGCTGTTTTCCCCTCGAAACCTTGACAGAAAGTCAGTAACATACCTCCGCGGCACGAAGCTTTACGCTTGAACAACGTTTGGAAATATTGAAAAATTATTTCCAAAGTGAGTGCTGAGTAGTCCAAACAGTGCGTTTTTTGAAAAGAAGTTTTGGCCGACGAAATGAAGCACTTATCGCGACTGCTGTACGGAAGTTTGTGCAAAAAGTTCATGAGGCTGGTGTGCTAGTGAACAGCACTCATGGTCCCCATCGTCGTACGGTGCGCACAGATGAGAATGTGTCAGCTCTGGCCTGCTTCGAAAATGAGGCTGGGAACAATGTTTTGAGTCAACGGTGGCAGTCATTTGAACCGACTTTTTTTTAATCGAAATTGAAGACATGGATTTGGACGACTTCTGATGCATGCAGGATGGCACGCCATGCCACACAGCCCACGCCACAATCGATCTTTTGAGCACCAAATTCCCAAATCGTGTTGTCAGCCGTCTTGGCGATGGCGATTGGCCGCTTCGGAGCTGCAATTTGACACCTTTGAACTTTTTTTTGTGGGGAACCGTGAAGGACCGATTGTATGTCAACAATCCGGAAACGATTCAAGTACTTAAGGGCAATATCATCCAAGCAATCCATGAGCTACAGCCCGAAACCAACAACAAGGTCTTGGAAGATTGGGGTGACAAAATGCGCTACTGCGAAGCCAGCCGAGGCGGCCACTTGAGCGACGTTGTATTTTATAATTAATGGGAATGTTTGTTCTTACTAATAAGCCGTAATGCATGGAAAAAAAATCAATTTTGTTCATTTTATTGCATTTTTAAAAATAAACTTATATTTGGCCCACCCTGTATATCAGCCTTTTGATAACCTTCGTGCTTTTCATGTTCTGGCACCCAAATCAGTGTTAGTTATTTTCTGCCAGCCTGTTTAGTGTTTTGTGACGTTCCCATGCAGCCTTAAAGTTGAATGTGTATCTCTTTAGGGATTTAAGGACCCAAGTGGTCCTCGGACTGTCTTTTGATGTTAGTGGGTTTCCTGTCACTAAAACGATGTGCAGCTTCGTTGATTGCAAACAATTGTAGGTGTAGGTTGCATCTACGTCACTCTAGTCACTCACCTAAGTTATCACTCTAGCCTCTACTTTGTTTTCAGATTTCAACCCATTTTTGGGATCTATTCCTCATCCAGGAGTTGTTGTTCCATTCTTCTCTACTTGGCATGAGTATTTCATAGAATTCAAGTTTCATTCAGGGGACATAATGTCACTTACTTGGGTTAACTCCCAAATGTTATCTACCCTATTCAGAATTTTTAGATGTCCAACAAGGTTTCCTTCTTCGTAGTTGTAAGGTCTCTGTAAAGTTAAGGCTTGTGTTGCTGCTTCCGCTTGTATTGCAATTTGTAGTTGTTGTAAATAATGAAGTAATATAATTTGAATAATTTTAAGTTGGCAATGCTCTCACTGGAAATGTGTTCGTACAGCTTTAAGCATTTCTATTACAGTCTATTATTTGAATAAAGTTAGTTGCATTGTATTCTTTGTTCACATTTTTTCCACCGTACAGGAGCGCCATATAGTGTGGTTGGTTTAACCTTTTGATGGTGAGACCCACAGGGTATAGTCCCCATGTCTTGCCTACCAGTTGCTTCAGGGACCAAAGAGCTTTCCAGGAGAGTTTTTCATCCAGTGTTATGCCAAGAAATGCTATGTCTTCCTTTAATACAATGCTGGTTTCTTTAACTTTTAAAGTTCAATGCTCATTTGTTCTCCTTTTTGTGAATCGAGTACGCCAATTAATGCCATCTAACTCAGCTGGAAAACGAAGATCTGTCTTCGTTCAACGGAGGCTGGCACCAGGGACACATCACAGCTTGTGTGTTTCACAAGCGGGACTTGCCACTAATAGATCATAGGAGATGTTTGAAAGGAGGCGCGAGTTGAATTCGTAGCAAGGGACCTGATCAGCAGCAGACCGATGACTCGTGACTACCCATTCCAATGTCTCGGCCATCCTAAAGTTCATTCAGTTTTGCAACCCGGATTTTCCCACTCACAATTGACTGGAGGCAGGAGGAACCAAGCCACAATAGCGGCTATAGTTTTTTCGCGGTAATCCTACTCTCCACAAAATTTATTCCACATATTCCCTGACGGCCGTGGCGTTGTGGGTATATGCGTCGACTCTACGCACTCGAACCTCGGCAGCTAGGTTCGCATCCCAGTATGACAAAAATAATTTTCAAGGCCCCACCTCTTTCGAGTCACTGACAATGCTCAAAGAGTATAGCTGTCTAGAAAAAGCTTCTCAAACTTGGCCGTTCGGAGTCGGCATAAAATTGTAGGACCCTTCCACTTGTGATCGACGTGAACAATAGCACGCACAACACGAGTGGTTGCCGTGAGTCTCCCCTTTCACACATCACACTGACTCTCCGAAAATGTTCCCACTAGTGCAATCAAACAATATTGATCTTATTTTACAGGAAGTTAATGTTATTCCGTTGATTATCCACCATTCACTTTTCCCCCGTAGTCTCTGATGAAACACCATGCAAGACGTTTTTTTAATGAACCACCATCACGGACGATCTTGACCCAGAAACTCTTAAACTGATCAAAGATTATTCAAATAAAATAAATCTTGTCGCCCCACTCCAGGCCGAACAGAAATCAATCCACAATCACCGGATGCACTAGACCCATTGTCATTCAGTTTCCCAAATCAGATGCCATGGCTCAGGTCCCAAGTGAATAACGCGTTACAGTTTCCGTCGTCGTCGCCGTCGGTCGCGTCAGTGATTTGAGGTTTAATTGATGGTGTTTTTCTCCCCCTGATTTGGGTTCTCTTATTTTCCGCGCTCAAGGGGGAACCGGAAAAGAAAACGGAGAAAAAAAAAGCATTGAAATAATAAAACGATTGAAAATCTATTCGACTTAACTCTGGAGATCATGGGGCAGGCCCCAAATGCGATGGCATTGTACTCGTAAATCAGTTACCAAGCAATAAAATGGATTACAAATGTACAAACGTGGCGTTATGCTGCTGTGGCAGCGGGAATCACAAGAATCACGGTTGGTGTTTGATGTACATTTCCAGGAATTTATTAGATGATCTTTATCGTGCTTGGAACATTTGTTTTGTGAAACTTTTGATTCCTCGGAGTCTGCGAGTCTCAGTGAAATCAATAAAAAGTGAAGTGTGCGTGTGTGTTCTTCAAGTGGTTGCGGATGCACTAAAATCCACTTAAGTTCCCTCATATCGTTAAGTAATTAATAAATTCTACATTTGCCGAGATGGGAGATCATTTTTTTGTTTTCAGGGGAGTTCCACTTCTATTCTATTTCGGTATAATTTATTTAATTGACACTCATAAAAGTGGAAAAAGGGGGAGGGGAGGGGGGGCTTGCATCGGATGAAATTCCTTGCTGCATCAGACCAACACGAGTTTTTGGGTAATTTTGGTTCGGTTACAGCATTCAAACTGATGCAACAGTTCTTGCCGCGATCTGCCGGTCATGTGTACAAACTTTTCGTTATCTTTGTGTGGCGCTACAGACCGAAGCGGAGCTGGCATTTGCAGACAAGTGGCTGCTTCGACCCAGAGACCCTGAATCAGCGCCATGAGTTTTTTCTTGTATCAATTGCGTTTATGTCTTATGCGACAGTCCATCGACTTTGCTAGAGTGCGAGGCCGTTCTAATGCAACCTTTTAGTTGCTATGCAACTCCACAGCTGAGCTGGTTCTCAACACCATGCGACAGTCGGCGTAGTCGTGATACACTCGATGACACGCTGGTATCAACCTCCAAAGCACCCGCAATTTAAATCACAGCCACCATGGTGTTTCTACAAACGAGCCTACCGCTTGGTCAGAAGGAAGAAAAACCATGTTCAGGTGCTCCTAACATCGTGAAGCGCCAGAATCACATTATTTATTCAGTGTCCACTTCTGCCTGTTTTCTGAATTCCTCATCCAGTCATCCGAACCTGACTGAATGTCGTCCAGGAATGCCAAGGAAAAATGCAAAAAAAAACTAAAAAGGTTTAAGGTAGCTAGCCAGTGATCGTGCAGTCTTTATAGGTCTTTAGCACAGCACTCATTCGACCTGGCATAGACTCTATAAGTTTCTGACACTTAATCAAAGGAATGGCCTTTCAATGTTTCTCAATTTCGGTACAAAAGTGAGTTTTATTATGGAAGTCTGTGTAGTCAAAGATTTGTTCAGTTCCGCCCACAAATTCTCGATAGGATTGAGATGTGGGGTCTGAGATGGCCATGGTAATACCGACACTTGATGGTCCCTTAACTAAGCACTCACTAATTTCGATGAGTGCTTGGGATCGTTGCCATGTTGGAAGTGTCATCTTAACGCGGCATGTTGTCCTCAGCATATGGTAGCATCACATCATTTAAGATACCACGATAAACTTCTTTAGTCTTTTATTTGAAATATGGGTCCAACACCGAACCAGCCCCATACCATTACTCTTCCCTTTTCCCTAAAGCCTCCGAACATTTCTACAAATGTCAGAACCAAACAATTTTTTTTTTTGTTTCATCACTCCAGAGAATATTACGAAACATCTCTTCGGAATGGTTTCTGAAACTTAAAGCGAACTCTTTTCTTGCTTTTACATTCCTTTTACTCAGCAAAGGAACTTTGCGAGCGATCCTTTCTGGTAGTTGATTCTTCAGCAATCTTCGCCGGACCGTTGGGGCACTGACTATGTTGTTTATTTCTGCTGCAATTGCCATTGATGATGTAAAGGGATTCTTTTTGGCTAATAACACTATACGAGAGTCATCAGTGGAAGTCGTTTTTCTTGGTCTAGCTCGTGTTTCTTTTGCTGGGGTTCTGGAAAGTGCATTGAAAACAAAATTAACCGATCTGCCCAACTCGTGTCTGTGTTTCTTGATGATACGACTTTCTTCTTCAGAACAATGCCTGTTACGGCCCATTTTGTAATAAATCTACAGAGGTATTCGTAAAATTAACTACAGTTCTTACATACAGAACACACAACAAACACAAACAAATACCTTTTAACTCTTTTTGAATAAAGATATCAAGGAGAAAACAAAATTTCCTATTATTTTGAACACTCAAGAAAACACTTTTTCCGTACTTTGCACTACTGCACCACTTGCATGAATGATTAGCTGACATTATGTGCATGCATAGTAAAGGCAATGCAGCTGTGCAAATAACTGTACCGCATACTGATGCGAAAAGTTGAAAAAAAATGTGTAAATGATCATCCCTATTATTTTGAACAGATCTGTATATAAAGGGCGGTTAAATTTTAAGGGCCGATGTTGATTTTGAATAAAACACAAATTATTTAGGAAATTATTGTTATTTCTTTTTATAATGATACTACTGGTATGGTTCAATTATGTATGGAAAAAAATATCGGCTAAATGGCCACCGCGACCTCGGCGACACACCTCTATCCGATGGTCCAAATTTTCGACGACGCGGAAGCATAATTGAGGTTCTATGCCGTTAATGTGCCGAATTATCTCATCCTTTAGCTCTTGAATTGTTGGTGGCTTATCGACGTACACCTTTTCTTTCAAATAACCTCAAATCGCATGATCTTGGCGGCCAATTGACATAGCCACCACGTGAGATAACACGGCCATTGAATTTGTCGCCCAAAAGTGCCATTGTTTGAAACCACATATCGTCCACATTCATATCTTCCAATTCGGGCCATAAAAAGTTCGTTATTATTTCACGATAGCGAACACCATTCACAGTAACTGCCTGACCGGCCTCATTTTGGAAAAAATACGGCCCGATGATGCCGCCAGCCATAAACCGCACCAAACAGTCACTCTTTGTGGGTGCATTGGTTTTTCGACAATCACTCTTGGATTATTATCCGCCCAAATGCTGCAATTCTGCTTATTGACGAATCCACTGAGGTGAAAATGTGCCTCATTACTGAAGATGATTTTCTTCGAAAATTGATCATCCACTGTTGCCATTTCTTGCCACCATTCTGACCATTGACGACGCTTGAAACGGTCAAGAGGCTTTAGTTCTTGAGTCAATTGCACCTTGTAAGCGTGTAAATGCAAGTCTTTATGCATAATGTTCATCAACGACGAGCGTGAGAGGTGCAATTGTTGGGCACGACGACGAGTTGAGGTGGACTGCTCTTCAGCCACACCATCGCGAACAGCAGCAATATTTTCTGCAGTACGAGCTGTACGAGCATGCACTGGTGTTTTCACATCTCCTACAGACCCGGTTTGTTCAAATTTTTGCATGATTTTTCCAATTGTTCGCACATTTGGACGATTAAATTGACCGAAAAAATCACGAAGTGCACGATGTGCATTTTGATTTGATCGCCCATTTTCACAATAAGCCTGAATAACTTTAACGCGTTGCTCGATTGTGTATCTTTCCATGGTTCAAATTGAGTTAGTCTGAAATTGAGAAATGTCAAATGAAATGCAGAAAAAAACTTGACGTTTAGGTGTGGTTCACATTCAACATCGGCCCTTGAATTTTAACCACCCTTTACAATATTGTCAGCAAAAATCACCGTAGTCTACTCTGTGTGAAGTTACATTGATTATCAGTGCACTACATCTTCTCCGATGATGTTGAGTCGATCGCATTCATGCGTCATGTTTTGAATCGTGTGTTGTAACATTCACGCATCGTTAACACAAAAAGCAAATAGTGCAGATCCGTCGCATTGTAACAGAATGTCGCATCAAAGTGATCATAGAGGATGGGAACAAATTTCGTTGACAACCACTGATCGTATCATCGGCCAAGAAGTTCACTAACCTCGTGTCAAAAGTCCGCAAATAACAACTGCCATTGGTTTGGCTCTAATATCCACACAGCATATATGTACAACGACGGACAGCGGCAACGCTCTATAAGACGCTTACTTTATAAAGCGTATTTAATGGAGCTTAGTGGTGAACAAGTGACAAAAAGAGCGGCCAAACGAAATGTGGGATCTGTAAATTGATGAGCAGTCTATTGGATTAGAACGGATCGTAACTATGTTATGTACAAACTTATGTAAGGACATTGACTTTTATGTGGTGTACACATGAGCCACGGTCTGTGAACTTGATATGGAATCTTCGTCGATTATCTTTACACAACAAATTATTGACGTTTCAATTGTCCACTAAGCCTAAGAGGGCAGGCAGTCGCATGCAAGCGAAGGTAGAAGGGTGTAAGGCGCGAGGAGGACCCAAATACCGCTCTCCGATAAAAGTCTGCACGTAGACGAGATTTCCGACCTAGGCAAGTTCGAGTCTGTTGGTGCGGACGGGCTTCCTGCTGAACTCTTTATAGTCAATGGGAATGATCTTGTTCGCCGCATGCAGGCATTCATCTCTGTCTAAGCCATGAAAGTCGGATGAAAGCATGCCTAACAAGTGCAGTGTATCGTTTGATCCGATCCACAAGAAAGAAGATCTTCTCTGCCGGGTTAGATGCTCGTCCCTGATAGATCCGGTGCTTTCCGACCAAGGTCATGCACAATTGGCTAGATATTCACAATGCGGCAGATTCTGAAAAACTCCCAAGAAGTTCGGATCGAAAATGACCGCCTGCTCGTTGCTTTCAAGATCGCATACGTCAGCGTCCATAGAGACGAGCTACACACGGCCATGTCTAGTTTTGACATTCTTGCCAAAGTGGTTAGACTGAGCAGGGTGACGATGGAGAATTGGAACTCATCGATGCCTTCTATGTTACAAGTCGCTTTAGACAAGGCAACGCGCTGTCATATGACATCTTCAACACAACCAAGCGAACAGTAGGGACAAGATCCATTACGTACACATTGACGTGATTTTCTGAAAGCAGCGAATTGTCCATCAGCCATTTCCTAACACTTAGACGTCTTCAAGAAAGTACACACACCATCGACGTCTTGCACCAAGCATCTCAACGAGTGGCTATAACTATCGTCTGCCGCGGTTCCGCAGTGATATACATCTAGCCAACCGTTTTTCCTTTGGACTCAAGAGGCAATTGAATAATAGAACCCTGTCTTGAAGGATCAAGCTGACTCTATACAGTCATTGATCATCCCGGTCTTGCTATACGTTTCAGGGGGGGTGGACAATCTCAGTCTTTGGGCTTGTTTGAGATGAGGACAACGAATCCAACCAGACGTCTACGAATCGAACGCATTAAAGGCTAGGCTTTTAGATTGACAACATGCCTCTGTTTCAAAAAGTCTTCGACTGGTGGTCTGTGGGACAAGGCAACAGAAAACGCCAGCGGCTATGCAGGCGTACACAAGTTCAGAGAGACTTAACCCACATTGGTGGTCGCAATCGGTAGTAGTTAGCCGGAGAGGCTTGTTCGTCCGCCCCAGACAATAGCGCCACACAAGGGAGAAGACGAAACTGGTGTACGCCATTGTAAATCGAACTAATGATGAGCAATTCAATAAAAATGCATATTAGTACGGACTGAAGTCAACCACAACCAGATCATTTCTTAAACAAACAACAAAAAAAAAAAACAAAATCCGTCCGAGCTCCACACTCGGCACTCCATATGTCTCGTCAATCAAATGTGCATTACATTGCAAAACGATTACGTACACGTTCCATCCGACAATGGAAACGCATTCTCGATCGAAATGCCCAGCTCAATAGCATTTCCGGCATTCACAAGAGACGACCACAAGCATAAAAAACCATTCAATTGGAACACCACCACAATGCAACGTGAAGGCCACACTTGTTCTGCTAGCAAGCATGTTGTCTGCTTCTTAGGTGGCCAACACACTTGGCACTGAACTGCACTGACTATGACGATGATTGCATAAGACGCCCATCATCATCTTCATTCAAGTGTGTGCACGTAGCACGACTTTCAATTTCATCGAACAAAATCCCACTTGTAAGCGTAAAGAATGAAAACAGAAAAGTAGAAAGAAGCAAGCAAAATTGGGTTAACGTGCCACAATGATGGGTGATCTGGTTTTGTGTTGAGTATCGTCACTGACGATGTGTGCCGCCTAATCCTATTGACAGCAGCGCAAATCCTTTTCACTTGCGATGAACGAACGAACTCTGGGAAGGTCAAATGCATGACTCAGAGACAGACTTGGGGCACTGGAGTGGCAATATAGAAACAATTGCATTCTTTTCGTAATCGACCAGAGACGTGCTCTGGCCGAGGATTGGTAGACTAGATGGGAAAACTTCAGACAAACATTAAGCGAACGACCGCCCAGGAGGTAGGTTGCAAGTTCGAGAGGAAAAAAAAAGAACACCATTAATCACATCCGCGGAACGAGTGTATCACTCCACGAACATAGCCACAGAGGTATCGATATCAAACAAAAAAAAAAAAAAAACAAGTTCAGATTTAATTTTAAATCCCCGCCAGGTTTCCATGTCGGAGAGCTACTCGAAAAGATCGTTGTCATTGGTGCGGTATGTGCTCAGTATTTACGTTTCGTGTCCGAGAGCGCGGTAGATCCAGAAACCAGTTTGATTTGTTTTTGTTTCTTTTCTGTTGTTTCTGCCAATGTCTAGTGAGTCTGTGTGTTTTTTTTTGTTTATCTCGTTAAATTTTGGCAAGTCCTAGTAATGCGCTTTGATGTGATTTAACGCAGTTAGTGGTGAGTGAGTTTGAGGGACTCCTTCTCTTCGCTGGGATCCACTGCCTTTCTATGGGAGAAATGTGTAACACGTTTCGTATTAATGTGCGTAGTTGTTCGTTAGAAATACCCGTTTTTTTGCTTTTAGAGTGAATGACCATTTAGAGCAAATGAATTGGAAAAGAGTTGAGGGCACTTTATGGCAGAAATATTTATACGGCCTTGTGGTCTGTGTTTCACGCGTTGCTGTGGCTTATAGTTGACATACGGGTATTTGCAGTGAAAAAAGCTGAGCGGTTTTTTCTCTCTCTCTGCCGGTGGAGGAAAGTGTACACCAACGATGGCAGTCGAATTATAGTCGCCCCAGCCTCAGCAAGGGGCAGATTCACTTCACTTTGTTGCATTTAGTTGATTTGTATTCATTGAATTTGAAGCTACTCCTCGGTAATGAAAGAACTATTAGGCAGCTTCAAAAGTGATAAAAGTTCGCTCATAGATCGGTTTCAGAGTCAATCGCTGACCGAAAATATTCAGATTCAACGGTAAGCAGTGAACTAGTGCGTATTTTGTTTCCCTTTTTTCATTTATTGGCCATAACTTGCAAATTTGCGTAGTAAATTACGATAACACAGTTTTCGCGAATGTAAATAATAAAGCGTGCCCCCCCTTGTGAACCAAATATGGCGTTTAATTATAAAAAAAAATCGTGAAATAACTTCTTGAGGCAAAAAAAAAACACACTCCCTACCAAGTCCTGCATGTGACACTAAAGGAGTCGCCAGGGAAAGCATGCACGAGAGATCTCCAGGACACTCGATCCTCCGCCGCATCGTGGTCCCGTTGTATGGGAGAGGTGGAAATAAAACTGTAACTTTTGAACCCGTTGCATAGGACAAGTACCACGAGATCTTACCGTGATCTAATAATGATGGACGTTGCTATAGGATTAGTGCTGGCCCGTGGCGTTGTGGATATGTGCGTCGACTCCTACGCACTTGGACTTAGGTTCGATTCCTGATACGACAAGAAATACTTTCCTCGGCCCCACCTCTTTCGAGTCACTGACAATGCTCAAAGAGTATAACTGTCTAGAAAAAGCTTCTCAAACTTGGCCGTTCGGAGTCCGCATAAAACTGTAGGCCCCTTCCACTCGTGATCGACGTGAACAATAGCACGCACAACACGAGGGGTTGCTGAGAAGCTAGGCCCTGGCCCTCTACGGGCTGCAGTGCCACCCATATTATTATATTAGCTATAGGATTAACCATTGTGTCAACACCCGAAAAATTATACGCAAACATACACCCAACACACCCGGGTGTGTCCATACGTTTTTGTATGTCCACGGGCGTCGGAAGGAGTTGGAAAGAGTCGGTTGCAGTTAGACACTTTTATTTTTTATACAACGCATTTGAAAAAACATATTTTAAGAAGTAAGCATGCAGTTTTCTTGGGCTATCAGTCGTTTTATCAGATTTGATTATGAAAATACGCGCCAGCAACGTAAACAAACTGACAAAGCAGCAGCCATATCGGACATTTTCCTCATGTTGAACAGCAACCTCCAGGATAACTTTATCCTTATCGTGGTGGCACCGGATTCACTCAATATATACCTTTAATACCGGCCAAATATGGAATTAAAGTTTGGTGGGTATGCGACACTGTAGCTTCTTATCCAGTTGAAGGACAAATTTATACTTTGATGGCACCTTCTGGAGAAAGAGAATAAAATCAAGGTGAACGTGTGGTCAAAGATTTGTGTTGCAATCTGTTCCGTGGAAGTGCTCGAAACATCGTATGTGACAACGTTTTTTACGAGCTATAATTTGGCTTCTACTTTGATGGTAGACTACAATTTGTCGATATTGGGAACTGTAAACAAAAGACGTAAATTTGTACCAGGCGAATTTGGAGCAGTAGAATAATCAATCTTTGGATTCAGCAACAACATAAGTATGTGTTACCTATAGGATACCAAAAAAGAACAAATCGGTTGTGGTTCTTTCCACTTCAGACTAAAGCATCGAAATTGAAGGTCCGAAAAGAAAGCCAAAAATGATACTCGATTACAACAGTAGCAAAGGAGGTGTTGACAATATTGACAAGTGCATTGATGAATACACTACGAAGAGGAGAACGAACAGATGGCCTTTAGCTTTTTTTTTTTTATAACATTGTGGATATGGCTGCATTCGGGATATATATGGGAAATAATCCACACTTGAAGACATCAACAAACAGTAGAAGGTTATTCCTACAACAGTTGAGTGAATGGCAGGCATCCAGGATCGTTCGCAAAATGCCCAAATCATGCGAAATTTTCCATCACGCAATGGAATTGAAAGTCTGTAGGGCCACCTAGGAACACCGACTGTTGAAAATCTTCCAGTAAGGGCTCAAGAAGAACGTGACAATTCTGGCAGTATAAAACAGAAAGGAAATGTTTACCTATGTCCCAGAAGAAGTCTGCTAAGAATGCAAGAAGCCAGATTGTACTGAACATTCAGTGGATATAACCCAGTGTGATAGATGTCCATCCTAAAATGTAATATTTTCCTTTTTTCCAAACAAAATAAAAATAATGTCCAATGAACAAAAAATATGAATTTATAATGAAACAAGTGCTTTTCTGCATTTCCAGCTTACAATTTGCACACATTTTTCAATGCAAACCGGGGTGTGTTGGGTGTTGATGCAAGGGGTAAATTCCAAAATTCGTCTGCTCTCTCGTTGCCTGCTATTGAGCTGTGGCCTGGAACCCAGCAGAGTTTGACCGTATTGTGGCTGATGGACCTTAGTGAGTTCTCATTGTAAAGGATCCATTTGACTTCAGTGCAGCCTGGCTGTCAACAAAGATGGTGACATCTGAGGGATATCGGTTGTGTGTATGTGTTTGGCTGCTTTTTCTATTGCCAGAATCTCTGCTTGGAAGACACTATACTACACGATTCCTGTTTGTGCAGGTTGTCCGAGTAAAATCCGGCTCCAGTACCTATTGTCCATTATTGATACGTCGGTGAAAAGGCCAATCTCGTGGTCGTTGATGTTCGTTGCGTTCGAAAGCCACTTGTCTCGGTCGGGGAAGAGAATTGGTATTTTGAGGGAGAAACCGTTATGTATTGTGACCATGTCTCTTTCCCAGGTCATCTATATACATATATAAAAATGAATGTTTGTCTGTCCTTTATAGAATCGTAAACTATGTATTTTATCATGTGATGATCTTTAGCAAAGTTTTTGTGCATGAGCCCACGAAGGTTTCTGAGTTGGTACGAGCAATTTTCGACAAATGACGCCACTGTCATTCCAATGAATTTCATATATTGCCGTGGCAGCTCATGCTGATTTGAATTGAAACGAAACTAGCGAACGAATAGTTTGTGGCGTTGAAACGCGCGCATAGTACAGCTAGTCTATTATATTGATTATGGCCGCATGTCCATAATTGGCTTGTTTCCACAGAGAAAACTGTCTTAGTCTGAGAGCGCAATGTGCGGCGCCGCCCTTTTGAACACTCTTGAAAGTCTCAAACGAAATTTCCAAGCCAGCACTTGTTTGGGAATCGGTTTCGATTGGTATCCTCCATGAGGATTTCTCCAATTTGTCATGTTCGTGGAAACATAAGTACTCCTCCATTGTTCTCAATCTGTAGAGATATAACTAGATTTGACCATCAATCTGCTATCGTAACCGAAAATGCCTTATCTAGTTAAATTCAATTTATTATCAAAACATGCCACTTTGCCTCCACTCAACACATGCAAACGCTTACTCGAGATTATCAAGTACAAACCATGTGGCTGGAGATAAAATGATGATAAAAAAACGTTCCCATTACACCCCCTTTTAGCTTAAATCACTTGCTCATAATATACTCTTGTTTATTTTTTTTTTTTTTTTAGGTTCAGATAGTAATAAACGTAGAAAGTCAAAAAATCGCAACTCAACCGTCCCAATATCGTCCACATACTCAAGAGATCATTTAGATGCATGGCTTGAGACGTGCCTAAAGGATGCTGGCTCCACACAGTTGTCATCTTCATCAGAATTCCTGGATTATAATCCAACAAGTAGCTTTCAATCAAACAAAAAGACACAACCTCAGCAACAAGCACAACAACTACTGCAACAGCAACTGCACCAGCACCAGCAACAACAACAGCAACAGCAACAACAGCAATTTCAACATGACTTTCAGCAGCAGTTCGGTACGAAATTAAGACAACTCAACTATCCTGCTCCATTTAGTCAGGGCTTCCAAAAGGTCTACATTTTCTTTCATTTCACGTCACTTTTATTAAATACCACATTACCTTTCAGAGTGTGCCAACATTTTTCAAAAACTCTCTAAACAATCGTTTCGCATTCAATCCAAACAATTTACTACACCACACCGATGGTTCGGTTGAATTCGCCAGTCTTCCACCGATCGTCAATTTGTTAGGATCTGAGAATGAGAACAATTCAACAGATGTTCTCGACGGCAGCAGCAGTAATCCGAACATGAGCAGAGGGTAAGTTTACTGATTGCATTGATAGTATATTTTTAACTTTGGCCTGAGACAGTTTCAGATTTAGCGATCCATGTTTACTCAATCCGTCCGATAACGATTCAAAAGTGAGTGGCCAAGAGACACCAGATCGCAGAAACTATACAAATCCAGCTGAGATGGAGAATAATAAATTCTTCGCCGCATTAATGGAGCAAATTAATATGTTGCATGAGACAAATTCGAAGATTTGTCGTAATCTCCATGAGACCAAGGGTGAGTCACACATTCTTTGTTGAATTTTTCTTCATTTTCATGAGACATTAATGCCATTGCATTTCGAGTCGAATTTACACTGGTCATTAGACTATTTTTTTTTGTTCGTTGGTTAGACAATGTTTTTGTGTTTATTTAGTTGCTTGTAGATGATTAAATTTTGTTCATTTAATTCTTACTTTGAATCTCAATCACTTTTCGATTGATATCTGTTCGAGGGACATTCAAGTTTCCTTTGCGGAAGTTTTCGTCGCGAGCCAAGTTATGTTCGATCGTTTCGAGAGTCGCTTGTCAGTGTTGCTAAGTGATCTTTGGTTAAACCCAAGCCACGTCGTAGGTCCTGGTTGATCCATTGTGATGTCCGGCAGAAGAAAGACATCACGTTGTTCTCCAGCGTTGTTTGTCAAACGACACCGACTGGAGCAATGGTGAACGTATTTCTGAGATCCCTCTTGTTCCTTACCACCTCCCACATATATAGTCATTGCCAAAAGGAATTTTCTGTGATAGAGTCCTACTTTGGATCTAGGTTATATTCCCGACACACTCAACTTTCATAACTCACAGCTTCACATCTCTGGAATTTCTAACAATGTTGACATTCTGCAAAAATGAGTTTCTCATTCGAAATCTGGATAGGAACGTAGGTCGCCGCCCCTCGTGACAGATACTAGCAAGCGCAACACGAGTGGTTGTTTAGAATCTAGACTGAGGCTCACTTCGAATGTGGCGCCACTCATTCTCATCCATATCTCATGTGATTGCGGCCAATGAGTGCTTCAACAAACCACCACTATCAACTTTATGTCGCACTGCCAGAGTTTGCTGCTTAGCACTGCTGAACTTAAGCCAACATGCTCGAGGATCTCACAGTTTATTAAAGTGAACCGCCATCTGTTCAGCGATTCTTAGATCGTGTAGTCCACCATTTAGCTCGTTTACACACGCCTGTCCAATTCGGAGTAACGGAGGATGAGCATAGAATTTCCCTTAGATGAAGGGACCATCAATTTGCTAGTGATGCGAAGCAAAATTTTGATCTCTTCGCGTCAAACTGGGACTAGCATGGGAGCTTGATTTTTATTGCCACTTTATTGGTAAATGAGAACAGTAACATTAGTTGGTGGCATTACCAACACCAGGTGCTTTCAATGCCAGTACCTCTGGTGGAAGAACACTGCGATGATCAGGAAGTCTGTGCATTGCAGTGTATGTTTAACACTTCGGAGAAACTGCCTTTCCTGTTCCTTTCCCATTAATCGTTTTCGATCCATCAGTATAAACCTTTGTGGTCGTGTTATTGAAGGATTCTGCAGCCACTCATCCCTGTTTGGATTGGGACGTCTACTTCTCTCTATAAGCACTGTACCCCGGTCTGGAAGAAATACTATTCTTATTATAGAGTCAATGGTTATACTAATAATATGGGTGGCGCTACAGCCCGTAGCTAGCCCTAGCTTCTCAGTAACCACTCATGCTGTGCGTGCTATTGTTCTATCACGAGTGGAAGGGACCTACAGTTTTATGCCGACTCCGAACGCCAAGAATGGCCAAGAGTCAACGGTTACATAGAAAAAAAAACAATAGACTTAAGTTATCCCCAACTTTTCGGGAATTGCCACTATTCATGCTTCGCTGTGGCAAAGGTCCCGCCAGTTTCTCTGCCGTCTTCCGTTTGGGGGTTCCATTACTTTGCATTCTTGGCTATGTATGACGAAACCACTGCTATTACCGCCGTCATATGGCATTGCCTCTTCCGTTTCGTCCTGTTCTTTGATGTAGATGTTCACCGAAAATCATTCAAAGCGTTGCGTGGGCAGCTATTGCCACTCTCCATGTCCTACATCCAGAAGAAGCATCACAGATTCGACATCGGAACAATTTTAACTTAGTGTTTAGCTATTTGCCACTTACTGCGTATATATTGAATAGTATCTCAAGAGCAGACATAGCTTTGACGATGCTTTTGTCAGGTGTTGGAACTCCTCTGCTTTTTCAACCAGTTCTCAAGCAATGTTCCTGCGCTTCAAGGCTGTATATTTGTATCTTTCTTTCTTTTTTCTCTCTTGGAGTTTATCTTAAGTCAAATTAATGTCATTCTCCATCGCTGTTGTTCTTATTAAGTGGAGGTGCATTATTGTCGTCTACGGGCTTTAGGTGACTTTTTAAACCTATTCTCCTTATTGACGCGTCATAAGATCATGTGGGCCATAAAAAGCTTCATTCCATACAAGTCACCGGGCCTGGATGGCATAATACCAGCAGAACTTCATCGTACCTCAGCTGTAACCATCCCTTGGCTGGAAACCATTTTGAAAGGGTGCGTCTCTTTGTGCCATATCCCACCAGATGGAAACAGGTCAAGGTTGTGGGAATAAATCCAATCTCCAACGTACATCCAAATAATTTAAAACCTATCACCCTATCATCATTTCTATTAAAAACTGTAGAAAGACTCATTGATCTACTATAGATCCACTAAAGATGCTGTTAAACCGTCATGTGTACAACAAAGGTAGATCCGTGGAAGCGGCGCTCCATACATTGTTACGCACTATTGAGATATGACTAAACTCCAAGGAATATACCATGGTTGCTTTCCTTGGCGTAGATGGAGCTTTTAACAATATCTACCGGCATACAATTATACAGGCACTGGACGAGGAGTAGAAGCGGGACTGGTAGCACTAATAGACCAACGACTCACTCTGGGAAACGCGTCCGCAAGAAAATCAACCAGAAGAGGTACACCTTAAGGAGGACTACTTTCTCCTCTTCTCTGGAATTTGGCAGTGAATAAACTGCTGCTACTGCTGGAGAAGGCGGGTTGCAAAACTATGGCCTAAGCGGACGTTGTAGCCTTCTCAGGAAAATATCCCCAAGTCTTAAAGGATATACTGCAGCATGGTCTCAATCTACTTAACAACTGGGCGACTGGACTGGTTGTTAATGCTCAGAAGACCGAAATATAAAACTTCCCTTATCGACCCCCTCATTATAAATGCCACCAGTATTTCGTTCTCGTATAAGGCGAAATACCTTAGCCTTATATTAGACAGTAGACTAAACTGGAAGCTCAATGCAGAAAAAAGAGTAAAGAAGACCACCACGGCCTTATACATGAGCAAGAAAGCCATTGGTCACAACTAGGGTCTTCGACCTTACATGACACAGTGGCTCTTCACATCTATCATAAGACCCATTCTCTTTTGCCACGTCTTTGTGTGGTGGCCCATACTCTACGTTGGTACCCACATCAACAGATTAAGGAAGTTACAGAGACAAGCATGTATCTGCATCAGTGGAGTCTTTAGAACTACTCCCACCGATGCGCTAGAAATTCTCCTGAACCTTAAACCCCTAGATATTTTTGGTAAGCAAACAGCCATCAACTGTGCAGTTCGTCTAAATGCATCCTTCTAATGGTTAATCTGCCGAATTATCTCATCCTTTAGCTCTTGAATTGTTGCTGGCTTATCGACGTACACCTTTTCTTTCAAATAACCCCAAAGAAAAAAAACCAACGGCGTCAAATCACATGATCTTGGCGGCCAATTGACATCGCCACCACGTGAGATAACACGGCCATTGAATTTGTCGCGCAAAAGTGCCATTGTTTCGTTAGCTGTGTGGCAAGTGGCACCGTCCTGTTGAAACCACATATCGTCCACATTCATATCTTCCAATTCGGGCCATAAAAAGTTCGTTATTATTTCACGATAGCGAACACCATTCACAGTAACTGCCTGACCGGCCTCATTTTGGAAAAAAATACGGCCCGATGATGCCGCCAGCCCATAAACCGCACCAAACAGTCACTCTTTGTGGGTGCATTGGTTTTTCGACAATCACTCTTGGATTATCATTCGCCCAAATGCGGCAATTCTGCTTATTGACGAGTCCACTGAGGTGAAAATGTGCCTCATCACTGAAGATGATTTTCTTCGAAAATTGATCATCCACTGTTGCTATTTCTTGCCACCATTCTGACCATTGACGACGCTTGAAACGGTCAAGAGGCTTTAGTTCTTGAGTCAATTGCACCTTGTAAGCGTGTAAATGCAAGTCTTTATGCATAATGTTCATCAACGACGAGCGTGAGAGGTGCAATTGTTAGGCACGACGACGAGTTGAGGTACAATTGTTGGGCACGACGACGAGTTGAGGTGGACGGCTCTTCAGCCACACTATCGCGAACAGCAGCAATATTTTCTGCAGTACGAGCTGTACGAGCATGCACTGGTGTTTTCACATCTCCTACAGACCCGGTTTGCTCAAATTTGTGCATGATTTTTCCGATTGTACGCACATTTGGACGATTAAATTGACCGAAAAAATCACGAAGTGCACGATATTCATTTTGATTTGAACGCCCATTTTCATAATAAGCCTGAATGCGCGATCGCGTATCTTTCCATGGTTCAAATTGAGTTAGTCTGAAATTGAGAAATGTCAACTGAAATGCAGAAAAAAGGCTTGACGTTTAGGTGTGGTTCACATTCAACATCGGCCCTTAAAATTTAACCACCCTTTATATTCTGTGCATATGTAGCTATTTTATGTTGCTTTTTATGTACTTAACCTGCTCGTACTCGTCTGCATCATTCACACAAATCAGTATTAAACTCTCTCTCTCACTCACACACACACAGAACACAAAAACAATGTTCAATAAATTAAATAAAAGTCATTTTGTGAATATTTTAATTAAGTTCTTTCTTCTATCTTTCTATTTGATTTCTGTGTTATTCATTCTTGTGTTTATACATTATTTCTTTTGTTTTTTTTTTGTTTCTTTTTTGATTATTGTTTACCTTTGAAATCCCCTCCACAAAAAAAAAGTTGATATTGAAGCTTTAAAACACGCACCTAATTGGGGTATGAGACACCGTAGAGATAGCTTGAGTGGACTAAGCACACACAGCCAACCCCTGGGCTTTGGCTTTGGCACACAAAGTCCAGCGCCAACGTATCACTCAGGTACAAATGTTATTGCTAAAATCTTGTCTATTTAATATGTGTGTCATCATATGTGTTGTAGTGGCTTGTGCTTAAAAGGTGAACTTATATAAATTGAATTTTGTATTTCGCAATAATTGTAGGTGCATACACACCCGGCATGATGACCGATGTTGTGAGAGAGGTGAAGGAGGCGGCTAGAGTGAGGGAAGATGCTCTACTTAGCAGGTGAAGTGGCGCATAAAACTTTGACCCTTTTGGTCAGTTGATATACAATTTGGCTTATTTCATTTTTGCAGAGTCAAGGCAATGGTCGAGGAGCGGTCGTGGTCAATGGGCGAGAGCAATCTGCGAATGATGCGCGAAATTGAAGAGCTAAAGGTAAGACTTTTGAAATGTCAATGCACTCGACACTGTTACACAATTCAAATTCCGATTGTAGTCACAAATTCAACACCTGAGGACCGATCGCAAAGATACGAACAAACGTCTAACTCACCTGGAGACAGAGAACAAGTACATGCGGCAAATGTTAGCCTCAATATTGAACAATCGCAGCAGTGATATCATCTATGAGAATGAAACGCTGCGTACGCAACGGAAAAATTTCCAATCGTCTGACATGCGCCAACCGAAACGTGCCAACAGTCTCAATTTGCACTACGGTGTGATTCATCAAGCAACCGATGAGGAGGAACCCATGAATTCCCTACACATTGGGGATCAAAATTCAATTGGCGTCACACCAATGGAATCATCCGATCATCGTAACTCCTTTTCCAGCTCCGATGGCCAAACATCTGTAGTGAATTCCACATCGAAGAACGGATGGCCAGACGAGAGATCGATCAAACGAATTCCAAAGTCATCAGCTGCTGCTGCTGTTGCTCCTGCTGCTGCAGCCCCCAGTACCGAGGAGACACTGGAATTGCGAAAAGAACTGCAAGAGGCTATTGCCGCACGGAAGCAAGCTGACAATCGCATTATCGCGTGGGTGTAGTTATAGTATTTTTGGTCTAGACTAGTTTTTCTGTTTTTCCAGACAAAAAAAATCCCCATACTAACTCTTAATCTCTCTCTATTTTCAATCTCTCGTGACTACCACACACAGTCTGGAGAATATGGTTAAAAAGCTTCAAGTGAGGCTTCCCAACGGTGGTGATGAGCGGATGATGGGCGTTTTTGGTGTTAATAATCACACGATGATCGGTGGTAGTAAAAATGGTGGCGGTGGAATTGCTCCTGCATACAGTTATTTGACATCATCACCATCGACAACATCATCTTCGACACCAAAGATCAAAACAGAACCGTCGACAACAGCTACTCCTGCTGCTGCACCAACAACTGCATTAATATCATCTGCATCATCATCATCATCTCCGTCACAATTGTTTCAAATAAATAGCTCAAACCAAATGAATATTGCACATCAGCTGCATCAACAGCAAATGCAGGACCATCATCAACACCAGCAGCAACAGCAACAGCATCAACATCAGCAGCAACTGCAGCAAAATCATCTGCCGCCTAAGTTGAGCTTAGCTGGTCCAATAACTGATTTATAGTTTTAACTATCACTACAACTTTTCACTGATCACCAACAGCGACAGCGACAGTAACTCTGTAGGCAGGCAGCAGTTGCTACACGATTTGTTTAATTATTTATTATTCATTGTTTTTTTTTTTTTCTAATTTTTATTCTAATGCTTTTATTCGTTTTATTTGTTTTACATGTTGTAACTATTCGTAGTTTACAATTCTATTATTCATTGTTTGACACGCATTGGAATGAGTTTGTTCAGTGGGGGCGATGGGGTTTGTGAGTGTTCACTGTTCAGTTGGGGATGGGAGTGAATGTGACGCACACAATATATGGTGTTTGCATGCAGTTTGTTTTCTCGACGGTTGTTTAAGAATACGCAATATCATTTCATTTCATTGGTAACACGTGGAGAAGTTGATCAACGATTTCTGCTCGAATAAAGGCAGAATTTATTTGAATTTAAGGTTATAGCTCATGATGGACAGGCGTGTGCGGAAAGCTGCTGATTAAGTGTGCCAGTTGTCTGGAATGACGGCTGTCACATGAATCATGGGAACTATATGTTCGCAGAGCTCGTCACCGATAAATGATCCATAAAATCATTTTCATCCTTAAGTGGTTCTAGATGTCGTATGCTTGGAACAAGAACTGTCTGTTTAAGTAATTAGCACTGTATTCTGTTGAGTTTAGAAAGTTTTTCTTGATGTCTATCCATTTTTTTAGGCTTCTGCTTCAGAAAGTGAGGTTTCTCTTTGAAGGTGGAGTCTTCAATGAAAGCTTCTGCTTAAAAGGAGCCTCCCAAAACGGCGCCTTCAACGTGAAGGCAACACCATTAATTGGGCTTTCTCCTTCGAGATGGAATATTTCCATTTTCAACTTCAAGACAGTGTCTTAAACTAAGGCTTCAGCTTAAAGTCAGCGTCTTAAATGAAGACTTCTGGTTGAAGGGTTGAAGGAAGCGTCCCAAATTGTGGTTTAAGCTTCAAATCACAGTCTTTAATTAAGATCTCTCCTCTGTTTGAAAGCAGCATCTTAACGAAATCCTAGTTTCGGTTACGTTGTCGACTTGGCAACGATCTATGACTGTTCAAATATTTTCAGAAATGTCTAGTTCTTCAATTCCCTCAACTATTCCTCGTGAGAACTTTATTTAATCTGATGGATGTCGCAGACGCACTGACAAACTTGACCACTTGACTGACATTTGGAACAAAGTTAGTTCGCGTTTTACCGTTGCATTAATACTGGCAATTGTTCATTCCCTTGCACTTTATGTCGTGCATGCTGTTCTTCAATCTAGTCTCAATTCGAAGACTTGTTCTTTTCTCAGACACTTCGTGATGCATTCCTTTTACTATGTGCCCTCAAATAAGATGTTCGCGCTGAATGCACGAAATAATACATTTCCTATTTCCAGAGCACATCTTCCAGCGGATAATTCCGCTTTCCAGTTTATTCAAGATTCTGCCACGTTCACGGCAAAGGTTCAATGAATTCAATTAGAAACTACAGTGACGTTCGTTCCCCTTAACATCAATTTCACAAATAATTTCGAGTATTTACGACTCGTCTTGTGATCTCCACACTACTCTTTCAACCACGTTTGCGGGCATAAGTTACATGACATCGAATGCCTAGCACTTTAAAAAGACGTTCATGACAGGGTTATGGACACATAGAGGTATCCTATCAAGACAACTTCCAATTAGTCGAAGAGACATGGATGGCATACACTGAAATTCCAAATCGAAGTAGATTTTCGCGCAAAAGACACCAGATCCATGGCCTCATTTGCTGATGATTGAGAAAGCCGTAGTACCTCTCCCATGCTGCGTGGTATTTTTGTCGATGCTCGCCCTAATCGACAAAATGTCGCTTGACACACTTCCCTTGTTCTGCCACGAAACGAGTACATTCATTTAGAATCCTGAAGTCGAAGGGTTGATGAAACTCCCTTCGAAGGTAACATTAAGATGTACTAATCTCGTTGTCTTGATACCGCATCGTACTCAAGATATCCCATTGTTTACGATTGTCTTGTTTACCGAGCCATAGAAACATCCCAAGAAGGCTGTGCAGCGGACGAGCTGACCATATGTGCACCCTGCTCTGATTAGAGAAAAATTAATAGAAATTCCCCCCGCCACATGTAACATTCTAAGGCTCCGTGGATGATCCTTAGTCGCGCAACAAATATCTCTTGTATAAAGCGATACTGAGAGTATGTACATATAGAATGTAGTGTTCAGTGGGCTCTAAAAAAAAGTCAGCAGACAGCAATCCAGATGTTCACCACTAGATAGTGAAAGACACAACCAGAAGGATTTGGCCACAGCTCAACTTCAAACGCTGCAAACTGTTCTAAAAAGGCAGTAGACAGTAATCCAGATATTCACCACTAGATAGCAGAAGGATTTGGCCACAGCTCAACTTCAAATGCTGCAAACTGTTCTAAAAAAGGCAGTAGACAGATATTCACCACTAGATAGCAGAAGGATAAGGCCCCAGCTCAACTTCAAACGCTCCAAACAGCCACGCTCTCTAAACACATTCAATGTAAGCATCATGATAGGTGTCATTACTAGGCAGCGTCTTCTGGAAGGCTACGTGTCCCAAATAAATGACTTCTATAGAATGCATGAATGAAGAAGAAAATGATAGCATCTCTGATCTTCTATGTCAATGTTCAGTTCGGTCGACGCTTAGACGGCACCTACACGCGGTAAATTAGTCGCTTTCGACATTGGTAATGTGCTGGCAAGGGTTTGTGAGACGTTATAGGGTTATTGTTACCTCGCTTGTGCTGTTTGCTCGATCATTAGGGTATTCCTGGTTTTCAACGAATTGCGTTACTCTTTTGCCCTCAATATGGGGTAAAGGAAGCATACTTACGTACTTATCAGGTCTCTTCACTCATGGAGGGTCCGAGCCGGACCTGGGTATTGGAAGCAAGCTATACATATTTAAAAAAGGAATGTCGCATGTATGGGAAACATACAAATTCGATGTGTAGAGCCACATTTAAAGGGAAATTGTCAAGTCCCGCCTTGGGTACAGAACACTTCTTCAACGACCGTCGGGACCAAAGCAACATCCCAGTGGAAAAAATTACGATCAATATGAACAGTGGACTCTCCCTGAGTCGAATTTCCCTCTAAATCGCCATATTTTGGCATTTCCCTCAATTTGAAAAAAAATCATCCTCTAAGTCTCGAACTCTCTCTCTAACTCGAACTAATTTTGATATCCCGTTTAAATTCGACTTAGGGGGAGCGTCCACTGTACATCGTCGCCAGCACGAGGTGGTTCCCCCTTACCAGTAGTTTCCTGGATTAATTAATTGATCCTACTTGGCTCTACGATCCTACCTATTACGACGTTGTCGACGAAACACACTTGAGACATTCCTGATCGGGACCACAGTCTCCCTTTCGTTGGTGTTCTTCAGCAACTTGACTGTCTCAACAACGCGCTCACTGTTCAAACTCGTTCCATCTATAGATTAATCACAGATACAAGTTTAGATTGCATTACAATTAGTTTTCTTTTTAACAAAAACGTAACATACTCACGTAGATTTACCCAAACAAAAGGTAATCTCTGAACAGTTACCACATAGATTTCGATTTTACATGTAACTCGCTTCTTCAACATTTAATTATTCTGCACAGACGCTTAACTCTTTCAGTTCAATTGACAATTGAGAGGGGACAATACAAAAAACTCCACGAACGAACGATACAACAATTTGTGTTCACCCAAATATGCAACAAACAATGTATCCTACACTTCTCTCTTATGGTTAATTATTTTATCTTCTGTTTTACTCTGTTACATATATATATTGTTGTTCAATTAAGTCACTAAAACATTTCTGTTGACACGTGTGTAGATAAAAAGTACCTTAAAGAAATAGAAAATGAGAAAATCAAACGAATAATAATCAATTCGAATCAAAGCATTATAGCAGACAAAACAATAAGTTATGATTATGATTAATAATAGTTTTAGCAGCATAAGTAGTTTTAGTGCCATTTACATAAGCAAGTGAAATAGTATTTAGTACAATATTTATTTTTTCTATTTCATATATGCAATGTTCTCTTTGTTAAGTGTCTTTAAAATGATTAACTGTACTTTATTGATCAAATTATAATCGATTTACCGTTTTTTTTTTATTTTCCTTTCTTGTTTACTTTCGGTCTTGTAAGTTGAAATAGTTATTTTTCGGGTATTGTTATCAGAATAGATAATGGTTTTATTAATAAAAAAAAAAAAATGTTTAACTAATTCTAAGTGGGAGTTTTATTCATTTGAGGCATGTGTTGACACCTTTACTCTGAAGTGCGAAGAAAGAGCGACCCACGAACTATTAGAGGGGCTGCGGTATTACGAACCTTAATCGACTCCAGCTTATGTTCTACACACATTCTAAAGCTTTCTGTCAATTTGAAAGCTCAATTTGTTAACTGGGGTAGTTTACATAAATTCTACCGGAATAAACATTTTGTATTGTTGTTTGGAGTTGTTTGCTTAGTAAAATTATTCGTGGAATTTAAAGTAAATATGGACGGCATTGCTAGTTTATTTATTGGATTAGGGAAGAGAACGACGATCAAGAATTGCAGAAAAGGGAATTAATTAACATCAGAAGAAGTATTCGATTAAAATGCAATCCATTTGATTAACCAGATGCTAAGTAAGTAAGTAAGTAAATTTCTTTGAATGCAGTTTTGTTTGCATCCGTTTGAGAAAAACCTCTATTGAAATTTGTTGCTAAATTCATATCCTTCACCAGTCGCTTTATTTGGTTTTGGCTGGAAATTTTGACCCTTAATAAATAAATAATTAACACTACATGTTACACCATTCCAGTTAAAGCACAAAGAAAACTCACGTTTTGACTTATTTTTTACATTAGAGTCGTTCACAAAATTCAAACCGCCTTCTTTTGTCGTGTTACTCGTCGTTTTGGTGTAGTAAATCGACTTTCGGAATACCGATGCACGGCAAGTGTCACACAAAAAATACGTTCCACATAAGCTGAAGTCGTTTTATGGCGTAAAACGCTATAATACTACGCTATACATGTGATTATTAATTCGCGTTTTATCTCTAGTTAAACAGAATCATAATGGCAACTGAGACGATGATGGTGAAAATTGAGCATCGCGCTGTAATTAAATTTCGCACTAAGCAAGGAAAAAGTCAAAAAACTATTCATGAAGAGATGGTGGCTGTTTACCAGGGTTCCGCACCTTCATTATCAACTGTGCAAAAGTGGTCAAGTGAGTTCAAGAGAGGCAAAGAGAGCATTGAAGACGGCCCCCGCTCCGGCGCCCCGACTACTGCTTGTACGGGAGAAAGCATCAAAGAAGTCGAAAAACTTGTTCTTGAGGATGCCCGAATAAAGGTGAAAATGATGGCAGAGATCACCAAGCTTTCAATTGGTATCATTCACACCATTCTTCATGACCATCTTAATCTTTCAAAGGTCAGTGCAAGGTGGGTGCCACGAATGCTCACAGCGCATCAGAAAAAAGTGAGAATCGCATGCTGTAGAGAGCCTTCTCGAGATGTGTAGTGAGAACGCGGACGGTGTTATGGATCGAATTGTTAATGGTGACGAAACATGGGTCCACCACTATGCAAACAAGAGTCCATGCAGTGGCATTAAAAAGGAACAGACCCCCCGAAGAAGTTCAAAGTGACTCCGTCTGCCGGGAAGCTCATGGCCACAGTTTTTTGGGACTCAAAGGGAATCTTGCTCATTGAGTACAAAAAAAAGATGAAACCATCAACGTTACATCCTACGCTTCCACTTTGCATAATTTGCGGGAGGAAATTAAAAAGAAAAGACGGGGTAAACTCGCAGCGGGTGTGTTGCTTCTTCATGACAATGCTCCTGTTCGCACGGCGCGAGTTTCCAAGGCTGCTGCGGGCGAGATTGTGGTTTCGAAGAAATCCAACACCCACCCTATAGTCCAGACCTTGCCCTAGTGATTATTTCCTGTTTCCGGATTTGAAAAAATGTCTTCGTGGAAAAAGATTTTCGGATGATGAAGAACTCAAATCGGTTGTTGTTTGACTAGAGATAAAACGCGAATTAATAATCACATTTATATGAAATTTTACATGAATGCACTAAAATAATAGTTTTACTTGATAAATAAGTAAATTTATATATGCAACCACAGCTTCACCCCGATACCGAGAATATATTGAACGCCCCTCGTTTCGAATTCTAGATTCTAGAATAGTAGAAATTGTATACCAAAGTATACTTCCTTCAGAAGGAAATAATATGCTCTTGTCGCCTCTGATGTAGGCAAAATGTCATGGCGGACATGCGCAATGCGTAATCTGTAATACATCATTCTTGGGTGACGAGATCTGTTATACTCCCAACAGATGGTTTAGTAATCTATATCTCGCCTTGTATACGTCCCATTGGAAGATACGATTTTACTCCACGCCCGACTGCCTCATTCATACTTAACAAATGATTTATCATGTATCCCAATTCAAATGTTAAAGCCGGAATGCCTGCAAGGTACATATATGTGGATGGATTATGTATGGGGTTGGTCGTAGTGATCATGACAGGTCACTGTATCCAGGGCTCATGCAAGATCAGTGGGAGCCCCCTACAACGACAGAAGCAGGAGTTGCAGAGATGAGGAAGAAGTAGAAACCGCGATACACTGCATGGGCAGCTGTTCAGCCCATGCAAGAACAAGGAAAAGCAAGGGTTTTTATCTGATATGTAAACAACGACGATACGGCACGAGGATGGTCTACGATTAGCGAGTGTGCTTACTCATGAACTGGAAACGATCTTCACCCAGTATAAGGCGGATATACTTGTAATTCAGGAAATGCGTTGGCTTGGACAAGGAAACATAAGAAAAAACAGCGTCTGACATGTACTACATCTGTCGGCAAAGGTTGCACATATTGGGATGCGAATTTGTTGTGGAAAAACGTTTATGTTCGAGGGTCATCGATGTGATCGCTTGGCTATTCTACAGCATCAGCAGCATACGTATGCCCGCCTACAAGGCCAACGGTATGTGGTTCCGCCACCAAAGAGGTAGAGGAAACCTCTACTATACCTACCACGACCGACAAGAATCTCCTCGTATGAAGGCGAGTGTGAGCAGAGGTAAAAATAAAGTCACAAGTCTAGCCGCAGGGTTTAACAAAGGCACCTAGGCTATTCGAAACTGTAATGGGTCTCCTAAGCGACTCGCTGGGAATAGTGGATGTCTGCAGTTGCTTAACAGGCGGGACAGAAAGAAAGTGAACCAAGACATCAGACACCCAGTCGACGAAGTAGCTGTACCAAGATGGGGATGTAGTGCGAAAAGCACATGAATGTCACATCGAGCATTCATAAGAAGAGGACGACCGAATCTGCGGTATCAAGACCAAGTTACCGCAGACGCAGTACACCTTGGACTTGATGACCAGAAGCCTACTTTGTCAGTTGCTTGGATTACTATTAAATTCGACTTAATCTTAAGTACTTGCGATATTCACGAAGTCCACGTTGAGTCAACTACTAGTCACCACTATGCAGTAGATCGTAATCTGTTTGGCTGGAAAATATAACACAACAACATGGTCATTGCGTGGCTTCACAAGCTGGGATCATCGCCCAGAGAGCCGTGGTCAAATCAAGGCATCTGGACTATGATTCATTAATGCTGGATGTACCAATTTTACTCAAGTTACTCCAAAGTTGGATCGATCATCGTTGCGATGGTCTGTTCAACAGGATAGACGGAATATTTCAATTAGGTGCACAAATATTTGAGCGCACAAGTGTACTTTGTGTGGCCATATCCGTGCATTTGTGTACAAACCATCGTCGTAGAGTGACTGATCTATCTTACTTCACAGGGATTTATATGAGGCATACATCCAGAGCGCATAGCGCTACTCACTCTTCACTTCGCCAATGTCGAAGAAAGAACGAATGTGTACGATTCTTGTGTGACGTGTTTGGCAGAAAGCGAAACCGATGTGCACTGTGAATGGGTCGCTTTACTGACATCGACACTCCAATGATAGATAGAAAGCGAATGAGACCATTACCACACCGCACAGAATAAAAGAAACCAACAGAAATCGGCTGAAAATTTGTATTTTAGAAAAAAAAAAACCAAAATAATAATTTGATACACACAAAATCCACGCGATTTTAGAACTCTTCCTGCTTTTCTATTTTTATCTCTTTCTTAGGCGACGTTTGCGCTACATTCGCCGAAGGACAAAATGCATTATTCAGGCATTTATCGCATTTCGGTCGGACTGGTGTACAAAGGGTCTGCCCAAATCCAACCAACAAATAGTTCACATCTCGCCAGTGTTCCGCGGGTAACCAATGTTCCAGCTGCTTACGTGTTTGCTCTGGCTCTTTGGTTGCATTCTTCACCCAGCCAAGACGATTGGATATTCGATGAACATGTGTATCCACACCTGTCAGAAGATTATCGCAGAGTTTTGATGGAACAAAAGTGCATCACTTGCTTACCAATTCCGGTAATCATGTCCCATGCAACGTTCATGCAAATGTGTGCCATTTTCGGCCCAACGCCCGGCAACTTGATCAGCTCATTGACATTTTTCGGAATATCCGAGTCATACTTCGCGATGAGAATTCTCGCTGTATTCTGGAGATACTTTGTTTTGCTCTGAAATTGAGGAAAAAAAAACTGGAATCATGTGAATGCGCAGACGCGACACTTACCTTGTAGAACGACACTGGATGCAGAATTTGCATCAGTTCCTCGGGATTCATTTGAACGATCGAAGCAGGTGTGCAAGTGTTTTCTCGCAAACGCTGCATTACCTCGTAAGTTAACTGATCTCGAGTTTGACTAGACAGCATCAGCGCCACTAGATGTTGAAACCTTTTTGTCTAAACAATGAGAATATCAACGGAATGATGAAAAGCGAAAGTGCATCAACAACGAAACTCACTTTTTCGTCGGCGTTCTCGTCACAACACTTGTGACAGCCCATCTGATCGACAGGAGCTTCTTGAAATGTTCGCATCAGTTTAATATTCTCCAAGGCCTCTGGCCACTTGTCTGGTTGCCATTTCTCCAATTTGATCTCGGGCTCTGAATCCGATATTTCTCTCGGTTTCAATGGGGAAGCTCTCTTCCTTTTTGATTCCTCCTTGACGTCGTCGGCATCGTCTTCGACTTTGAGTGCCGTTGAATTGCTGTTGATTTTGTGGGGATTGAACTGAAAAGACGTCAGTTTTAAGGCTTTCTTGCTCGGTTTGACGGATGCAGATGGTATTGGCATTAGTTCTTGTTGCACCGCAGACGTGACCTTAACTTTTTCTGTAACTCCCTTTTCTTTGGTCTCTTTCTTTGGCGATTTCTTTTTCGCAATGGATTTCTCTTCCTTGCTGGCTCCCACCTCCTCCTTGGATGCCTTAGTCTTTCGCGTTGACTTCGCTTTTGGACTCTTGTCGCTTGCAGACTCTGTTGATTTCTTCTCTGCATCATCTGTATGAGTATGAGTCTGTTTTGTCGACCGTTTCCCTTTTCCCGCTGTGCGAGCAGCCTTAACATCAATCTTTTTGCTCCCACTTTCCACGTCGGTTGATTCTGAAGATGCGGCCGACGCCAACTGAACACATTTCCCAAGATCGGAATCGAACAACGGTTGAGATTTATTTGTTTCGTTCATAGGATGGCTAAATCCAGCCAAGACTGCGCCTGGAACGGTTTCCAAGCCCAAGCTAAGCGGCTGACCGGCATCCGTTTCTGACACTTTCGAATGCACATTCGGGACAATTCCATGTTTCACTTCTGCTTTGACACTCCGACTTGTGTTAATCAAATTCTCCGATTTCAATAACTGTATCGGCTTTAACTTGAGGTTAGCTGCTCCTGTTTCGGGTGCTATCGATGAGATAGCTTTAATTTGAGTGCGCTTCAATCGTTGACTTCTGGTTTGAAGTGGCGACGAATATTGCGTCCTAATCAGATCCTCAATATCCTGTGAAGGTGTGTACAATGAACCGATGATTACATAAACAAATTTTAATTCAGTATTTTACCTGAACTGGTTCTTCCTTGGGTTTCGCCTTCTGATTCAGTACTTCGACGATTTTTTCATTTTTTCGAGAAGAAGTCATTTTCGAGAGGAGGTTTCCGATTTTTTTTAGAAAATTCATTAATTTTTTTTTAATTTTTTATGTCGCCAAAATGAAGGAAAAAGAGATTTAAAAAGAAAACAAAAAATGTTCCAGTTCAAAATAAATAATAACGAAGAAAAAAAACCCAAACAAAAGTTAAAAAAAACAAAATGAATTGTCAGTTGTGAGACATGTGTTCGAACATACGTCAATGGAATGTTGACGTTTCATACATCCACTCGAGATATAGATGGCGCTGAATGTTAAGCATATGTTGAAACCATTGGTTGTAGACCGAAACCATGGACGTGTAGTTCTAAAAATAAGTATAAACATAGAATGCAGACATATTTTAGGACAATATTTGCGGATAAATTCGGATGAAACTATCCGATAGCTACATACGATTTTTTTGATAGAGAAGTGGGTTAATGTGGACTTCGGCGAATTCAGACAGCCAAGACAGTACAGAAATTCAACAAAAATCTGGTCATTTTCTACAGGTGGCCAGAGGAGGATGTTCATGCCTATTATTATTGTTGAGGGTGTACTGCACCTATTGGTACCCATTTCCACTCTTACGAGCTCCCCTCACATACAGTCCTTAACAAAGTTGTAATGAGAGTTTGAACTCCTGTTGTGCAAAGAGATTTGTTCTAAAGTATTCCATCTAAGCCCATGCAAGCATTCATGGGGATTGAAGAACAGGCGAAACGAGCTGGTCTTAAGGTCAATGAGGACAACACGAAATATATGCTGTCAACACCACCTTGGACAAAATTTTACTGTCGACAGCTACAATTTCGAGGTAGTAAAGGAGTTTGTCTACCTCGGGGCAAACGTGAACTCCGCAAACTACATCGCAGTGGAGATATGTCGTAGAATCGCCCTTGGCAAGCGGTGCTACTTCGGTTTGTCAAAACAACTGGTCTACAAAACTCTTATTTTGCCCGTCTTGCTTTATGGACCGAAAGCTGGACGCTAAGCAAAACTGCAGAGCTGATTCTTGTTGCCTTCGAAGGAACTGTCTGCGAGAAAGACGAATGGAGGAGAAGGCGCAACCGAGCTGTACCGCACTGCCTCGGCCACATCGAGCGCATGGACAACAACGCTCCAGCAGGTGTTCGAATCTGGGCCTCCTAGGCCCGAGAAGGAGAGAATGACCGAACTTCCGGTATAAAGACCAAGTAATCGCGGATGCAAGACAGCTTGGTGATGACTGGAAGCAGCGTGCCCAGGACCGTCAACGATGGAAGGCAGCAATTGCTCAGGCTCGGACCCTCCGCGAGTCGCCTGATAAGTATGTAAGTGGACCAAAGTGCACAGGTCTGGCCGGACCGAATGCCGGCTTCCTATCCCCGTTTCCCTCTATACCCTCTGTACTCGTGCTGTGTCTTGGTTCCGAGCACTTCAGGACTTTTGAATTCAACTTCATTTGATGGCAGTGCTAAGTCGCTCCTTGGTTTCTTTCTTAATTCTACAGAAGAGTATTGCAATTCCCATTGCTAGTCACGTCAAATGATGATTTTTAAATTGACAAAATTAATTTAACGGTAAATGAGGGCCTAACGAAGTGTATGGAAGTTCACACTCCATCGTCGGCTTGGCCACAACGTCACCATAGGCTATAGAGGTGGCCAAGTACTTCTTTTACCTCGGCTCCGAAGTAAGTACAAAACCATCAGTGACCAGATTAAACGGAGAATAAGTCTTGCCAATCGCTGTTCACTGTCTTTGGGCCCAAGAGGCAACTGAGTTGTAAAGAGCTTTCTCGAAGTACTAAACTGGCTTCATGTAACACCCTCATCATTCGTGTCCTGCTGTATGGCGCGGAGACATATCTCAAGAGAAATCTGTTGTCTGTTTGGAGAAAATTCAATCACGAACTGTATGGGCTTTGCAGCAACATGCCATGCGTTTATGGATTCAACGCTGGGCCCTATAGAGCGCATATACTTTTGCACATGCTTTTGGCCGAGGATTCTTCGACTCAAGTGGAGAACGACCTCAGTCAAGAATAGTGGCATAATGAGCAAGTAACTACATATGTACATATTTGGGTGTGGACGACATCAATGGCGGTGAAGTCGTCTGGCCGGACCAAATGCCGTCTTCACTGCAGATCTACCAAAGCTTAAGGACCTTCTTCTTTCTAGTTGGTAACAATCTAACCAAGTACCTTAAATCTGGCGGAATTCACTGCAGTCTTCATATCCAAGGCAGATTGCTCGGCCGTAAAACTTAACAGTTCGGTTTGCGACCAATCAGTCTTCCTTTTTTCCTAAAAACATTTGAGAAGCTGATTGAAAAACCGATTTAAGAAAGTCGTTTCACTTAAACGACACAAGGCGTTTTGAGAGTCGAGTCACAAGGATCGGTATTACGAACCTTAATCGATTCGAGCTTTTGTTCCACACACATTCCAAGACTGCCACTCAAAAGCTTACTGTCTGGGAGATCTCTGGCCCATCGATAGAGGTTGAAAAGGCGCATCTGACCATGCCAACTTTTTTTTGCTGGCCGCACCAGGAGCTGAGAAAAGTAGCCGAGAAGATCTATCAAAATGGAAAATCGCGAATATCTCGAAGACTATGCGTTTTTCTGAATCCTCGCTGAAAAGACGCTTCTTTTTCGAAATTTTTGAAATCCGTCAGGTAGAAGAGAATTTAGGTAGGAAAACGTGTAGGCAAAGGTCCTTAAAAAAGCTCCTTAGCAAAAGCACATATTTTAGAAAATCGGGCATACCTCGAGAACGGTGCGTCCGGTGTCGGAGATCCCTGCCCCATCGAGGGGGGTTGAAAAGACCTATCTGCACATGCCACCCTTTTTTCGC
Source organism: Eristalis pertinax (assembly GCA_907269125.1). Taxonomy (NCBI): domain Eukaryota; kingdom Metazoa; phylum Arthropoda; class Insecta; order Diptera; family Syrphidae; genus Eristalis; species Eristalis pertinax. Next base: position 53,911,628 of record OU026145.1, read on the forward strand.
TACCCCTACCAGGAGCTTGGAAAATCACTTCATTTAGAGAACCGGGCATATCTCGAAAACGGTGCGTTCGGGGTAGGAGATCTCTGGCGTCATCGCGGACGCAAGACAGCTTGGTCTTGATGACTGTACAGTAGCGTGCCCAGGGCCGTCAACGATGGAAGGCAGCGGTATTTCAGACTCGGACCCTTCATGGATCGTAGGCCTGCTAAGAAGAAGAAGATTAGGATTCTGTTAAGTAACAGAATAACTTCCAAATATATTGTGTTATTACAAGCTGAACAAAATGACTTTTTATTGATAAAAGCGTAAGTGTTGTCCACCGCTGTATGTACCTCTTTCCGCCCACTATTTCAATTTCTACGTTAATACTCCCATAATACACAGTATCAACATATTTTCTTTTACATGTTCTACATGTGACACTACAAGCGTACAATGTTCCGCCAAATGCATTTCTAGATGAGGATGGACAGCTTTACAAGATGTAATTCCAGGAAATTGTCGAACAGCGACGGAGAATCAGGTCAGATCCGCCGTATTCCGCCTTAAACCCATCGAAAGTGCGAATCACATTTATTTCCCCGCCCCTCCTCGATGCGAACGAGCTTCCTCGAATGCCAGCAACGAATGAGAATTCAATTAAAATTTTATGACCAACAAATTATGCTAACATCAGCCGTAAGCTATCCTCGGGTGGTCGGGTCCGTGTGCTTCGTTCATTAATAACTTTTTCCATTCGCTCGCCTCTGGCCATCCCCCCCTGGCCAGCGAGAGCGGCGGAGTGCGTCTTCGTTATTGTTTCCGTAACCGAAATGCATAATCTCGTGACGCAATAAATTATCAGTATTTAAAAAAGAAAAAAAAAACACAAAATTTAACACTCCTTTCGGGCATCCGGGGAAGCATCGTTCATCCTCGATGAATGGCTGGCCGAACACGAAAAGGGATTGTGTTAGAATTTTCAATTAATCCCCTTCGCGCAACCCTGGGAGATGTTAATGCTTCCTTGTTGCTCTCCTCCTGTTGCCTTGTGACGTCAAAAATTATTATTATTATTATTATTCCTTATTACCGTTATTCCGTAGTTGTTTTCTTGTTACGCTTGATTATTTAATAAGGAATCCAGTGAAAACACAGTAAATTACCTGACGCCCTAAGCTGTGGACGCGAATTGCGCCGCACTGGCAACTAGTTACTCCTTGCGACTATGCTCAGCCGGGACTCACCCTTGTTCGATGAAGTTTTCCCTCACCCCCTCGCTCGCGGATCGGCGTCTAGCGTGACGGGTTTTGGTGAGATTTTTACGAGTTTTAACTGGCTTTTCACTTTCTACACAATTCTTCGTTTTTTTTCAGTAGCCGCCGCCGCCGACGACACCGAGAGTCCTTGCCAAACAACCAACAAGAGGGTGCGCCACGCCGCGCCGGTGTTTGAGCGTCGCGGGGGAAAGGTTGTAAAGAAAAGAGAAAAAAAGAAACAATCGTCACATTGCTAATTTAGTTCATTGTTATCATAATTAAAATTGTTACGCGCTTAATTTTAATGTCATCATCAAGACGGTGAGCGGGATGTGGCCCCTTTTTTTGGTTCGACAGCAACTTTTGACGGGTTGTTTGGTGTTTTTTTGTTTTTTTTTCATTCTCGTGCTTTCCCGCTTAATCTCCACGCTGCTGGAACAAATCAAGGACTTGAAATTGTCGATTGAGGTTAGCGAACGGGTGCTTGTGCCTTAATGAAGGATAAACTGGGTGCCGCCGTCGGTCGTAGCGGTGCGGTGGGGCGCTGGGGAGGGGATGTGCTCGCTAATTAGTCGAGCGTTTTATATTCCTCACACAGGGAATTTGTTGCGCTCCCCTTTCAAGGAGTCATTCACTTAATTGTTATGTTCGATGAAATGCCACTTGAACTTGGGCGCTTTTGTCGTCTCTGGGCATTGGCTTGTTGATGGTTTTACGAGCTCAATGCGCCGCCAGATGGTGACTGGTGACTAATGAAGTGCGGTGGCAATTTAATTGGATTAAAATGCTTTAAAATGAAATGACTGCGATAACTATGTGTGTCGATGATAATTTCACGGTAGATAAGAGTAGGAACATTTTGCAGAATGCATTAAGAGAGTTGCAAAATGGACTTTGAGTACGCTACAATTTTAAGTGAATCGATTCGAAAACATATGCAAATCGAGCCCAATACTATTAAATTGAGTTTGAGTCGTACAACCTTGTCCGCCGCTACTTTAAGGAGAACAGTTCCTTACATATGTTGTGTAAAGCGATGCTGAGAGTATAAAGGGTGGACCATTGGTTTTTTTTTGATTTTTAAATCATAGGTTACATTGACAATGACAGCTGTTTCCCGCTGGAAATCTTGACAGAAAGTCAGTATATATAACTCAGCGGAACGATATGAGTCGCTTCACTCTTGAGCAACGTTGGATCATATTTGAAACTTATTTCCAAAGTGAGTGTTGTGCAGCCCAAGCAGTTCGTTTTTTTGAAAAGAACAAGTTTTGGTCGAAAAGCTCGTGAAAGAGGTACAGGTATGTTTTCCCACAACGAATCCGCATTCAAATATGTGCAACCTTTTTTGACAGCTGTAATATACATGTGTCGCACTCTTTCTTTTTAATTATCCCTTGTCCTATCCAGCGTATTTCCTGGATCGCAGTAATATCCGTCTTTCACTGCGTGAGGCTTTTTTCCAGTTTATGGAGTGTAGAGTGTTCTTACGTTCCAGGAGCACACTCGCAAATCTTTGTCCTTTTTCGCGCCGTGTCGTCGTTGTTGTGATTCCGTCCGTAGATCCGAGGCAGTTTGCTCTCTCGTAACGGTTTTTTTTTTATGTGGGCGAATTGTTAGCCCTCCGCACAACCACAAAGGAGTCGTTGCATATATTAGTTCACCTCACAACTGGTGTTGCGAAGGCTATCCAGGCGGCGCCACTAGGAGACCGTATGTCAACTTGAACTATGCATCGTAAAGGATCATTGCTGGCATCCCGCCAAGTTCGGAGCGATCAGCAACTTAGCCCTGTGTGCACAGACCCAGGCATTCGATATCAGAAGGATCTCAGGTTCCTCGAATCTAAACCTCCTGTTTCGTGAATGCACCGAATATCCGATATAAACACCAACGGACACATGGCAGCTTGGTTTTGATGATTGGAAGGATGTGCGTATCATATTGCAAAACTCAGCCTTCCTTCCTTAATGCCTTTACTAAAGAAGCGACAACTTTAATTTTACTCAACTCTCGAGTATGAAAAAAAGAACCCTATTTCCTTCGACCAAAAGCATAACACCGTGATTTATTTGAATTTTCCGTCGAACAATGAAGACATTTTTGTCGAAAAGTTTTAAAAATTATTTCCAAACGATTTAAAAATTTTGACACACCATTTGCTTCGCCACGGAGCGCGGGTGACGGGTGTTTTGAACTCGTCCAAATCTGCCGTTTAAGGAGTTTTTAATGAAAATGTATGTCCACACCAGACGTTCATCCATTTGATGGTAGTTTGCTGAATATAATGAACGACGTTGCAAATCGAAGTTGTTTAAGGTTGTTTTTTAATAGCCTGTGCCAATTTAGTGGCACACAACTGTGTCTAGATTTGATCTGCCGCTTGTACTGACTGAGTGAGTGACGAAGGCTTAATACCTTAGACTTGTGGGAAATGTACATTCTGTCGAAGGTTACCTCTAAAGTCTTCAAATTTGAAAATAGCAGAGCAGTAGGTCAAATATGTCATCAGCATCGTAAAATTAGAACATCATCTCAGGTCAAAAATGGAATTATGTCACGTCATTAACACACCAAATGAAGGCACAATCAAAACAGGTGACCGTGTTCTAGAAACGGCATAAATGGTGCAACCAAAGCCTAATTTGCAGATTATGAGAGGAAGAGTGGCAACTGTTTTCATTGCCTCTGCACGGAATGTTGGTGAAAGTGGTGAGAAATTATGATTTCAAAAACACCCGGAGTTCAGGAAGTCACCGGAGAGAAGAAGAATACCTACAGAGACTAGATTCTGTTGGGGGATCACTCAAGCAATGCAATCCTCTACGCCGAAGCAAAAAGAGGTGGACTCGGCATCTTGGAGCTTACGAGTCGCATTCCAATGATGATGCAGGAGAGGTACGAAAAGCTTAAAATCTCGGACTCGCTTTTCCAAGAAATAGCGAACAGAAACCCTGCAACAATGACTAGAATAGCAGAAATGATAAAGGCTGAAACAAGAAGTTGGAAAGCGACCATAGATCTGCGAAAAATTTGTTCTGGCAAAACATTTGCCGAATGAGAGGAAGGAAATTCAACTCATTGAAGGAGTCCAATCCTGTTTTTAACTCAGTATCATAACGATCGCGAATATAAGCAGCTGAGATGAGACTCCTTCGTACTCCTTTGTCAGTTACTCGCCGGTGAGAAATACGGCAGTGCGCGAGAATCTTAATTCTTTGAACGGAAAGGGCTATGCTTTGATGGTTATAGAATATATCCACCATCACGACTTCCCCTTGGAAGTGCCTTGAATCCAACTCCAACAGGTAGGCGACCGCTTGGCAGACTCAGGAAAAGGTGGTTGGACCTAGTCCAGAAACTAGCCGGGTTGAGCTTGAACTCCTGATTAGCAAGATTCGATGGCGAGGGTTCAAGTGGCGTGTAGATCCCTCGAGCGGCCACTCCTTTAGTGGATGATGCAGGCCACTGAAGAAGATGAGACGAGATCTTTCTCTGCGCCACCCCTATTGTTAAGTGTAGTAAAAAGAAAATAAGAAAATAAGAAATCCCTTTTTTTTTGCCACGAAATTTAAAGCTGGATGTGTCGTTTCGTTGGATTATTTGTTGCTATTTTGATGGTAATGACATTATCCCTCTTTCGTAAAAGCCCTCGTCCCTACTGGCGACAAACTGAGTGAGTCTTGTTTTCATGTTAGCACTAGAAATAAATGAGTAAAGAGATATTCAACGTCTTCCTCTCTCGCCCCTTGATTTCATCTGACAGCTTTTTAGTGCCCTGTCTGTGAATACGTGTGAGCTCTTGCGAACAGCTGATGCCCTTCCCCAACAGTAGTCGTGGGTTGAAATAGAGTCCTTATTTGAAAATTCGATCGTTACTTGAACTTTTTTAAAATTTCGGTGTTAAATTTTCAACACAGTAAGGAGGGGTAAGCAAACGAACAAAGCGTATGTTCATGAAGTAGCTTTCTGAGAGTTACAGTCTGAGGTACTAGGACTAAATAATTTTGTCATTATTTACATTAATTATTAATGAATACACATGAAAAAAATACATATACCGAAAAAATGCATTCACACGAAACATGTGTACTGCAATCTAATAATACCAATATTATTGAAACGTTTGCTTGAATCACTTAAAATAAGTAGCTTATTTGCTCATTTTAATTGTTTTACGGAAATATTGATGAAAGTTAATTGTAAATTTGTTTGAGTTAGTTGTATCCATTGCTCCTAATAAATTATGTATTTTATTTGCAGAAGTTTTCATAATTCATGTATGAAGGAAAGTTCATTTGCAAGTCATGGCATCTAAATCAGCTATATTTTACTCTGAAGAATTAAATTGATGTAAAGTACTGCTGTAAATAGAGCGTAGAAGCCCCTATTACAAATATATGTTCTCTTAAAAATATGAATCATCTTCTGAACACCCTCCGAATACTGCTACATGATCGTGGGCAAATTCACGAATCGGCGGCCATGTTGCTAAAAAATCCGCGAATTTTCCTCTATTATCGTGGTCAATCCGGGAATCTTGTAAAAGTATGTGTGAAATACAAGGGAATTCCACTACATATTAATCCTTCATGGCCTACACTTCAAAATTTCCGCCATGGACTAGGGGTAAATATGGCCGAAGTTGAATATCTCTTTACTCATTTATTTCTGGTTAGCACTATAATCAGTAGGCAACGATATCACTCATTTCGCAAAGTCCATGGATCGAAAGTCGTTATTTTTGCTGTCGTAGCATGAAGGTTGAGTGGTGGCCGTGGCGTTGTGGCTCTGCGCGTCGACTCTACGCACTTGAACCTCGGCGTCTAGGTTCGAATACCACTCTTTTGAGTCAATGACAATGCTTGCAGAGTAAGAGCTTCTCAAACTCGGAGTCGGCATAAAACTGTATGTCCCTTCGACTCGTGAGAGAACAATAACACGCACAACATGAACGGTTGCTGAGAGGATATGCTTGGCAGTGAAGCACCTCGGACAGGCTACGTCTCCAATATCATGACATCGATTCGAAATCATGTTTATTGGTTAACTTTATATGATGAGGAGGATGGTCTCTGGTTAGTCAATCCTCATAGAGAAGTTATGAAACTCCTTTCCGATACGTGGTGAAGAAACGCTGGGGATAAGTCACTTTTCGACAAATAAACATTTATCAATTTCATTTTCATTTTAGCTTTTTCGATCTTTTCATTGCCACTAAATAATAGGTCTTATCAGGGTCCTCAAAATAGACGTTTGTTTCAGTGATTAACTCGTAATTCGACCCAAATCTCTTTCCGCACATTCACTGTCCACTGTCTGGACTCTGGTGTACTGTGGCTCGTGTACTGTGGGTACGTGTTTCGTCCACGGTAACGGAAACGGAAACGGCACAAAATCGCATTCGAATTGTGGCTAAACATCGCCAAACACACGATTGTACGTTGCTCGCAATTTTCATCAACACACGAAGTTTCTTTTTTGCTTCTTCGTTAAAATCCGCAAGCTTGTGCTTTCAATGGCTGTTAAGCTCAAATAAAGTACGCAGCGTGTGGCATTGTTGCCAGTTATTGCCTTCAAAAATGCAGGACTGCCGGGCCAACCATAATGACATTGTCGGAATGCACTGCGACTATAGTCGTGGCTTCGTTCACTTTCGTTAGGTTCGTTTACTTTTGCTTTTACATAAGTGAGTGTGATTATTTGTTGCCTTATACCTAGACTTAAGGAATGCACTGCGACTATACTCGTGGCTTCGTTCACTTTCGTTAAGTTCGTTCACTTTTGCTTTTACATATGTGAGTATGATTTGAATGGCTCTCTTTATGTTGGCCCTTACGATTCACAAGTACACAAAGTGAGTGAATGTCACTGCTCCCGCCTAAGAACATACCATTACACATTCTTTAGAAGGACCCGCCGTCTGGAGACGTGAGCACTGAATGAAAGTCATTCCAAAGTACCTTCCACTCGATGTTGATTGGTAAACACCATCAACCAACAGTAGCAGCAGCAGCAGATTTCATCTTTTAAGATTCCCGGTTTCCCGGAATATTTTCTTAATTAGATGGTAACATTCAACATTCACTGGCATAATTTATCTATCGGAAAGTTTCTTTAATTAATAGTTTCCAAACTATTCGCAATCTTGCGAACGTTGCAAGTCGATGGGGACGTGCGCGCTTGAGCGCTTGTGTGTTCCTCCAACATCACTCCTCCACCCCCCTCTCCGCAACCATTTTTCAAGCGTCACAAGTCTTGGAAATGCCCAAATTGGTGTTTCACTGAATGCTTTATGCTTATTGCGTTTTCATTATGACAAATCGAGAGGAATTTCCAGAGCTCGGTGAAGTGGAAACATTGCTAATATTTATGACATCCGCTTTTACACCTAATGTGGTGTTTGCGCTACGTTCTCGACTGGCGCACAAGTGTTTGTATTCATAAACTGCGAACAACAACCCTTAGTCGATTGTTGGCAGGAATCGCAAAGGACCTTTTGTCCTCCCTGCCCTCATTCCAGTTGCTGGCCAAGTATGTGCTAGTAAAAAAATATTCTGATTGGAAATTCGTTCCGGTTATTTTGACCGATTGGTATCAATATTTCGCATTTTTGCGTAACAGAACGGGTGACGTGGGATTGAACAACAACAGCAGAGGCAGCCTTGGCCAATGATGGGCTCATACAAATGACTATCATTTCGAGGATAATGGTGTGCGATTGTTCGATTGGGCATATTTGTTTGGATTTTCGAGTTTAGCTCGTAATTGTATATGTATATGACATGATGTTTTCGGATCTATTTGTCATTTTGACACAAGGGTGAGGTTTCCTGTGCTCACGAAGGGTGAACGGTTAATGTTGGCATTTAAGAAAAGCGGTTGAGTGCGTACAGGACATATGAACTATGGTTTTTTTTTTGCAAGGATGCTTACACCAACCTCTCTAATATCGCCATCACTCCAAATTAAATGAACTGTGTCGTGGGGTAATTCAGCGTTTTGTAAAACCCTATCCACATTATTGCAAGGGTGATTCATAATTCACGCGAAATTTGAATTTTGCTCCATTCAATAGTTCAGTGATGCCAATGCGAAAAATTAACAATTTGACAGTTGACATTTCGGAGTTAGTAAAAATGGAACGCTATACAAAAGAACAACGCATTTCCATTGTAGAGCAATATTTTGCAAATAATAAAGGTTTGCCAGCTGCAGTCCTCAATTTTCGTACAAAATTGTCGCAGTTGGGGTTCAAAAGACCCACGAGTAATTGTTGAGAAACAAATGCGTCCACTACGAGTGACTGATTGGTGCTGGATGCATTATCGAAAATGCGGTCATGCTTGTGATGCAGTGTCTGACTTATTTGTCTTGACGTTATTATGACATAATAACCCAGTTTTTAGTGGTTTCAACAAGACGGTGCCACATGTCATACAGACAGAGATACAATTCAATTACTGAATGAGATATTTCCAGTGTTGTTCCACGACGCGTCCTTTTTTATTAACCACACTGAGATGTCGACAATGCGTTGTTAATGTCGTCATTTCAGGTTGTCAATAGGTGTGTTTTTTTGCACGCGCATATACGCCTAAATTTCAATTTGCATGTAAAATGCATTAACAACAATACATATATCCGCTTAAGTTCTCCTTCTCCTTCTTCTAGTGACGCTGCAGTCCGGGGTGGCCCTGGGCCTCAGTTAACAAGCCTTCACCAGCTGACACGATCTTTAGTCAGCTGCCTTCAATTTCGCGCGCCAGGTTGGTTGAGGTCCTTCTCCACTTGTGTGCGCCAGGGCCTCCTCTATTGCGTTGTCCTGGTTCTGGTTCGGAGTCGAAGGCTCTTTGGGCTGGAACAGTGTTGTCCATGCACAGCCTAGCCATCTTAGGCGTTGAATCCGTAGACGCCTGACTAGGCTCATGTCGCCCGTATAGTTCATGGTTGAATCTTCCTCTCCAAAGATGGAATGCAGAATTTTCCTCTCAAAAATACCAAGGACTTCTTCACCTGCTCTTGAGATTGTCCAGGTATCTGCGTAATAGAGCAGGACATAGATGATCAGGATCTTATGTAATGTTAGCTTGGTCCTTCGAGAGAGGGCTCTACTACTCAATTGACTCTTGGGCTCAAAGAAACAGCGATTGGCAAGAGTTATTCTGCATTTAATCTCGGTACTGGTGTTGTTCGTACTGTTTACTAGGAAGCCGAGGCAGACGAAGTCCTTAACTAACTCGAAGTTGAAGCTGCCTACGGCGACTTTCTGGCCGAGTCGTCGATGTTGTGGGTCCTTCCGTGACAACAGTAGCCCTCATTCACTGCTAAACCCATTTTCGTTTCAATACCAGCAAACACTTCATTGGCGGCTAGCTGTGTTCATCCAGTCCAGTCACGTCAATGTCGACAGCGTATGCTAGCAATTGTACGGACTTTTGAGAATTGCAGAAGAGATAACCATAAAAGCGACGCGAGCTCTAATGATTTTTCGAAGCGTCCAAATCTTGGGGATCCAGTCCAAACATCCTAAAATGGATGTATACAGCTATGGTGCAATAGCCAACAACACCCAACAAAGTTCAAAGGTTGGCATGAGAACTAGCCGTCCTACGGCCATGGAGGTGCTATTGGAGCTGACTACCTTGCATGTGGTGGTTGCAATATGTGCAAGCAGAACAATCGCGAGAACGGCAAAAGAAAGGATGTGAAAAGACAGACAGACAGCATTACATCGAGACAATTCAAGTGTACCACTGCTGACCATTCCGAAGGATGACGCGATTCGGAAGTTCAATTTCCAGAAGAAGTTCACCTTAAGGTCAGTACCAAAAAGGACTGGAGCAATGAATCTACAGTCCATAGACTAAACAGCAATATGGTAAAATAGTATGCAGACAGATCAAGAACTGGGCAAGGTTTTCTGACCAAAGTACTTCGAGCCCACGGACGCACCAGCATCATCAATGACATAGACAGATGCGTTCAATTCAATCTCGATAGGAACTGTACCAACGGCAAGCTTCACTTGTGAACAAATGTTTCAAGCTTCAATAGATGTTTTGCGGTGGCATTTCGCATGGACGGCAGATCTCATTCCGGAGAGAATACGGAACTGGTGGACTTTCAAGCGAGTTTATCCGTTCCGCTCTGGACGTAGCTCTAGAGAAAATAATCGAGTGGTGTCAAGTCGTATAATTGCGGCCGCCAAAGGATGAGCGCTTGACGTGACTTGTCCCAGTTGCCAATTTTCTCTTTCACAACATCGAGAGTTATGCCGCATGTGGCATGTGCACCGTCTTGTTGGAATCAAAGCCATCGATATTATCGAGCTCTGGCCACAGAAAGTTGGTCCGATTCATCGTATCGGCGCCGAAATGGATATATCTACGTTTTCTTCGATACGGCGAGTATGTTTTCTTCATTTCGCACCAAGCTCTATGAGATTGAGGTGTACTCACGCTCAACCCGCTTCAAGGTGCGACGAATTGCCGGCATACTGATGCCATGAAGACGACCGACGACGAAATGCACGTTCTTTATTTACAACAGAGCCGGAATTTAGATATTTTTTTTAACGATGTATGATGAAATGGCAAAGTCCAGACAGTGCCTTCTTTTGACGACACCATAATGTCATGCCAAACTGCTGCTCCGCTGGCTTGTCTTATCTTTTCAATGCGACTTCGCACGTAAGCAAATTCAAAGCTCACTCCTCCGCTCCCCACAAGTCCTGGTCTCTCCAGCTCTTGGCGATCACCCAAAATAGGACTACTTACGCTCTCTCCGCAGTTCTCTTGTATCGCCCGTCCCCAAGGACAACCCTTCGTATCGTTTGCATAAGATTTGTAGTGCTTTTGTTAATCCCATCTGCTTTTCCGGACGGTCAAGCACACCTCCAGAAAGTAATTAGAAAGTGAAAACTTTTCCTCCAGCCCCAGCACGGAAAAAAATTACAAATCCGTTTTCTTTCTGCCTTTCTCCTTTTTTCAAGCTTATCATGTCCTTTTCTCTAAGGAATATACAATATGCACCGTACCGTCCATAATTCATTTGTTTAATCCTTTTTTAAACCGCGCCGTGTCTGCCGAGGAGAAAAGTCCTCCTCCCACGACCGAGACAGACGGGGTACACGATTCGAGAAAATGTAAGATTTCAGCGGCTTCATGGCTGCTCTTGCTTGGGGAATTTCCCCAAGGACTTCGTTAGGCATTCCTCTTCGAAATGATTCAGCGGTGTGAGAGTGAGCCTAAAGAAGGAAAAGATGTCCTTAATCGTTATTCCCCAGCAATCATCACACAGGAAAACGAAAAGTCATTCCAATTCAAACCGGATTGAGGGTGTGGACGCCAACATGTTTGTGTAATTCCCAAATGTGTGAAAATAAAGAACAAGGACATTCGAGTGAAGGGCGTGAGTGAGAGTATTTTCTGTCATGTCATTCCGATCAATCACGGTAACTTCGTTAAGCGCAATTGCCAGGATGTGTGTGGATTGACTGATTGCGTGGCGATATTTCTATGAGTTCGGAATTTCAATGATCAAAGCAGTTGCTTCTGATTGTGAACGGGTGGTAGAGGCAATTATAAGGGTCCTCTGGGATATGAACTTGTTCGATGATGACTTGGACGATGGTAATCGATTGATGCCATCGGCGAAATACAAGGACTTACGAACTTTTTAAAAAAATATGATTAAACTCTTCCCCTTGGGGCTTTAGAGAACTTTCAGCGTCCATTGTGACTTGAGCTTACTTATATTCCGCGCCAAATGTCGCATATTGTATGAGATTATCAGCTGACAAAATGCAAGGAAATACCTATGCTATCTTGCCCACAGCACATAGAGGGTGGGCCAAACACGAGTTTCTTTTTAAAAATGCAATAAAATTAACAAAATTACATTTTTTGGTATTATTTTGTATTATTTACATGTAAAGGGTGGATTTTTAAGGGCCGATGTTGAATGTGAACCACACCTAAACGTCAGGCTTTTTTCTGCATTTCATTTGACATTTCTCAATTTCAGGCTAACTCAATTTGAACCATGGAAAGATACACAATCGAGCAACGCGTTAAAGTTATTCAGGCTTATTATGAAAATAGGCGTTCAAATCAAAATGCACATCGTGCACTTCGTGATTTGTTCGGTCAATTTAATCGTCCAAATGTGCGAACAATTGGAAAAATCATGCAAAAATTTGAACAAACCGGGTCTGTAGGAGATCTGAAAACACCAGTGCATACTCGTACAGCTCGTACTGCAGAAAATATTGCTGCTGTTCGCGATAGTGTGGCTGAAGAGCCGTCCACCTCAACTCGTCGTCGTGCCCAACAGTTGCTCCTCTCACGCTCGTCGTTGATGAACATTATGCATAAAGACTTGCATTTACACGCTTACAAGGTGCAATTGACTCAAGAACTAAAGCCTCTTGACCATTTCAAGCGTCGTCAATGGTCAGAATGGTGGCAAGAAATGGCAACAGTGGATGATCAATTTTCGAAGAACATCATCTTCAGGGATGAGGCACATTTTCACCTCAGTGGATTCGTCAATAAGCAGATTTGCCGCATTTGGGCGAATGATAATCCAAGAGTGATTGTCGAAAAACCAATGCACCCACAAAGAGTGACTGTTTGGTGCGGTTTATGGGCTGGCGGCATCATCGGGCCGTATTTTTTCCAAAATGAGGCCGGTCAGGCAGTTACTGTGAATGGTGTTCGCTATCGTGAAATGAAAACGAACTTTTTATGGCCCGAATTGGAAGATATGAATGTGGACGATATGTGGTTTCAACAGGACGGTGCCACTTGCCACACAGCTAACGAAACAATGGCTCTTTTGCGCGACAAATTCAATGGCCGTGTTATCTCACGTGGCAGCGATGTCAATTGGCCGCCAAGATCATGTGATTTGAGGTTATTTGAAAGAAAAGGTGTACGTCGATAAGCCACCAACAATTCAAGAGCTAAAGGATGAGATAATTCGGCACATTAACGGCATAGAACCTCAATTATGCTTCAGTGTCATCGAAAATTTGGACCATCGGATGGAGGTGTGCCGCCGAGGTCGCGGCGGCCATTTGGCCGATATTTTGTTCCATACATAATTGAACCATACCAGTAGTATCATTATAAAAATAAATGACAATAATTTCCTAAATAATTTGTGTTTTATTCAAAATCAACATCGGCCCTTAAAATGTAACCACTTTTTTATGGCTTCATTAGTAAGAACAAACATTCCCATTAATTATGAAATACAACGTTGTTCAAGTGGCTGCCTCGGTTGGCAGTGGACGAAAAGTCAGTACCGCATTCTAGCATTCATCACAATTTGCCAGCAGCTTGTTGATGGTTGCGGGCTGTAGGTCACGGACTGCTTGGATGATATTGACCTTAAGATTTAGATTTAGATTTATTTCATCTATCGAGCTTAACTCTATTAGATTACAGAAATATTTTTTGTTGTAGATAATGACTAAAATGTTTGATACCACATACAAATAAACTAACAATGAATAAATAATAAATAAATAAACAAAATAGTTACAATAATGAAAAAATAATAAATAATAACAATAATAATAAATAGTACAAAGCTTATAACATGTTAGGAATAGATAATTTGAATTTCATTCTATCATCACATAGATCTATTTTACCACAAACGGAATTAAAAAAAAAAACGTATACATTTAGTTAGTGGTTCGTTAAAACCATAATTATGGCAGTGTCTTGGTTGGAATAAACATTTTCTTGTGCGAAGACTTCCTTCTGGAACATATGAGAATACATTTTGAAGAATTTCAGGACAGATGATACGATACGAAAAAATATCGTGGATGAACATTATGCAATGAACATTTCGTCTTTTTTAATGCTTCTAATCCGATTAAGGCACATCTTGTTTGATATGGAGGCATACTATCAAGATTCCATTTCATTTGTTTAATTACAAATCTTGTGAATAACTTCTGAACCCTTTCTAGACGTGAGTGGCAGAGTTCATAAGGACGGGCACCATACAACAGAGCAATATTCAAGAATCGGACGAACAATTGACATGTACACAGACTTAAGAGCATAGTGATCAGAGAATTGAGCACAACTTCGTTTCAGAAACCCCAGCATTGAATTTCGCACATAAAATTGGTTATTACAGTATTAGTATTACACATTTTACATATAGAGATTTGGCACGCGAGTACCTTGATACTTAGAAACAGTTTTAGATTTTACAGAAACAGGTTCATGAAAATGCAAATTGAAAAATCGAGGAAAAGTGCAAACAAAAACCTCGTAACAAAAGAGAAAGAAAAAAAGAAAAAAAGAAAAAAAAAACAAAAAAAATGTGTGTCTTTGAACACTTACAAAGTATCAATAAGTATATAAAATTAAATAAATGAATGTGTATATATAAATAAATAAATAAATAACTACGTTGATAAGCAAATAAATATAAACATAAATATTTAAATATAATATATAAATAACAATATTAATAAATAATAAATACATAAATTATAAAAGAAGATATAGATAGATATGCATAGATAAATAAATAAATAAATAAATAAATAAAAAACAAAAACAAAATAAATAAATTATGTATAAACTAATAAATAAATAACAATTTAATTAATCACTATATTAATAACATTTATACGGCAAGATTGTTTACGAGAGGATTATCCGCAAGAGCGCAACGAATATTAAAGATGCTTATAAGCTTTTCAATACGTTCGTTAACCAGTTCAACACCCGCCCTTGTATGCTGTTCGTTCGTAGAAAAGTGCCATGGTAAGTTGAAGATCATTTTTAAGATTTTGTTCTGAGCAACTTGCAGTCTTTTTAAATGACATTTGGCCATACCACCCCAAATCGGGCAGCCGTAAGTTAATATTGGCTGGAAGATAACTTTAAATATAATAATTTTGTTTTCAATGGATAGTTGTGACTTCCTGTTTATTAAAGGGTATAATAAAGTGGTCGCAATCTTTTTATTTTTTAACGTCTGCGTGACATGGCAACTAAAGGTAAGTTTCGAATCCAAGTATATTCCAAGATATTTTGCAGATAAATTCCAACTTATTTTAACTTAAGACTAAGAAAACAAGACTTTCATTTTCTGGTGAAAAAGACAGCTTGAGTTTTCTCAGAATTAATTTTTATTTTCCTGTTGAAATAACTGTGTATTAGCTCACTTGCATTTAACAATATCCTCTCAACGTTGAGAGCATACTCATGCGATGTGTATATCACAGTATCGTCAGCAAACAGTGCCACCTGGCAGTTAGGTAAATATGGAAAGTCAGATGTGTATATATTATTTGGTATAACTTATGCCATTTTCCACTTGTCAGGGAAATATTGTGTCTTAAGGCACGCATTGACAAGAAATGTAAGATATTTTATGCCCGATTGAGGCAGACGTTTCAAGAACATGTTTCTGATACCATCTAAACCACCAGTTTTGTTGACCTTCAGGGTTTTCAGAATATTTTTGACGGTGTTCACTCGAATAAATACATTATTTGGAGTGATAAAGATATCATTGTTAAAAACTGTGGTTGCTTCATTAACCAGAGTATCAGTTTCCGTTTCCCCTAAATTACTCGAGACAAGATGATTTCCTGAGAAGGTTTTAGAAAGTAAATCTGCATTCTCTTTGCCTGTGAAGAAGGTGTCATCATCACAGATGAGTGCAGGAATATGCCTATTTTTATGCCCGATTGCTTTGGCGATGTTCCAGAATGGTGTGCAATTTTTATCTAAAGATTTTAGTTTTTGGTTCCATTTAAAGTTTCGAAAATCCAAAATAAGATTGTGAATCAGTTTGTTTATGTAATCTAACTGTAGCTTAAGATTTGGTTGCCGATATCGCTGTCAATTTCTTCTAATACTATTTCGGATTGTTATGTGTTCGATAATGTAATTTGGTAATTTTAGAGGAGAAGTAGGCTTATTCTTTCTTGGAACACTATTTACAATTGCTTCGGCTACAACATTGGTAAAGTTGTTCGCTATAGTATCAACATTACGACTACAGCAAACTCTATCTAAATCATGGGTAACGCCAGTAAATCCTACGTTTATTTTTGAATCGTATTTAGTCCAGTTTGTTTTCTTGAAGTTATAAAAAAACAGATTTGCGCTCACTATTGACGAAACGAAATTTTACAAAAAACAGGATAGTGGTCAGAGTAGAGATCATTCACAGTAACAGGTTGAGACAGTAAACTAGGACGGTTGGTGATAAAAATATAGAGCGTGGAAGGACTTTTACGCAAGTCGGCAGGTACATATGAAGGATTAGGGGGAAAACGAATGGTAAATACAGAATGGGATATTCTGGAAAGAATATTACCCCAAGTATTTGCCCGGACACAACCCCAATCACGATGACGACAGTTAAAATCACCAGCGAGAATGACATCACTTCCTGTAACGAGTAAGCTTCGTAAATCTCTAATAAAGAGTTTTGTGTTCTCAGTTGATGAAACTGCACCAGGAAAGTACACACAGTATATTTTTACACTTTTGTTTTCATGCTTGACTTCAATTACTACATTTTCCATAAAATGTGTGCGAATGACAGGTAAAGGCATTGAATTAGATTTAGCTACTACGTAGTCAATATGAAACGAGAATGTTAGTTTTGTGTCGAAAATCACGCCAAGATCTGTAATCTCTGTTTTTTCTGGAAATGGTAGATCCACATATAGAATATTCATAGACAACAGGCAACATTAGGTGGTAAACAGAAAGCGAATGACACTTATTTACATTTAACATTTGTCAATTAATGTTACACCAGTTACATAGTACAAAAAATTTAAATCGTGAACGATTTTTGAGATTCAGGAAAGAGTATGAGTTCTTGAATAGATTTTTATATAAACAATACATCTTATCCGTAGAAACTTCGGTAAGGAACAATGGTGCATCATTTTGGAATTACGTTAATTCAAAAAGAAATTCCTTGGGCTTGCCCAAGATAATGGAATTTGGTAACGTAACTTCAACAAACTTGGATGAAACCTGTGACCTATTTGCCAACTTTTTTGAGTCTGTCTATAATGGGTCTCCGGTCCAGACAACGATGAACCATTACTCTAATATACCCGAGGTTCTGGATATAGGTGTATTGGAATTTACGGATCAGGATGTAATAAATGCCTTAACTAATCTTAAAGTAAATTACAGCCCAGGCCCCGATGGGGTCCCGGCTGGTATTTTAAAAAAAAGTTGGAATTCGCTTTATCGTCCACTAAGAATTATCTTTAATCAATCCCTAAAAATGGGTGAATTTTTAAATGAATGGAAGTATTCTTTTCTGACGCCTATATATAAAAGCGGTTTAAGGCAAAAAGTAGAAAACTATCGACCAATATCCAAGCTTTCATCGATACCAAAGTTATTTGAAAGTATTGTAAAAGAAAAATTATATTTCATGGTAAAAGAAATTATTTCTAATAACCAGCATGGCTTTATGCAAGGCAGGTCTTGTACAACTAATTTATCATTATTTTCAAATTACATTTATAGAAATTTAGAAAATCAATTACAAGTTGATGTACTTTACACCGATTTCTCGAAAGCCTTCGATAAAGTACATCACACTTTGCTTTTAAACAAACTAAAGTCTTTGGGATTCCATTCGTCAATGTTAGAGTGGTTTTCCAATTACTTAAAGGACAGGAAGCAATTGGTAATGATCGATAGTTTTAGATCTCGAGTAATAAAAGTTACATCGGGCGTTCCACAAGGTAGCCATATGGGGCCATTACTCTTTCTATTGTTTATAAACGATGTTCACGAAATTTTCAAATATTGTAAAATTCTAACATTCGCAGACGACTTTAAATTGTATTTATCTATTAATAGTTTAACTGATTGTAATAATTTCCAATTGGATATACATGCACTAGTTGAATGGTGCAAACACAATGGACTAGAGCTGAATATTCAAAAATGTAATATCTTTACGGCATATCGAATTACATCCCCGATTGTCTATGATTATTTCATAAATGATCATAGACTTAGTCGCCTAGAAGAGGTTAAAGATCTGGGTGTAATTTTTGATACTAACTTAAATTTTGCATCACATTATGATTATACAATTGCGAAGTCTAATGCTATGTTAGGTTTTCTGAAAAGAAATAGTAGAGATTTTCGGGATATAACTAGTCTTAAGTCCATCTATTGTTCGTTAGTCAGACCGTATTTAGAATATTCTTCCATCATTTGGGATTCGCCATATGATACACAAGAACTCAGATTCGAAAGAGTACAAAAAAATTTCACGAGATATGCTGTCCGTAAATTGTATTCGATAGATGTAAAATAATAGGCTTGCAAACCTTAAGTTTCAGGCGTAAGGTAGCGTCAGCCATGTTCATCCGCGATATTATTAATTGCCGTGTAAATTCACCAGACTTACTTTTTCTCATGAATATATATGCTCCCCAAAGATCTCTTCGGATGAGAAATTTACTATATGATAAGAGGCATAGAACCAACTATGGTTGTAATGAACCTATTACAAGGTGTATAAACACTTTTAATGAACTTTGCAACGAAATTGATTTTAGCTTGTCTCGATTGGAGTTTAAAAAGTTGATCCATGCACTATGCTATAATTAATACTGTTTATTTGATGTAATCTGTGAGATGCAAAATCGGTAGATGATCCTTAGTCGCGCAGCAAAATCTGCTGTGTAAAGCGATACTGAGAGTTAACACTTAGAGAACGTAGTGTTTTGTGTACACTGTGATGGAAAAAAAAAAAAAAAAAATCGCTTTGGACTCTTACACAATCCTGAGGATTTTCAATACGGAGGAAAATCTTAAGGTCATCAGCATATATATGACAATTAGCATGACTGAGAATTGAGGGGATCTCATTTATGAATATATTAAAAAGAAGTGGACCTAAATGAATACCCTGAGGGACGCCAGATCGACAATTACCGATTTTTACCATTTGTATCCTATTGGATAAGTAACTTGAAATCCAGGTTAGAAGAATCGAATGAGTGCTTGAATTATTGGCCTTAAGTGGCCAAGTGTTTTTGTGATTGTTGGCATAACATCGGTGCTTTACTGTTCCCCCCCAAAACGGTCAAATTGCAGCTCAGATGCGTTCAATTGACATCTTCAAGACGTCTGATAACCCGATTTGGGATTTTGGTGCGCAAAATGTGGCATGGCGCGCCATCTTGCATGATCCAGAGGTCGTCCAAGTCCATATCTTCAATATCAGCAAGAAAAAAGTCGGTTAACATGGCTCTGTAACGCCGACCGTTGACGGAAACGTTGTTCCCAGCCTTATTTTCGAAGAAGGCCACAGCAGCCATATTCTCATCTGTGCGAACCGTATGACGACGGGGAACATGAGTGTTGTTCACTAGCATACCAGTCTCATGAATTTTTTTCACAAACTTGCGTTCAACAGTCGCGGTTGGTGATTCATTTCGTTGGCCAAAACTTCTTTTCAACAAACGCACTGTTCAGTCTACACAACACTCACTTTGGAAATAAGTTTTCAATATTTCCCTACGTTTTCCAAGCGTAAAGCGACTCATTTCTTTTCGCGGAGGTATGCTACTGACTTTCTGTTACGATTTTGAGCGGGAAACAACTTTCAGTGTCAAAATAACCTATGATTAAAAAAAACCACTAGATGGCCCACCCTGTACATATGCATCGTCCTGGAAAGCGACCGTTGCATTATTCTGTCAAGGATTCTGGTTCTGTCGTCTTATTACAACTACGGCAATGTGTGCCATGAGGAATGAGGGTCACCTGCATGATGCCCACTCAGCCAGTGGCTAGTACTTATCGCTGAAACTTTAACAATATCTGCGCGTGTCCTCTTTAGGAGATCGTTAGTTCATGATATGTTGTAGTTTGGAAGCTTTCCGCGACTGCAGCGTGCTCATTGCGGCCTTCCTGGACTACTTTTGAAGCTGTAATGAAGCTACCTGAATGGCAGATTGACTATCAACGAAGATGCATAGCTATGCATTGGCATTGTGTATGGATGAGACTTAGGTTGACGACACGCCTTCCCAATGGCGGGGAATTCCGCTTGGAAGATGCGGGAGTAATTTGTGAGTCTGTGGACTGCAGAGATGCTCAGAGTATCTGAGTAAATTCATCTTTGAACCGTCTGTGTATACAAGTTAAAATAAGACAGATTAGACTTAGAACTCTTATCTTAAACCAAACACGCAACCTCGCTTGTACGAGTAGGAAATCGGCCACAGACCACTTGATCCCGACATCGATGTCGCGTCAGATGTCAGATCATTGTTTGTTGACCGCCGGGTATTTTCCCACATGTTTGGGTTTAACTTACACTCAATTCCGGGGCCTCCCAGTCTGCTCTAGTAGGAAGGAGCACGTCCTTAACATCTTTCGCATAAGACCTTCAATCTAATGACAAGTCAAGCACCCCAATCACACGACAAACTCAACCTTCCAAAAGTGAAGACGACATACCCTTTTTCAAAGATTTCCATAAATTCCGCTTAGGAATCCTTTTGCTCCGGCCTATTAAGGAACCTCAACAAAGTGTCTGGAAATACAGTCGCGTCTGCTTGCACAAAACCGTGTCGCATCAGCAACTCAACGAAGCCCCGCGCAAACGAACACGCATTTTTTTGCCCCGAAATCAAAAATTACACTCGCACATTTAAGCGGTGTAAACAAAGGATAAATATCTCACGTATGATTGCACACATTAGAAGTTATGTTTATTGGGATATAATGCGATGGTGCGTTGCTTGTTATCCTTTTGTTCGGCTCTCCTCTCTCCTCTCACTGATGTCCTTTTGGATTCTTTTTTGAACTAAGCATATCCTTTATGCAAAGGCAGTGGCAGCCAAGGGTCGCATGTCATAAATCTAAAACAGTTAAATTGTTAAGCAAACGCTTTGGGACACATCCATACAACGCGCATTGGGTGGTTGGGAGGGGGTTTATCACACCCCTTCTGGCAGGGTGAATCCTTTCTTTCACTTAGTGCGTCCTTTTATTACACGCGGCATTCGAATTATGAGTGTCCTCTGAGCACTCACATGTGAATCACCCTTTTTTTGCTGTTATTTTGGTTTGGTTTTGTTGCGCATCGGAGCTAGGGGTTGTCCGAATGACATTAGTGGTGTTATGCACGATTTGGGAGTTTTTTTTTACCCAAGTGTCCTCTGAATTCCTCTGCGATGTGGAATTATTGAATTTATGAGTTATGTCGTTGTACGTATTACAAGTAATTTAATAAACGACAATCTAGGAGTATTTCGTTTCCCTTTTTGGCCAGCGGTGGGGGTGGGGCAGATGAATGAATGGAACTTAGAGTGGCAGCATAATGCAGAGGGACATTTGAATGGACTGACTCTCGAGAGCATTTCTTACCAAATGACGGATAAGTTCAAGATTTTCATTTCTTTTCTGCGTTCAAGATTCTCGAAGTTATTTGCCCGAGACGCTAATGGTTGATTTCCGGTCGAATGGAAGTTTGGTAGTTTTCTTTTAACTTGAATGATGCATTTGTTCGTTCACATCTGGGGCGTAAGTGAGCTGGTTTGGCAAAGAAAAGTACCCACGGACAGTGGGAAAAGGAAATCCTCTTGAAACCCGCTCAAGAGGAATTCGGAGGATTTTTTTCTTTGACCGTAATCAAATTCATTCATCGCGCATCATATCCACGGGATTTTGAAGCAATGACCCTGCAAGGTAGCGTGGCGTAGCGTGGCGGAGAAGGAGCTGATTGGCGACCGGCAGAGTCCACAGCTTCAGATCACAGGAGCTACTCCGACCTTCCTCAGAGCTCGGGTTTGAAAGCATTCTTTCAAAGCTAGGCTAAGATCTAATTCGCAACCCCCTCGCTCAAGGATATTGAAGAGCCTTCTATAAATCTCAAATGTCTGACGGCGGTCTTTAGGAAAGCACAATCTTTAAAGTAACCCGGAAGGAAAAGCGGATGTATTTAAGCAGCACTTCCAACAGCTGATCAACGGGCCTGACCAGGAGAGAGTAATAGGGAATCAGCAAATTCCAACTCCAGTCGATGATGTAGGCCTCCCACCTAGCGTTTGAAGAAGTCGGCAAAGCAATTAAGGCCAGGTCTTCAGCTTTTCAATCCCATTGCATCTGCAGAAGTGTGGCCATCCAGAAAAAGGACAACAACTACAGATACATATCCCTGCTCAACAACGCCTTTTAGATCCTGCCCAGCATACTGGGTGAGTGTCTTTAACCGGCACGTACCAGTGCGGCTTCCGGCCCCGAAAATCCTGAAGCAAACCAGGGAATTTCAAATCAATACACACCATCTTTGCATCGATTGCAAAGCCACATACGACAACATTCATCGCAAGAAACCATTTGTCGCGATGACCCAATTCGGGATTTCGAGAAAGTTGATCCGGTCGCACCATGGAAGCGCAAATGCGATGCACCCTTCCGATCGACTGACGTAAATCGGAGCCATTTGGATTTATGCAAGGATATGCGCAGTCGTGCGACTTCTTCAATCTGGGGCTGGATAGGATAGATTGAAGACAAGGCGAAACGTGCTGGTCTCAAGATAAATGAGGAAAGAAGAGGAACATGTTGTCGAGCAAAAGCCTAGGATTCACCACGTAGGACAATACGTCACTTTTGACAGGTAGTTGAGGAGTTTGCCTGCATCGGTTCTGAGGAAAATTTAAGTTTGACAACTGCTGCTACTTCGGTTTATCGAAACTACTGGGTATAAAATTCCTCATTAGAAGGACGAAGATCATGCTCCACAAACTACAAAGCACTTATTTTTCCAGTCCTTCTTTATGGAGCCGAAAGCTGGCACATAAGGGAAACAGCGAAGCTGATTCATTTAGGTTCTACACATTTGAATGTGAGCAGCCTTAACAGGCTGCGAGTCGAGTTCGTGCAACCCTTCGAGTGCTGTAAAGCAGCTGTCAACCCAATCCAGGCAGTGGGTGGTTCGAGAATGTAAAGCTGCGACATTTACAACAGCAATTGCCACAGAGAGTAAGGCGTATAAAGATGAGATTTGTTTTTCGGACCAAACTTAGGCAACAATCTTATACCTTCGGCTCGTAAGCGAACGCCTCGTAAGACTCCGCTTAATGCGTCAACAACAGCATGGATGACTTCTATGATCTCCTAGTAATACGACACACGATTTAAAGACGAAATATTTGCTATAGTCATCGAGAAACACAGCCTGTATGACACCACATCCGGTAACAGACTGACTTTGTCACTGGGTGCAACCTCTCTAAGCTAGTACGCAGTTCAACTTCCATAAGCGGCCATGGCGGTCCCCTGTTCAATCAACCATCAACCGGATTGAGTGCGTTCGGATCGACGTCAGGCACTCTTTCAGTATTCTTGATTTCTTGATGTCTAAACTCACCGCCGAGCCTACATTGACTCGTATCACTTCCTCGTTGTAGCCAAGATAAAAGGAAGAACTTACTGCTGGGAACTTTAGCAATCGATTCTCCCAGAGTCTCTCTCTAGGTTCGGCGCCGACTGCGCTAACAATCGCTGGGAATGGAAAAGAAGACATCAGTATACTTTAAACACTGTGTCGGCTTTTTAGATATGTGCCGCCAAAAAGAAAGCCACGGCTTGACAACGAGTGCAGGCAGAAACATGCAACGAAGCAGGAGCCTACAAAGCAACGCTGCATCGAACGAGTGGTGTTCGTGGTCACTCTCAATCGAGGGGATGGGCAGTCCTGTGGGAGGACTGGTAGAAAGTGTCCGAAGAAACAGAAATAATAATCAACCGACAATACAACGCTCGAGAGAGAGGGAGATAAAATTCTCGGGCCGTAGAGTGTCTCTCGGTACCGAAAATTTGGAGGAATAACGTTTGCAGACTTTTGAAAGGCAAAAGGTAGTGTCTGTGGACCAATATGCTGTGAGGCATAATCGACAACATGTTCACACACTCGTTTTGGGGAAGATCCAAATACCCGCAAGTACACAACACACTCGTCGATTTCAAGGCCTGCATATGACAGCGTGCACAGAGGCGAGAAGCACGCCGCCATGTGTACTTTTGACATTCCTAGCAAGTACTTCAGATTTTGGAGGAGAACTCTTCTTGACCTTCAATCGTTATAGACCCGCTGTTATGTGATTTCTTCTCTTTGAGAGGACTGTTGGGCTTGCGTACTGGGCCCTGTTTGCGTTGATGGCTTCAGGAGGTGAATACTCTATCGCGACATGGCGCCTCCGTCTCCAACACCTCAGGTGACTAGGTTATGACGAGTGTATGGACAACTTGCCTGCGAGTCAAGAGTCTGTGCCAGAGGGACAACTCAACAACAACAAACACGCACGTTTGAAATTGCATCCAAGTTAACGAACAGAAATATCAAATCTGAAAGCGAACACACACAGCCGGTTAAAAGACGCGCCGCCGGGTCTTTGAAGAGACAGCAAAAACTTTGGCCACAGGCGATGAAATCGTATCTTCAGCTAGAATTGCTGTATCGTTTTTGTATTTATATAATTCTATGTTAAAAATTCCATGAGCAACCTTGCGACGAACAGCAACAATTTTCGGTAACTCCATGCTTCATTGTCCGCCCAGTTTCAACAGTAATCAAATGAAAAACTACTCGCAACTCTCTCCCATTGTTGCTCCCTGCTTCCGCTGCCACTCACCCTTGCATTGTCAATTTTCCGGCATA
This sequence comes from Eristalis pertinax, assembly GCA_907269125.1. Classification (NCBI taxonomy): domain Eukaryota; kingdom Metazoa; phylum Arthropoda; class Insecta; order Diptera; family Syrphidae; genus Eristalis; species Eristalis pertinax. The sequence goes on from OU026145.1 coordinate 53,936,587, forward strand.
ATAGCGAAGTTTTTACCCCAGATTCCCAAACGAATCCGATAAATCTTCACTGCCGCGCGGATTGACATATCAATAAACCGGCGGCGGCGGCGTTTCGCCCCAGCCCGTCTAAGGTTCTCTGGAATTCATGCGTAACCATACGCACTGCAATCCCAAGCACACACAGTTCTCATGGCCCGGATGCGACCGGGGGGAAACGAACCCGAGAATACCTTTGTTACAGATCCTGTTGAACAGAGTCCTTCCTTTCCGCTGAAATTCAATCAAACAAGGAAAAAATAAATATAAATAAGGCAGAGCTCTTTTTTTTCATTACCCAACGAAGGGTTGACAATAATCCTAGTTGAAAGGATAATAATAGAACGGAACGGAATTAAATTTGCGAGTCCCATCAGGACACGCAACAGCACACATATGCTCACCCCGCGCTGCTCTTGCAGCATCGCAGGATAACAACGTTACCCATCCCCTTCGCCGCGTTTCAGGAGAAAGTTGCTTTTTTAAGTGGCTCCTTCGCGAGGATATGAAACCTAATAAACCGCGAATTTTCAAATATTTCTCTCTTTTCGAATTCAATTCGTGAACCGGTTTCTTTTTTCCCACATCAAAGTTGTTGTTCCCAAAGATTCCGTGTCCTAGTTTGGACCAGGTCCCAGCACCAGGTACCCTTTCTCGAATTCCGTTCGTGGAATCGCTGAGTGCGCTAAGGACACTCGTGAGTCGGGAGGGGGGGAAATTGAAAATGGAAAACGCAAATTTCGTTTGTGAAATCAAAACCTGTTCAAGGACCCCTGCGTTTGCGTTTCACAGCGGCGAACGTGAGTTCAATTTTGTTTTGCAATTTTAAGAATTTCCTCGCAGTGCAGGGGATGTATACGAGTACGTGCATGGATGCGTGCCGTGCCCCTCTGGGTGCAGCGGCGGAAGTTGTAATTTTATTTGAAAAAAAAACACATCACTTTAGCGGAAGCAATTTGATGTTGAGGAGAACTTGTCGATGATGAAGTTACAATTTGCCGCTGCGAAAGGGGTTGCCTTGGCGCATATCAAACCCTGCCTTGAAGTGGGTCATGTGAGGCAGAGTGGATATGGTTGGAGGTTGTCCTTTATTAATTCTGTTTGGTTGCCTGACATAATATTTGAATACACATGTTTCTTATGTCGTGTCACTTCAAAACAAATAGAGTGCCATTTTAAAGACTCCCTGTGTAGAAGAGAATGTGAAGCCACACGTTAGGTCATCATGGACCGACGTTGCAATCTGTCGGACGTACATACATTGCTTCTCCCGTGCGGCGCCATGTCGCAGTCCGGGTGGACATGAGCCTTAACCAAGATATTGGATACTGAGGCGCCTGGCTAGGGTCATGTCGCCGTAGATTACGCGACTGAGTATTCACCTCCTGAAGCCATCAACGCAAACAGTGCCCAAGACACAAGCCCAACAGTCCTCTCAAAGCGAAGAAATCACATAACCAATTGTGCGATTAAAGGCCTAAAAGAGTCAACCGTTTTACTCCAACATCTGAAGTTCTTGCCAGGAATGTCAAAAACACACATGACGGCGTGCTTCTCGCCTCTATGCACGCTGTCATATGCAGGCCTTGAAATCGACGAGTGTGTTGTGCACTCACGGATATTTGGATCTTCCCAAATCGAGTGTGTGAACATCTGGTCACTTATGCTTCACAGCATATTGCTCCACAGACACTACCTTTTGCCTTTCATAAGTCTGCAAACGTTATTCCTCCAAATTTTCGGTACCGATTGACACTCTACAACCAGTTGTCCCTCGACGGCCAGAGAAGTTTATCTTCCTCTCTCTCGAGCGTTGTATTGTCGGTTGATTATTATTTCTGTTTCTTCGGACACTTTCTACCAGTCCTCCCACAGGACTGCCCATCCCTTCGATTGAGAGTGACCACGAACACCACTCGTTCGATGCAGCGTTGCTTTGTAGGCTCCTGCTTCGTTGCATGTTTCTGCCTGCACTCGTTGTCAAGCCGTGGCTTTCTTTTTGGCGGCACATATCTAAAAAGCCAACACAGTGTTTGAAGTATACTGATGTCTTCTTTTCCATTCCCATCGATTGTTTGCGCAGTCAGTGCTGAACCTAGAGAGATACGCTGGGAGAATCGATCGCTAAAGTTCCCAGCAGCACGTTCCTCATCTTACCTTGGCTACAACGAGGAAGTGATACGAGTCAATGTAGGCTGGTCGAGGAGTTTGGACATCAAGAATACTGGAGAAGTGCCTGACGTCTATCGCAACGCGATCAATCTGGTTGACGGTTGATTGAACATTGGATCGCCATGCCGTTTATGGATGTTGAACTGTGTACTAGCTTAGAGAGGCCAGTGACGAAGCCAGTCTGTTACCGGATGTGGTGTCATACAGGCTGTGTTTCCCGATGACTATAGCAAAGATGCCCTCTTTTGATCGTGTGTGGTGTTTCTAGGAGATCGTAGAAGTCATCCATGCTGTTGTTGACGCATTAAGCGGAGTCTTACGAGGCGCTCGCTTACGAGTTAAAGGCTTAAGACTGTTGCCTAAGTTTGCTTTGAAAAACAAACCACATCTTAATAAGCAATGGTCTTGCTCTCTATGACAATCGCTGTTGTAAATGTCGCAGCTTTACATTCTCGGAACACCTACTTCTTGGATTGGGTTGACTTAAAGCAGAAGTCAAGCACTAATGCTTCCACGAGCTCATCGACTCTAGGTGGCCTGTCAAGAGAGTACATTTATTAAACCTTGCAGGTCGTTTACGGGTTGATCCTCAAAATTTCGAAGAACCTCGTTGCATTTCTTGCTACCATGCTTTTGGCTTGTCCCTAGACTCTTGGATATCCTTCAGCTGGAGGGTTGCAAAAGGTACTTATGGCGAGCGTATGTTTATCCCGTGTTCTAGCCCGATAGTACTCTGGCTAATGTTGCCCGTGTTTTGTGTTGCATCCCTCTATGGTATGCTTATTGGCGATTTTGCAAAATGAAGTATTTCACGTCAGCTCCTCCGACACTTTTCTCAGCTTCTGTTGGTCGTAGCGACATGGTTTCTAGCTCAAAAGAAGCGTCTTTTCATTCTCTACGCTTAAGAGATGAATTTGATTTCTGCTCCATCTCGCCATCATATCGCGGGTTCCTTGTTGGCGGTGGTAGACAGTCTATAGTGGTCTCCGCTACCTGATTTGATGGCTGACCGACAATAGCTTACAAGTACTGAATGTGTTTACGTTCAACTGACGATACTTTAAAGCGTTGCAGTACTCGGCAGATGTCTAAATTCCTGCGAATTTGAATGCATTCGACTCCACCGCACGGGAACATTTCAAAGCTTCGCCCAGACCGTGCGGTTCCTTTAAGTTCACCAACGGAACGCATACAATTCTACAATTTATGTAAATCTCCTGGAAGCTAGACACATCCATGTGCACACCATCGAAACTGTGCGAATTGTAATTGAAATCAACTCATCGGGCTGTGCCTCATCCCCGTGACGGATCATCGCGGGCATTTCATGAGCCAGTGGTCACGTTCTGATAAATCGCGCTCAACCCTCCCCACGGCTGGTAATAAATTAAATATTTTTCCAAAAATTAATTTATGCACTCAAAGGGGGGAATGAACACGCAAATTACTGCAAAACTTTCACTTGATGTCCGTACGGGGTGGGAGATAAGCCCAAACCGGCTCCCTCTGCCTCCCCGCCGAGCCAGAGCATGTGGAAGCGATGAATTGCTGTAAAATTATCGCGGAAATTATAATTCCACTTAACTTTCATTGTATCCTGGCGGCGGGAGTGGTTGAAATCTAGTAAAGTGATTAAAATTATCGCACGAGTGTATCCTTAAAGGGGCTTGGGTGTGGGTTGTGCTGGGTGGCGGCACCGCACCGTGGTGGGTTTTAATGAATTTTCCCAAAAATTTATAGACTCCCAGGGACACAAGGAGAGCAGCAAAGCTGGCGTCGCGGCGGGGGATGAGGCGTTGTTCGGATCTGCATATGGCTTGCGAATGATATCATCGTTGCCGCGTTAACGGCTTAATTACTTTGGTGTCTCGAAGCGTCGGGGCTGTGCTCTTGTGGTTGACCAGGAAGTGTGTTGCAACACGGCTGTTGCCAGTGGATTTCATAAAGTCCATGAGCAATGTCGCATCGAATCCTTTTTAGGAAACGTACAATGTGCGACGTTTTTTTTTTACTTTTATTACGCTTTAAATTGCCCTCCCCGATGGGAGCGGGGCGGCGGTGGCACTGGCAAGCCACTGCTCAAACAAGCCCCCACACCACGTGAACTGTGGTCGGAAGTCGCAGGCGGAGCGATGTTGCAATCGTTAAAGTCGCCGATATTTATGTTGGCTGTGTGAATACGGGCGGCAGGCGAAGGCGTTTACAGTGAACGCTTCGGGGAACAGCGGCGATAAAAGCTCATCGAAGCGGGGGCTAATTTTATGGGATTCTTTTTATTGACACGTCTTTTTTTTACGGCGCGCCCTCCTTCTGCTGTTTAGCCTGACGCCAGTCCGATTTACGCGCGACAGTACAAAAGGACATTCTTGTTATCGCGCAATTTTAAGGATTACCGATGCGCATAAAGATGTAACTCAATTTCAATACATGAGTTCGCCAAAGTGACTGGGATCGAAATAAAGTGCTTTCCCTGGGGTAGCAGTTTATAGTTCACCATCGAGGGAGTGGGGTGTTATTCAAAGCGAAAGATTGCAGTGAAAATATTCAAGCAATCGTCAGGTAGTTATTGCTGTGCATAGAGACCATATCTAAGGGTTGCTTTTTAGATCTGATTTTTAGTTTGTGGGGTTGAACTGTGGGGTTCTGCAACTGAGACCAAGTGATCACTGGGCTCTAAAATAGGGTAGCATTCAGTAGTTTATTGCGGAACTGGATGCAAAGTTGTCTAAAATCGGTAATTACCAGTATTTCAGAGTTACCCACTCGTATGAATGGCGAAAAGACGCTCAGTTTCGTTGAGTTTCGTTCACTTTTGCTGATTTAAGTGGATGGGAAATGAATCGCACTCTACGTTCTTAAATGACAGTTGGTGTTGGTATTATGTTTAATTTTAGCTGGAAGAATGGACACAAACCTGTGCACTCGGCGTTAACCCACAAAAACGGATATTGTACTCTTCACCAGAAGATACAAAATCTCTCAGTTTGACCCCCCACTGGTGTGTGGCACTATATTACAGCTAACTGCCAGTGCGAAATTTCTGGGTCTCACGATTGATAACAAGCTAAACTGGAAACTCAACATCCAGGATAGGGTAAAAAAAAGCCTCTTCTGCCCTTTTTAGCTGCAAAAAAGCTATTGGATGCAAATGGGGCTAACAACCACTCATCGCTCACTGAATTTTCATTTCGATTGTCAGACACACACACTTCTGTATGGAGTCTCAGTTTGGTGGACAGCACTAAACAAAGCTATACAACTATCGACTACAAAAACTAGCCTGCTTGTGCATCAGCGGAGCACTGAGAAGTACTCCGTCAGACGCTCTCCACCTTCCACCACTGGAACTATTCGGAAAACAAATAGCAGCCAGCACAGCCTTGAGACTCAAAACACTCCGACTGTGGTCCGAACTCAACATCGGCCACTCAACCATTCTCACAGAATTCAACTTCCTTCCTAGCGACCTAATATCCTGACCGCCTAATATCCCAGGCTATCGAAAAGAAATTCTCTATCAGCATTCCCTCCAGATCGGACAGAATGTCTGATAGGCAGCACCCATCCTGCGGGCACTGTGCAATTGGCACTCATGCTCGCAGGATGGGTACCCCATTTCTGCAGAAGCTGCATGGATGAAAACACTCATCACCTACTCTGCTTGTGCAGCGTTCTGGCTAGTCGTAGGTTTCCACACCTAAGGCCTACTGTTTCGATAACCTCAATGAGCTAAACAGCGCCAGCATAGGCCAGCTAAATCGCTTCACTACAAGCACCAACTGGTTCCGATGTAAGGGGGAAGTCAATCCGCGTGGTATCACAATGGACTTACTCTGGCCTAAGGGTGTCTGCCCTTAGCAGTCAGCCACAACCTAACCTAACCTAACCATAATTTCAATTATTACATTGTGCAGATATTCAATTTCGCAGCTGATAGTGCTCCAATCTTCGTCCGACGAATTTAGAAGCTTTTCTCGGTATTTTCTGTTTGGTCGCAATTCCCATTAATAAGGCGTAAGGCAAGTCTTTGGGAATTTCTGCGATAAACTTAGAATTTCCAGTATTCTCTCACGAACACCATTATTCATTTATTGTCAACAAAATGGATTTTCCACAGTCCGAATTATTAACTTAGTATTCATGTATGTGCATCGTCCAGTATCTTGTTGACACCAACAGTAACAGTAACTTTCTTTCTAATAAAGTATCATACTGGAAACAACGTTGTCCTGCGAAGCTGTGCAGTACGTATTACGTAATCTCTCATTCACCAGAAATATTTAAAATATATTGATTGAGTTGTCTATTTACTTACTTCTTATTTTCTAGTGATTGTTGACAGCAGAATTAGCCTACATGTTGTGTTTTCTTAGCTAAACAGTACAGACTTTCATCGGAAACGATGTGGCGTTTTGGTCCAGTGTTGCTTTTGCCCATTTCAACTACAAGGCTCAATGCAGGTTACATCCATTTTCATTCGGCATTCAAGAAAAAGAAAAACACCCTTCAGAGTTTGACAAGGACGATCAAAAATCAAATATCGGCCAAACAAATCGAAACAGGAGCCATTTCAAGGCCTGACTTTTGTAGAGGACGCAGCTTTAGCTGATACGATTTGCCAACCCCAATTTAAACTACGGCTCACTAGTATGGTAGCCCACCCTAAGCAAAACATACTATTTACACAAACTCAACAAAGTGCAGAGTTCGGCAGGAGTCGGAACTTCCGGTGCGATGAGATTGTGACCCACCAAAGCACTGAACGTACTCTTACACCTCCTCCCACTGGACCTTTACATCAAGTATGTAGTCACGTGCAGCGCCATCACGCTCAGAGAAGCGGGAGGTTGGTCAGCGAAAGCGTATGGCCATAGCAGAACTCTGCAACTCCTGCCAGAGCACCAGTTCCTACGTATTACATCCAGCGTTGCCGAAAGTACTCCTATAGGAGTATTGTACTACTTTCGACACCTCCGTACTCCTGTACTCCCCCTTTCAAGATCGTACTACTATTTTTTTTTTTAAATATTAGAAAAATCCTGCACAAGACGCATACTGTAATGTCATCCTTTAGAAATCAATTTCACATCAAATTTAATGTAAATTTGGCAGAACAGTAGAGCCTCGAAAAAGTTAAGCTGTTTGTTTTTGGGCTGCTTAGCTTTTGCGAATTCTTAACTTTTCCAAGACATTGATCCAATTTAAAATATTTAATGTATGTAAGAAGCGGCGTAGGTTTTATTAGGAAGACATCGAAAAAAGGGACTAGATTCATCAGCTTTGTACAGTTGCTCGTTTGTAATTTCCAGTTCATGCATTTTAGCCCGCAAACCATGAATGAATTGGGTGACTGTTCATGTGTTGCTAGATAAAATTTCACCACACATCCTTTAGCTTACAAAATAGAACCACTTGTTGTACAGTTTCTTTCGTGTTGATCTAAGAACTAAGAATATCCACGTTTTCTGGCTTATGTAAAGACTTCTTCTTAATTTCTTCAAATGTGCTCGACGCTACAGCATAAATGTTCGTTTTTTTTTTTTTTTCAAATTGCAGCTCCAGCAACATCAAAGTCCGTGGCCAATTGATTAGCCAAATGTCTTTTTCTGTTTCTTTTAAATGCTGCCCTTTTCGGCAATTGCTAACCCTTTTAGCTTATGTCCTTCCTCCTGGCATTGTTGCAGTCACATTTAAACACACACTGAAGAAAAACAATACAAATTCAACTGTTGTCCGAACTGTTGTATAATGATTTTCATTTGCTCCACATACGTACAACACTGTATACATAAGTGTATAATAAATAGCGAAAATGGAAAAATAAGCTAAAAACAAAAATTATGTGAAAAAGTTAAGATAAAACTTAACTTTTTAGAGACACCAATGGAGACTGAAACATACTTAACTTTTCCGTATACTTTACTTTTGCGCGTCTAAACAAATCTCTACTATATCTATCTCTCAAACTATCGTCAATACGGGAAATCCCCTCTTTCTTGATTGTACAGTACGTCATTCATCTGGCAGTTCGATATTTATTTTATTATCATTTAACATTGTGGTGTGGCGGTAATGTGTTTAACTCACTGATTTTCTTATATAATAATAATAAAATGGGTGGCGCTACAGCCCGTAGAGGGCCAGGGCCTAGCTTTTCAGCAACCACTCGTGTTGTGCGTGCTATTGTTCTATCACGAGGGGAAGGGACCTACAGTTTTATGCCGACTCCGAACGGTCAAGATTGAGAAGTTTTTTCTAGACAGTTATACTCTTTGAGCATTGTCAGTGACTCGAAAGAGGTGAGGCCGTGAAAAGTATTTCTTGTCGTACCCAGGAATCGAACCTAGACAAGTAGGTCCAAATGCGTAGGAGTCGACGCACGTACCCACAACGCCACGGGCCATAGTCTTATATAGTTCAATAAAATGAAAAGGTTTCCTGATAGACTAATTCAAAGTAAGCTTGTGTTACAGACATTTTGTAAAATAAATGCAAAAAGAGTTTCTGGAAATTTGTCATTAGCACCACCTGTGCCAAATGTTTCGTCAAGCATGGTTGAATGATTTTGTTTTCCTTAAGGAATTTGACAAGCCATTATGTTCTTATTGTAATACGAAACAACAGACAACAATATAATAATCAGAGCATAACCAAGACATACTTGATTCGCTTAAGCAACAACCAAACATAAATACGGCAACTTCTGAATCAACTAAGAAATAATTTAAGTCTTAATGTATTCGTACTACTATTTTTTTTCAAAATACTCCCCGTTTTTGACTGCTGTACTCCGGCAACGCTGATTACATCACATCCACCGTAGACTTCGGTAACGCGACACAATGCCGATTTCCATCCAGAGAGGGCTCAAAAACCCATTTACTCGTCTCCGAATACCAATTTCTGTTTCACACAGACGGATCTTAGCTCGACCACGGTGTAGACTCACCGGTCTTCTCGGCGGACTTCAATATCTCGAACTCTTACTGCCTCCCAGATCACTCGACTATCTTTCAGGCTGAAGTACTCAGTAGTAGCTGCCCTCATGGTAGAGCTGCAGCGATCTGCATCGACAGCTAAGCAGCCATAAGGGCAATCTCCTCAATATACACTTCCTCCAAATTGGTGCAACAGTGTAAGGAGGAACTCAAACAGGCTAGCAGCAGGTGTAATATTACTCTATTCTGTGTTCCAGGCCACAGCAAAATTCCCACGACGTGGAGCACTGTGGGGTTCATATTTCGAGAAATTCTTACTTTTACTAAAAGCTAATAGATTTGATGATGTCAAAATATAAGACTTCTGAAAGTAAATTACATCCTTTGTCTTGTCTTAATGAGTGACTTCAAAATGACATCAACGACTTCCCTGAAATCACGGACGATTGCATTCCTTTGATTGCATTCATTGACTTCACTGAAATGAATTAATTATCAATCAGTGACTTCAAAATGAATGCTGATTTTACATTTTGAAGTTGAAGTCTTTAAGTGAGTTCATAATTTAAATTATTTTTGTAGAAAAATCAAATGACTTAATTTCTCAAACGATTGCATTCTTTTACAACTCTGCTAGTCTGCGATAAACCAAATAGCACTGGTGCTGAAGGACCACAATCTAAACGATCGATGCGATTACCATATATTCCAATAGTCAAGCGGAAATCAAAGCTGTGTCATCTACAAGAGGCTATTTCAAAAATTAGAGACAATCTTAAGCTTACGATGAGTTCTGTAAACATTGTCAAGATGATAAGGAGATACACTTCTGCCACACTACTCTCTCCAGAAGTAAATGGTAGGTGCTTACTGCGAAACGCAGTCACTTACTCGCCAAAAACAAAACTCTCATCAGACCCATCTGCGGACAGCACAACCAATGAATCAAAACACATCACTCGTTCAAGGAGCCCCATCTGCGACAACGAACACAACGGAATTCAACCAACAACGAGCATCGAATGGGTTTCTGTTTTAATTGCTTTTCTGCGACAACACATGCCGCACTCATTTAAATATTTAACGCCGCCGCCCGTGCAGCCTCAATCTGTTGGAAGAAAAAAAAAACCTCGTCTCAAGACAGTTCATCTCGGCACATAACATTTGCGATTTGCATAAAGAGCATCTCCACAAGTGAAACATGAAAATCCACCACCACCGCCACGTACGGTTATGAAATCATTTTAATTAGCTCGCTCACCCCCCTTCGTCACGTGGTTCCAACGCAAATAAACTCAACTCAGCCGGCGGGTCCTTTTCATGGCACAAAGCCATTAGCCGGCTACGTGTGCCTTTTCACATTGAACACGCAAAAGGATTCGATCAAACAGGACGTGTCACCTCAGAGATTCGCACCAATTAACGCAGCATCCAGCAACAGCCATGTCCTTGTGCAAACAACATTTTTATAGTTCCGCCACACTGACGTGAAGGATACGCCGAGCATAAACTATTCGATTAGCCGTGGTTACGACAAAGGTAGGCAAGCAAGACTTTCCTCGCCGGGACTTGGGGGATGAATTATGCCAGAAATTCGATTAAGCCCACGTGTGTACGTATTTGTTGATAGTTTCAGTTCCATCCTTCGACACGATATGCAAATATTTACAATCATAGTGAGGCAACCAAACGACGGATAAGACGGTTGCGTTATTAACTATCATAATTCGGGCGTTCTTACTTTGATGTCGATGTGGGATGGAGTGCTGGATGTGTGCTAAGAGGCTTCTCAAGTGCGTGTCCTTTGTGTGTGCGCTTGAAATTGAGTTTCGTTCGAGATTGTTACTTGTTGTTAATGAGTCCTTTGAATGATTAAGATGTACTACTTCGACGTTGGCGATAAGCATCTGATTGGCACCCCGGCAATGGGGGCGACTGATGCCTCTGATGTGCGTACACGAGAGTGTGTGAGATAGCTTTCCATGGCTTCCTTGTTCTTGTAGTCCAAATAGTTGTCTCTAGAGTACGGACACACGCCCCAATTAGCTAAACGGGTTGAGAAGACGTTCGTAAATTTTGTCAAAGGCTCCCTCTCCCAAAACTATCACCATATGCCGAATACGAACCATGCCCGACAATGACTTCGCGAGCAATGATCGATGTGAAGCAAGGTAGAGAGGTAGGTAATTGGATGCCCTTAGGCCGTGGCTCACTTAAACAAACGCGTTTGGGATGTTTTACCACCCACCGTGAGACCTACTTCAGTTCAAAAACCATCCAGATCCACACATGAATCCTAGAAGATTTTTCAGTTCGACATCGCTTAAGTCATCCAGTTCTACAAAGAAGTGCTTTCCTATTAGCTTGCTTGCTAGGGCTGGGCAGTCGCAGAGTAGATGTTGGATAGATTCCGTTTCTTCCTCATCTCCGCCGCTTCTGCTAAAGTCGTTATGCGACAAGTTCCGATGCATTGCATGTGTATTTATGGCGCAGTGGTCGGTAAGGACTCCTACTAGTGTTCACAAGTCATTGAGATCATCTCTTTTTACTCAGCGTCGGCCTTAGGGCCCTCGCCATTTCTCCAATACTCAGACCAAGTAATCGAGCTATGGTTCTGTCCAGGGCGTCGTCGTCCTGTTTTTCTTTCTTCGATCGATTTATCGGTTACGTTGTGGTCTTTCAACGCCAGTGCGGCCTCATGAAAGGTAACAACTATGTACCTTTCAAGGAACCGTAGTGCAATTGTTGCTGTCGGTTCTTATGTGTGTTTTAGGAGACCATCCCGGGTTGGATGCTCATTAGTAGCCAAATGTGGGAGCGTCATCCTTAACTGTACGGAAAAATGAAAGTACAAAAAAGACATATGGAAAGGCCACTCAAAACTGATCCGTAAGAGTAAAGTCGATTAAGACCGAGGACAAAGTCGCTACTTTACAAGCAGCTAAAAACGTACAGCAATTTTAGATACCAGATCGAAAGCACCACAGCAACAAGAAGCTTTACGACGAAGCACGCATCATCCCCTTTCAGCTGTACATGGTGAGACTATTCAGCAAGCAACTTCAAGGCATCAGCAACCATCCTAACGCGGCAATCAGGAACATAACAAACAACGCTACTTTAACGCGCTAAATCTGCTAAGCGAGCAGAACTGCCCAACGACATCGAACAACGATCTGCATGAACTTGCATAATTTCTGTTTTTTAAATCGCCTCGGACATCGATTGGGCACATTGGATCCCTTAGTGTCCGATGCGACGCGCCTCAATCAATTTAAACCCCTCCTCAGGCGGTTGACGCAACTCAAATAAGGATTGACTGTAATCGCCTTCCGTTGTGTTATGCAATCGATTGGTGCACCGTGTGCAATTGTGACTGATTAAACCACAAGTCATTGATCCCCTCTATCGGTCGCACAACAAAGTTAATCGATAGAAGTGATTTCAAATTGTGCAATCTCCACTCCATGTAACGCTCTTGCGATAAGCGGGAAACTTCATCCACTCGTGACTCCGCTTTGAACTCGCCCCACCGACACGAACCTCTGAGCTACTATGAGACCTTATCTGCAGCCAGCTTATGACGCAAACTTGCGTTGCTTAATTTTCTTCTTTTTCTTATTTTTTTTAGCTTCGAATGGCCCTTTGTCTGTCGTCTGTCGCATTGTCTATTGCGGGCAATCGGATGCATGACTGTACCTCTCCCGAGTGCCGCCGTCATGGACGTTCTCGATTTCCTATGCATGATGTGTAGTTTCCAAAGCACAATCCGAACGCTGCGGTGCCCCTGTTCGGGGGACTAATGAAGCATTAAATTATGTTGGCTACCATATACGTCACGTAGTCCACACCCCCACCATCCAATCTACATACAATCATCCGCTGTAATCCTTTTCGGTATCCCTGCGACTTTGTGCGAAACTTGGAAATCGCAAACAAGCGACCGCAGAGCAGACGACGTTCATATTTGCTCATCTGTGACAATGCGACGTGCGCTGTGCACGGGCTGCGGCAGAGGCTATGTAAGCCTGTTGCCGGTGGTACCGCTTGGCATACAAATTAAAACGCGTACCGCATGTGATTTCGTCAAGCAAAAAATTGTATCGCAGCATCAACGTTAATCGATGAGGTTCGTCGTTTGCTTAGGTGGGCATAGCGGCCGTAACGAGATTTTTGTCCCATATGCAGATGAGCACGGGGATGCTCCGGGAGTACATAAATCCTTCCCTGTGATGTGCATGCAATAAACACACTTGTCTCCATTCATGCGATGTGCACAACTCACTCCGCCACCGCCACCGTCGCCTTCGAGGAGGACATGTGATGCGGGTGGCGTCGGTGGACTCGCCGGCAAAGAATGTCCTTAAAAACTCATAAATCTTCGGTTAGTTTGCCTGTGACTCGTATGCTTCGTGTCGAATTTTCTTTCCACTTCTTGAGGAGCGTGCTTACACAGTGTGAGCCAATAAATCACGGCGCCACTTGATTTAAATATTCCACCAGTGCACACACACACACAGCGGGCCTGGTCTCAACTGAGTGGCAGGACGATGCTTGCAACAAAAATGCTAAAAATGGAGCACAGCATTCGATGTCTTCATCGGAGAAGTGAGATGGAGACTTTTTGCCCCGAACTAGAGCTGGAGTCGGAGTTGAGTGGTCCTTTATCTCAGTTTCGTGGATTGCTTTATTTGGGAAATTGTAGGCAAACGTCGAGGGAAGCAATTTTGGCAAAAACCGACGTGCGACAACTCAATAGCTTGGCTGGGTGGGAATGTAGCCAATGCCAATGCTCCGGATGAACAGGGGTACTTGAGTCCGAGCTTCCTGCTGGCACAACCAAATCGATCTCGACAACTGCTGGTACAGCCCAAGTAAGGCAGAGAAAGCAGTTTCTGGAAAAAAAACAACACATCTGTGTAGAACTGGAGGACTTTGGTTAGGTTACGTGGGCGGGTAGAAGGGCGTAAGCCACGTCTAACTTAGGCAATAAGATGGAAGAATATCCACCGCGGTGGAGCAAGTCAAGGGCAAAATGGAATCTCGCTAAAGAGGGTCTAATTGAGTGGTCCACGCAAAAAGATACCGCCAAACTGCTGAAAAGGGAAATCAGATTCGCAAGAGAGAACTCCTGGAGGAATTCCTGTGCATCCATGAATGCAATAAATAAATTCGATTGAGGAAGATTTGTCCATAATTTGGAAAACGGACGGCAATCTGAACAAATTCTCATGAGGAGACGCTAGGCAACCTTCTCAACACCCACTGTCCAGGCTGCGTAGAAGCGTCAACAACTAATGGTGTTTCTTGTACAGTAGGAAAAGAAACTGAACAAAAAAAGGTTAGCGAATTGATTAGCAGTAGGATGATAGAATGGGCTATTCGATCCTTTAGCTCGTCAGGGGATCAAATCACTCCCCAGCTTAGGAACATATTTAAAGGATGCCTAAAGCTGATAGTAAGACCCATCTTGACTTACGGTTCTATATATATATTCTCACAAAACGAACCACAGCCTGGAAATAACAGGTTGCCTTAGAACAACATCGACGGCATCCCATTCCTCTCCTCTTATTTCCGGCACTGAGCCTCAGAGAGGCCAGTTTTCTGGAGGGATATACCACATGCTCAGAGAGGCCGGTTTTCCAGATTGAGACAGCGGTACAGAATATATGACAAACGGGCTACTCACTATAGCCTAAGATATGTAGGTCGGCCATAGGTTGCGGCTGATAAAATTGCGTCCAATCAGCTGCAAGACAAAGACCGATACGCACTGCGCATTTCTAACCCGGCTCTAAAGGGTTCGATGAGGGAGTTCCCTCACTGCACAGACAGCAGAATTTTCGGTGTTGCTTTGCAACGCCTTGAAAATCTTTTCAATGCATCAGTAACGGTTTGTGCAACTGCTGTTTTACAGTACGTGATGTCAAAAAATGTAATATCTGTTCTTGATGAAGCTGATGAGCAAAATGTTTGTATCACGCCTTTACAAAATGTACAAAGGGAAGAAAATATCACTAGAACGAATTTTAAAAGCTGAAGAGTGGTGGCTTCGCGAAGAGTTCCAAATTCCATTGCCTGAAGTACATATGCCAACAACTTCTAGACAAGGAAGACCTGAAAAAGAATTGCAGGAGAAAATTCAAAATCTTATGGAAAGATCGGCCGAAGAATTATCATTTGTTTTAGGTTACCATACGTTGTTTAAGACAATGGTAGGCAAAACATGCAATCCTGTTATGGAGAACAGGGCTAGCTCAGTTTGCAATCTCGAACTTTGCTTACAAAAGGCACTGCTACATATATCTTACAAAATTGAAAATGAAAGCTGGCAGGCTAGAGGAGCTGAAGAGAAACTGGCAGTAGAAAATAGAAAAGAGTTTTTGCAAAATGAACTTAGATCTAAATTGGGAATCTTAGTAGATTTTCCAAAACAAGGTGGAGGAAATACGAATGACGGCAACACGTCCCGAACATTTTTTAAGGATCCAGCAAAAACCAAAAAAATCATCATTGTGGCCAGCTAGCAAACTTTTTGTCGCTCCGAAGTAGTCTGCATTTCAAAGGGTTGATATGGCGTCTCATGCAAGCACAGGCGTCTGCACTTAGCCTGTGTCAACGAACTCCTTTTCTCACCTCTAGGACGTCTTCGATGGAAAATGGGGTACCTAACTCCCGTGGAACGTCGTTGGTGGCTGCAATAGAGAGAGGGGTTGAGTGAATCTGTACCAGGGATCAACTCTCTTTGTGGAGGGCGGCGAAAGTACTGGAGAACTTTTTGGCCAACGGTGGCATCCGAAAACTTCCAGATAGCAAGAACTACCTATTGCTCTCCTTTTAGAGGCTACTCGGACAAGCTCAAGTCTAAGAGGTTTTTCTAAGACCAGGTCGTGTGCTTGGAGCAGATTGGGGTACGGGTCAACGTCGTCGGTGCTCACATCGAGGTTACCGACATCGGATGCACCCGAGCAGTTGGGGCTTGTGCGTGCGGTTAACCCCGTCACCACGTAAAAAACAAAACAAAAATATTCAGTGACGACCAGCAGCCTCGGCTATAGATGGAGACACTGTTGACGACCAAACCAAGGACAACGATTATCGGTTCTGCACGTGGAATGTGAGGTCCCTAAACAGACAGGCAGCTTTAACTTGAATGTCAGTCAACCTCGGCTTCGTCTACCTCGGCTCCGCAGTAAACCGTACAAACTATGATCTCTACGATTGTTTCGTCTGATCTTTTCTTTACTTCGGCAAGAGGTGGCCTGGGATGGGTCGGTGTCGGCTCTTTTCCCGTGAGATAAAGACAGTTTGATCCTTCGAGAGATGGCCTATTACTCAAGAGCATGTGGAAAGGTTTATTTTGCGTCCATCGTCGTCTGCAGACGTGATTCCTCCCAATTCCTCAATCAATACCGGCTCCGAGTCTCTATGTGACCAAACTTTGTATCCATTATATAATCGTCGCAGTTCAGAGGAAGCTGGGGGCGCAAGTCAGTCAAGTCATTTGAAGAGGGGTCCAGCAAGTGCTCGCTGTCTGGCTGCGGGAAGTGCCAGGCAGGCGCAAATGCAATGTGTTAAGGTCGCCATCTCAGCTTTGGTTGTTACAACAACTGCGACAATGTGTGTTGTGTTGCATGCATCTCCTATTTCCCAGTATCCCGTACAGTCTGTCATCACGAGTTGGATGCCCAAGGAGATATTTTGTTTTGGGTCGGTTGTACTCAAGCCCATCAGACAGCTTGTCTACTCTACTCTACTCAGCTTGTCCGTCTGGAGCAGCAAGGGGGTGCGCTGGTCCAGACGGACAAGCTGAGTAGAGTAGAGTTTGCCTTGACTACTTCTTGTTGGATGTGCACCTCTTCTGCAAACAGATCCCTGCATAGCCAGATCATCGGCCTTCTCATTTGCGAACCCGAAGAACCCAGATAAGGGAGATTTTGAACTGGCCTTCTAGTAACGCTAGCGTAGACCGGCATTCTTGTACAAAATATGAAGTAGCAGCGGCAATGGCGTTTGATGGGTGCTTGACTATGAAGGCCACCTTCTGTCTTGGCAAGATAGTTGGGTGTATTTTGACTTAACGACACGCTTTCCGAATGGGAAGTAGGTCTTCCTGGACCACACTTGAATTGTCCGACAGTCTGTCTGCTTGAGAACACGCCCTTACCCTTTGAGCTGTCCGGGGAGACTGCCCATTTAGGATCCCGGTATACCATGCAATTTTTTTAGGAGTTACCAGTGTCAAAGGCGTTTGATAAATTAAGTTCGCGTAGTCTGTTGATGATCATATGAGATCTCTAGGAATCAGTTATAGTATGGTGCAGAGTTTTGGTAATGGCGCTGGGTGCTCTAGTGCTTTTATGATGTAGCATTACCGTCAGAGCGTCTAACGGAGTCGACCGTAGAGCGCCTGTGGTGCCTATGCATGCTGTTCCTTGTACCTTGTTGAGTTGTCTGATATTATATCTGTTCCTAAGGGCCGGCCAGCCGTTCTAGTGATCCTAATCTTAGAATGGGATCCACTTTGGTTGGGGACTCCACTTTTTGCGGAAGGTTCTACTGCTTGCTTCCTTTTCTTAACTCGCTGGTACATACTTGCACTCAGTGCGCCCTCCACGAATTCACTCATACCAGCCGGAAACTTACCTGATACCTAGATCACCATATCATCCCCGTACCCTTTGAGAAGACTGCAGTTTGACACCTTTACCATCTGACTGGTGCCCTGGGCGTCAATGTATGACCTTACCCAGTGGTCAATCAAACACCTACAGTCACCTAACATCATTATAAAGCAAATTCACAAATGTAGACTTTAAGACAAATGCCAAATCTCACACAGCCCCCACCACTAGCATCCGTTCAACAGCAGTTCAAACAGTCCCACCAAAAGACAGTCACAAAAGAAGCAAAAAATGACCATTCCACCAAAAAGAGTGTGCAGACTTGAGACGGGGATCTTTAACGAATATAATTATTATTCCACAGACTATGGGACAACGGCAACAATTAGTGGAAACCGACGTCAAAAGTAAACGAGACGCAAAACTTTCATCTGCCCGCTCCCAATGAAGCCAGCCTAAGTGTCCACAATACCAAGGGGCAGACATCCGCCACAGCGCCAAGAGACGCCAAAAAAAAAAAAAAAGACGAAGAAAAAAAACAACAAAAGCTGAAAATCTTCATTATTTCGGATATTTTAATCTGGAATTTACACCACCACCACATCGTTGAATCTAATTGTCTCTGCAGCTCGTCGCTTTGTGTAGCGGAATCGTGGAATCGCACGAGCGATAAAGTTCACTGCTACGCGATGAAATCGCTTAACGAATGATAAAGGATATCCCCCACCGATGTGAGATCCCCTTTCCATTTGTTTATATTTTTTTGTGACTGTCTCTCTGTTTTTTCGGTAATGAGATTTCTTCTTTAATTTGCATGCAAATAAGGAAACACGGCTGCTGTGCTTGCTTGCACAGGACCAGGACAGCCTTTCCAGATGGTGCACAGGGCACCAGCCGACGACACAGCCAACAAACAACGCAGACGAACAAGAAGAGAGAGAAAAAAAAGGGGTAATCGAGAGACACGTTGTAAATCTGCCACAAAGTGCAGTCGGATATGTAAATGGGCTTTTAAGGACGAAAACGAAATTAATTGCTGATTGGTATTGAGAGCCCAATATAAGCGGGAGCGTAACTCAACTCCAAAACAAAGTCGGCCACATACGGGGCTGAATTTAATTACCAAACCAACAGATGGCCCATCGACCCGGTGCGGCGCGGCGGTGGGTGCTCGCTGCCCCCGTTTTGCCCGGTGGTTGAGCGCTCTTAAGTAAATTACAATCAAACTACGTGACGGTAGACGGTGGACGGTAAGAAATGGCAAGAAAGTACCTCTCAGGATGCCATGTCCTTGTGCTAGATTATTAAATTAGCATAAATAGCATTTTTTTTTTCCTTTGTTAAAGGTCCTTTCAACTTTCTTTTCGTTTCTCAATTAATATGCAAGGGGTGTGGACACAAGAGAAAAAAAAACCCCTCTAAAAGGAGGAGGATAATAATTTTGCGTGGCACATAAAATATTCAAAGGCGGGAAAGAGTCAGCGTCCGACTGCACACAGGACATAAACATATTTTCTTTCGAATTCAATTAAACATGTAATTACGCTGTAGTCCTTAAGCGGGACTCACTGTTTAGCGAACCCTCGATTTGATCCGGCGGACGGGAAGAAAAAAGTTAAAATTTTATTTGATTTTCTAATTGCGTGTGTCCTCGATACGATAAGAAGTACGGAGATACTTTTCAGTTGCCTTTGGTATTTTTTTTTTACATTTTTTGTTGTTGGTGCTCGTTGGGAGGACTAATTATGAAGGGAGAAGGACGGATACGTACCTTGTGCATTTTAATTATTTTATGAGCCATTTAGAGACGGATAACAGTGTTTGCTGTTGATCCAAGCTGTTTTGTCGGTTGGATGGACCATGACTGAGGGGGGGGGGGGGGGGGGGGGGGGGAGGGAATTTTATAGGAGAATAATAAGTGAAACGAAATTTTATTATTTTCATTGCATTCATTGGCAGGTTTGGACGGGGGGGATTAAGAGGCTTTCGCTGGTGGATAATTCGTTATTCGTCATTCGGCGAGGGGGGAGGCGAATTTGCCGAAAAAACGAACCAGCGAAGCGGTTTATTTGGTTGACGACTCATGGGCAGAGTATGGAGAGTGAGTGGTGGGAGAGGCAGGCAGTTCCCTTCTGGCATCCCCCATGACTCCTCTCTGCCGTACATGCAGCCTTCTTTATGACACGTCCGAATTGACTAATTTTTCGGTTCAGTTCTTGTATGCGCCACCTAAAGTTCCCTCCCACAGACGCTCTGACGGTTATGATGCATCTTTTCCGGTCAGACTCGACGGTTTTCCATGATTTTATCGACATTTTCGCCAACCTGTCATCGAAATTATGGGAATGGAATTGACGGAACCTCACTCCTTATCGAATCCTTAAAAGTTATATATTCTCTTTGCTGGTGTTCATGACTGACGCGCCCTCAAACGAAACCGAGTCAACCGATCACAAAGCTTTCAGAGATATATTGTTTTAGTACGCAATCTTAGCCATTTACTGCAGGATGAGAGGAAGTATAAGACACGAGGTACATATTCAGCCTAGTGTTCGCCCAAACCACGACCTGGAGAATCACGTACAATCTAGCAACTCGCAACTTCGAGAAGACATACAACAATGGCGATCTGAGAACATCGGCTTTGTCGTGTTCAATGAAGATAACATGGCAGATAATCTCATCGCCGACGAAGGGGTTCACCTCCCGTTCATAGCGAAGACAGAGCTCCAAGTTGTCTTCGAATCACTTAAGAAGAAAAAGTCAGTTGGAATCGACGGGATCTCGAACATTGTGCTAAGACATCTCCCCCTAGATGTGGTTAATATGTACACTATCCTGTTGCTCTGAATAATGCACATTATCCGGAACATTGGAAAACTGCGATTGTGCAACCCATATCCAAGCGAGGTAAAGATTCTTCGAATCCGTGCAACCTCCGGTCAATTAGTCTCCTTCCGAACATCAGCAAGGTATTCGAGAAGGTGATAAATAGAGCTCTGACCAACTGGACAGAGGACTCTCGCGCAGGGTGACTTCGACTCATTCATGAGAATATCAACTTTCAGAAGTCGGAATCCATACTGTTCAGGACCCCGTTGTATTAGGCTTCGGCGGATGTGAAAAAGAATTGGCGAAAGTTCTCAATTGTTGGGCGTCACGGGCAACCACTGGCGCAAAGGACTGTAGTCAGATACCTGGGGATCTGACTAGATCATTATCTATATTTTAACAAACATGTAGATGCTGCTCTGGACCGAGCCCGAGGCGCTTTCGCTCTTACAAAGAAACTGTTTTACAACAGCCAACTCGATGCGAGGTTGAAGGTGATCTGCTACATGGCCCTCATCCGGCCAATGCTCACCTATAGCTGTCCCGTGTGGTTCAACGTGAGTGCAAGCTTGATGGAAAAGATTCGGGTGTTTGAGAGGGCTTGTCTTAGGGCTTGCCTTCGCCTTTACAGAACACCAGAGTCCCAGTACAGAAAATTCTACTCCAATGAGGTCTTATACAACAGGGCGAACCTGATACGAGTTGACAATTTCCTGTTGAAATTGATTCGAGGCCATACTGCCAGAGCGATGAACTCAGTCAATAACTTGATCTCTGGGGCTTACTACCCCAATCCTCAGTACCATGAAAGGGTACGTCACAGTGGCTTCGTCCCTCCAGAAGCTTTTCTCTATTTAGACATGTGCGGTCTGTTACAAGACATAAATGCGGTACCGCTCATCTTTCACATCGCCCGTTCAACTGTGGTTGGGCGACTCAACCACGACCGTTCCGTCGCACAACGAGCTGAGGAGGGTCTCCTCCGGTTCAGTACAGCGGTATCGAGTCGGGATGTGCGGGATGTTGCAATGCAACATCGAAATTTCTGGTGGCTGGGGAGCGAGGGAACTCCAGCGTCGAACCTTTTAGACCCGTGGTAAATAGCGTAGTGGGTATCCCCTTATGGGGCGCAGTCGGTCACTGTCTTGCAGTGGATAACTTCAAAATCCATCAGCTGCAGCCTATGGCCAACTTCCATAGCTTAGGGAATTTTTAAGGTAGTATTTAAGATGTATATATGTACATACTAAAAAAATACAAAAAAGCATTTTTGTCTAGTACGTAAGTTTACATTGAAGTTCAAAATAAAAATGAATTAAAAAAAAAACATTCAGACTAAAGCCAACTGTTTAACACTCCTCAGATTATTACCGCCGACATGGCTCGACGAATGTAGAATGCTTGCCATAGCCTTCGGCGCTACAAGGTGCATTTGCTTAGGATTGCCAGTGCAACCCACACAGTATCTTTTACTTACCCACCGTCAACTCCGTGTTGTCGGTGTACTCCGCGAATGCATGTGAGTACGTTCATCGGACAGTGCTCCTCAGATATGAACTCAATTAACATCCGCTGGGATTAAGCAATCAAGGGCTTTTCATTCCTCCTTCCCAATCAATGATTAATCACTTAATTCCAGTCATAATCCCCCCCGCCCCACCCCAGTGACATCCAATGGAACGTCAAACTCCAGTGAAACTGTCAAATGTGCTTCCCCCTCCAAGATGAGAGCTTAATTAGATGTCAGTAGCCACTTCATCATCGAAGCAAAACCAACAACTCATCGCAAAAAAAAAAGTGAACAGAGTTCAAACAGAAGTTTGACAGAACTGCGAGTCTGGGAAAGGTTGAAGGCGTCACGTGGAAGGGGCAACGATATTATTTTCCAATTAATAATTCCCTGTTTGACTTTATCTCGCGCCCAGACACCGAACCACCGAGGACGGGCGGCGAACAATGGCCACCGCACTTTGTGCAGGATTAATTGGAAAACGTGAGAAGATGTCCTGCCGATGCAGCAGTGCCCTTAACTTTGTTTGTTCCGCTCTTATCGCGTTGAACTTTCCTTTGGACACGAATACACATCCATGCCGAGAGCGAAGGACTTTCGGTCGAAACAACCGACGGTCTAGTTGTGCATTCTCCTTTGTTCGCAATTGAAAAGGAAACGATTTCGCAGATAAACCGATAGACTGAGCGAATACGTACGAATGGCAAGAACGTGAACTCCCCGAATCCTTTGTGGCACTGAGGAACGAAGAAAACGGATGTGAAAGCGGTTCCTTATGCGCCAATCGTTGGCTGTGCGGTGTGCTGTATGCTCTTGAAGTTCCTCTCACTCCAACTGGCAAGCTAATGGAAGTCTCATTTGATATTTTATGATTTTCCTTTTTTTCGTGTCGCTTGTCACACAAAAAGGAGGACATCCTCGACATGAAGGAAATGACAGTCGGGCGCATGTATGTATGTGCGTGTTAGGCAAGGACTAGGAGAGGGACAACTTGTGTCGAGAGTCGTGCATAAAGGATCGCTGTCAGTGCCGGATGTCATCCCATTAGTTTTTATACAGTCGATGGTAGTAAATCCTTATTTTCACTTTCCTTGATGACGAAGTGCTGCTGGTGGTGTTCGGTGAACTTGCCGAGTTGGGCGCCTGCCTGATTGCGCTTTTTCTGGGCAAATTCTATTCATGGCGCTTATCAAAGTGCCTTCGAGATTTTGCTTTTTGGCGGCGTTTGTCAGTGGGTGGTGTATTCCCGATATTGAGCAGATACGAGTCCATAAATAGATGAGGAGACACATCAGGTGGCAGCACGGTAAGCCTTTCAAATAATAGATCAAACAAAAATTTGGAGCACTTATTTGCTTTAATCCAAAAACCGAGGTGAGCTTGGGTCTAGATTATGTTACGGGATGGTAGCTGAGCTGCACATAGACGTAGTGGTTCATAGTACTACCACTAAACAGAGATTAAACCTAGTTGTGGCCTTGTTTGCGGGGAGCCTCCCATGGTCCATTGGCCATTCAGACCCATACTGCCGAATGGAGCCGCGAATTAGTGGACTGCACGCGATGAAGACATCAATCGCCGGACAAGTGGAAAGATCTCCTTTTTCTAGCAACATTTCGATCCGAAAACTCATCTCAATCACTGATCAGAATCTCAGAACTCTTGTCGGTCGTCATAACCGGGCACTGCGCCATTGGCACCAACACCTCTAGATTTGGGCATCCCTACAATGCAGAAACTGCAGAGACGAGGAAGAGGAAGAAACCTTTGCACATTCTCTTAGTAATTGCAGCGCTCCCTCCTCCCGAAGAAGAAGTCACCTGGCCAAACAAAGTAGCACAAGTGTTGGTCATCTCCGCCGCTTTATCAAAACCTCCAACTGGCTTGCGGAATAGGAGCGACTTCATCCGCATGGTTACACAATGGACCTAAGTTGGACTAAGTCTGACTGCTGTCAACCACTAGTTAGCCACTCCAACCTAACCTAATTTAATATTCCAGGCAAGAGAATGAACATCCCCGTCGAGACTGGTAGTTTTGCAAAAGGCCTGATAACCCGCTTCCGTAAAGAGTGAGCAAACTGCCACGACACACTGAACTCCACAGATGATAACTTAGCGCAGGCCCTTGTCAACCGCCCTTGTCAACCGCTTCTCCAGCTGGCACGATCTTTAGCCAGCTGTCTCCAATTTCGCGCACCAATTTGGTTGAGGTCCTTCTCCACTTGTGTGCGCCATCGGTTTCGTGGGCGTCCTTTATTGCGTTGTCCCACTGGTTCGGAGTCGAAGACTCTTCGGGATGGAGCAGTATTGTCCATGCGCTCTACATGGCCTAGCCATCTTAGGCGCTGAATCCGTAGACAACTGACTAGGCTCATGTCGCTGTACAGCTCGTACTACGCCGAGACGTCGATGTTGTGCGTCCTTTCTCGATGACAGCATGTACTTCGTTTTGCCCTCATTCACTGGTAAAACCATTTTTACAGCCTCCGTCAATGTCGTCCGCGTATGCTAGCAATGGTACGGACTTCTGGAAGATCGTTCCTCTATTGTTGGCGTTTGAGTTTCGCTCGATTTTCTCCAGGATGATGTTAAAGAAGTCACATGACAGAGTGTAGGTACTGAGGTTCCACTCATCGGGCATGCTTTCCTCCGACCGTATCTTACAGATGAGTTGGTGCATGTACCCTACCATCTCATCTCCAGCTGCTTTAAAGATTTCTGCCGGCAGTCCGTCTGCACCAGTAGCTTTGTTCGACTTTAGTCTCGATATAGCTATCTTGACTTCGTCTAGGTCGGGGGGGAACGGAATTCTCTTCCATCATCGTCCATTGTGTGGAGTGGAACATTCTGCCTGACAGCGATATTGGTGTTTTACTCGCAGAAGTGATCTTTCCAGATTCTCAGTGTCGACTGCGACTCTATTACTAGTTGCCCATCTTCGTCCCGACAGGCTTCTGTCCGAAGTTTATACCCATGGGATAATTGTTTCACCCGTTGGTAGAACTTTCGGCCGTAACACCACTCCATTTCTTTGATCGCATGCTCTTTCTTCTTCTTTTTGAGAAGCCGGTGCTCTTCCCTTCTTTTAAGTTCGAAGAGCTCACGAACCGCTCTCGTCCTTCTGTCCAGCGTCGCCTTATATGCCGCTTGCTTCGCTAAATGCGCCTGCCTGCACTCGTTATCAAACCAGGGGTTTTTTCTGGGCGGCTTTTTAAAAACTAACACATCAGAGACAGCTTCTCTGATGGCGTTTTGACAACGGTTCCATTGTTCATCGATTGTTTCGCCTAGCCGGCATGTGTCCAACCTAATGGACTACAAATCGGTCAAGTGTTGCTAAGATGCACTGCAATCCCTTGTCAGCACAACGAAGTGACTGGACACAAGCAACGAATCTGCAAATGCTCTCAATAGGGCTGGCTCGGAGACTGCGTTCATAGACTCTGGACAGGACAGCAGCTACAGCGATGATTAACGAAACGGAAGACATACTTCACCTAGACCACTGAACCAATGGGAATGGTCTTAGGCAATCCAAGCGATTAATCAGGCCTTATTCATATAAGGAAATCTTCATCCATGACACGGAAAGTATAAGAAAGCTAACGAGCTTCCTTACTGGCCACCTGCGGTGTGAAGTACCACCTTAACAAAATGAACCTGTGCCAGGCAAAAAAATGTCGGGGTGGTGGAGGAGGACCGCAACCAAATTGGTGTGCAAAACTGGAGTCCTGGTCCTGATCAGTGTTTCGATGACAGTTAGAAGATTTGCAGGGCGGCAGAGCCAACTTGTGTTGATTTTGAGAGAAACACGTTATCGTCGAGGAAGACACAGTCGATAGAAATTTACCGAGTCTAGAAGGCAATGTGGTGGCCGTGGCGTTGTGTGTATATGCGTCGACTCCTATTAACTTGAACCTCGGCGTCTAGGTTCGAATCCCACCTCTTTCGAGTCACTGACAATGCTCAAAGAGTATAACTGTCTAAAAAAAGCTTCTCAAACTTGGACGTTCGGAGTCGGCATTAAACTGTAGGTCCCTTCCACTCGTGATAGAACAGTAGCACGCACAACACGAATGGTTGCTCAGAAGCTAAGCCCTGGCTGCTCTCTACGGGCTGTAGCGCCATCTACGGGCTGTAGCGCCACCATAATATGGGTATTAGAAGGCAACGAACAGACTAAGTGACATTCTCGGCACAAAGAACGAACAGAGCAAAAGAGCAAAGCTGCAGCTACCTGGCTCAGCAATGAAAGGACGTCCGAACACCGAAGCTCCGTCGCACAGAAGAAGCTATAGCCGTTGCAACACAATGCCCCGGATCATCCGCCAATTGAGAAATGCAGTCATTCACCCTCAAACTCCTGCAAAGTTTCAAGCACATCGGTCAACAACAACTCAACAGCAGCGTCCTCAAGATGACTGACATTGAATTGACTCTATCACCAAAACACCCGATAGTGAATTTGAGTGGCGATAGCTTAATCTCGTGCTCCACCACGGGGCACGTACAAATCTTGAAATCACAGCACAGATTACACGTGTACTGACATGGCGATACCATAATTCCCAGGGCTCAGTGGAAAATGTACACCCAGTGGCACTGATAAGCACGTATCTGCTTTGCCGCTGGGGAAGATACGACGCCGGGTGCCCATCGTCTAGAGTCTAGACAATCGCACTAATCACTGCTCCTCCATCGGGCAACAGGTGACAAGGTCATATTCAACAAACTACTGCGGAACCAGTGGCACTGGGTGGTCCCTCGGATCGTATCGCAGTCGGTGCTCTCACGTAAACGCAATAATTGACGCGCACGTAACAACTTATCAATGCGAAGAGTTATGAACGGATTCAGCTTGACAATCGTGAAGGGGAGGGAAACGCTCTGCGATTGTAAATAACTCTTGAGGAAACTTCGAGAGCGGTGGGCTGTGGTGACTGTGGTCTTATCGGCGGCGATACTACGAGTGGGGATTTGGGGTAATCGCTGACCGAATGTGCCCGTTTTTGGCGTGACAGTTGGACGGAAATCAGTATTTTACGACGCCAACGATAAACGACAAATGACTATGACTCAAATTGAGGACGGCTTGCGTTTGAAAGAGGTACCTGACCGAGGAGCTGCGGCGGTAGCGTGATGACGAGATTTATGGACGCGCACGATGTGTTGCTGTGGCCTTGAATTATTGCTCCCGGGCGATAATGGTCGTATTTTCGATAAGATTGCCCGGGAGATTTGTCATATCTGCGACGTGAGAACTTGAGAATGTACGACTCTTTCAGATCGACGGTGATTGCTTGTCGGGCGATGGATATCGCATTATGTACTTGGTTTTGATGACATACGGGTATTAGCCAATTCTGGGTGGACGGTACATTTGTTTTCCTGTTGCCGCAGTTTGACAGGGACTTAGGTGACAGAAAAGAGGACTCCCCGGATGGCAGTGAGGGCAATGTGTTGCTGTCTGTTGCTAACGAGTTATTTACTACTTCGGGGTTGCCTTCAATTGAATCCAATTGAGCTTCGACTGAATTCTATCGGGCTGATGGCATATTTTTTGTCCAGGCACGAGGAAGACTCGTGGTTTTGAGCGATTGGATAAACAAAGCCCAAGCAGTGGTGTCACTCCATGTCACTTGGTTTTTTACCGATTTGGTGGATGGCAACCTATCTGCCTCATGCAAGTGAGTGCTATTCCATATGTATGCATAATGTATACCAAGAATAGAATAGGACCTAATGCAGAGCCTCCAGGAACACTCAGATTAAAAAACCTAATTTCGCGCCTTATATCATCTAATTACCGATTCCAGTAGCGGAACGTTTTTGATGATTAAAGTCATTTGCACAAGCCGTCCACTGCTTTGAAGAAGAGCAATATACCTCACCTCTGTAATTCATGTAAACTTCACCGACTCAACTCTGTAGTTCCTGACTCCAGTTCCTGCAGATATCGCACACGACACAGTACACTCGGCCTCTAGGTAGTGACATTGGAATGACATTAGCAACTGTTAACCCTTATGACACCCGGATGTGTTTTTCATTTTCAAAATGATATATCTTGAGTTCTAGGTGTCGTATCCCGGCTGTGCATCGTAAAATGTATGTAAATTGTTTGCCGCAGTGTGAAAATGTGATCGTGGTTTTAAATATGGACCTTTCACATTTTTCATAAACGGCTTCAGACATCTTCATCATCTTATTTAGTGGCCACTATCTACTTAAGGAAACGGGGCATACCATGCACGAGAGATCTGAAGGCCACCCGATCATCCGCCACTGACTCTAACTCACCAGGAGCTGTGTCCAAGCTGGATTTGGTCCAACCACCTCGTCCTGGGTCTGGCAAGCAGAATGGCATATAAGGCAGGCGTCTGAAGTTGTGGTGATGGGGACATGCCAACCATCGAAGCATACCCCTTTCCTTTCTAAGAAGCAACTGCTCAGCATGTGAGGATAACTAAGCCGTCTGCAAAAAGATGATGACTCTTAAAATGTGAAACATTCCTCGCCTCGGCTGCGCTGCAACATCCAGTCCATGCGTATAACGAAAAGAAGAGCTGACAAGACGCAACCTTGGCGATGTCCAACGCCCACGGTGAAAGGTGTTGATTTAGCACCATTACTCCGAACACAGCTGCCACAGTTTGTGTATAGAGACTGAATGGCCCTCAAAAGAGGGTCAGCAATCCCGTACACCTGCAGAGCACTCTAGAGTTTTCCTGCAGGATCTCGCCTTTTCCAAACTGTATATCGTTTTGGCATACTCCCAAGCCTTCTCTAGTATCATTCTTAGAGTTAAATGCTGGTACGTCGTACTTCTGTCGGGACGAAAGCTGCACTATTCATACTCCCAACCTGTAAGTACTCGACCATAGTTTTAGAACTCGTCTCCAACACCTTAGAGTGAGACTTTACGGGGGAGAATTAAAAGATACACGCCTCTGTAGACGGAGCAATCTCCTGTGGCACGCCATGCATTAACCAGTGGGCAACGGACGACAACTTTAGACACCTCAAGACATTTTTCGAAACTGTATGGAAATTTTACTTGTACAAGGGCTATTCAATTAGTCAGTCACTTTGATGGATGATCAAACTCGCATTGCATAGAGGATTGTTTTCCTGATCGCTTAGGAAGTCCAAATGATGTCAAAATGAAAGAAATGGCCACGAAAAGGCATGCTGCTGGACGAACCGTCAATTGAAGAACATTTTTACGACATTTGATGAATCCTGGACAGATGACTACACAACAGAAATGAAGGAACACCGTTTGGTGGGCACTTGCAGACGAACGTGATCCAAAAAAAAAAATGCAAAAACGCAGCAACAAATGCATATTTTGCCGATTTTGAGAAAAGGACATTTCTTTCAACTACCTTCAAAGGGGTAATGGCATTTATACCATAAGCGGTATTGCTGCATATGTAATTGCCTTTAGCTTGTTTAACCCTTATGTATGCGTGTTTTTCATTTTCAAATTGATACATCTTGAGTTCTAGGTTTCGTATAGACTGGCGATTTTCAAAAAAAAATTTTGGTTTTCCTTTTGGGTCAGGATCTACAAGCACTTTTTGGAATTTACCGCTTGCATCAACACCCAACACACTCGGGTGTGCATCGTAATACTCGTATGTACATATGTAAGTTGTTAGCTGGAAATACAGAAAAGCACTTGTTTCATTATAAATTCATATTTTTTATTCATTGGACATTATTTTTATTTTGCTTGGAAAAAAGGAAAATATTACATTTTACTTTAGGATGGACATCTCACTCTGGGTTATATCCACTGAATGTTCAGCACAAACTGGCTTCTTGCATTCTTTGCACACTTTTCGTGTTGGTTTTCTTCTGGGACATATGTAGGTAACAATTTTATTCAGCCAGAATTGTCACGTTCTTCTTGAGCCCTTACTGGAAGATATTCAACAGTCGGTGTTCCTAGGCGGTCCAACATACTTTCAATTCCATTGCGTGATGGAAAATTTGGCATGATTTGAGCATTTTGCGAACGATCCTGGATTCCTGCCATAGCTAATTGTTCAGTCAACTGTTGTAGGAACAACCTTCTACGGTTTGTTTGATGTCTTCAAGTCTTCAAGATGCCACATCCACAATATTATATAAAAAAGCTAAAGGCCATCTGTTCGTTCTTCTCTTCGTAGTGTATTCATCAAGGCACTTGTCCATATTGTCAACACCTCCTTTACTACTGTTGTAATCGAGTATCAGTTTTGGCTTTCTTTTAGAACCTTCAATTTCGAAAGTTCTTTTTTTTGTATACACATACTTATGTTGTTGCTGAATCCAAAGATTGATGATTCTACTGCTCTTCCTTTTGGATTGGAAAATTCGGCTGGTACAAATTTACGTCTTTTGTTTCTTCTTCTTCTGATACGCCTAGTTTCCTAAAGTGCTCCCTGTGTCTGCAGTGACCTGCAGTTAGCATACGGAGGTTGTTCTTGTTCATCTTGATACATGCCCTTAAGCCTCTTTCGGTTATATTGACTGCTTCATGCCCGATGAGCTTTGTGCCAAGTTTCTGTTTGGTTCCTTCTCTCTAGTTCCCTGAATTCTTCTCTGAGGACATGGTCACCTACAGCGGAGAATGGTTTTGACCCTGTGACGGTTGACGATGCTCCTTTCCTAGCTAGGGAGTCGGTCATTTCATTGCCTTCTATCATCGTGTGGCCAGGTATACAGCGGAGTTTCTTCTGTAGGCATTCCCATACAAACTTGGATTTGATGATGTAGCAAGGAGTCTAGTCACTAGTGCCGAGATGGTAGCACGACTGTCCGACATTATTGCCTGCAGTTGGTGTAGTTTCTGTCAAGATTGATATGAACGCATCTGTCTATGTCATTGATGAAGTACTTTGTTCCGAAAACCCAGTTCCTTCACAAGTTTTTGATCCGTCTCTATACCATTTTACAGTATTGCTGCACAGTCTGTGGACATCATTACACTAATCCTTTTTGGCGCTAAGCTTACTGGTAAATTTCTTATGGAAATTGAATTTCCCAATCACGTCATCCTTCGGAATGGCCAAGAGTGGTAGCTTTTTGTCGTATTGTCTCGATGTAATGCATTTGTCTCTTCCTATCCCCTCTTAAAGGGTCTCCTACCTCTGGACTATGGCTGTGATGACTATGTCATCAGCGTATGCTGCCCTGGTTTGTCACTATCTCTAGACTCACTATCTCCCTATCTCCCCCACATTAGGGGAGAAAGAATTCCGTCTTGTGTGCATTGTCTCGTTGTGTTGATTTGTATTTTTCCTTCAAATGTGTGAGCCTTCTGATGTTTAGCGACTACCGCTAACCCCGTAAGCTTTGTGCCAGAACCCGCTGCTTTTGCAACAAACACATAGCTTCGGCCCATCCAGATTGAAACTTGCTTCGAGGATCCGGCCTCTGACCTGTCCGGCTTTGGCGACACCCTTTGTTTTTTTGGATGCATTAGTCACGGGCGTTAAAAAAAAGCTGTTGCTCCTTTTTCCTGAGGTGGTAGACTCCAAGCTTGGCTTGGCCTTTTGCTCGTCTGCCTTTTTCGTTGTTTCCTCAAGCGCGAAGTCTTTTTCAAGGTAGTAAAGGTACCACCTGAAACATTGAAACTATAACAGCAAACAGACCTACTCAGGGTTTCCAGAAATAATTCCAGATTGTTAACTTTGTTGAGGCAATCGATGTGCATGTTTAATAAAATACTTTATATCCAGAGAGCTGGAGTGAGGAGCAAGATAAAATATCCATCCTGAGAGATTCAATAAAGATTGTAAAAGCATGAGAAGGACCACTAAAACGTAAATATTTTCCCAAGGCTCACAGTTTTTTTTGAGAACGACGTTGGCTAGGCCATCACCGTCAGCGACGAGAGCTATAGTTCGATGACTACCATCTAATTTTGGCCGGAATTGGATATTATTCCATATTCAACGAGAAGTGGTTTCAACGTGTCACACATTGGAAATTCTGCACGAGCGATTCGAGGGCATGGTCACCTCACGTAGAGGTGATGTGAACTGGTGCGATTTGACTTCGTTTGACATTTGCTTGTGGGGTTTTCTGAAGTCGCATGTCGATGCGAATAAGCCACAGCAGCCTTCAAAGAGAACATAACCCATGCCATCGGTCGAATTCAGTTGCATTTGTGCACCAGATTCATGGACACTTCGTATGCGAACTGTTGTATTCCACACATAATGGCAACAAAATGTTGATGACACCTTACACACAATTTAAAGATAGGAAGCACTTAATGAATTTTAGATCCACCAGTCTCTCTGGAGTTTTAAGGATAACCATGCATCGCTCAATGGATTTTCATCTCGATTGTTAGACCGACACTTCTGTATAGAGGCTCAGTTTGGTGGACAGCACTAAACAAAGCTAACGACTGCAAGGCACTCAATCGAATACAGAGACTGGCCTGCATGTGCATCAGCGGAGCACTCCGTCAGACGTACTGAATATTCTCCTCCACCTTCCACCACTGGAATTATTCGGAAAAACAAATAGAAGCCAGCACAGCCTTGAGACTCAAAACACTCCGACTGTGGTCCGAACTCAAAATTGGCGTTGTCATGGTTCAGAAACAACGTGTTATCTAAACGGGATATCACCATCTGTTCGGACTGCCAGGCCGCAATCAAATCCCTGGACAATATCATATTTAACTCAAAAATATCCCTTAATTGTCTGTTAACGAGATGGCTGAGCATTTTAACAATCACCTCATGTGGGTGCCGGGACACTGTGACATACCAGGCAACTGCAAAGCCGATGAACTCGCCAGGTGTGGTACAACCTCCTCCCTAACAATATCAGGGGTACCACCTTCCATGCGGATCGCTACAGCCTACGATGCACACGATTAAAACCACCAATAACAAATGGCTAGAAGGCACCACCTGCCTTAAAACAAAGGAAATCTGGCCAATCTGACCTAAAACGGTCCTCAGTCTGCATTCAGCAGACCCTCATTAAGGACTCCCAGCGAAGTCATAAGTGTGCAATTGACACTCATGCTCGTATGATGGGTGTCTCTTATAATGATTTCTGCAGAAGCTGCATGGATGAAGAGGAGGTGGAAACCACAGATCACATACTCTGCTCGTGCAGCGCTCAATCAATGAAATCACAATGAGCTAAATAGCGTCAGCATAGGTCAGCTAAATCGCTTCACTACAAGCACCAACTGGTTCCGATGTTAGGAGAAGTCAATCCGTGTGGACTGCCCTTAGCAGTCGCGAAAGTGTGATGGGGCAGAAGTCTTTGTGATTGCTGTGACTCGCTTTCCCACATTTTGAAACTGATTGTTACTGCGTTCTGGAGTGTAGCTGAGTCCCAGGCAACTGCTGAAAGTAACTATCACCCACGGCTTAATTGTCCTAAAGCCGGGCTGCAGTTCCACGGGTCGGGTCCTGGGGACTTGTAGCGATCAAAGCTGTTTACTGCTCAAAGCACGTTGTACGGACTTTGGGTGAGCAGAGTTATAAGATGGATTTTTATTTCTTTGGAAATGTACTGGCGTCAGTCAATGCTCCTGGGGATTTTTTAATGTTGGCATTACCGAGGTTTTGCATAACAATAGTCTTAGCCGACTGCACTGCTGGATATTTTCAGTTGCTCTACAGAATGACTTCGATGTAAGCCCTCTGTTTGTAGCCCTCGGCTTATAGAGGTATCAGTCTGTAGTTTCTCTTGAGAATTTCGCTCGATTGAAACATCTCCTGCTGGCTTTACGTTCAGCTCGGCCAGTTCCAAGTTTCACCATGGTGGCTGTCTACTTCCTGGTGGGTTTGCTCGGCATACTTGTCCTCTGACGACGAAGTACCAGTTCTCGCGGACCGCTTAAGAAAGTCCGTAGAAGCTGTACAGGAGACCAACATCTCCATATGCAGACAACGCACTACGTGCTCTGTTAAGAGACTTCACATTCCACGTGCAGAACCGTCGTCTTTAATTGGTTTGCTGAGGTCGTCAACATGAAGTCCGTCGCAGTTGGTTGCCTCTAAACGTCATTACTTCCCGAATGACGAAACCTTTCTTCCCTAATAGTTATGCGGCCTCATTCCCAGGCAGGCTAGGCTTGCCAGATTATTCAATAAAAGTCAATCGTTGTGAAGAATAGAAAAATGCCAAACTCATCGCTCTC
Source organism: Eristalis pertinax (assembly GCA_907269125.1). Lineage (NCBI taxonomy): Eukaryota > Metazoa > Arthropoda > Insecta > Diptera > Syrphidae > Eristalis > Eristalis pertinax. The sequence goes on from OU026145.1 coordinate 53,970,855, forward strand.
TACCCCGCAGAGCATGACAAGGAGACTGGCCGTTAAAATATTTTATTTTACGTGTGCTGACTGCCCTTGCCACAGGACAGCGGAAGTTCCCATCCAAAAACCATTACTAATTGCATAGACAACAATAAAACGGCGTTCTTCGAAAGCGCATCTTCAAATGATTCCAAATCTCGTGACACAGCTTCCCCCACCGCCAAGGCACTCAAAACAATCAGAATGTGTTGCGAATCGGGTTTTTACTGTCCTCGCCCATCGTAAAACCCCGAATACTTCAGCCGCTCATAGTTTCAGTTTCTGTTCCATCGCTCGTTAGCAGACTCCTTGCTCTGACGAGCTCGTAAAACCGGAAAGCGTTCATTTCAGCAATTGAAATCCGTCGCTAGGACATCGTGGCCCCGGCCAACGTGTGTTCGTTTGTTGGTTATTAATTTTAATAACACATCGAAACGACAGAAAAATGTCAAAATAATTTATGCCCAGTTCGCTTTTACAACTGCCACCGAGAACTCGTAAAGCATCTGAGCAACTGAGCGACTGTCATAAACCGCACTAAACAGAACGAAGGATGCGTCCGGAGATGCTCGCAACATAAATATTCGCATTTGCCATTGTACACGTCCGTCTTCATTCTATTTTTTTTTTCCTCTCTTTTTGTTGCCTTTTATGACGAACGCAGTATTAATTTCTAATTGCATAGATTCCGCCTGGCTCGGGGGATGAATGAGCGCGTAACAGGGGCGCTGTTAGGGCTGCTGACGCGGTGGTGTGGGGAGTTTACAATCATCGCCCACAACAATGAATGCGTAGCGCGACGGTGGGGTGGGTGAATTTGACACGGTAGACTCGGATACTGTGGCTGTGGTGGCTGTAAAAACATCAAACAAGCTTAAATGTTTTATTTTGTCATTTCGGAGATCATCGCGAGGGCGAAATTGTTTATATATTTTGTTTTTTTTTTCTTCTGCTGTTTGGCTGGTTGGTTGTTGGTTCATCTCCTCACGGTAACTGTATCCACATAGATAACATTGATATGTTTATATTCAGTGGTGGCGGCGGCGGCGTCATTGACGTTTGTCAAAATCCCCGAAGGAGCATGCCGAACAGTTGAATCGAAAACAATAACATTTGTCGTCGAACGAGGAAAGGTGGAACGACAACGGCTGAGGATGAGGGTTTTATTATGTCGAAGATGGATACATTTTCGGTTTTTAATTTTGCCAAAAAGTGTAGCGTGGGATGGTGGGAGGTGGGGTGAGAGCATTAAACAGCCGATGGGTATGGAGTAGCTTGACGATGCAATAAAGTGATAGGTCTTGCTGGTAGGTCGTTTTTATTGCAACGATAAGCCAGAGCTTACTCCCGGAGTTTCGTTGGAATTATGTATGCGTCACAACTACATCGCAGGTTGGGCTTGTGCGTTTTCCGGGAACGTCACTTAAAGTGTCTAGGGCGGGCGGCGCAACGGACAAAGTCATCCGCTTTGTGCAGCCGAATGCAAATTCAAATAAGACACATTTACGATTTAGATTTCAATAAAATTGTAATCTGCCGTCTCGGGTGCTCTGGCATGACTCTTCACTGACAAGATGCATGTTCTTAAAGCAGACAACAAGAGAATAGTTGCCAACTATGGAGCAATAGTAACACCAGTCATCATGGAGCACATCGTTGTCCACGGTGACCAGATAAGAGGAAAAGGAAAGGTATTTACGAGTAAGTAAAACAACTGTGAAGTTGAATTCATGCCAGACTCTGCGTCGACTTCGCTGACGCGTCTCGAATATTGTCGTCAAGTTCGCCCAAAGAGATTGGCTAGGACTTGAGCTAGCTCCAGAGAAAATAAGCGAGTAGTGTCGCAGATTTGATGAACGTATTCCGAAGCATTGCGTCGAGGCATGCGGCATGTAGCGCCGTCTTATTGGAACCACAGCTCGGATATATCGATGTTGTCGAGCCTTGGCCTCAGAATGTCGATTAACATCGCTCCATTCCTGAGACCATTGACCTGTGCCCCCTTTCCCATATCGAAGGCATTAAGTTCCGCTGATCCCACCCTGCCAAAAACCGCACCAAACAGCCAGCCTTTTGTGGATCCATTGATGACTGGCCGAACACTTGTAGATTTTGTTCTCTCCAATGTCTATAATTTAATTTGTTGACATTCGAAAAGATGATTTTTAGCCTCACCCTGGCACCGAATCGACATTTCTTCGATAAGGACTACTATCTTACCAAACTCTGTCTGGTTGGTGTCTTATGGTCAAAGAGTGTGTACTCACGCTCACCCTTGTCCACCTTTTCCTGCACTCTGAAGGCATGATGACGACCGACTGAATTCACGCTGCGCACCCAACTGAAACGGAATTTCCATATTTTCTTAATAATTTCCGCACGTTCGGCAACGTGAATCGATGCATGATGAAATGGCAAATCTTACTGAATATCGGCGTTATCCTCTTTGACTGGCTCTACAGCCCGGGGTTGGCCTGGGCCTCAGCCAACATGCCTCTCCATCCAACACGATCAGCTGATAGTAGGTCCCTTTCCAATTGGAACCACCGGAAGCGCAGTCTTCCTTTACCGCGTTGTTCTTTGTGTTGGAGCCGATGACTTTCGGTCCGGAACATTGGTATAAATTCGCTCTACACGACCTAGCCATCTAAGACGAGAGACTCGAACTCGTTTGACCAGATCCATGGCTCTGTACAGCTCATAAAATTCGTCGTTCAGATACCAAGGATAATGCGAAGGACTATCGATAATGGTTTGCAACTCTTTGAAAAGGTCCATCGGCACCAGCAGCCTTGTTGGACTGTAGTTTGGCGATTGCTGCCGAAAGTTCACTACGGTCGGGAGTGCGGAAATCTTATCCATCATCACCTATTTTGTGTTGGTCGTCATCGCCGTTATACAGTCTTGAGAAATGATATTTCCATAAGCCACAGATTGTAATTCCACTACTAGGTTACCATCCTTATTTCAACAAGCTTCTGTTCGGCATTTATGAACTCGGCATCTTCTTCTAGCCTGTTGGTAAAGTTTCAGAACGTGTCATTCCTGCAGTCATCGGGCGCTTCTCATACTCCACCTTTTTCTTCCGAAGAAGTCGGTGCTCTTCCCTTCTTTTCTGTTCGCGAGCAGCGCTCGTCCTTCTTTGCAGAGCTGCTTAGGCTGACATTGATCCTCGAACCAGGTGGTGGAGTGAACTCTAGCAACTCGGTAGTATTGCCAGTGGTCTTCAGTACTTGCGGTTAGCGACAGACGACTTTGTGAGAGGTTAAGGGATCGGCAAATTCTCCTCTGTCCTCTGCAAATCTTCACAGATGGATCGAAGATGGACGAAGACGTGAGTGTGGCCGTCTAAGGACTTAAATATCCGGCTGCCGTGTTGATTGCCAATCCAAAGTCTCTCATGTAGAAATGATAGCGATCAAGGAAGCTTCGCCTTGGTGGAAGAATAATGTTAGATATCGTCGTGTGCTCTGATAGCCAGGCGGCGATAAGTCTGTGGGCGCACATTCAACTGGAAGACTTCCCTGCATCGCGCCGTGGATCTCTTAACGAGATGGCTGCGGGTGAGTGCCTGGATACTCTGACATTCCAGACAATTTGCAAAGCTGACGAAAGGACACTGGTTCAGGTGCAGGTCAAAAATATCTCTTGACTTTTGGTTTACGGAGGAAGATACAAAGGGTCTACGCTGGCCTAAGCGTCGCTGCTGCACGTTGGCTGCTACTTTAACCTAACCTAACTTATGTGTCGATAGATGTGCAGTCAAGGGGGGGTCTCCTTTCTAAGCGGATCCAGCAAACCACACTGAGATTCCACTCGTCGGGCAGGCATTCCACCGAACTTGTCTTACAGATGACCTGATGCATGCGCCCAATTGGCATGTCTCCAGCTGCTTTAAAGTTTTTATTGATTGACTAGGTCGGCTGGACAGAATTCTCGGATATCATCGTCCAGATTGAGTGTAGCCATATATGAAGGTCTTGCCAGAATTCATAAGGACCTAAACTCCGAATATTTCGGAGTACCTTCAAAAGAAGTCACTGAAGCTCTGCATGCCAATCGTTCTTCTGCTTCTTTTAGCGGTGCTACAGTCCGGGGTGGATCTGGGCTTCAGTCAGCTGGCTCCAATTTCGCGCGCCAAATTGGTTGAGGTCCTTCTCCACTTGCGTGTGCCATTGGTTCCGTGGGCGTCCTCTATTGCGTTGTCCCACTGGTTCGGAGTCGAAGACTCTTTCTTGACCTCCTCTTGCTAATCGTTAGCCAGTTATTAAAGAGCCGCCATCTCTCGTAGCCAAACGCAAACAACGGCAGCATCCCATTGACCGACCCATTTTGGTACGACTCTGATACTAATTGCCTGTCGAGCAGACAAATGTCAAAATGGCTTAGAAAACTGATTAACTCATTCTGTTGAAATAAATACGCATAGTCTGCGGCGACAAAGTTCATGGACTAATGCTGCGTTTGAGCAGATTATGAAAGATTCTAATATGTGTCGTCGCATCTCTAGAGTTCCGCAGCGTCTTCGTGGTCGTAAATGTCATTGCGGCCCACCCATAGATCCCTGCATAAGTCGAGCGTATCCCTAATAATGCCTTGAGTGCACATTTAAAAGAAGCGTTTCACATTTATCGGTATATTATTCGATCATAACTTCAAGCAGAGCGACTTTTACGACGCAACCTCCGTTTGCCCCGCTTCTGTCACCTTCGGCAACTCCATCGAAAGTCCTTATTCAACATGTTTCCGGCAAAGACTTGCAGCAAAGCAATCCATAATGGCGAAGCCATATCACTCACCGACACCGTTTGTCAAATCTGACATCAAAAAGGAAAACCAAACAGCCGATGGGAACGCGCTGATATGACGGGGAAATAAAGCGAACATAAAAATAATAAAAATATAATAAAAGGAACCGCAGTCAGGAGCAGGACCCATAGTACGGGAAAACAGAAGTGAAATTGCTTTTATTACTCAATAACCACGATGACATAATCTGCATACACACGCGCAGGGGCATTAAACAACAGTAACAATGAACAGGACCACTTCGTTCGCACGTTGGCCGTGGAAGAGGGTAACCCACAGGGCATTAATCTCAGGGAGAGATGTGAGAATGGAGCAATCGTGAGCAATCATCGATAGGGCACGTTGTTTGACGTTCAGATGACAGTTTCACGGACGACATCTGTCAAAGCACACGTGACGTTTGTCCGGATGTGACAAACCGATTGGGATCTCTCGATTTTGAGTGGGCATTGTGTTCAAAAATCAACGCAGTCGCTGCAATTGGTTCTGATGTCGATGACCTATTTGGCGAACGCTGATTGACCTTTTCTGCTCTGAATGCTATCCTACCTCGACTAGTTGATTCAACAAATATTCCGCCAGGCTCAATTAGTCAGTCTTCATCTAGCTAATCAACCATGACTCTTCCACAAGTTGGCCAACCGCTCTGAAGAAGAACTACTGGTTGTCTGATAAGAAAATACGTTCAGAACTCCCAGGAGACATTCGAAAGACGTATTAAACCAAATAAGCAATAACAAGTTATCGAGTTGTTATCTTTCAGCAGCTGTCTGCACTCTTTTCAACCATAAACCAGCACCCAGACATAGATTGAAGAACACATAGCCGCCGTGTGGGCAGGATCGAAGAGGACGCAGAAATGTCAATTCGGCGGCGATCAGCTGAATTGGGCATCGCCACAGAGTCAACCCGGCTTACTTTGCGGTTGGATTTGCGCCTATGTCCAATAGCTTGAGCTAACGCACGAATCGAAGCCGTTTGTCCCCCATTTGGACAATGGGGATGTTGTAGAGATATCCAAATTTTGGCCAAAAAAATAGTTTTCTTAAACGAGGCCCACTTTTGGCTCTGCTGCGATGTCAACAAGCCAACAATTGGGTCTACGTTATCTTCCTCCCGATTTCCAGTAAGGTTTTCCCACACCAAATGTACTCTTTTAGTCACATAGTCATCCCACCTGAACGCAGGAGTGTAGGTGCCTTCATGGTCCAGAATTTCATCATCAAATAACATGTTCGACATGACGAACTGTTGATAATGGGCGAGCGAGAGTAGTGCACAGCACAACGGACCCAGACTACGATCTACGAACGCCTCGCACTTAGCTGCACCAACCTGTCCTCACCAATGTGTCCTGTATTCCCGTATATCCGATGCGTAAAACCTCAAAATATTCACGACTCCATATGCGACCAAGCAAAATTCAATAACATACCATTCCCATGAAAGCAGCAGGAACAAGCCCTTAAGACCACGCCAATATTGCCACCCTTTGACGAGCCGTTTCAAGCTGAGAGCAAGAACACTCCCCCACCAATCATCGATGACACAATCCAGTGCGACAGTTCAATATTCACCGCAAGCAACCCTTTTAATATGTTCAACATCTCACCCTCGCGTTGCCGGACGGCACCCATACCCCGGAGCTTTCACTGACTTTAAGATTTATTCCACAGGATATCCTGTTCAGTAACCCCCCACCCACCCCCGCCCACCGGAAAACATGTCCAGGGCATCTTAGCAAACTCTTATCCGCCAAATCCACAACTCTCAGCGCACAGATATTTGCCAGCAACAAACAAAAGCCTGCCATACCCCATCCCCGCCCCGAAACAGGCCCAAGCAACACGGTAAGGATATAAATTTTCCGATGCCTTCCCAAGGATTTGCCTTTTTCACCCCTTTTATTTGAATTGAAAACCTCTGCCTCAAGACATGACGGTGCCTTGTGCCGCTCGCAGGCCACTAAATAAAGAGACAACAAGGAAGTATCGCACCACCATCCAAGCACCATCGTACAGGACCATCCACTCACCCCCACGACCGCAGAGACTTGTTCTTGATTTATGTTGTTGAATTTAGTTTTTAATTTACGACCGTGTTCCCATTCCGGCCAAGACGCTGGCGAAGGCAGTTCAACAATTGGAAGCACGGAGAATAATTACTCCGGCGAATATGGAAAGTTCAGTCCTGAAGGGAGCTCTCATCTGATCCTTATGCGCCCCCATCTTGTTGGACATTTGCGTCTCCTGGTCAAGACGACACACTCGGCCGTGAGTCCACATCACTTAAGTTAATGAGTTCCAGTAATTGGCCAGAACATGTTGGCTGTGTGGTCCTTAAGGACTCTGTGTCCGGCTGGGTGGGGGTTGATGATATTTATTGCGTCGTGTCATATTTCGTGGGGCGATGAGAAATCGCCCGAACTTGCTGAGATTTACTGCTCGACCAACACAGAACCGGTTCACGGATTGATTGCGAACATCAGGACGCTGGTCAATCAGGACGGATTTCTTCGTGCGTCTCTCGAATTGCCCGAGGGGTGGGCCAATCCGCCAGGAGACTGATGATGGTAGGAAGGGCGAAGGACTTTGAATTGGCAATTTGTTCGAAGTCACAGTCGAATGGGATGGCAGCAAAGGAAATGATGGTTGGTTTCGAGTTGTGGCCGAGATTTGAAGAGGTTTTCTAAAACCACCACATTAAGAAAATCTCTGTTTGCAGAGCTAGAGATGGTCCAGTTGGGGAGCAGGCATAAACAACATTCCATCGTTGAAGGAGGATATACAGCTTCGAAATGTGGGTATATGACAGCTCTGCTTACTGGGAAATTGTTAGTTCTGCATCCATATAGCAGTGTTTGTACTAGTGGTGTTATAAGAGGACATTGCTTGAAGTAGAGACACCACTTCAGGTCTTGAGGGCAGCCACGCTCTGAGAATTTCAGATGGCAGTTTATTAAATATGCAAGGTGCTACAGATGTTCTTCTTTCTTTAGTTCATGTATCCCCTCGTGGGGCATAGGGCCTCAAATACGCCTTCGCTACGTTGCGTTCTATTTCTGGCAATGTCCATCAACTCTTGCCAACATTTCCCCAACTGCCGCATCAAATTCTCCACCGTTTTGCTCCAACTTGTCTCCAACTTGCTCCAACCGCCAGGTTTCCTGACGTCCTGTGTTAAGGGGTTCCATTGCATAGCTTGGTTAGTAGCACTGCTGTCATCCTTTCGTAGTCTGTGACCAATCCACTGTCACTTCCATCGTGGTTCCTGACCCGTTTTCTCGTAAAGACATTCGTTGCACATACGGTCGGGCTAGAAAATGCGCAATTTGTTACGTAGTCATCTATTGGCGAAATTTTGAAGCTTACTCGTGACAGTGGTGGTCACTCGCCACGTACAGCATCTATAAAGAAGCACGGATAAAAAATTGGCGCGGAACAGTTTCAGCTTGGCTGATTACATTGCTACTCGAGATTTTGGTTAGCATACGGTATTCAATTCGGTTCCGCCATCGGTTGATACAGCAACTCCGAGATACTGGAATTCATCTACTGTTTTAACCGGCTGCCGGACGCGACACAACGATGTGTGCCTCCCTCTCCACCATTGATGCCATTTCGCTGAGGTCCACTCTCTCATGTGAAAGTCTCCACGTATCATCTGAGCTCTACCGACTATGTTCTCAGCAACCGACGTGAAAACATTTTTCACAGTGACCCGTCGGTTTAACGTCAAATCCCCTACTGTCCAGAGTCGGATAGCAGCTACTATACGATCGTGGTGATGGACTATCTCCACATCAGCTTCTCATTTGTTTCGGACGTCAAAGGAGGCTGGTGCTTGCAGGTTGCTTACCTATCATTGCTGTAGATGTTAGGAAACGTCTATTGTGCTCTTTATCAACCCCAGTAACCTCAGACTATTTCTTTATTATTCATTTCTCAAAAAAGTAACCCCCTTTCTGAATGTTACCTCTTCTAGTAGAAAACATTTGAAGAGTATTGCAACGAAGTTCAAATCTGCTTTTCTGTGCTGTAATAATAGTCGTCGACTTCGAATCTGTGGAACAACGGAACAGAGGATGCCCGCGTCTAAGGTGCCGCACCGAAATGGAGAAGGACCTCAACAAACTTGGCGTTCGATACTGGAGACAGCTGGCCAGTGATCGCCCTTGTTGGTGAGGTTGGAGCCCAGGTCCAGGAAATGTTATGTAAAAAAGAATTGTCCTAGAACGAAGCCGTGAGGTACACCCGTGTAAGGTGGTGTGACACGCTGTTTTCGATTAAACAAGTTAAACTTATACCACTCCGATATATAATAACAATATAGGTGGTGATACAGCCCATAGAGGGGCAGGGTATATGTACTACACCTGGCGAGTTCATCGTCTTTACAGTTGCCTGCTATGTCACAGTGTCCCGGCACCCACATAAGGTGAATGTTAAAATGCTCAGCCATCTCGTTAAGAGACAGCCTGCAATTAAGGGATGTTCTTGAGTTAAACATGACATTGTCCATGGATTTGATTGCGGCCTGGCAGTCCGAACAGATGGTGATATCTCTTTTAGACAACGCGTTGTTTTTGAACCATGACAACGCCTCTTTAATCGTAATGATTTCTGCCTGAAAGACGCTACAGTGATAAGGGAGCTTCAAACAAGGAAGTACCACACCCTCGTCGGTCTTCGATCCGTCTGTGAAGCGTCTGTTTGTTTGTCAGACATCCAATCCGATCTGAATTGAATGCTGGTGGAGAATTTCTTCTCGAAGATAGCCTGGAATAGTAGGCGGTCGGTGTCGTTGGGGAGGATGTTGAATTCGTTAAGAAAGGTAAGAAGTTCGGATCACAATCGGAGTGTTTTAAGTCTCAAGGCTGTTTGAGACTTTGCTATTTGTTTGCCGAATATTTCCGGTAGTGGAAGGTCGAGGAGAATATTTACTCCGTCTGACGGAGTACTTCTCAGCGCTCCGCTAATGCACATGCAAGCCAGTCTCTGTGCTCGATTCACTTGATAACGTGTAGAAGTGTCGGTCTGACAAACGAGATAAAAATCCAGTGAGCGCTGGTCGTAGTCCCCAATTGCATCCAATGGCTTTTTGTGCAGCTAAAAAGGGCAAAAGAAGCCCGTCTGACCCTATCAATCGTGAAACCCAAGTAGTCTAATTGCTAAGTCTTCATTACTATTGACAATTCTATTTCCTAACTCAAGTAACTTTATATCCGGCTCGAAAGTAGCCCCCATTGCCAGAGGCGTTTCCACGTCTGACCACATGTCTGTTTTGGAGTTGACGAGTGCGCCGATGTCGCTCGTGAAGTTTTGTGCGAGGTGGTGAGCGACGGAACGTTTCTAGCTCGGCAGGATGTCTTTCCTTTTCTCCTCATTTGTTTGCCTGTATTTCAGTCAATTCGATAGCTTCCATCACGACACGATGGCATGCATTTTTTTTGTCGCATGTTTTTGAACACTACACTGGACCCAAGCACATTTAGGTGTTTGGCGAAGGTGTAGTGGCCCGTTAGTACGACGGTAAGTGATCTGCAATCTTTCTTACAGACATAAGGAAGCATGCGCTTGGTTTGTCTACATCCTGGGGAGTCGCCTCCGGTTGTGCTCTCGAGAAGCCCAGCCATCGATCGAAGCCCTAACCGAGGACGCGGGTAGTCCCAACGCAGGTTCGGGTCCTAAGAATATCTCCTCTGATCTTTGTCTAGCAAGTTCATCGGCGATCTCATTTCCCGTGATCCCGTGGTGGCCCGGGAAAAGTCTTTCTGAATTGAACCTGCCGATCCAATTTAGAGAAGGACTTGGACTATCCTGGAAGTGGTTAAAGGATTGAGTAGGGCCTTAAGCACAGCTTGGCTGTCGCTACAGACACAAATACTTCGCCCCTTCTACCTGTTCTTCACAATATACTTCGTGGCCATTAGGATTGCATAGGTTTCCGCCTGGTAGACCGACGGAAATTTACCTAACGAGGTGTGCAGTCTAATGTTGTCACTTTCTGCCATCCGTGAAGATTCGACTTAATTCCTTTCCTGGCTCGTATTCTGGCCAGAACCAGTTCTGAGTGCATTAAAAGTCGAGCAGAGCCAGGCGTACTAGGGAAGGCCCCTATGCAGCCGAGACAAACCGTTCTTTGAAGCTTGTGAAAGCAGCAGTTAGGCAGCATGGATGCATATGATAGAAGAGGCCTCACCATAGCCGTGTAAATCCAAAGGGATCTTTTGGGTGATATACCCTGGACATGTCAGTTCGGAACATTTGGTGAGGGTATAGTTCAGATCTTGAACTGCCTTCTCAGCCTTTCGTCTCGTTCTGAGCCTAGGGAGAGGTTCGAGGCGAGTTTCTAGCTCATCCCGTGTCCGTATCCAGTTGGTTTTTCTAGGATTCCTCCTCTTCAGCAAGGTTATGGCTTTGCATTCGATTCGGAACGATGTCGATGTAATCTGCATAACCCAACAGTTTGCCTGATTTGTGGAAGATAGCGCCTTACAGCTACCCGCCGCACTATCTTGTCCATTTTCAGATTCAATAATGCACGCGATAGCGGCAAATGCCCGTTTACTCGTCTATTCGTCTACCTAACATAACCGCAAGACGCAACTACTTCTTAATGCCTGGAGACACGCTTATGAAGCAGTCACAGTGATACCAGTGGCCGTCAAGCCTTGTCGATGCCACAGAGCTGCCCTTGGCGAGCTAATTGCCGGTCGTCTCGGTACTCGAAGAAGTCAACATGAAATGGAATCTGTATTGATCAGACACGCGGCACCGGATGTCTGGAGCTTTCGATTATTGCAGCACTCCGACTATGTGCATCTAGACTGCATCTAGACTGCATACCAATCATTCCACACAAGCCCTATATAGACAGCATTGTGCAGCTGTTTGAATTATGCAGCCTGCACTGAGTTGCCGGCGAATAGTGGTTGGAGATGAATGATTCATCTCCTTCGACGTGATCTCCTTCTTGCATGTTGCCTCTAGTTTCCTCTAGTCTAGTCTGGTGTTAAAATATTCAATCAGAGACTATTCTTTTGATTTTCGCGGCCTTCTCATAGAAAGCAATCCCATTACGGCTCACAACGCCATCAGATGTGCAGCAGACGTTCAGATTGGAAAATTCGAATGTAATTTGAGATCCGAACAAAAGCCCCATCAAACGAGCCCCCAGCCATCGTCCCGCTGGCGGGATTTTCCAAAATGAATTGATTTAACATCGTCGGCCCTGGCTATCTGTCGGCATTCCGGCAATCCCCCTTTGCTGCTACGGGCTCTGGCGCATCGCTGTGCGTCGAACTGTCTGCCTTTTGAGCGTCCAATGCCAATGGTTCGGGGTTCTATTTGACCGTTCGTTTAGTTCCCTTTCTAAATGCTCTCTAATGCACCCAGACACCTCTTCAAATACCCACTCCAACTCTTCAGAGTCCTGGCAATGCAATTTTGATAGCCAACCAGTGGGATAAATGCCACACACATACTGCATCTGCATCCTAGTCCTAGTTGAATGGTTCCGACTGACTGTGTGGTGGAGTGAGAGGGCCCGTCAGATAGGAGGTTTATTTGACCATCAAAAGCCAATTAATTGGAATTCCAGCTGCAAACAGTGCCCGCTTCCTGGCGAGCGCCAGAAACTTCCATTCGGTGAGTAAACATTCTGTCCGATTAAAATAAATCGAACAGGGCTTAGCCCTTTCGGCTACGGAGCGGATCAAATGGGGCAAATAAATCCACCGCATGGATGCTGACAAAGGGGCACAACGTGATATTCGAATGGAAGCTCTTTCAATGGTTTTATGAAATTTTGTGGTTAATCGGGAGAGAGATTGAAATGCAAGACGGATCCCGACTGTAGGAGGAACTGCTCAAGAATGGGGCTGATGGTAGGCCGTCCCCTACGTGGCCGACAGCTCTTTCCATGTCCGGTTTGATGGCATTCGTTGGTAATTTAGATTTGATTGCGTGTAATGATGGATAGGCGGTGTCTGCAGTTGATGCGAATCGAATGCACGCAACCTGTGGGAGCATGTCAACGAACGGAAGAACAACGATGGGCGCATAAAGCGATAAGCGCATCGAGGAGGGACCATGAAAATCGGGCTGATTTCAAACTCGTGGGTTAGAAAATCACGAACAAGCTAAAGTCTTCTACGAGAATCGAATTTCGGGACCGGAAGTCGACTAATATTGCTTATAATTGATGCTTGTCCACCCACGAATTTGGGGGATTTTTCGACAATTAATTACAGTCCTTGATTGGTTGGTTCGTTTGGTCACATTTCACCGGAAACTCAGACTCTTTGAACTGAAATTGAGCGATCAAAGCCGATCCGGAAAAGGAGAATTTCAAGAGCTACGAGTTCTTCAAGATTGTCTACCCCGCTACAGCAATTAAGCATAGTAAAGTCGTTCGAAGTTGCATCCAACGACCCAAAGCTCTACAGGAACGGAGTCGCATGCTACACAAAGTTGACTGCGTTCGATTTGGACACTTGAAGGCCTGCGAAATGTGTATTGGTGCAATATGGAAGAAAAATGAACGACGTTGACTTTCACTTGCCTTTTGTTGACTTTGTGGAGCTCAAGAGACGATGTCCTTGAGCTGGGAAATTGCGAAAGATCTTTACGTTTCGAGGGCTTCTTCTTCTCCCCTTCCTCTCCAGATACTCCTCTTGCATTACAAGGCCTTTTGCTCCTCACACTTGTCATCAAACTGCAAATTGTTTGCCTCCACCTCCACGACGGTTGAGTGGCATGTGTCTCCTTAAAATTCCCAAAAATGTGTGTCCATCTGCGGTCGTTGTGACCCAACACATTCCAGTACCCACGATAACGAAGTTACTATTAACAACTACGGGGACATGTGTGTCACCCTTGTGGTTTTCCTTTCGAAAAAATTCAATTTCAAAATCCATCAAACCATCTGCGGACCGAATTTGTCACTCATACACTTTTATCGAAAAATTGCAAATTTCACTAGTTTCCGTACGGACGGACGGACGTACTTAGAAGCCCTGCGGCGATGTGCCAATTTCAAAATTAAATCGTGTTAAGGTGTCCGCAACATTTGTTCCATTTCCAATGGATTAGGGGGACACAAAAAGTGACATACTCACGCACAGAGACGCACGATAATTCGCACACAATTGTCTTCAAAAATGGCACATCACTCAACGGAGAGTGTACATGTAGAAAGTCCATTTTTGAAAAACGACTGCCCCCCCCACCCCACCACGGCTGAAAGGACGACACACAATTTTGTTCACATTCGATTCAATTTATGTTTTTTTTTTCTTGTTTCCTCTCCGCTTTTCAATAATAATCAGTGAACAAGGAAAGTCCTTTGTAATCTTCTTCTACAGAGGAAAACAAAAACACAAAAAAATGAAAAAAAAAGATTTAAGGCAGCACCCTCAGGACTTAATATCGTAAAATTGATTTATATTCTCGTGTGCGTGTCCCCTTTTGAAGGGGAATTGTGTCATCCCACAGTCAACATGTCAGCGGTTTAAGGAGACGGAATGGGAAGGACACCCATTTCGCATTTTCACCGACCAAAGAGATGGACACGTTAAGTCAACAACAACAAGACATGGGTCGTGTGTCGTGCTTCATCTGTGACTCAACATGTATGCTCCCTCAAATTGACACAGACCGTTGTGCCGTGTGCGTGCCAGGGGACAAGGGATGCAATTTGATTTCCGGTCATTTCGATATTTTCAAAAGATCTTCTTCACTGTTTGCTCGAATAAAACCAGAATGCCAGAAGAGCGCGCTGCACGACCGGCGACCTCTTTGTGTATTAATTATGACGATGGTCGAGCGATGAGTGTTTGGCTTGTGGTTGATGTCGTAAATTGGATTTTTGCTACAGGACGAGGTTGGCTTCATGTCATGGGTGGACTGAGATCAAAGGCGTTCATCAACGGTGGTGAAGAACGGAGATGAACACTCAAGCGTCTAGGGCGTGAATGTGGGGGAGCCCCAAGAGGAATTTAAATCAGATTAACATGACGTTGAATATCCTGCCGCGAACTCGGCTGCAAACCGTATACCTTCGTGGGGACATCGTGACCCAGGTGAAGTAGCGGAAGACAGTGTACTTTTAGTCATTGGCAGAGGAAGAAATGGAGCCCGTTTCCGTCTTATCTCAAACATTGCCAAGCTCAGACATTGCAAGAGGCAATCGAGTAATAGAGCGTTGACTCTGAATAAGACCTTGATCAACCCCGCCTTGCTCTACAGCGCAGAGGCATGATCTATTTCCACAGCAGATGAAGACGTTTTTGGTATTTCCGAGAGAAAAGTGCTGTGCGAGATCTTTGGTCCGGTCTGCGTTGATGACATTTGAAGGAGAAGGTTCAACCACGACTTGAATCTAGTCAGGCGTCTACGGATCCAACGCCTAAGATGGCTATGCCATGTAGAGCCCGAAGAATCTTCGACTCTGAGCCTGCGGGGCGACGCAAGAGAGGACGTCCACGCACCAGGTGGCGCACACAAGTCCAGAGCAACCTCAGTCGGCTTGGTGTGCAAAACTGGAAATAGCTTGCTGGAGTGAGGCCCAGGTCCAGCTCGGATTGTAGCGCGCCTTTCGAAGTCTTGAACGGTTCGAAAGATAATTTCTAATCCATAGAAGAAGAGATTTATCGATTTGAAAAGACATTGAGCCAAACTCTGTCTAATGCCTTAGAAATAGCAAGCGCAACGATCTTGCTCTCGCCTGTATTGTGCAGATATTGGTCCCACTCTTCGGTGAGATAAGCCATCAAACCAACAGCGGACCTATTGCTGTTTAGTCCGTACTACCGGACTTTAAAAAGCTAGATATTTGCTAAACTGACGTTTCTAAGTCCTTAGTAAGAAGGGACCTGAGTGCTATGAGTCTGTACGAGAAAAGTGACGCAGATTCCCCCTTTTTAGGAACAGGCTAGACAAATGCTGTTTCCCATCTGCTCGGAAAGAGACCGGAAGAGTATGAGATGAAAAAGCTTACAGCTGTGTTCAAAATAATAGGAGCGATATCTAAAAAAAATGTCGCGCTGTCATGTGACTTTTTCAACATCGTTCTTGAAAGAACTGTTCAAAACTCGAACGCCAACACCAGAGGAACAATCTTTCAGAAGTCCGTCCAACTACTCGCATATGCCGACGATATTGACATTATCGGAAGAACGCAGCGTGATGTCAATGGCACTTTTGTGGGTATTATTTGTATATTGTGGGCGGTAAACGAGGGTAAGACCAAGTATATGCTGTCAACGAGAAAGGACACCCAACACAGACGTCACAGCAGACAGTTATAACTTTGAGGTAGTCAAAAACTTTCTCTACCTAGGCACCGCTATCAATTCAGACAATGACACCAGCGCTGAAATCCAACGAAGAATAACTCTTGCCAATCGCTGCTTCTTTGGGCTAAGAAAGCAATTGGTAAACGAAGGCCTCTCTCGAACAACCAAGGTAGCGCTTTACAAAACCTTAATCGTCCCAGTCCTGCTATATGGCGCGGAGGCATGGACTTTGTCAAAAGCGGATGAAGCTGCTCTTGGTTGCTTCGAGAGGAAAATTCTTCGTGTGATTTTCGGTCCCGTCTGCATTGATGGTGAGTGGAGGAGGAGATATAATGACGAACTATGCGGGCTGTTTAGCGACATCGACTTAGCCAGAAGAGTGAAGATCCGATGATCCGAGATGGCTAGGTCATGTAGAGCGGATGGAAACCAATGCTTTGGCCCGAAAAGTCTTCGAATCCACCCCCGAGGGACGGCGCAGTAGAGGAAGATCGCGACTCAGGTGGCGCACGCAAGTGGAGAGGGACCTCAACCAACTAGGCGTGCGAAACTGGAGACACCTAGCTAAAGATCGAGCTGGCTGGAGACGCTTGTTGGTTGAGGCCCAGGTCCACCTCGGACTGTAGCGCCACTTTAAGTAAGTAACCTAAAAACTAGATACAAAAAAGTGTATTGCAAGCCATTATTATTGTTATTGTTCAAAATAATAGGAGCGTTCATAAAAAACATAAATATTTTACAAAATTAACAAAGTTATTTCAAAATCCATTAGTGATTTAATTAATGTTGTTTAGTACTTCGTAGAGAAGCCTTTATTTTTCAGAACAGCTTGACCCCGGCGTGGCATAGGGTCCACAAGACTTTGAGAACGAGCAAGAGTAATTTTACGCCAGGCTTCCTCAATAAACTTCCAAAGTTGTCGGTTGTTTGTTGGTTTGGCATCAGCAACATGTTTCTTAACCTTCCTACGGCCTTCAAATTAACTTACGCGGACGGTCTTCGGATCAAATTTGACCCAATACTATATTTTCAGGGCTTAAGCTATGTTTTTGATTATTTTTTGCTAACAGCTAACAGCTTTGTCCAATGTGTCTACACCACCTTTACATTTGTTGTAGTCTAGTATTATCTCGGGCTTTTTATGCGGACGATTACTAATTTTTGAATCATGACGTAGAGTGCTAAGTAGAAGCACAGCTTTATTCTTTTTAGGTATGTACGAAACGAGGGTAATTTCCTTGGTTAAAGCGAAGATTGATGTGTAAAGTGGGCTTTCTTTTTGGGTTTACTAATTCTGCTGGTAGTTCTGGCTTGTTTTTGCGTATTGTTCCTACTAACGTTATGTGTTTCTCCAATAATATTTTCGCCAATTGATGAGACTGGAAAAAATTGTCGGTTGTGAGGATGTGTCCTTTTAGCTCTACAATCAAGTCAAGAACAACACGCATGCCTTGATTTTTTTCAGGAGTTCTTCCAATTTCATTGCCAATACAAGGTTGGATGTTCGAAGCATAGCTCGTTGCTGAATCACAAAACTTGATTCCATACTTTGCAGGCTTTGATGGCATGTACTGCCGGAATGGACACCTTCGTCTAAAAGCTACTAATTGTTCATCAATGGTCACGTTTTGGGATGGATTGTACGGCTTTGGTAATATTTCAACCCATTGATTCCACAAATCACGTACAGGAGCAAATTTATCCAGCGATCTTCGTTGACTTCGAGTTTCCCTGTTGTCGAACCTTATAACTTTCGATATTTTTCTGAAAGTCTTCAGAGGCATAGTTGTAGCGAATATTGGTCTTCCTATTTCAGAATTCCAGAGACTCTCAGCGCTTTCGTTATTAGATCGAAGAACGCCAGCTAATATTAGCAATCCAATCCAATGCAAGGAGTTCGACGTTATCAATGTCCAGCCATTCTTCACCATATATTCGCTTTCCCTCAATGTTGGTGTAGGTCTATATCGTACGTATGAAAGGAGGTGGGAAAAAATAGTTCAAAGCTGGAAATTTCTTCTTCGGTAATTCTTGAGCAAGAGTAAGAGTAATAAAGAGCGTCAATCCATGCACAAAACTGATAATATTTTACTTCGAAGCTCTTCCGACACTTGTTAGAAGAGGGGTTTTTGAATAGTTTACTTGACCATTTTTGGACGACATCATTTCAGATGGCGCAAGAGCATTTTCATTTTCACTTATATCACTGTCGGAAGAATCAGCAACATCAACATGATCTTCGAATTCAGAACATGATTCTTCTTCATTCGAAAACGCTATCACTCATCGCTACGAAATAAATTGTCGGATAACTAAACAAAGCACGTGTTTGTCACTTTATGTTTACTGTAAACTGTATAAAAGCAGACTGAATCATACAATGCAACCGCGTAGCTAAAAAAATGTGCAGTTAGAAAATAAATTTATTTGTCTGAATCATACTTTGGGTCAAATTTGACCCGAGGGTCGTAGATGTATAAAAATTTGTATAGGACAGAGTCTAAAATATATTTTTTTAATTTTACGTTTATTATCTATACTATAAAAATTTGGAAAAAGTCACGAAACATCAAGTCCTACAAAAATTTAGTGTTTGAGAAAAGTTAAGTTTTTTCGTGAAATGGGTCATAAATGACCCGAAGACCGTAGGAAGGTAAACATCGCACCACAAGTTTTCAATAGGATTCACGTCAGGGGATTGTGGTGGCCACTCCATGATCTCAATACCCTTGACCCGAAACCACTCTATTGCCTTTTTACTTGTATGCTTCGAGTCGTTATCCTGCTGAAACACCCATTTGAGCGGTATTTCGTACTCGGCATTGGAGAGCATAACTTCTACAAGAATTTTTTCATAAACATATTAATCCATGATACCATTTATCGAATGTATCGGCCCCACACCGTAATACGAAAACCATGCCCAAACGATGACCTTCGCACCACCGTGTTTAACGGTCTTTACCGTATACTGGGGTTAATATTCTGCGTTGGGCGGACGACTGACGTATTGTCGGGAACCAGTTCCTCCAAATAGGACAATTTGGCTTTCGTCTGTTCAAAGAATATTACGCCATTTCATCGCAAGCTAATTGGCATGATTTTTGGCAATTTGATCCCAGCTTGCAGATGCTTTTTTGTTAAGAGTGGGACCTTGCGTGAGCTTCGGGCGAAAAATGTGTGTTTTCTAACTGCCTCCTGCGAATCGTTACATCACTTATAGGAAGCTGAATCTTGTCTGCTATGACCTTTAAAGATGCCGCAGGGTTGTTTTTTGATAGGCGTACTATGAACCTGTCAACAGCTTTGGACGTCTTGCGTTTCCTTCTCCAAGTCTCTGGCTTTTCGACATAGCGTAAAGCATTGGCAATTGCCGAGCCACCACAGCCAAGTGATTCCTGAATCGAGATGGCTTGACGCCACTCGCAGATGTTCTCTCGCTTTTCCGAATTTGTGTGCTTTCCACGGCCCACTGCGATACATTTTTTAAACAAAATTATTTACAAAACATCTAAAATAATGTTTTAGTGACAAATGCTGTTTATCTTCTTACTTTTTGACCCAGTAAACTAAAATTAGACTCTTTTCTGCAAAATACTCCTTGAATAAAATCCTAGCTCACGCAGGCGCAGATGTGCATATTTTTACTGATTTTGCTTGCAAAATACCGTAAGAATATTTACCAAAAAGTTGTACAGTCTACGCGAAGAAGTTTTTGCCAGAAGAAGAATTTAAATCGATTTTAACGTCGCGCTCCAATTATTTTGAGCACAACTGTACGTAGTGGTTTTGCCAGCGAAGAAGGAATTCCATTCGGACCAGCGGATTTGTGCACATCAGCTCTCTTAAGTAAATAGTTCTTGTGGTGATGGATATCAGCATTGCCAATTGATTTCAATTAGCCACAAAGTAACTACGTCACACAACGTCAGCCAATGTCGGCACTTACCAGCAGAAGACCATAAACCGCAACCGAAGTGCTCCCCGATTTGTAAAAAAAAAAAAATTAAAGAAACATAAAATCTGATCCTGATCCGTGAATAGCTTCAGCGAATTGCGCGCTAATGGCTTGACCGTCTCGGGCTGTTTGACATTACGACTTGACGGCAGTCATCGAGAGAGCAGATCCGTTCGCTGTACGATTTAATTAGTCCGCGCCCGGGGGTCACTTGGGCGTTTGCTCCGCAAACTAGTTCGTACGCAAGTTGTTCCATCAAGTATCACGTGCCAAACACAATCTCTCCAAAGGCTCCGGCAAACAGCCGGCGGTTACCTTCAGTCATTAACTTTTATGTTTATTGCGGTTCGCTGTGTCGATGACAATTACGGACATATCCTGGAAGGTCCGACACATTTGCAACAACGAAATTAATTACCGTACCTTTACGGTGCGGCACATAAAACGCAGGACAATGCCAGGGTGGGCGATTGCTGAGTGTTTGGCTTCTTTAAATTCGTCCGCAAACCATCCCCGTGGGGCGGCTGCACCCACCGCAGATATCCCCCCGGCGGCGGACAGAGTCGAGATCCCCGAACAGGAAGCGGGAACACATCGAAAATAATCGTCATAACCATATTTCAAGCAGTAATCCGTTCTCAAGGCGACCCGGCGCGAGCTAGAGTCGTCTCTGTGTTCATGTGACCATGTCATTGTCATAATTGGAAGCTGTTACCTTGGGTGTGGAATTAAGACGCCCCGCTCGTGTATTTGCATACGTGGATACGGGCGTGGGTGGGGTAATGGGCTTTCAACTACATTATGACCCGTTCTGCCGGCAGCGCAGGGGTTAGTTCCTCGCATAACTTACCCGCCACATATGGCGGAGATAGTGGGGTTACGTAATTACTTCGTCGTGGTTGTTATGGTTCATTGAATGCTTCTTAGATTGCGTCGTAAATTTGAAGAGTCTCTGTGGATCCTAGTCGCAAGTGAATGTGCTGCTGGCGGGGTTCAAGGGAAATTGGCCATTTGATGGTGCTTTGTGGATGGTTTCAAATGGTCGGGGAATAATTTCAAAATGCTCTCGGGCTGTAGCTCCGTTTGATGTTCGGATTTAATGTGAAAATGGTTGCCGTATTTTTTGGGAACACTCAGGAGACTGTCAATCGGTCTTCCAGATCAGAAATGCCATCTCAATAACCAATACCCAATATTCTCTGTTGCTAGCGGGCAGTCCATGATAGAAGCATTTTCAAAAGAAGGAAAAAGTCAAAAGCGCATACACTTCCTTAAGATCTCACGATCCCCTCGATCTGGCTTAAACTACCACAGACTTGTCTGAAAAATGCTCAACAACCCGGCTGTTGTACAAGTAAGAGTTCTTCAAAGGATCATTCGTCTTAAGGTAGGTGGTTTGTCAAGCCGGGTGGTGTGGCAATTGGAGCGAGGTTGGGTGAGCTAATGTGCCTCTGTTGATGGTGCATGTAGCTCCTAATGTCTTACTCGCATTGTGTCAGAAATGTCTCGTGTTGTGGACAGAAATTATCACAGTCGTCCAACAAATCACAGCTTGTTTCAACTTTTCTCTCTCCGTTGAGAACACAGGCTGGCGGCTTTTGAATCGTTTCAAATTGTTGCTTGATTCAGTCGTCCAATGTCGAGTTCGTCTCCCCTTGTGATGCAATGGTGAGGGAGGTGTTTTCGGTCCTTCACGAACGAATCGTCCATGTCGCAAAGACGCTTTGAAAAATTCAATTCCTCGTGCTTAGTTTGCCCAAGCCTAGCAGCGTGGACGTATGTATTCAAACTGAACTTGACAGCTTTCAATCGTTATAGGCGATGGCAATGGCAAAAGCTTTGACGCACTGTACAAGTGACTAAATACTGCTTCCTCATTACCTATTCATGGAATTTATTTGATTTTTAACGTTTCAACAAACTAGTTTTCTCATTTCGTTTTTCCACCAAGCAATTTAATTTATCGCCAAGATCAAGACTTCTGGCATTCCACGAATTTCAGTCTGGCTTCATCATCGTTCGCGTAAAGCTACCCAGAACTGCAAGCATGTCTTCGAAGACGTTAATCCGTTTCGTTTGTGTCGCATTCTTGATAACTGCTGGCCATTCGGCAAGCATTGGCTCAACAGCTGGAGTCATTCAGTTGAAGGGACCGCTGTATTTGCCGCCATCGCAGAGGTCACAGTCAACCGTGCAACCAGTTACATTACAGACTCCTCCGCCAATTAAGCCAATTACAACCACAGAACCAAAGCTTACCTGAATACCTGAATACTTTGAAAACTGTGACGGGATAAAATGTGCTTTATTTTCGATTGTTTTTCTTGTACACAATATACTCGTAGTCACGGAAACTAGTTTAGTCTTGTTTTTTTGTTTGTGATCGATGCTGTTGGCGGTGACTTTTGAGCACATTTCAGTTCAGTCCCGGTGTGGTGGCAGTGGAAAATGTATCCGCTAAAGTGATGTTCCGGTTATACCGGAAGTGTTAGCAGCACCGTCGTTTTGAGTTAAAATTCCTTCAGTCCCTACACACCCGGCAAAGGGAACTACGTTCAAAGAAGAAGAACCAGATGAGACACTCAAATAGACGATACAAACACTTTGAGTCTTCTCATATTGAAAACTGTGGTGGAATTCATTCATTCATTCATTCATTATTTTATTGTCTTCATAAAGATATTTACAATTTATAAAATAAAATTCATTATCTTCTATGCCTCCCATCGTCTCCATGGAGTTATCTCTTCAATGCTGGATGGAACCTTGAAGCGGTAGAGGAGAGTCCATATAAGATATCGGTTAGCCTTAGAAGATTCTTCAAAACACTTAAACTAAAATTACATAACATGACAATATGAAATCTGCGAAGCCTGGAGGCTTTTCTGCAGAAGATTATTCAAAAGGAATTTACATGTAGTTGTGAGTAATTCTTGTTAGTTTTGGGAACACAAATTGATTCATTGTAAAATTTTTAAGATTAACATTATTTAACAAGACATACTTTTTTATTTGTTGTTTGCGTGTGTGTATCGGTTGGATATTCCATAGAGAGCGAGGAAGTTGATTGTATATGGTTGGAACCACAAAGGAAAGTTGTCGTCTTCCATACGAGTTGTGGATCTTCGGGATCTTCAAGAGTCCATTTGCCCTTTGTCTGGTGTTGACACAATGGTCGATCGGATGTTTGACTCGTGTGTCATTGTACGTCTCGTTGATTACAGTTTTTACAGTTAATATATTTAAGTTCTCGCTTAGATTACACATGTTTTCGACATAACAAGTACAATTCCTTGCTCGCCAGAGAATCTTGAATATTCTGTTTTGAATCCTTTGAAGTTCCATTATTCTATGTTGCGCTGCATTACCCCACGCCGTTATTCCGTACTGAAGTATCGACCCCACCAGACAGTAGTATACTTACTTCAGTACTTCAAATGGCGTGCGGTTGCTCAGGTGCTAAAGAGGACATATGCTCTGCCGAAGTCGCCTGCATAAGTACCGTATGTGGTAGTCCCACTTAAAGTTGCAGTCTACTTCCACGCCGAGATATCGATACACGTTAACTGCATCAATATATTCTGCGCAGTCATCTGTCTCAGGTGCTTGGTGAGACCGGTGCAGGCACTCGAAACTGTGGAACTTTATTTTTATTGGTGTTCTTATTATGTGATGTGGACGAATATGCATGACCTTGGTTTTCTTCGAGTTTATAACAAGACCATTATCGTGACACCATCGCAGAATATTATCGAACTCCGATTGCATTGTTTGAGTGGCAATGTTAATATCTTTGTGGCTCACAATTATGGCCTAATCATCAGCATATTGAAAACCGACGCTCTTTTTCAACACAGACAGCATATCGTTTACATATATGATGAATAGGAGAGGTCCTAGAATCGACCTTTGAGGTACACCAAATTCAACATTTCCCAAATTACTATGGCTGGTCGATATTTTAACTCTGAAATCTCTCGGAAGAGACAATAAATAAATGAAATAAATTAGTTAAGTTTCAGCTATTTTTGCATTTGCTTTGGTTTGAAAGGAGGATCGTAGAATTTGATCACGGCAGCTATTGCTCAGTCTCAGACCACTCATGGGTGGCAGGCGGAGATGGTATGAGACCGAAAATAACTACGACACGAGGTAAATGAAAAAATTCACAGTCGTATCAAATCAAATGAAGCACATCCGTTTCCGCGAGATTCGTGCTGTCGAAACGTTGTACTCCTTGCTGCACATGCATTTGATGGGCGTCTTTGTGAAAGAAGGATGTGTCTCAACATTCAATGAACTCTTTGTTGATCGTATATTCACTCTACCCAGTTCCAGAATTCAGCTTGAGTAGGTTCATTCAATCCTCAGGAAGCTTGAGAAACCTGTTCCAGAACCATAAAGTTCACACCCGGGCGCCATTTAACGGAATGTTAGAATTTGAAAAAACAGAGGATTCTGCAAAGTCGAGTGCTCCTTTAGATGTATGATATCGTGTGCCATATGGACACACCAAAAGTGTGGTAAATTCGCAGCAGTATGCCAAGCCAAGTCTGACTGGAGCGAGATTCCATTCCGCACTCGGTATTGCATGTCTTCTCATTTCACTCGAATTCATCTCAGAGAATTTTACCGATCGTCCGAAGCCCGCTAAGACCCCACAATAATCGTCATCATCTGCTCGACAATATGTCGTGTTTAGTGTTCACGAGTCTCACAAGCTAGATCCAAAGCGTTCCATTAAACCCTCACACTCCCAAAGATCTCAAATGAGTAATGATGTTTCTTGACTACTTTTACTTCTTTGTTCCGCTGGATGGACGTAAGCCTCCACAGTTACGCGCACCAAGTTGAGGTCCTCTTTGCGCCACCAGCCTACGCTGCGTTGCCCATTGCTTCGGAATTGAAAACTCTGTAGCCAAGTTATCCGGGCGCTCGATTTACCTTGCCCAGGCGTTGGGCCCGTACAGCCTCTCTAGCCATAGCCGCATTACAGGTCATCCTTGAAACTTCTCCTCTAGATGTTATCAACACCAACATGAACGATGGTCGTACGGTGTTCGAAATTTGACCCTATAACTCAATTGACAATAAGATGGGCGTTGCAGCAAGCTAAGCGGATAGCTTCAGTGCTTGCAGCAACACAAATGGCGCCCAACGAGGGACCAGAGACGTTTTGCGCTAAACCAAATAGCGTGCGACGTCTCACGACACCAGCTCGATGCATAATCTTGACTTCATGGTGATGTGCGTAGGGTGGCCGACGGCCGTGCTCTTCGGGCTTACGCGTGTAACCACAATTGCTTTCTCAAGGAAAATTGTAAATACCAACCAAAAATTTAACGTCTATCGTCTGCCACACCATTTACCATCAAAAGTAATTCCAACGCTCCCGCCCAACGATTAAACTTCACATTTAACAAGTGCAACATAGTGCAGTGCAACCAGCAGCAACACCCCTGAACTTAAGCTCATTTGTTATGCATGGAAAGGCTCCACTTAAGGCGATGCCAGAAGAAGTTAACCACACACCCCGGGGATGGGACATCGTTCACGCGCATCCAACTCGTACATTCTGCCAACAGCAGCGCCAGACAATTTAAGAGATAATGGCCTTTTTTTTCCCGCTCCGCTTTATGCGTTCCGCCTTACAGATGGCGGCGGAGCTCGCCTCTCGGAGTCGTTAAACCCGCTGTGCTGTGCATCCTGCAGGATTATAATAATGTCCGTCGACGTAAAATACATTTTTACAGCGCGAACATGGCACATTGTATGGCACGTCCGATTTCCGTTTAAATGAAATTAACATCTCGGCGAGAGTTGAGGAAGTTTGCGCTTAATTCCTTGCGCTGATCCACGATGAAACAATGAATTCGGGTGATCTTTGGCATGCCCGAGACAATCGCAAGGAAGAAAGTAGCGAATTTGTGCATTTGACTGGAATATTTCGTGGGTAATGAACATGTGGCGGAATGATGGAATGGGGTGGGTTAATGCTGCCTAATGGAGTCTACGGATACTGTCTGTGGTCGACAAATTGAATTTTGAGTGCGATTTGGAGGAAATTTCCCGAACAAAGTGGGTGGCAAAGCACACAGACGATGGCAGACGGTTAATTGAGAAAAAAAATGGAAAACGATAAAGAAGCGTCATTACACGCTGAAATTGTCTGCCTCCTGAAATAAGAAGCAGATTGCATAGCAGACCATGTAACGTCGACGATGTTTCAGTCGTAGAAAAGACTGTTCCTAGGTAGATAGGTAGGTAGTAAGTGGTTTTAAAGGATGCACTTAGGCCAAGGTAGGCCCGTTGTACTGCCACGCGGGTTAACAATTGGGTCGGCGTGATTACTATGACAGCCAGCCAGTTTAGTGAGTAAATTCTGGTTCTGATTTGACCGGTGTTTCACTAAGGTCGCCAAGATTATCTCTTCCCTGATCGAGGAGAGGCAGGGCAGCTACAATGAAAGTGTTGTACACTTTCTTCCTCTTCTTCATCTAGGCAACTACTGAGCAAATGTCCTAATCTTTTTGCATGTAGACCTAATAGGCAGTGTCCGGTAATTATTCCCACTGCAGTACTAATTTATTTACTTATTTATTTATTATTTCGAGACTGCTTCGTAACTCTAAGATACAATATCTTATAAGCTAGTTATTAGCTAATTTCTCCAAAAAGCTGAGCAAGTTTAAAATGTAGTATATAATTAAAACTAATAATGAATTCAATTAAGATAAAATGAAGTTTAATTAAATATTTACTGAGAGGTAACTTTTTAAAGGCCTTTTAATACGTAATACATTTTGATTTTCCTTTATAAAGATTTTCCTATATATAAAGGTGGTTAAATTTTAAAGGCTGATGTTGAATGTGAACCACACCTACACGTCAAGTTTTTTTCTGCATTTGATTTGACATTTCTTAATTTCAGACTAACTCAATTTGAACCATGGAAAGATACACAATCGAGCAACGCGTTAATGTTATTCAGGCTTATTGTGAAAATGGGCGTTCAAATCAAAATACACATCCTGCACTTCAATTTATCCGTCCAAATGTGCGTACAATCGGAAAAATCGTGCAAAAATTTGAGCAAAGCGGGTCTGTAGGAGATGTAAAAACACCAGTGCATGCTCTTACAGCTCGTACTGCAGAAAATATTGCTGCTGTTCGCGATAGTGTGGCTGAAGAGCCGTCCACCTCAACTCGTCGTCGTGCCCAACAATTGCACCTCTCACGCTGGTCGTCGATGAACATTATGCATAAAGACTTGCACTTACACGCTTACAAGGTGCAATTGACTCAAGAACTAAAGCCTCTTGACCATTTCAAGCGTCGTCAATGGTCAGAATGGTGGCAAGAAATGGTAACAGTGGATGATCAATTTTCGAAGAAAATCATCTTCAGTGATGAGGCACATTTTCACCTCAGTGGATTCGTCAATAGCAGCATTTGGGCGGATAATAATCCAAGAGTGATTGTCGAAAAAACAATGCAACCCACAAAAAGTGACTGTTTGGTGCGGTTTATGGGCTGGCAGCATCATCGGGCCGTATTTTTCCAAAATGAGGCCGGTCAGGCAGTTACTGTGAATGGTGCTCGCTATCGTGAAATGATAACGAACTTTTTATGGCCCGAATTGGAAGATATGAATGTGGACGATATGTGGATTCAACAGGACCGTGCCACTTGCCACACAGCTAACGAAACAATGGCTCTTTTGCGCGACAAATTCAATGGCCGTGTTATCTCACGTGGTGGCGATGTCAATTGGCCGCGAAGATCATGTGATTTGACATCGTTGGATTTTTTCCTTTGGGGTTATTTGAAAGAAAAGGTGTACGTCGATAAGCCAGCAACAATTCAAGAGCTAAAGGATGAGATAATTCGGCACATTAACGGCATAGAACCTCAATTATGCTTCAGTGTCATCGAAAATTTGGACCATCGGATGGAGGTGTGCCGCCGAGGTCGCGGCGGCCATTTAGCCGATATTTTGTTCCACACATAATTGAACCATATCAATATTATCATAATAAAAAGAAATGACAATAATTTCCTAAATAATTTGTGTTTTATTCAAAATCAATATCGGCCCTTAAGATTTAACCACCCTTTATATGCAGATGATGTTCAAATCTACCTAAGTTGTCCTCTTGGTATGGTTGAAGATTCAGTTTGCTAAATTAAACGAGGATCTGAGCTCAATTGCGAAGTGGAAGTGGAAACCAAAGTCATTCCATTTTCAAAACACCATCCCTCCCTCTCAAACTTTCTCCCCATGGATAATAATATAGAATTAAACTCTATTGTCGTTGAATATGTAACCTGTGTCAAGAATCTTGGTATAATGTGCAACAGTGAACTAACATGGACTGACCATATAGACAGTGTAGTGTCAAAAGTATATGCGTCTCTAAGAGGTTTGTCTATTAGCAAATGCATACTCCCCACCAAAGTCAAACTAAAACTTGCCAAAGCACTCAAAGTACCTCTCTTAACCTACGGCTGTGCATTGTTTGCAGACTGTGATCATTTGTCTCTGCAAAAATTGTTAAAAGCAATCAACGCGACTGCACGGTAAGTCTTTAACCTCCGAAGATTTGATCATGTCTCAGACCAACGTCGCATTCTCCTTGAATGTGAACTGGAAGCATTATTAAGCTATAGATCATGCATCATACTCTTCAAAATCATTCACAGAAAACAACCTTACTATCTATATGAAAAATTAACTTTCTGTCGATTGAGTGATAATATGACGTTAAAACCCTCTGTTCACACATGTTTAACATTTTTCATTCATGCTGTGCATCTTTGGAACCATTTACCTTCACAGGTACGGTCTCTGAATTCATATTCAAAACTTAAATATTCAAATCAATAAATTGAAATGTATGTATCACTATCACGTTACTTATATAATGTTATATTTTAGACCTGTACTATTAAAAGAGTATAGCACTCTTAATGTACAGCGATACTACCTAAACAATAAATGAAATTATCAACATCAGCCCTTAAAATTTAAATGGACAGCCGTTGTAAGCGTGTTGAGATAGCAAAAGTTTAGTCAATGAGCCTTTTTAGTGTGTTTAGTAGAAAGGCGATAAGCTGGTCCTTAGGGAACACATGGGAGCTTTTTTCCCGCTTTGGGTATAAAGACTACCCAAATTTATTTCCATCTGGTTAGGCGTGATACAAAGATAGACAGCCTTTTAAAAAAAATGTCCAGCCCCTAAAAGCTTAAATTAAAAACACGACACAATCGCCAGTCTAAGATGATAGATAGCGTCTTCAGTTGTTTCAGAATGCGAGTTGAACATAGAGGACCTCAAGCATTGCAAGGGCGCTTCTAATAAAAGCGTCCTATTAGCAGGGTCGTGTGGCAACAGTATTCCCTAGCTCTTAGCATTCCATGAAGACTATGATGTCGATCTAGTGTCATTTTAAACACGTTGTAATGTTACTTGTCACGTCAGTCATTGCGCTTCGAATGCCGCCCTTGGGATTCCATAGTTGGGATGTTTTTGTTCAACTTGTTGCCAAGTTGCGAGGGCAGGGTATGGTGGGTTCCAGTCAATGACACAGCTGAAAACCAATTGTCGCTAAATTTACGTGGAAACACGGCTTGTTGGCACCACATTTTCTTCAGGTCTAAATGACGCACATCAAAAACTTGTACGCTCATGCACGCTTCACATCCCGTATCCGATGAAAGTGTTCCTGAGAAGGATGCTGACGAGCCTAATGCTGATACTGAGCAAGCAACAAACTCCTCAGGCCGACCAATCTATGGAGGGTCAGAATCTGAGCTACAAATTATTGTCTTCCATTATTGCCCGTCAGCACACTGCTGTCTTACGTCCGATGTCTTTGTACCGGAGATTCGGTCTCGGATTTCGAAGGAACATTGGTGTCCTTGCAAGTGTCGTTACGTGTCTGTCTTCTCCTCCATTCACCTTCCTCACAGACAGTACCAAATGCAAAATGTCTGCTTGTGGAGCAGTTCTATGTAGCACGACGGTCCTTCGAGTAGCTTGGACACAACTGGCTGTCGACAAACCGATTTCCAAGGTCACGTCAGTACAAACGCTTACACCAGACTTTTAGAAATTATTTCCACTGTAACGCATTAGTCCCTTTAGCCTCATCTTTGTGCGAGTTGTCTCACCGTCTAAGATACACATCTGTCTTTCGTATGAGATTACATCGTATTAATTGTCAAATTGACAAAGTTCCGCCCATCGTCACAGAGGACAACGACATGGATGTAATCACTAGTCGTCTTGATACCTTTGTCTTCATTTAGCAATCGGTGACCATGCCGCACAGGTCGAGTTTTACTGCAACTGAGTTGCATACGTATAAATCGAAGTCATCGCGAGAATATGAACACAAGTATTTGTAATTGGTTGAAACACATGAGAGTCGGTGCATTGATGCATTCGCGTCGCCATTGTCCAGAGTCAATACAATGACTGTCGCTTCGCATCGCACACACCACCGACATCTTGGTGGTGGCACTTGACTATTGCAATTAACTTTGGGTACGCAAATTGAAGAGTCTTTATTTCACTCCAGTCATTGGATTCCTATATACAAACAGTATTCTGTGCTGCACGGCGCGTGAGAATTGCACACAGTTGCACAACAGATGGCTGAGGCCAGATGTCGTTGTTGAATCATGTATCATGGTGCGATTTGATCTCACTGCAGATTCACACAAGTGAACCTCGAGCATCAGTCTTTGGTGTCAAATCACATGTGCTGCTTTCAGCCCTTGAGCGAATGAGAGCAGTATTCTGTTTGCCAGAAACCGCGAGTTCAGCTCGCATTGCAACAAAATCAAAAAAGCATGCTCACCACATGGTAAGTACGTGTTTTGTTTTGTTTTTTCCAAAGCCACTGGGTGCCTCTTCATCTTCTCAATAATAGCTGAATTCACAAGTGTAATATACAGTACAGAAGGAGGGGATTCTCCAAAGAGCCTTCGGATCCCTGGCATAATCCTCGGGTTTTAAGAACTATTAGAAGACCGAACTGCAGGTAAATTTGAGGACCAGTCTGGGCAAGAGCAAAGGTGTCTGCAACCGGATACGGAGCAAATCCACCTGAAGGTAGTCATATCCCATCTCGGTCCAATACCATCCACACTATACCAAACTACGAGAAAAGTGAATAGGGCTGTGTCTGCAAAATTGATCGAAGAAGAGATCGAAGAGTCTACCATAGTACGCGAAGACATCCCCAGATCAAAAACAATTCCGCTTTTAACCGGTTTAGGGAAGTTAAAAAACCACTTTCACGTGTACTCCAAAAGTTAATTTAGGGTACGAAAAGGCCCAGACGCAGGCTCTTTAGGAATTACTTTCCAATCGAAATTAATCTACTTACCCCCTTCATAAACGAACATATCCAAGCATTTGTAAAGAAAAACTACACAACCACACTCCCGTCCATGAAACAGGACAGAGCACTATTCTGGAACGTAAATTGGTTAAAATTTCTTCACGAATAGCAAGACTTCCGAGAGAATTAACTACCTCTTGGGCAGATTTTCAGTCCGCAAACCTTCTGGGCAAACACTTCGCACACATCCATGACCAGAATACCCCCTCTTCACCCGTATTTCGGCAGCTAGTTGAACAGTATCTCATCCAAGATCTGCAAGCAAACTTAAACAACTGATTTCTGACCCAGTTTAGTAGGTCAGGGGGCCTCAAATGGGTTCACCGCAGAAGACGATCTACAAAATCGACTCTCTCTTCCTACAAACATCCTGCCAACATTAACCGTATCAAAGCATCAATACCTCCCACTTTCCAACACCATGACAAACAGCCAATACCAGATACCAGTCAAGATGCCTGGATTATCGCACAACCCCACCAATCATAGACCAATTTCTTCACTAAACACAATAAGTAAGCTTTTAGAATGTAAGCTTCGAACCAGATTAAGCGAGACACACAAAACCTGACATGCCCTCTTAAAATTAACAGAGGATATCACCCCAAAACGCTCCAAACATATGTGGATCCCACGACATTTTCAAGACGTTTGTCTGTGTCTGGGTAGCAAGGTTAGTCTATAAACTCCACCACGCTTCCGACGGACACCTGCCTGATAATACAGTCATACCTAACCAACCGAAAATTCATGGTAAATGTTATCCCCTCAAAATCCCTACTATTTCCAACCACGGCTGGAGTACAGCAAGTCTCCATTTTGGGACCAATATTGTATCTTCCATTTACAGCAGATATGCCTCAACCCACCAAACAAGGAGTGAAGAGCACGTGTATGCTGACGACATGCTCATCTGTTGGACATAGCGAGAGACTCATTAACAGGTACCTGTCGAGGCTCACCAACTACCTTGATAAGTGGAAATTAAAACTCAACTAGGGGCATGTTCAAGTACTGGTGATTAAAGGCTCCAACATCCTGAATCCGAATAATATTGTCCTAAACAACGAATCTGTACGGCCAGACAATGCGGAGTTACTTTCCGCAGAAACTCCTCCTTCGGAAAGAAAATCCCCAACCACATACAGATGGGTAGGATGCAACTCCGCTACTGTCGGAAAGTCATGTGGAAGCCCAACACACTTGCCACAAAGATAAAGAAGATCCCGCAGACACAGATAATAAGACCATCACTACCACCAAATTTTTCGAGTAGAGATGCCAACCTCAGCCGTCAACAACACTCTTTCAAATATATAAGAAAATCCCACAGAAACAACAGCCCCGAGATATGTTGAAACAACAGACGGATCTTCCAGCTCAACATCAACTTGAGCAACAACCTCTTGAACATCCCGGCCTAATAGCCGAATTGTGACCACAGCGGCCCGACCTAAGACGCAGTCATTGAGCAGACTGCGGCCCAAGCGGTCATTCAGGAGACTGCGAGCAGTACGGGCCAACTTGGGAGGCAGTCAATAAGCAGACTGCGACCAGAGCGGTCCAATCTATGATGCAGTCATTGAGGAGACTACTACCAGAGTAGTCCAACCTAGGATGCAATCATTGAGCAGACTGAGGGGCGAAGCGGTCCAACCTATCAGCCGAACCTAAAATGCTGTCCATTTCATCAGAAATAAACATTCTATCCATTTGACTAGTGTGTGTGTGTTTTTTCTGGGAAAAGACTCTCCACTGAGCCTCCACCATTATCACGGTTTAATGTGATTTAGTTTATCTTAACCTCGAGCAAATAAGTACTAAAGCATGTTTGACGTCAACACTGTCTTGTCTCTTTTACCCATCAGAGTCTACCAACTAGACACCTTGATCGTATCTCCATTGTTTTCGGGCATTATCAGTGTGCTCTGTCATCATTGGCAAGTATCTTGCTTTTATCTGTAGTTCTTTGACATTATAAGAGTCTGGAAATTATCGCAGAACGTGACTTTTTTTCCCCTGTTCCTGGTACAATTGGCAAAATGTAGTCGTCGACACGCGCGACACGGTCATCACGCTATGCGCTAGATTCGTCCATTATCATTTCTACTTGAATCTGTATTTCCATTCCATCGATCTAGGAGTCAAATCCAGTTGCTGCCGGCTATCTTGGTGGGCTCCATCAAAGTCAGCAACGAATCCAAACCAACAGATAGAGTGCAGTTTCTGTGCACCTGCCTGCTCTATATATGTACATGCTGACAGTAGTGAAGAGGGAATGCAATTCAATTTATTTGAACAAAAAACCATACAATTGGTCTTACATGCTAAAAGGTTAAGCTAGCGGGAAAGTGTTGGCTCAACAAGAGGGGCCCAACGGCGCTACCTTGGTTGACTCCATCAAAGTCAGAAACGAATCCAAACCAACAGAGAATGTCGTAAAGCTTGCGAATGGACTGGAGTGGACCTGCAGATTGAATTTTGTTTTGAGAAACAAAAGCACAGCTCAGATTATGATAAAATTTAGAAGATAAAGTAAAACACTGCAACACACGTTCTCGTTGCTGGTCGTTTGATAAGTCAGTGACCATGCAACACGGTGGCCATCAACTGCCAAAGTCAAAAGTCCACAATAGAGATCACAGATCTTCAAACTGCAATAGATCCTGGAAGAGACCGCAGAAGGCCGAAGCTGGTGGGCCATCTGATGAGCATTGTGTTGTTCACAGTTTTGACTGAACGTGCCCACTGATAGATCGCCATAGGCGGGGTTATTAGGCATTGAGGAGTGCGCCCTTGTAGGCGTCCACCTTTGCTGCATGTGCCCGCCTGCATTCGTTGTCAAACTATGGCTATTTCTTTGGTGATGTCGTACACATTCGACAATACGGTACGCTGCTGATCAATGGCTGGAACGGGGTGGAAATGAATGAAAACCCGAACCCGTTCCGAACACTCTGACGATAGAAATCGCGACACTAATTTAAGATGCAAGCATCATCCGATAGAAAGCCTCGAAAGCAGAAGCCTTTTAATTCTCTGCGAAATCAACGAAACTTGTTTGCGTCTGACGGACCACAAATCGTTTTGAAAGAGCGCCAAACAGTGAAACTTAAAAAAAAAACGAATTTACGTCGACCCATGTAGGGTGTGAGCTTGAGCAATCGATGACGGTCCTGGGCACGCTCTTTCCAGTCATCAAGACCAAGCTGTCTTGGCTCCGCGATGACAAGAATCAGCTCTGCTGTTTAGCTCATCGTCAAGCTTTAACCTGGCCTGGCAAAGTAAGAGTTTTGTGGATCGAGAGATTTTGGCCCTTCGAATCAGGAGTTTAAAACAAAGCGAAGTAGCATCGGTTGCCAAGGGCTACGTCGGATCTCCACTCGGATGTCGTTCGTGAAGGTAGACAAACTTCTTCACTACCTCAAAATTGTTGCTGTCGATCGTGATGTTTTGCCCCCGGTGGTGTATGACGGAACCTTTTTTTGGTCGACAGCATACATTTCGTCGCAACCTCTTTGACCTTAAGACCAGCTCGTTTCGACTCTTCTTCAATCGGGAACGCGCGACGATGTGAAAGTCATTTGCGCAACCCAACAGCTGGACTGATTTGTAGAAGATAGTCCGTCTCACTATCGTCTCCAGTATCAGATTGGAGAAGTCTGACGACAGCGCATCTTCTTGCCGAAATCTGGTGCAGATTTCAACCGGCTAGGAAGTTCTCGAGCCAAGCTGCACGGTGCATCGTGTAAGTGTTAGCGTGGTGCTACACAACCGAAGCGAGTTTCACGATATCCCAAATTCGGCCATCCCGTCGAATAGCTCCTTGCGATGACTATTGTCGTATGCGGCTTTAAAAAGGTGTTGCGTATCGATTCCTGGTCTTCTCTCATTTGATTAATGGTCGATTTGCCGGGCACGGAAGCCGGTGCAAAACAACTTAAGACGCTCACACAGTACGCGCGGCATAGGGAGCTGATATTCCAGTCATCGGGCATGCTTTCCAGAACATCGCTACCGGCCTAGAAGAGGTCTAGTCGTAAACAATCTGAGCTTTCGGTTTTGTTGCTTTTCAATGGCTTTGTCGACTTCTTCAAAGCAAGGTGAGAGGACTACTTCGTCAACTAAAGTTGGGCTTTATTGGTTCCCTACCAGTCTCTTATGGTCTCTTTGGTCCGTACGGATCAGTAACAGGATTATCCTCACAATTTCGAAGAGCCTGGATGCTGTTCCCAAAGTCTGCGGCCAGGCTTTTCGCTTTATTATAAAAGGCCCTGCACAGGCTCGGCCACATCGAGCGCATGGACATCAATGCTCCAGCAAAGAGGGTCTTTAAAGCCGAGCCTACTGATTCGAGAAGGAGACTAAGACCGAATCTCCGGTACAAAGACCAAGCAATCGCGTATACAGACAGATGACTGGAAGCAACGTGCCCAGGACCGTCAACGATGGAAGGCAGCAATTGCTCAGGCTCGGACCCTCCATGGGTCACCGGCCTGATAAGTAAGTATAAAAGGCCCGTAAGTTTAGCTTGACCCTAGACAAGGGTCTACTTCTTTCGCTTCAAGGGCACCCTCGATAGTTTCTGTCAATTGATAGAGTGCAGTTTCTGTGCAGCTGCCTGCCCTACATGCAAGCTGACAGTAGTTAAAAGGGAATGGAAATTCAATTAAATTCGATTTATTTGAACAAAAAACTATACAATTCGTCTTTCATGCTAAAAGCTTATGCTAGCGGGTAAGTGTTGGCTCAACAATAAGGACCCAACGGATGTACAATGTTTACAAAATTTTCAATGTTATTTATTATAGTTATTGATTTGATTATTTTACATTATGGAGATCTTTGACATCGGGGTGTTCAATACCGTGTGTCCTTGTTGGTCCTCTCGGGATGGGGGTGGTAGTGTGGCGGCCTATTTAGCCGCGATCTTGCCTGCTTTCACTACATTGGTAGAAGTGATACAGTCCGTTGCTTGATGTCCTTAGGAATGTCTGCTCATTTAGCAGATTCAATGCGGAATTGAGGAATTGTTTGTACGGGAGTCGAACTTCTCAGGTACCTGATTGCCGATGTTGTGTAGTTGCCTGTGGAACAGTTTCACCAAGTATTGTTGTAAGGGGATGATGCGAGCTTCTTCGTAAAGTCTCCTGTTGTTGGGGTACTTCTGGCGGTCTCTGTCATAGGAGAGACCGGTGCATATTCGGAGTATCTTCCTCTCGAAGATCGAAGGCTTTTCCATGCTGGTCTTGGAGATGGTATGCCATATAGGACCCCCATGCGCTATGATCGGCCGAATGAGCTGCTTGTAGAGTAGTAACTTCGTCTTCTGGCTTAGTCCGTTTTGCTTTCGCATAAGCGGGTAGATGCGATGGAATCCAAAACTGGCCTTTTTAAGGGTCAGCTTCGAGTGGTTGTTGAATTTCAGTTTATCGGTGAATTGTCGCGCATCTACGAGTACCTCCGGATGGTCTTCTGAAGCACATGACTATCGATTTCTCCGCATTTATTTGGATACCCCATTTGGTGTAGTAGTTATACTTCTCTCTTCCTTGGTTTTCGACCGTCCGCGCTGCGATTTGCGGTGACATTGAAGTGGCGTATATCAGTGAGTCATCTGCGTATAGACAACATCTAACTGTGTCGGCTAGAGATGGTTGGTCTGCCGTTCGGCTCCGTTGACTGGCTGCCCTCTACTAGCTATAGATAATTTTGATAAGGTTCGAGGGGAATCCCATCAGTTTCGTCTTGTAGACGACCGTGTCGAATGCTTTTTCCACGTCCAGAAAGCAGGCCACTGCGACTTTGCTGTTGTGGTTGTTCAGGCCAGCTACGACGTCATGTTGAAACTTCATTAAGAGATGCAGCGTCGAATGTTTTTTCCCGGAATCCGTACTGCATATCCGGGACGATGTTAAGGTGGGTGGACCATCGCTTTAGCTTTATCGCTATCAAGTACTCCAGGATCTTGCTTATATTGCTCAAGAGCGATATAGCCCTGTATCCTGAAACACTAGAAGCGTTTCCTTTTTTGGGTATTGCAACAATTTTTGCAACTTTTCACTTACTTGGAAAGTAGCAATTGTTGATGCAATTGTTCATAATTATGGTGAGAAATATCCATCATCGCTTGTGGCATTCGTTTCAGGACAAAGTTCGATATTTTGTCGGCCCCGGCCGCTTTCCTTGTTATGCTGCGTTGAATGATTCCAGTGATTTCCTCTGTTGTTGTCAGCTCTACATTTTGTGCTGGTTCATCGGCTGGATTTTCCTCGTTGAAGATAACGATTGGTGGGGATGGATTTCTAACGGTGCGGACGTAGCTATTGACTTCTGTGACAAATACTGGATCATCGGGAGGCGATGGTTGGAAGTTGCCTTTGAAAGATCTTGCGAGCGCTTCAGCTTTCTGGGCTGGAGTGTTTGCGTCGCCTTCACTTCTGGTTAGAGTTTCTCGTAAACCCTTTTTAGGGTTTAGAAGAGGGAATGCATGTAACACTTCTTCTCTTATGTAGTTTTCCACGGCATTTTCCATCGGATTAAGTTTCTGACGATGATCCCAATTGTATCTCGTATTGACGAAGATTTTTTGACTATTGAAAGAAGACAATATTAAGATGAATCCAAGTGTTGGACTCGACAAATGGGACCTACGTGACTCCCTTTAGTCATTCAGTAATCGTCCTGCAGCTAATAGAGGATTCTTCGCTTTTGGTGGCTACCGCATCTTTGCTGGGTTAATCCTTTCCCAAGTGTATTCAACAACTTCTTGCTTTGCCGTCGTTTAAACTGACTGCAAAAAGTCCACAGCTTTATGAGGCAGAGTCAAGTCTTTAAAAACATATATTTATCATTTATTGTGATTTATTTTCAACTCTTCTGTTTCTGAACCGATGCTGAGAGGATTCGGTGCTGGTTTGTCAACAACAGAATTATGGTCATCCTCGTCGGACGTAGTTTGCCTCAATTGTGCCCTGAACATAGATGATGATCTGATATTTGTTGTAGAGTGGCTAATCTATGCCGGGAAGCGGTTCCTCCTGCTCACTGCTGTTTAACTATATGTAATTAAAAGGATCGATGTGTCTAAATGAATGTTCATATGATACACACAGATCACAAAAACTGTCTTTAGTCCACCAGTTTACAGAATACACTATTGGGGAGGTGTCATTCAGCTGCACATGCATAGGAAATCAGATGAATGCGACTCAAGCAGCGCAGATAGAAGAAATGATGCGTCGTTACGAGGAAATGAAAAAACCACTGTTTCCCACACGAAATGAGAACTTCACACAAGGATATTCTACAAATCATCAACAATCCACCGCCAACTCCTCTACTGTTTCAGTGGCCGCGTCTTCGAAGGACCACCACAGAAACGCATCTTCCTCGATGCAGAACAATTTCAAAGGGCAAACTCCTCCTGCTCACTCTGACCCACTTCAACATTGAAAACCTCCCAAAAAGAAAAGAAATTCCACCAATCTTTCGAATATTTTCAATTCGAACATTCCAAGCGATTAAAATCCCCCGCTAATGAGTTTATCAACAGCAAGAGTTGGTGCATGCCTTCACGTCAGCTCCTCGGCAAGAGTTCAAAAACTTTCCATCAGAACTTCCGTCAACGTCCAGCACTTAAGGGCTTTTATAGTTCCATGGCTACGTGAGGAGTAGAAAGTAGAGTAAGAAGTAGACCTTCGGCTTGCTTATTAAAATTCGCTGCGAAGAGTCCTCAGTGATTAGTGAGTTTGTGGGCCGTCTGATGAGCACCCCAACACCGGGGGTTGGTGATGAACCATTTGAAGCCACTCCAAAATGAGATCATCGCAAAAGTATTTTTTAATTAATCCAACACGATTGGATCCCGGGGCGACACGACATGAGCATTTATTTGAATTTCATTAACCCTTTGTGCCAGTTGAACGGTCGGTCGTGTCGTTGGCCAGCGCCAGCATCTACTGCCTGGGGGTGAATGGAGTGCGATGTGTTTCAATGGGACGGGTATAGTGGACACCCATTCAATCGAGGGTGCATAAATTGGAACTCTCAAAAGGGACCGTGCTGAAATTGAGTGTAATCTGACCATTTGACACTTCAGGCGCAGGGTTATGTGCGACAATAGACGACGCTGTGGTGGTCAACTTCAAAGAAAGGCTGTCGGTTAATCCAAACGATTTCATCGCCGGATGCGGTGTACCATGAGTAATGGTGGCTCCGTGCTTTCCTTCAAAATGCCTGCACCCGTACAAGGCGTTATCAGTTTTTATGGGACAATTCAAGTTTCAGCCTTGAACCAAAAATACAACTTAGGGCAGTTTGATAAGTCGGTGACTTGCTTTTTTTGTAGTTCAATCAAAAGCTGGAAACATTTAGTGCAGCTTTTTCCTAAGCAACAGCTAGACCCCGATAACTGCCAGAGAAGTACAGGGTGACCAGCTAAGTTCGATAAAAAAAGAAATTTGGATAAAACAACAACGATGTGAGATTTAAAAATGATTCTAGATTTAATTTAAAGCCACATTCATGGCATTAAGTACGGGATAGAACATCCTTTAACTGGCCGTATGGGATTCGCTCCCAAGTTGGTCCAATATGTGCGTGTCTAATGTTGGCCTCGAGCTCGACCAAAAAGAATGTCCGCGAATCCTTGTGTTAAAAAGTTTGTGACAGTGAGGGTCTCCGTAAGTTCGTTACCGACCTTGAGGGAGCAAGGAAATTCTAGAACGTCACCCAGCATCTGGTGCAGTGTAAACATCTGGTATATTGTGCCAGCAGGTGTCCTCTGTTAGGTGCAGCATATAGGATACATATTTTTTTCTTTTCGAGGTGGCAGATTGCACGTTAAGCCTTACGGACGTGACAGTCACATGTGACCAGGGAAAGCGTGTTTGTGGTGCGATACCCTGTGAGGCTGATTCCATCGCTTCATCAATTACCACAACAGCAGTTGCGTCTGTAGTGGCAGGAGAATCGCTGGCATGCAACTGCTCTCGATACTCGCGTGGGTTTGTCAAGTTAAACAAATTGACTACAAATATTTTCTAACGCGCTTCTAATATCCTCTGTACTTTTGAACTCAATGAGCGAGTGAGTGCATCCGTTAGCGAATCGTAACGAGGAACTAGTGGGACTTACAATGGAGAGGTGCACAGTAAAAAGAAGAATTTTAATGCTCAATCAACGAGCTACAGCTGAGTCTCTGACACTAGACTTGAGAACGATGTTGCAGACGGCGGGCATACAAAAGATTGCAGCTTTTATTGTGAGCTCCACTCACCTTAAGGTTAAAACCAGATGGTGACTGCTCGGCAAACAGCGCAGATCTTGTGGAACTACATATAGACTAGAAACTTCTTTTTATGCCAAGTTCAAGGCGAACTGATGTCTTGATACAAGGTTTTGGTTGTCCTGTGCAGACCTAGTTTCATTTGAAAACAGGTGCGTGAGTATGAAATGTCGATTTAGCAAAAGCTAAGCTCTAAGCAATTTTGGTCTTAATTTAAGTCCGCAAAGTTGTTAGCAAACGCGGATTACACACACCGAAACCGCCTTAAAAGAGTTGTTTGCTCGAATCGAACTAGGGAGGAACGATTTAAATCATGA
This sequence comes from Eristalis pertinax, assembly GCA_907269125.1. NCBI lineage: Eukaryota > Metazoa > Arthropoda > Insecta > Diptera > Syrphidae > Eristalis > Eristalis pertinax. The sequence goes on from OU026145.1 coordinate 54,011,951, forward strand.
CCTCAAAAAGAAACATGTAACTTGGACATCTTGGACAAACCACCTTAAGGGGCAGCTAAACCGTAAACAGTGAGTTATAACAACATCAATGCCCAGATCCAACGCAGAACAACTCTTGGCAACCGCCGATCGTTTGGACTCAAGCGGGAACGGAGTACGCACTCTCCAACTGACTTTATACAATACATTGATCACCCTCGTCTGGCCGTACGGCGCAGCGAAATGGAAAATCTCAAAAGCGGATGAAGACGTCCTATTCGAAACAAATTTCTCATGCCATCTTTGCTTCTGTTTGCATTGATGGGATCCGAATGAGAAGATTCAACCACGAACAGTACGAGCAGTATGCTACATGATCGAACACCAAAACTGACTGGGCCAAGCTTAAGCCACAACTGCTGCACAAACTGCTTTCGTTTTCAAAGCATTTACTTTAATTTTCCTGACCAGCAACTGAAACCCTGTGAATGTCCATAAGAAATAAATAAATAGGTGGTTGAAGAGGCATTTACTACAAAAAAAAACACGCCCTTCTTATGTATCTGGTAAACGATGTTGAGTCCCACTTGCCGGGCATCCCGGTTTCCTTCAACCATATCTCTCACAGATGATCTGGTGCATGTTGGTCATCACCAGCTCCTTGAAAGAGCTCGTCTGACAGCTTTGTTAGACTGCACTCTCGAGGGGTCGGGTTTGCTTTTCAGACTTCTTCTTTATAAATGGTGATTTTTTAGCTATTATCTTTTTGGCAACACTGGTTTAAACAGCTGACGCATGTTTCGTGTTTTGTTTCACTGTCAAACATCTTCAGTTTGGTCTATAATTTAACCATGAATCGTCTTACAAACGAACAACGCTTGCAAATTATTGAATCCTATTATCAAAATGCGTGCTCTGTTAAGAATGATCATCGCGCGCTTCTTCCGAAAAATTGTGTTCAGCGACGAAGCTCATTTTGGGCTCAATGGGTACGTAAATAAACAGAATTGTTGATTTTGGAGTGAATATCAGCCAGAAGCATTGCAAGAGCTACCAATGCATCCAGAAAAAGTCACAGTTTGGTGCGGTTTATGGGCTGGTGGCATCATTGGACCGTACTTCTTCAAAGATGATGCGAATCGTAACGTAACTGTGAATGGTTAGCGCTACCGTGAGATGATATCCAACTTTTTTTTGCCCAAAATGCAATAGCTTGACTTACATGACATGTGGTTTCAACAAGACGGTGGGTGCCACATGCCACACAGCACGCGCAACAATGGACTTATTGAGGGGCGAGTTCGGTGAACACTTTATTTCACGTTCGGGACCGGTCATTTGGCCGCCTAGATCGTGCGATTTAACGCCTTTAGACTATTTTTTGTGGGGCTATGTTAAAGCTCATGTCTATACAGACAAGCCCGCTTCAATTGACGCATTGGAAGACAACATTGAAGCATTTATTCGTGAGATACCGGCCGAAATGTTGGAAAGAGTATGCCAAAATTGGACTAAGCGGATGGACTCACTCTCCTCCTATAGTTTACATTCGTTTCAGTTTCCTCAAAAGAAATATTACCAATTTCAGTAACAACTTGTAACGAAATGGCAGCCTCTGTGTGGCTGCTTTCAGTCTCTGGAACATACATCATGAACGAATTCACTAATTTATCTTACTCTCATCCTAGTTTGACGATTTAAACAAGGAATATGAATCGGTAAAGATATACGCTGACAGCTACCATCACAACGTCAAGTCCCTGGAAGAGCTTCATCTGACTAACTCCTCCTAAAAGCACGGAATCAATCGGGCGATCCTCGATTGGTATCTGTATCTCTACCAGAGCCGCCACAAGCCCATGTCCTACCACTACGCCAACCTTAACGTCCACGTCTGGATTATGTTCTACAACAGCTCCAGCCGAATGGATCAGAGGAAGTACGAGAACAAGACAGATTTCCTTAAGCTGCCGGCCGCCCTAAATGCCCTCCAAGAGGCCCGCCTCCTGTCCATCATCTACAGTCAGAGCTTCAACAACGCCAGAGGATAACCTCAACCACCACCAGCCAGGAGATCTACCACCACGAAAACAAGATCCTCAAGCCCTACCAGCTGGACAACAAGCGGCTCTTCTTCACCCTCTATGCTCAGAACTTCTGCGACTTTGGCAAATCCCTGGCCGAGAGCGTATTCATCCTCAGTCTCAAGCAAAATATCGATTTCTACAATGTGTACAAGTGAGGCTAACAGACCCTGAAAAACCTGGATTTCCTTACAAGACAATAACTTTAAGAGATTACTGAAAATAAATGAAAGAAAAGACATTTGAATATCTTGGTCATGAACTTAATGCAAGGAACTAGAGGCAGCTGACCGAGGATCGTGATAGCTGGAGAGGCTTGTTGGGCCATGTCGAAGAAGAAGTATTACATATTGACACTCATTACTCACCCGCTCCTAACCAACACATTTCGCTCAATACTGATATAATGGATGGTTAAATTTTAAGGGCCGATGTTGATTTTGAATAAAACACAAATTATTCAGGAAATGATTGTCATTTCTTTTTATTATGATAATATTGGTATAGTTCAATTATGCATGGAACAAAATATCGGCCAAAAAGCCACCGCGACCATCCGATGGTCCGAATTTTCGATGAAGCTGAAGCATAATTGAGCTTCTATGCCGTTAATGTGCGAATTATCTCATTCTTTAGATTTGTTGCTGGCCTATCGACGTACACTTTTCTTTCAAATAACCCCAAAGGAAAAAATCCAACGGTGTCAAATCACATGATCTTGGCGGCCAATTGACATCGCCACCACGTGAGATAACACGGCCATTGAATTTGTCGCGCAAAAGAGCCATTGTTTCGTTAGCTGTGTGGCAAGTGGCACCGTCCAGTTGAAACCACATATCGTCCACATTCATATCTTCCAATTCGGGCCATAAAAAGTTCGTTATCATTTGACGATAGCGAACACCATTCACAGTAACTGCCTGACCGGCCTCATTTTGGAAAAAATACGGCCCGATGATGCCGCCAGCCCATAAATCGCACCAAACATTCACTCATTGTGGGTGCATTGTTTTTTCGACAATCACTCTTGGATTATCATTCGCCCAAATGCGGCAATTCTGCTTATTGACGAGTCCACTGAGGTGAAAATGTGCCTCATCACTGAAGATGATTTTCGAAAATTGATCATCCATTGTTGCCATTTCTTGCCACCATTCTGACCATTGACGACGCTTGAAATGGTCAAGAGGCTTTAGTTCTTAAATCAATTGTACCTTGTAAGCGTGTAAATGCAAGTCTTTATGCATAATGTTCATCAACGACGAGCGTGAGAGGTGCAATTGTTGGGCACGACGACGAGTTGAGGTGGACGGCTCTTCAGCCACACTATCGCGAACAGCAGCAATATTTTCTGCAGTACGAGCTGTACGAGCATGCACTGGTGTTTTCACATCTCCTACAGACCCGGTTTGCTCAAATTTTTGCACGATTTTTCCGATTGTACGCACATTTGGACGATTAAATTGACCGGAAAAATAACGAAGTGCACGATATGCATTTTGATTTGAACGCCCATTTTCATAATAAACCTGAATAACTTTAACGCGTTGCTCGATTGTGTATCTTTCCATGGTTCAAATTGAGTTAGTCTGAAATTAAGAAATGTCAAATCAAATGGAGAAAAAACTTGACTTTTAGGTGTGGTTCACATTCAACATCGGCCCTTAAAATTTAACCACCCTTTATGTCTATACCGTAACAGTTCATGCTCGAGTTTATGACACCCATGATGGGTTTTTCTAAAGGATGGCATTACACCTTGCGTCTTGTCCAGGATTTTTCTAATATTTAAAAAAAATAGTAGTACGATCGTGAAAGGAGTACAGGAGTACGGAGGTGTCGAAAGTAGTACAATACTCCTATAGGAGTACTTTCGGCAACGCTGCACCTATCGCTTTGATGTCTCCCCTTCACGAGTCTAGAAGTTTCTCCAAATTCAAGAATCTTATTTCTGCCCAGGTCCATACATTACTCCCGGCTTCTGTGGGTTAATGTGTTCAGCGCAGCCGGTCGATTTAAGATTGTAGACAAGCCCCTCGACCGAATGCTGTCCGGAGGCCACTGCTTGCATGTAACGTAAGCACTTCCGCATGAACCCGATTCCCGTCACGCTACTGTCAAGTTTTCAGTAGTTAGCCGATCATACACTTGATGTCTCCGGTCTTAAAATCACCCAAGACATGCAATAAAAAGCAATCATATCCACCACTCAAGTGTTTGACACTTGCAATCTTCATCTCCTTAAGTGCGACAAGCTCATTACACCCTGAATCCTTTTATTCGCCTCATTGCCAATTAAAGCAGCGCTCAGGCAATCATCTCCATCCCTCCCCGGCCCCGAACACTGTTAACGGATAAGATCTCGCTTTCAGCACACAAGTACCCCATTCCATGGAATATACTCGTATTTACCGTCCTCTCTGGAGTGGATTCCCTTTCCCATAATCCACTTGTTAATTTATATCTTTTGGGAGATTAAACTCCATCCCCCCGCCGTGGAAGACTCGACCAAATCGCAATCCACCTTCGGTGACTAACGCGGTGCGTGCTAAGTCCAGCCGGAATGCAAAACGCTTCAAGTGTGCACGGGAATCTCGGACCGAAAAAAAAAAAACGACAAAAATTAATTACAAATTCTCGTCGTTAACAAGATTTAAAATCACCGATTCTCAGCGCCCCGCAGAGAGAGAGGTGTACTTAATTAATCCGCCAGCTCGATGGCAACCCTGGTCGATAGCCAGATTACCGTTGGAATATGCAAAATGGCGGTATATTCTGGTTTTCGTTTTGCATAAAGCTGTTTGGCTGTGTAAATGAGAGTTATTTCAGTAATTAGGCGAGGAATGAACTGGTTGGGGGCGAGGTTGAATATTTAATACTCCAAGACGGATGGATAGAGAGTGAATTTGAATATCTGGGGCTTTGAATGGATTGGGTTTTTTTTTTAATTGTTGAAGATGGGGACGGTAGAAGATTGGGGGCTTTTTTTTTTTGTGAGCCAGCAGCGTCAGAAGATGGACTGTTGAATATTTTGAGAGTAAGTGTTGAACCTTAACCCACTGAACGTCTGTACAGTTTGTGCGAAGTAAAGAAACCATAGCCAACGTACAGATCAGTATCTAAGAAGTCCCAGAAATGTCGGTGTGGCGTTGATATGCTGAATTACGCATCGCCGTACATCCGTGTCAACAATGTCAAGCAAAATTGCGGTGATTAGAGGGCACGCAATCCACAAGTATCTGACCAAGCATCAACGCATCCACAAAGATTGACTGTTTGGTGCGGTTTATGACATTATTTCTTATTTCATTCGAAGAGCCTTACGGTTAATGGTCTCAGGTATGAAGCGATGTTAACCGCCTGTCTGAGGATCGTGATAGCTGGAGAGGCTTGGTGGCCGGGCAAGGTCCATACATCAGTCTCGGCTTCTGTAGGTTAATGTGTTCAGCGCAGCCGGTTCCTAGCCAAGTCGATAGTTAAGACTGTAGACAAGGTCTAGAGCTCGACAACATCGTTATATCCGAGCCGTGATTTCGACAAGACGGCACGGCGCTACGTGCAGTACAATCGATGCAATGCTTGGATTTTGGCGACTGGGTCATCTCACGTTTATCAAATTTGCGACACCACTTGCTTATTTTCTCTGTGACTACTTTAAGACTCTAAAAAGCCAACATTTTTGGTCGAGCTCGAGGCCAAAATTAGAGTCGTACTAGTGGACGATCGCTTGGAGCACTGGCAGCGAAACCCAGGCGGCCAGTTGAACTATTTCTGATATTCCATACACATTGACATACATGAATGCAAATTAAAACATATGTAAATTTTTTTGTTTTTTTTTTGTTTCGTGAAAAATTATAACAATATGTATGGATTTTCACAATTGTTTTGCATTAAATAATTAGGAGCATTCTGTTGTCGGAAGGACAAGTGACGAATGCACCATCAGTGCTTAAAAACAAAGCATTTCTTGGTGGGGTTAAACATAAAGAGAAAATAAGTTATCTTAAATTATTGAACACATAATTAAAAAAAAGAAAAAATATTGTTTGTTAAGCCATTATGGTGAATAAATCGTGAATAATCTCGTGATTATTCAATGAACAAGGCCACATTCGGATATTTATTAGAAATGTTGAAGCTTTTCATTCGCATCTAATATTTGTTGGTAGTTTATTAAATAGACGGCAAGCAGTTACAAAATAAAATTGAGAATAAATAGCTTTATTGATTCTGGGAACCGTATAAATAACACGTAAATTGTAATTACCTATAGTCTGCCGGCCGTATATCCGGCTTTGAGAAAAAATATCTTAAGGACTTTAAAGCAGTATAAGTGTCTTATTGGAAGAATTTTAAGGTTTCTGAATAGATCAAAAGTTGAGGTTCTACGATTAGCTCGACAGATGATCCGAATCGCATGTTTTTGCTTAATCATTAATGGTTTAATTTTATTTAAATGCGTACCTCCCCAGCACGAGATTCACGAAACCATAATTAGAACATTCGTATTACAATAAAGGCTAAGATGATAAATTTGTCTTACGACTCTGTTAGAATATTGTTTTAAGTATACAGTATGGTCCTTCCAATTTAATCTATAATCCAATATAACTCCTAAGTACTTAAATTGAGGAACCATTTCTACTATAAAGCAATCATTACTACATCTAGAGCTACTATCAAAGGTAGGTATCATCGCATAGGTAGAATCTGGTGCATCCGGCAGAAGGATAGTGTAACACCATATCTTGCAGAATCATGCCTGTAATGTTAAAAATCATAAATTTGGTCTTATCACTAATTAGTAGTTTATGAAACTTAAACCATCTTCGTAATGTTTCAAGACCGTAGTTCAAATCAGCATATAGGTCGAGATAATTATTGCTGGAGTAGGATAACGCAGTATCATCAGCGAAAGCTGTAAGTTGACCTTTGAAAGGTTGGAAAAACAATGGCCCTTAGTAATAGAAAATCATAGTCGCTTCTAAAGTCGAATTTTGTTAGGTGTAGCTAAGGTACTTTTAAGTTTCCGTAGTAATAAATCAGTTTTAACAAAACTCGAATTTAACGTAATCATTGTGAATAAACCTGTCATATTCGCTATTGTGAGCTAGCACAACCTGTCATATTCGCTATTGTGAGCTAGCACAGCTGATTTTGACACTAATTTTGAAACATTAAACTGTCACTTTTAAATTCGACTTAGATACGACTCGGCCACATCTAAATATTTGTCGATTTTAGAAGTGGGTTGCTCGTTTATTACTACGGATTTCGTGTTAAACTCGAGTTTACGTAAAACTCGAGTTTAAATTCCTTTATTACTAAGGGCCAATGAGTTTACAAAAACTAAGAATAAAATTGGCCCCAGAACGGATCCTTGAGGAACACCTGAGTTGATGATCTTCACTGAACTCAAGTATTTTTTTAATTCTTACACATTGTTTACGATCATGCAGATATGATGTAAACCACGAATGCATTGAACCTCTGAAACCTATATTATATACTTTTCTAAGCACCAACTTATGGTCAACCGTGTCAAACGCCTTGGTAGTATCTATAAATAGGGCAGCTGTTGTTTTTGAGCTATTTAAGCTATTGTTAATTTCGCCACATAATTTCAATAACGCATCTTCGGTAGATTTTCGACTTCTAAATCCAAACTGGGATTCACTAAAGAAAGAATTTTTCTCAAGGAATGAAAGCATTCTGGACTTTATACCTCTCTCTTTTTGAAAATGTAGATAAGAGAGAAATGAGTCTATAATTATTGAGAAGTGTGGTGTCCCACATATTTCACACCGGTGTTTTTTGTCGACGTACAGGGTGTCATTTTCGTTTTTTTTTTTCAGTTCTCGAAGTCACTTCATTTCTTAACAATTCGCATGCAAATTGCTACTCCCCCGCCTGCTGTACCCTCAACAAACATCTGAACAAAATGAGTAAATATCGGACAATACACAAGCCATAGCTCCTTCCTGCACATTCGCCAGATCATCAGGAAAGCAATAAATAACGAATGCATTCTGAGTAAATACATGTAGCCCCATGGGCAGTAAATATTCTTAGGAAATACAAAATAAACAAAAATGAAACAGCGATCTATTCACGAACACAGAGCACAGCCTGAAGAATGCCCTTCAGTCATATGCGGAAGATAGAGAGAGAGAGAGAGAGAGAGTGGATCATGATGAACGACTTCTCGCGTCATTATCGCAAGTCCAACAAAGAAACCCAATCACACCGCCATTGACACAAAAACTTTCCCTCTTACGAACCGCCAATGTTCAGTCCGCACTTCGCAGTAGATTAAATATTATTCATGAAATGCATTTAATCCCCCGTCCGCCGCAAACACACTCGAAGAGAGCCAGTGGTGCTCTTAGAAATCACTTGACGATTCTCTTAACTCTTGGGCGAAATGTAAATCGCTTGGTTTGCACACGAAATTCGACGGAAGTGTGTTTTCGAGTTTAGATAGTAAATTAATCTCTATTTTCTTCACTTTCTCTTGGCTTGGGTCCAAAGACCTAGAACTGGGTTCAACTGAGAGTGGCCACCGTCTCTTGGCGAGTATAGATTGTGTGAGCATTTCCTCGTTTCGAAACCCCCCCGCCTCCTCTCCTTTGGCCAGCAGCCACATGAGAGATCTCGGCTGACATTTACTATGTACATATATCGTTTGCGAGATCAACACGATCATTGATCGCGGCGGACGCCAGATGAATGTGCTGGCAATGAAATTGCCCTTGATCAACATTTTGCTCGCAAGTTTGTGTTTGAAAAAAAATAAATGAAGCACCAGGTAATGGTACAAAATAATTGTGGTGATTATGGCCGCCAATTGATCTGGTGTTCTGTGCGCTATTTGCGATAATTCATTTAACAGAAAAAAACCAACATCGACCGGACATTACATCATGATAGCTAATTTTTCCGTTCCCCAATTTAATGACACCGGCTGTGGTTTCAAAAAGGCGGCAATGCAAATATATCACCCAGTGCACGTCACCATCAAATTATCACGTTAGCGAATTAAAGCTGCGAATTGAACTCGCGTAGATATCGTGTGATTCAACACGTTTGGTTAATTATGAGTGGAGACACGTAAGGCCACCATTGGCGAGCGTCCCGATAGTCATTGCTTTTTTCACTTGCTTTAATTTGTGAATTATTGTATTTGTCCAACTCTAGGAGATGCTTAGTTCTATTTTGAAGTGACCTGCACTCTCTTTCGTTTTTTTTTTTTTATATTTTTTCCGCCTGCAGTTGGACATCTTTAGCAGTACTCTATACGTCGTCTCAATAATGTTGGTGTCAATGAGTGCATAAAGTGTGTTTTTGATTTTAACATTACTGATCATAGTATGATTGGACTGCTAATCCCAAAACGTACAGTGTCTGTGTGCAGAACTTATAATTCTTCCTCAAAAATATCAAAAGTCGACTTCAATGAATTACAACATGTTTTATGCTTTGAGTCTGGGGAAGAAGTCTACACATGTAGTGACTCCTCCGCTGTATATTCAAAATTCATTGATACTCTTAGGAATCACATCATATCTTGTGTTTCTTCTCAGATCCGATCTAAAAAAAGAGATTCCAATATGTCGAGATAATTATTACCGTACTCTACTCAATTCTGCAAAGGGGAATTTAAAAAATGAATGGCGAGTAGTCAATGGCATACTAAATAGATCATCTGTTTCCAAAAAACCTACTCTTTTACGTGTTGATAACTCTGAGGTGTGTGACAAAGTGGCTATTGCTGATGCTTTTAACTGTTATTTTTTGAATATTGGTTACACTATAAAAACGAGTTTTGTTCTTTCGACTTGCTGTTCTGGTCCGTCCATATGTGAACGTTCTGAGTCCGTCCATAATAACTGTTTTGTTTTCCAGACTTTTTCTCCTCTTGAAAGCTTGACAATTATTGGGACCCTACCCAACTCAACTTCTTGCGGACCTGATGGTATATCAAATTTTGTTCTAAAAAAGATTGCATTTATTTATAATCGTTGTGTATTTGATGGTGTACTCCCTGATGAACTTCAATGTGCTGATATTATCCCTTTACCTAAAAAAGGTCCCGCTACAGAAATCGGCAACTATAGGCCTATCTCAATTCTCAATTCTGTGTGTATCGTACCAACATACAACCACTGTTGATTTTACAGAAATATGTCATAAGAAAAAAATGACATAAATCTTGTAGACATTCTAGTTTTCCTTTATTTTCTGCACTGAAAATTCTTCCTGTTCGCCGTATTCGTATTTTTATTAAGGTCTGGTAATCGTAATGTTCGTTTAATTTCTCGTTACAACCTTCATGGTATTCATTCCAACATTCTGTCAGTACCCAATTTCCGTACCACTGCATACCACTGTTTTGTCTTAGCGATTATTCAATGAACTCCCGCAGCATATTAGGACAATAACTATACATGGAACTTTTCTAAAAAGCCTTAAAATGTGGTTTTTCAGCTTAGATTGACTTGAATCTTATATCTCTAATGTTCTGGCTTAAGCTTTTATTTCTCTCGGTCTCTTTGTTAATTCTTTCTTTAGTTAATCTTTATTTTTTACTCTTTTTTTAATTGCATCTTATTTTTTATATTTTTTTTTTTCACTTTGTCACTTGTTATTTAAATTGTTACGATAAATTCTTTAAGGGCCACCTTACCCACTAATCTTATCTTGTTTTACCTTAACGCACTGAAGTGACACTCCACTCTATTTTTTATCCATTTAAATACTGAGTGTCACCTTTTTTATTTTTTTCTTATATTTTGTAATCTGAACCTGTATTTTATATATCCTTTGCTTATCTTTAGTGTATAAGAAAAAAGAAATAAAATTTACAATTACAAAAATTACAATTACGTTCGCCCAGGAAATTGTGACAGCACACAGGAAGCTTGGAAGGTTTACCAATAACCCAGCACATGTTCTTTTGTATTACGATTTAGAAAGACTGGCAAGTTATTAACGTGCTGTTTGGCTATCACAGAAGTTCAACAAAAAATACATCAACCAACACGTCTGCTCAACAACAACTTCGGTGACGACAAAACCTACAGGATCCAGGCATAGCAGATGGTAAACTATAGAAGACGACAGCAGCTGCTATGTCAGAGTTGTAAAAATATGCAATCTTTTGATTTTAAAAATCAATTGACTTTATGTTTGGGATTTTTCAATTCCTGAATTCACTTTCAGATGTAGACTCTTTGAAGTCTTGATTGGATCAATCTTTACGACCAGTCTTTTGATTTGAAATCAATTGAATACAAGTCTATCGACTGAAGTCACTTTGAAGTCTTTACAATTCACATGAAGTCACCCGCATTCAGTTGAAGTCTTTTCGATGCTGTCCTTGAGACTCAAAGTTAATGAAGATGTTATTCATCAAATGTTGTTATCATCTGATCCCTGGATTGCGTATTTAAGGCCTGAACCGAAAACAAAAGATTCTCTTCCACTTAGCAATGAAGCGCAAGCATTATACTAAATTGTTAAGTTTTTTTTTTTTTGGTTTTGAAAAAATGTGTGTTAATAATTCTTGTAAAATTGAATGTTTTTATATAAGTACTGATTACAGCTTTGTTTTAAGCCCCAATTTTGAATCATTAACAGTAATAAATTAATTATTTAATGCATTTTTTAAAATTTTTTAAACTTAAGACTCCTTTACTCCTTTATTCATATAGCTACCCTCATTTATTTCCACCTCTCCCATACAACGGGACCACTGTGCTACGGTCAATATCGAAAGCGAGACATGGTTTTGAAAAGTCCAAGTTTGTCCAAGCTGGTCTTGGCTATGCTGCAGCATGCAGGTATCCTAAAGCCCATGAGTGATGTATCTTGTGCTTTTACAGGGTGGGCCATTGAGTGGTTTTTTTTTTTTTTAAATCGTACTTAATTTTGGCACTGACAGAGGTTTTCCGGCTCGAAATCTTGACAGAAAGTCATACCTCCGCGGCACGAAATGAGTCGCTTTACGCTTGAACAACGTTGGGAAATATTGAACAAAATATTTCCAAAGTGAGTGCTGTGTAGCCCAAACAGTGCGTTTTTTGAAAAGAAGTTTTAAACAAGTACCCACCGCGACTGCGGTTCGCAAGTTTGTGCAAAAAAGTTCGTGAGACTGGTATGCTAGTGGACAACACTCATGGTCCCTGAGATGAAAATATGCCTGCTGTGGCCTTCTTCTGAAATGAGGGTGAGAACAACGTTTCGGAGCCATGTTAACCGACTTTTTTTTCTTACTGAAATTGGAGACATGGCAATGAACGACTTCTGGTTCACACAGTCTGGCGTGCCATGCCAAAGTCGATATTTTGCTCACCAAATTAGCAAATCGTGTTATCAGCCGTTTTGGCGATGTCAATTGGCCGCCTTGGAGCTGCCTTTTTTATGAAGGACCGATGTTATGCCAACAATCCGGCAACGATTCAAGCAGGTAAGGCCAATATCAACCGTGCAATTCGTGAGCTACAGCCCAAAACCATCGTCAAGGTCTTCGAAAATTGGTGTGACAGAATGCGCTACTGCAAAGGCAGCCAATTTAACGACGTTCTTTTATTGCATTTTTAAAAATAAACTTGTACTTAGGGCCAACGCATCTCTATCTGGATTTCGACCACCTGTATGGCGATTTGCTGCGTCATTTAAGTGCCATTTACCAGCGAGTCATCTGCGAATATACAGCATTTTGCTGTGCTGAATAGAGTCGCTTGGCCTGCCACGTACTTGCTGTCCAGCTTCGATCATTGTGCAACTCTCACTTCGGTGCTCCTCTTGTTTCCATAGTAGCGTACTACTAAAACATAACTTCTCCCGTCTTGCCTTTAGAATTTACACACGTCAAAACAGTTGTTGTTGACTTCACATTCGGTTGCGGATTATTCGATATTCAATTTGTTCCTCCCTACAGTTCGATTTGAAATTTGGCTGATTTTATCTAGGAACTAATCTTGCAAACAAACAAAAAAAAATTCAATCAAAACGCGAATTTTGTACATCTCTCAGGGGTGGACGCATGGCCTGTCGGTCGAAATCCTCTTGCGATTCACTCTCCAAGGGATGATTGAATGTTTTTGCACAATTGCACATTCCGCGCTGTGTGCGGAAACAGAAATGTGGAGAAAGAAAAAGGCAATCATTGCTAATCCCATTTTCAAGAACAATGGCTTCATTGCGGCCCGAGGTGAAGTGAAGCGATTACAAGCATCGACGGGGTGGACTCTTCCGGCGAAGGGGTCCGTTTTAAAATGGCAAACAATTCATTTCTGATATTCGCATGCAAAGTGCGTCGTCCATTTGTGTCTGGGGGTTGATTCAATTGCTAGAAGGTTAAACTACACAAATAAAGTAAGAAATGATTTGGAGACTTGTACGATACAAGCAATGTTTGCGGCGAAGTATGTGGAAAACCGCACCAAAGGATGCAAGGATGGGGAGCTAAACCAACAACTTTCGAGGGTCGGTCGTGTCTATATAAATATGAGAACTTCTCGTTGGAACAAGACGCCAACCAAACATGGCGGCTTTATCGAACCTTTTTTCTTTCGAAACGTGAAAGGGAACACCTTTACGGTCAATGGTCGCAGATATGGAGCAATGCCGACTTTCTGTGACCAAAGCTGGACTACATCGATATATCCGAGCTGTGGTTCCAATAAGACGGCGCTACATGCCATACAAGCCATGCAATGCTCGGAATTTAGCGACTGGGTTATCTCACGGTGAGCGTTCATCAAATGTGCGACACCAGTCAGGGCTACATCAAGTCCTTAGTCTACGCTAACAAGCCAACCTCTTATATTGGACCGAGTCATGAAATCCTAAACCGACCACTTGAAACACTGGCAACGAAGTCGAGGCAACCGTTTGAATGATGTACTATTCCACACATAATGGCATGAATGGAGCTTCAAAATAAATCTAAAATCAATTTTATAGCTCATCCCATCCCTTGTTGTTTGATTTAAATTTCTTTTCCCTTTGCTCTTGTCTGGTCACCCTGTACCCAACCAGTAATCCGACAGACTCATACCCAGCTGACTATCTCGACTTACTTTTCGCACCCGGATGAGTGTTCTCTATGCAAGCCGATTCAGTGCATGATGGGTAGGGATTGAGACTCAGGTCTACAAGATAAAACAGGCGTTTCACGTTCATGACCTGCTCATGGCTCAGATGTGCGAGAAAATCATTTTCACACGTTCTACTTCTATTGGTCCGTCTGGACAGAGGAGGCGAAATATGAACACGACAGCCTGCGTCGACTGGGTGCAGGAATCGTCATCAGATTTCGAGTATTCTCCCGGTCTACGTCCGAGTAAGATTCTTTCGAACATTGTACGCATTGAGAAGAGCCATCTTAGGTAACTCTTTGATGCTCTTCTCGTGTGATTAGGTTGTAACCAGAAGTTTTTTGTTCGGTTCAAGCGCTCATTAACAGACAATAAATGTACATATTGGCACTTCGTCCGTCGAATGACTTAAACGTGGCTTCCCAGTTATCTGCGAAGAGATCCGCTTTGCCTTTATCGTCCTTCGTCCACTCATTTTAAGTTTTTCCTGCAGTCGCTTTTTTTAAATCAAAGGGTCTTAGAGCTACTACAACAGCCAGAGAGAAGCGCCCAAACATTGAGGGTGGAGAGTGACTTCAAGAAAGTGGGTGACTTTGACAATCGAATTCTCCCTGTGAAATGGACAGATGAGTAATTGATTTACGTGATGACCTGGCATTAAAGCCTTATATCACGAGGTCTTTTACTCCTAAGACCATTTAACGACGCTGGACCAGACGCCTTCAGTAGGAATCTCAAGTTCTAAATTTAGAAATAAGCTTATGGACTAATTACTCCACCTTGGTAAGGTGGTGAGGCCTACTTAAACCTCAGCTACTCTCTGGGTCGTAGCACCCGGTTGTATTTTGCAACTCCACACAGATTTGAATCATATACCTTTCACGTCTCGGCGTCTGCCCCCAACGCAAAGGTGACTCTCAGACATGCAGGTATAATCTCCAACTCTCCCCGCGACTTTGGGCTTTAAACCACAGCCACCACGACGCTCCCACTTGGGGGCCAACATCTACTGATCAGTCTGAAACCTATGGTGGTCTCAGGGCTTTCCTGATCTCCCGTGGCACCAGACTATAGCCTCTGGTCAAGCTACCAGTAGGATGTAATAACATCCCTAGACTGGCCGCTAATGTTCAAAAAGCCGTAGACTAGTCTATAATTGAGATTTAGCGCGTCCTTCTTTCCATTTATCTCTTTGCGAGCTTGCAACCATCAATACGACGAGCACTGGAATAGGGACGTATCCTAATCTAGTTGCTCTTAGTTCATAAATTTTAGTCGCCTCTTACGACAGGCATGCCTTACCTCGTGTATATCCTAACCCCTACCAGAAAGGGGGGTCTGTGAAATGGGCAGTGGTATTATTACTGGGCATTGCATTTTACCAAATGCAACCAAAGATCACATTGCTGAGGTATGCGGACGTTGACCTACATGACCAGCCAATCAGCGTTGTATAAAATAAAGGGCGTTTCCCAAGACGTCAAATAATTGCGCATCACACTGCAAAGTAAGCGATGCTTTTGCATACACAACTTTTGCATCATGACATTTGCCGATGCTCTGTTTGCTTTTGTTTGGGCAGCAGATCTGTTCACCGTGCGTTGTGGAATAGTATGCGTTGGCACAGAGATGAAGTATTAAAGAGATAGTCAACTTCTACCTCCCTTGCCCCTTGATATCATCTGACAGCGTTTTTTATAAAATGATCACAGACAGTGTTTGTGAATACGATTGATCAGAGAGCAACTGCAGGCTGCTCTAAAGCCTTAAGAAGTGTGCGTGAAAATAAAGTGAAACGCGATGGGCAAGGGGTTTTCCACTGGAAAGACAACTATCTCGGTGTACATGATTTCTGCGTTGGCATAACCTTTTTTGTTTGCGTTTTGGAATGGTTGCCGTCGCAGTATTAAAGCAATGATGCGTTTTGGAAAACGCCCAAAAATTGGAGGAAAAAATGCGGTGGTGGTCGCTGTTTACGTCAATGATATGCGTCTACACCAGTGAATGCCTGGAAGCTGTATAAAGTCGGGGCCGTTTCCCAAGACTTTCGTTACAGAGAAATGTTGAGCGACACTATCCCTTCGACCTGCAACATCGAAGCGTTCTTTTCAGCTAGTGCGTCTGATAATGAATGATTACAAAAAGGAACTCCAGAATCATCCTTTTTCTGTGAATGCGACTCAAAGTATCGACCGAGTTCACATCAATACGTTCAAGAACTAGCCTGGCATTTTCCTTGAGGACGGTGGACGCTAAAACACGATCGCAACTTCATGGAAGGCTATTACATTTTTTAGTTTAAATAGGTTAAGTTAGGCTAGAGTGACTGATTCCTGATTGGTAGCAGTCACAGGCACGTTGTGTTGGCACGCTGATCTGATTGACCCTACTACGCAAACCGACGTCTTGGACAGAGCGCCAATATAGACAGATACAACTTTGAAGACTATGTCTACCTAGGCTCCGAAGTGAACACAAACAATGATACCACCGAGGAGAAGGCAACTGAGCAATAAAGCCCTCTCTCGAAGGACCGGACTATACAAGACCTTGATAGTGCCAGACCAGCTGGATCGACACTGACTAAAGCGGACGAGAAGATTTTTTGTCGCTTTGAGAGGAAAGTCCTTCGCATTATCTTTGGGATGCGTTGATGGTGTCTGGAGGAGGAGACTGAACGACGAACTGTATGGTCTGTAAAGCGACATGAGTCTAGTCAAACGTACGAGTATCTCGTTTCAGATGGATAGGTCAAGTACAACGAATGGACCACAATGCTCCGGCCCGGAAAGACTTCGACTCCAACTCCGATTGACAATGTGGTCAAGAAAGACCACGCCTCCGGTGGCGTACACAACTGGAAAGGGACTCAAATCAGCTGAACAAACGACACAAAACCGTGGTGAATAGAGAAAGTGCATGTTGGCTGAGGCCCACGTCCACCCCGGACTGTAGCGCCAGTCAGAGAAGAAGAATAGCTGGAAGCTGGAATGGATGCAGTACCCCAAGAATAAGCAACAGCAACAAAGTGAACTACGTTCCCCCTCCAATAAAATTCTATATTCCTCTCACTTGGTGGGAGGTTGAAAATTGAACAGCTCCCACTTCACTCTGTCATCACAAGCAAAGCAAGCAACAACAGGACTCATTTCCCACAGCAATTCTTGTAATCATCACTTCGCCAGAGATGAATGTAAAACGGGGAGCCAGCCCTCCCCATCGTCATCGCCACCGATACAGCTTCGAACGCTCATAAATCTCCCACAGACGGACAATAATTCTTCACATTTTCACTCCCAATAAGGACACCGTTCGCGTTACAAATTCAAAATCAAACGCGAGAAAAAAAAAACTAATCTTGCCCCGGAAGAAAACCAAAATACAAAAGTTCCTAAATTATGACATTCCGGGGGTGATATCAAAGCAATAAAGTCCACCAGGGAATTGAATACAAAAGGACCGTCGGAAAACAAAAAAAAAAAATAGGGAAAAAAATCCAACCGAAAGATGTGTGCTCTAGGGGTGGTATATGTTAATTGCACACTCTCACCCCGTGTCCAATCATCAACAACACAATCCGTAATGCAATATCCTTTCAGGAACAGACGTTTCACAAGACCGGTCCGCACCCAGTCCACCTCACACCGCCATCGACCGCTGAGATGTTCACTTGAAAGGCAAGACGAACTGTATGGAGTACGATTTCTTCGACAACGACGACGCCATAATGTGCGCAATAACATTTAGCAGTCGAAAGTACATTCGAAAGTGTATGTTTCGCATTGTGTGTGCTTTCTTCTCGGTTGAAATATGGTGCCAGAGCAATGAATCCAATCAAGACTGCGGCATGCCGAGTGAAAACTTTCACTCGCAAGGACCCCTCCAATAATTGAATATTAAAATTTAGAGCCGCAACCCACCACCCACATCCACCAGAAGGATATTTTTTTGAAAATTCATAAAATATTTATAAGATGCACAGGCAGACTGCTAATGGCAGCTAAGGAGGCCGCGCCGTGCCCATTGCGCGTTTCGGAATTATTATTTATGGGCGTCTGCTTTGGATAGGTTCTCTCACATGTCCCATCGTCCTTGGTGCTTCACCTTTGAAATTGAGACGAAGATGAAGTGCCAGTGTGGCAATGTAATTAATTCTAATTCCTCGGATGAGTAGGTCTCCCGCGGGACACGCCAGTGCGATGCTGAATAGATGAATAATAAATTTGGAATAAACGTCCGGGCGGAGCGGAGCAGCTTTGGCGGCTCATTCAGAGTGTTAATTCAATTCGTTTTGTTGGATTCAAATTAGGCATGTGTCAAAGAAGTTAACATTCCCTTGACTTGAAGGACATGCGAATGAATTACTTTTACCGCCATCAAAAGTCTGAGAGGTTCAAACGTCTACTTTTTTTCTTAGCTTTTGTTCGATTCTAGAAATTCTGGAAGGAAGGAAATCTGTTCCACTTGTTGCCAAGCTCGGCTTTTGCTAAGTGCTGAGACGTGCAACCACAAGCGCCTCGCCTACTGCAACTAAATGCAGCCAACCGGGAGCCTGCGTTGCAAAATCGCCCAACGTCTCAGGACGTTATCGTGGCTTGTTGCGATGATCCGGGCATAATCGTGACTTCAAAGCGATGCATTTTTCCCTGGATTCAGGTTCATTCGAACAATTTGGTTATTTATTGCTTTTCAAATTTGCCGGTCAAGACCCAGTTGATCGCTTGAGGTACTCAGAGCTCTAGGAAGACCCAACGGCTGACGACTATTTGAGGCGTGCACAGTGAGTGTGGAAGTTTAGCTCATGCTAGTGGATGCATGAAAGGCACAATAAAAGTCAACACAACAAGATGATACCCACACGGGAGAGCCCGTTTGTGACATTGTCAAATGGGGACTAACAATAAGTGCATGGAGCTCCAGTGCAGCTCCCGATGACGGGCTCCGACATCGACCACAAGAACTGCCAAAGACCGTAGAAAAGGGGGCCGCCAGACGTAACTAAGGGCAAGTTCCAGGAATGGAAGCGCCGCACAACAAAAAAGAAACGGTCCCTGCCAACCCACACCCGGTCGCTATAACGCCAGTGCCGGCCCTAATACACGCCCAATTCTTATGAATAACCCATAGGGGTTCAATATTGATGGGTTCTCTGGGGGATCTCTGGGGCCCCATAATAAATTCACCAGCCGGGCTGAGCCTAAATCCGGGAAAATCCACCATATTACACTTGCCAGAAAACGAAAACTGGAACGACTAAAACCAATAAGTCTGTCGGGCACAATACTGACTCCATTTACTCGATGAGTAAACAAAAATTAACGAAACTTAACGAAATCGTGCGAAGTAGTTATTATGGTTTTTTTTTTTATAATTTGAGTGTGCTTAAGGGATTGCTAATACCCTTAAGTGTCCGGAGTCAAGACACAGCACGGACCGAAGGGAAGGTATAGATGGAGAAAGGGAGAGGAGGTACCTGTGCACATTGGTCTTAAATAGCTGCGGGTTGTAGTCTGTGGGAAATACAGGGCTGGGAAGAGCATTCCAAATTCGCGTAGTACGGCTGAAGAACGAGTCTCTAAATTTAACTGTGCGTCCGAAAGTAGGCTTAAGGGTAAACTGATGAGCATTCCTGGCGAGACGAGTATTGCGGGTGAATTCACAGGTGCGCACAGGTCGTAGGTACGCCTAGTTGGGCCGCTGTGGCAGTTGGAAGATGAGCCATGGAAGGCTCCAAAATCCTTACTATACACTGTACATTTTTTTAGGTGAAAAATTCGATGTCGTCGGATCCACTCCAGTCACTTGAGCATCGTTTGTTGAAAAAGCGGTAAAATACGGACAAAGAAGAAACGGTACGTCGATGTTCGAGCGAGTCTAATGACTTTGCGACATTGTTGTCTGCTTTAAGTTTTATCGCTCGCTTTTGTATTCTATCTAGTACGTGCAGGGTGGTCTTTGGGGCACCAGACCAGATATGAGCGCTGTACTCAAGCTTGGGGCGGATATACGCCTTATAAATGAAAGCCAAATCAGAGGGGGTGAAATATTTCTTGCATCGATTAAGGAAACCTAAACCTTTCGCAACATTTTTGGCGACCTCAAATATGTGATCGTTCCAAATAAGTGCTTCCAAGGATGGAAAGCTTTCCGGTTTCATCGACACAAGCGCCATTCATGGATAATGGCTGAGTAACAAGGGTTCGCTTGAGTGACAGCAGACAGCATTGAGTTTTTGAAGCATTGTTATTGTTTCCCCAGTTAATTATGCTGTCGGAGATCGGCATTTAATGTGCTTAACATACGCTGCCGTTCCAATTCTACGGCCTCAGGGTCGTGAGTCTCGGAACGAATATGAAAAGCTGAGGGTGCTGTCATCAGCGAAGGAATGGATTGGATAAGAAGTAGCAGACAAGAGATCATTATTAAAAATGAGAAAGAGTGTCGGAGACAGAACAGAGCCTTGGGGTACACCAGCATTTATTTAATGGATATCAGACTTGAACCCATCCAAGACAACTTGAATTGAACGGTTCGAAAGGTAATTTCTAATCCATAGAAGAAGAGATTCATCGATACCATATGCACGCATTTTCGACAAAAGAGCTTGATGCCAAACTCTGTCAAATGGCTTAGAAATATCAAGTGCAACGATCTTGTTTTCGCCTGCATTATGCAAAGATTTGTTCCACTTTTCGGTGAGATAAACTATCAGATCACCAGTGTACCTGTTGCTACGGAAACCGTACTGCCGGTCATTACGAAGCTTCCGCGATTCAAGATATTTCATAAGCTGACGATTTATCAGCGTTTCCATGACCTTAGAAAGAAGGGACGTAAGTGCTATGGGTCGGTTCGAGGTGGGTGACGAAGATTCGCCCTTTTTAGGGACGGGCTGGACAAATGCTGTTTTCCATCTGCTCGGAAAGAGACCTAAAGAGTAGGAGAGATGAAAAAGCTTACGCAATGCTTTTGCCAGCGCAGAAGAACACCTCTTCAGAAGTAGAGGGGGAATACCATCCGGGCCAGCGGATCTGTGCACGTCGAGATCTTTAAGTGCTCTTGCAACTGTACGAGTGCGGAAGTGGATTTGTCCCATGGTGAAATCAACGCTCTCAAGTACAGGTGGAGACATATTGGAATCTGGCAGTGTTGAGCTGGCTGCAAAATGCGCCGCAAGCAGATTGGCTTTGTCTAAAGAGCTGACAGCTGGAATGTCATTGTAAATGAGCGTGGGAATTGAAGACGAGGCGGAATTCCTTATGTTTTTTACAAATGACCAAAAGTTTTTGCTACCTTTGGGACATTGTAGCACTTTTTGCCTTAACTTTTGATCATAAGAGAATTTCACACGTCTGATAGTTGCATTGCAGTCATTTCTGGCCAGTTTAAACTTATTCCGGTTTTCCTCAGTAGGGTTGGCTTTGTATGCCCGGAAATTCAACTGTCTCATCCTGATAGCCTCTTTACAGATCGAGTCATACCATGCATTTTCTTTGGGCTTGATACTCTTCACTCTATGCGGAATGAAGGATCTCATGTCCAGCAGAAGAATGGTCACAATGTATAGTGCATCAAGCATCGATACTCCTAGTCTCACCAAAAGTTAACTGATTCATCACGTTAGTAAAAAAAAATTGTATGTACAAAAATAAAAATACATACGGATAGTATTGACGTCTGTCTTCTACGACGGTGATTCCAACTTAAAGAGACACGGTGTGAAAGTGCTCTGAAAGTGCTCTGAAAGGCATATCTCGCTGATGTATATCTTCAATTATAATTAATTGAAGCCTTGAGGCCACTTGAAGTACTTGAAAACAAGAGTTTCTCTGGCTTATCTTATTTAAAGATAACTCCTACTGGCTGAAAGTGAAGAGATACAAAAGCTGTATAATCTCAACGAAGTACTTGAATGGTTTACGGTCTTTTTTTTTTGTTTAAATTAACTTATATGCTAGACAAAAATAATTACAACTAGCTTAAGTCTCGTTAAGTTTCGTTCTCTTTTGTTTACTCAAGTGGCAGCAAGACTAGTCTCTCTCTACGTAATTACGTAGCAGTTGGCAGTTGGCAGTTGGTGTTCGGGAACCATTTACAGTGGACTCTCCCCAAGTCGAATTCCCACGAGATATCAAAATTAGTTCGAGTTAGAGGGAGTTCGACTTAGAGGATGGATTTTTGTACGGAAAATTTAGGGAAATGCCAAAATATAGCTAACAAAAACTTCGACTTACAGAGAGATTCGACTTAGGGAGAGTGCACTGTATATGTATGTACTTTGAAATTTGACGATGCTTCTGGTATCCTTTGGTTTACTTAAAACCATTATGCCTGGGACTTGTGTCCATAACAGCTTCGCTACTTACTTACTTTTCAGACCGGCGACCCATTTAGGGTTCGAGCCTGAGCAATTGCTGCCGTTGAGTTTCCTGGGCACGCTGCTTCCAGTCATCAAGACCAAGCAGTCTTGCATCCGCGATTACCTGGTCTTTATACCGGAGATTCGGTCTTTCTCTCCTTCTCCAACCAGTAAGTTAAGTTTCGTTCGTTATTTCGTCCTCAGCTAGAAATATAATGCTATGTTGGGCTATGTTAAAGCTCATGCCTATACAGACAAGCCTGCTTCAATTGACGCATTGGAAGACAACATTGAAGCATTTATTCGTGAGATACCGGCCGAAATGTTGGAAAGAGTATGCCAAAATTGGACTAAGCGGATGGACCATTTGAGGCGCAGTCAAGGTCAACATTTGCATGAAATAATCTTCAAACATTAAATTATATGGACCGTACTATCAATTCAAATAAAGATTTCATGTATTTTTCTGAATTTTATGTTTTTTTTTTTTGAAAAACTTTCCTATAGTTTTTAAAAAATCTCCCTTTAGAAGATTTGCACCACTACCACCGGCTGTCATTACCATTATAATTGACAGTCTTAATGTTCTGAGCACGCGGAAGAGGCGTTAGTATTTTCCTACTTTTTTTGGACTTAATTTTCTTGCTTAGATTATGTTTGTGTACACTACAATTTCACATCATTAAACATTTCTGAATACCGGCGGCTAATCTGATAAGATATTTTCGTCTACACTTCGTGATTTATTGATATATTTCAACAATTTATTGTCGTCACATGCACAACGATCGATAAATGAATCGATTAATTGCGCCGCTTGGAAAGTATGCACGAAAATCTGTCGAATGGCAGCGCTATCATTACAATTAACACCCTCGAACACAAGATTGCTAAAAAAAAGTTGCTGTATTTCGCTCCTCGTCGTTCGTTTCAACGTTCCCAGTGCTAATTTTAGAGTTCATGCATTTGTTGTTGGCATTGTTGAGTATTGCCTTGTAATGAACTCCAATCGCCAACTATTTTGTTGCTTATTATCGTCTCTGTTGTTCGATGTTTTTTCCCTGCCTTGAGAGATTGTAAAGAGAAATGAAACCATTTGAACACATGAACAGTCCATCAATTTAATGAAAACCTGACCGAGTAGCAGTCGGCGAGAAACTACTTCATTTCCAACACAGACATATGTATGTACGTCAAACCAAATTGTCTGATACATATGTATGTCATAAGGCCTATACATCATCGGAATGCAAGATATGACTGCGAAAGCTGCTACAATCGGGACTCGTCGGGGTTACTGACGGCAACCATACCAAAGGAGTCAGATTTATGACCAGCGCACTCCTGCATGACTCCATCCAGAACCGGAGGAGCCCTATATGAGCGACCAAGAATCTCCTCACCAGCTTTAGTTAGTGTCCATGCAGCAGGACTGGAACTATCAAGGTCTTGTATTTGGATATCGTGGTCCTTCGTGGGACGGCATTATTCCTCAGTTGCCTTCTCCGCGATGTTGTCCTTGCTTGTGTTCACTTCGGAGCGCAGGTAGAGAGAGTCTGCAGCTAAAGGGTGGTTAAATTTTAAGGGCCGATGTTGAATGTGAACCACACCTAAACGTCAAGTTTTTTTCTGCATTTCATTTGACATTTCTCAATTTCAGACTAATTCAATTTGAACCATAGAAAGATACACATTCGAGCAACGCGTTAAAGTTATTCAGGCTTATTATGAAAATACGCGTTCAAATCAAAATGCATATCGCGCACTTCGTGATTTTTTCGGTCAATTTAATCGTCCAAATGTGCGTACAATCGGAGCAAACCGGGTCTGTAGGAGATGTGAAAACACCAGTGCATGCTCGTATAGCTCGTACTGCCGAAAATATTGCTGCTATTCGCGAAAGTGTGGCTGAAGAGCCGCTCACCTCAACTCGTCGTCGTGCCCAACAATTGCTCCTCTCACGCTCGTCGTTGATGAACATTATGCATAAAGACTTGCATTTACACGCTTACAAGGTGCAATTGACTCAAGAACTAAAGCCTCTTGACCATTTCAAGCGTCGTCAGTGGTCAGAATGGTGGCAAGAAATGGCAACAGTGGATGATCAATTTTCGAAGAGGCACATTTTCACCTCAGTGGATTCGTCAATAAGCAGAATTGCCGCATTTGGGCGAATGATAATCCAAGAGTGATTGTCGAAAAACCAATGCACCCACAAAGAGTGACTGTTTGGTGCGGTTTATGGGCTGGCGGCATCATCGGGCCGTATTTTTTCCAAAATGAGGCCGGTCAGGCAGTTACTGTGAATGGTGTTCGCTATCGTGAAATGATAACGAACTTTTTATGGCCCGAATTGGAAGATATGAATGTGGACGATATGTGGTTTCAACAGGACGGTGCCACTTGCCACACAGCTAACGAAACAATGGCTCTTTTGCCGTGTTATCTCACGTGGTGGCGATGTCAATTGGCCGCCAAGATCATGTGATTTGACACAGTTGAATTTACTTCTTTGGGTTATTTGAAAGAAAAGGTATACGTCGATAAGCCAGCAACAATTCAAGAGCTAAAGGATGGGATAATTCGGTACATTAACAGCATAGAACCTCAATTATGCTTCAGTGTCATCGAAAATTTGGACCATCGGATGGAGGTGTGCCGCCGAGGTCGCGGCGGCCATTTGGCGGATATTTTGTTCCATACATAATTGAACCATACCAATATTATACACAATAAAAAGAAATGACAATAATTTCCTAAATAATTTGCGTTTTATTCAAAATCAACATCGGCCCTTAAAATTTAACCACCCTTTACATCAAAGTTATAGCTGCCTATATTGACGGGGTGTCGGATTTAGGCGCTGACGCAAGACGGCAGAGAAGTTCTTGCATGTGTTTCAATGGGACTCCACTGGCGTGTAGAGTACTTTCCCGCAGTCATAGCTTGGCCAGTAAAAGCCGTCGAATTCGGTGAACATTTTTCAATCAAATATGCAAAACTTGTACACAGTTGCAATCACAAGACGGTAAATCATCAAAACATCTACCTTGCCAAAATTGCAACTCATTCTGACGGTCATCATACAACCTGGTGGAGCACTGATAGTAGTAACACTTATAGGTTACAACTCAACATTTATCAATGAAATTGTCATGAAGTCCTAGACCAAACGATCGTCTCGGACCAGATTTGACTGACTGACATCAGAGATTGCAGAGTCAACAAGCCACTCCTTCAAAGATTGTGACCATTGCTATCTGGTCACCCTTTATTACGATGCTCTCTCATTTTTTAACAAACGTAAACGTAGCACGACGTATTATTTAAAGCATTGCCTTTGTATTGCTTGTACTTAAAGACGACGCACTTGATAGGCGTTTTTTAAAAATTTGCTTTCGAAATCACGTATGGAACCACTGAATGACTGTATTTTGACCCGTTTTTCTCCTTCTCCGTCGTGGCTAGCCAGTGTCTTCAGATCTCACCGAATGCAGGCCTTTCCCCTAGCCACTGTCTGAGTCTGAAAAGGGAGATGCATGGTTCGTGCATTTGTTCGCAGTAATTTGATGTCTCGCATCCGTACACTGAATTCGTGAATACGTTCTGTTGCTCTAAAAATAGTTCTGTTTACTGCTTGCCGCCTTGTTTCCACACGATAACATAGTCCCAAGGGTGTTTGAGTTTTCAGTTGCGAGCACGTTGTTGATTAGCTTGATTCGAAAATTCCCCCCACAGATGTCCACACATGGACATGTGTGCACACGAAAATATCAATTGTGTGTCTACTCACACTGATAGCATCATTCCGACGTAGTCATCATAAAAAATCCGATGTGAATTACCTTCCGACAACGACGATTAGTCAGCAAATGTTCGTGCTTCTGGCGTTCGCCATCTTTGTGCGACATTTGTGACCGTTGAAACCAACAGAAGAGCAACACGTCATGAATGAAAACAAAGCGACTCTGCCGCCCAGAACAAGATCTTGCAGCATATGTATGGCGTTTTGCACACTGTTCTGTTCCCTTCCCTTCTGTTCACACAGTTCACCCGAATAAAGATGTGTGCAATTTCCGACGACGAAGTTATCACTTGTATGTCAAGTGATTCTGCTTTTTTTTTTGTTCGTTTTGTAATTTGCCTTTCATTTAGCCTGTAGTGTTGACAAACAAGTCGATAATAGATAGTGAGCAATGGGTGTCGTCCCAGTGCGATGGTGGACATGGTAAATTGTCGTGTGCAACGGGATTTATTGTATTTGTACTTTAATGTGCTTTGTACGAGTACTTTCCGATAACGATGAATCGAAGCCAGCTGTTGTTGGTGTGATAATCATTTGATTTCTAGAAAATGACAAAATGTCTGCGTTCATCACCCCCGCTTGGGAAGCAAATGACGGATGAGGAGATATGTACGCCTACTTATCGAGAAACGAGACGTTCCATCCGCATTTTTGCCGTCCGGACATTCCGAGGCGCTAACACTGTTTTACAACATCCAACTCGATGCGAGGGTGAAGGTAATCTGCTACATGGCCCTCATCCGGCCAATGCTCACCTATGGCTGTCCCGTGTGGTTCAACGTGAGTGCAAGCTTGATGGAAAAGATTCGGGTGTTTGAGAGGGCTTGTCTTAGGGCTTGCCTTCGCCTTTACAGAACACCACAGTCCCAGTACAGAGAATTCTACTCCAATGAGGTTTTATACAACAGGGCGAACCTGATACGAGTGGACAATTTCCTGGTGAAGATGATTCGAGATCATACTGCCAGAGCGATGAACTCTGTTAATAACCTGATCTCGGGGGCTACTACCCCAATCCTCAATACCACGGGGTCTGATACTAAATGAAAATGCGGTACCGCTCCTCTTCCACATCGCCCGGTCAACTGTGGATGGGCGACTCAACCACGACCGTTCCGTCGCACAACGAGCTGAGGAGGGTCTCCTCCGGTTCAGTACGGCGGTATCAAGGCGAGATGATGTTGCAATGCAACACCGATTTCTGGTGGCTGTGCAGTGAGGGAACTCCATCATCGAACCCTTTAGACCCTGGTTAGGGAAACGGTAGTGCGTAGCCCCTTATGGGGCGCAGTCGGTCTCTGTCTTGCAGCGGATTAGTTCATCTGCAACCTATGGCCGACCTACGTATCCTAGGTAGTATTTAAGGTAGCTTTGTAAGCTATATATACGAATAAAAAACAAAAAAAAACGTATACACATTTGTTCAACTGTGTGTACTTATGTGTATACCCTGTCTAGTATTTAAATTAAGTTATGAATAAAAATGATTGACTAATTCAATCCGGGTAGAGTGAAACTCAGTGTTCGCTCGAATATGCTCGAGATAATAGGTTTTTCTCCCAAAAAAATGACCAAGAGAGCCAAAAGAGGAATCCGCCAAATCGGAACGGCGCTGCAAGTGGGGCATCCTCCTCACCACCACGGAAGCAGCAAGTCTCAAGAAACAAAGCCAAGAAGGCAGCAAGTGTTGCTTGCAAATCAAACGCGATGTTCTTCGCTTTGATTTGATATAATTAAACTTTTATTGAAACTAAGATAATTAATTCAGTTAATTCATTAAACACACAAAATCAAAACTGAGGTTAATACTCCTTGCGTGTGTGTCAAGAATTCCAGGGCAAAAGCATGCGAGATGTGTTTTGGCAATTCTAAGTGGCGTTTTCTTTCGTTGATGACATTTGTGGATGTTTACTTGGTTGAGCATGCTTCACTACAGACAAGGCTTCACCAGCCAGAAGGTTGGAGTTGAGGGCGCTGCTGTGTCAAAGACTAGGTTAAGCTAGATAGGTATGCAGGTAGACGAGGGATAAACCACGCCTCAATTAGGTGCAGTTGGACTCATTTAGCATTTGGGTAATGAAACCTCTTGGCTGTCAGGATACCAAGAAAGAAAATGAGCCAATCCTACGGATACCAAGACCAAAATGGAGGCAAGATTATGAAAACTAGAAAATCGCTATAGAAAATTACACTAGTTGCTTGGAAAGTAACCAACCAATATGCATTTAGAATTAATTTTTTTTTTTGGGGCAGTCGTCCCTGACATATATTTATCTATTGAAAGGGTGGTTAAATTTTAAGGGCCGATGTTGATTTTGAATAAAACACAAATTATTTAGGAAATTATTGTCATTTCTTTTTATTATGATAATATTGGTATGGTTCAATTATGTATGGAACAAAATATCGGCCAAATGGCCGCCGCGACCTCGGCGGCACACCTCCATCCGATGGTCCAAATTTTCGATGACACTGAAGCATAATTGAGGTTCTATGCTGTTAATGTGCCGAATTATCTCATCCTTTAGCTCTTGACTTGTTGCTGGCATATCGACGTACACCTTTTCTTTCAAATAACCCCAAAGAAAAAATCCAACGGTGTCAAATAACATGATCTTGGCAGCCAATTGACATCGCCACCTCGTGAGATAACACGGCCATTGAATTTGTCGCTCAAAAGAGCCATTGTTTCGTTAGCTGTGTGGCAAGTGGCAAGTGGCGCCGTCCTGTTGAAAGCACATATCGTCCACATTCATATCTTCCAATTCGGGCCATAAAAAGTTCGTTATCATTTCACGATAGCGAACACCATTCACAGTAACTGCCTTACCGTCCTAATTTTGGAAATAATACGGCCCGATGATGCCGCCAGCCCATAAACCGCACCAAACAGTCACACTTTGTGGGTGCATTGGTTTTTCGACAATCACTCTTGGATTATCACGAATCCACTGAGGTGAAAATGTGCCTCATCACTGAAGATGATTTTCTTCGAAAATTGATCATCCACTGTTGCCATTTCTTGCCACCATTCTGACCATTGACGACGCTTAAAATGGTCAAGAGGCTTTAGTTCTTGAGTCAATTGCACCTTGTAAGCATGTAAATGGAAGTCTTTATGCATAATGTTCATCGACGACGAGCGTGAGAGGTGCAATTGTTGGGCACGACGACGAGTTGAGGTGGACGGCTCTTCAACCACACTATCGCGAACAGCAGCAATATTTTCTGCAGTACGAGCTGTACGAGCATGCACTAGTGTTTTCACATCTCCTACAGACCCGGTTTGCTCAAAATTTTGCACGATTTTTCCGATTGTACGCACATTTGGACGATTAAATTGACCGAAAAACTCACGAAGTGCGCGATATGCATTTTGATTTGAACGCCTATTTTCATAATAAGCCTGAATAACTTTAACGCGTTGCTCGAATGTGTATCTTTCTATGGTTCAAATTGAATTAGTCTGAAATTGAGAAATGTCAAATGAAATGCAGAAAAAAACTTGACGTTTAGCTGTGGTTCACATTCAACATCGGCCCTTAAAATTTAACCACCAGAAGGGGACTGATGGCTCAGCGCGAGGGTCTCCAGTGACCAATTCGATACTACAAGTCGACTGTAAAGGTTTCCAAGCTGAAGCGGCTGCGATACACGAGGCAGCGCTCTTGTTGAGAGTCCGTAACGTAACCCTACCCCATGGGTTCACCAATTTGTCTGATAGCCAAGCGTAAGGAGACAAACTGTCGATAGAGCCAGCACTCGATCGCTTGGTCTGGGCATTGGAGCAATATCAAGCGAGGAAAAAGTGAACAACATCTTTGTAGTCGCAGGGAAGTACTCATGCTAATAGGAGTCGGTAGGAGCACTGTGGCATAGGTAAGCCGAATTTATTCCATATCTGCTCTGCGATTGCCCAGCCCTGGCAAAGCAATGGACGCTGTTCCTAGGAAAGCACTTCTTTCCAGAGCGGCAGGATTTAAGCGACGTTGAACTGAAAATTCTCCTAATTCATAGGTGATTCTGAATGGTTTTTACACTAAAAATAGGTCTCACGGTAGTTAACAGTGGATGGAGCCAACAAGTTGGTCTAAGTGAGCCATCAATGCGATACCTACCTCCCGGCGTACAGAATATAATAAAGAGGTTCAATGACCGAACCTTACAAGTGTCGTCAACCATCATCAACGTTTGTGACGTTGACTGCCATTCGGATTGGACATACGGTCAACTGAATTCAGTGCATTTCTATGACGTGAATGAACATATGATGACTATGACTTCTACCAAGCACAGCATTCAATCTGCCCTTCATTGTCATCCATCAGTCAGGCTGATTAGTCAATCGGAAATGTTCATGATAATCTTATCAGAAATTCTACGGGCCGCTTCAGAAACTATCAGTTATCAGCCATCAATCAAGGCCACTGGTCGTACTTCCGATTGCGAACAGAGAGAGAGAGAGATGAGTTAATTTAGTTAGGCAATCGATCGAATGATGAACTCTCTCGAATCTGGATTAATGCAGATTATGTGAACGACTTTATCTTGACTAACTCTTTGATTATGGGTCGACCGACACCTGCCAATGGATTAGGATCTACAAGAAAAACTAAAACAAATTCAGACGAGTATTTGTTGACTCACCCTACTCACATACTTATCAGGCCTGCGAATCATGCAGGGACTCAGAGTCTGAGTATAATAGCTAAATTCCAGCATCAATCCAAGCTATCCTGTGTCCATGATGGCATGGTCCCTAAACCAGAGATTCGGCCTTTCTCAGTCTCTCAAAGCAGGGGGCTCAGATTCGAAGAACCCCTTTGCTGGAGCATCGGCACTCATGCGCTTGACGTGGCAAAGTCGACGCATTTTTGCCGTCCAGACTCCGCCCACATTTTGGTACGTCGAGCTAATTAATGGTCACCGCCAGCGATTCAACTCGGCTTATTTTGCGGTTGGATTTGAGGCTGACGCTCAAGCCAGTCACATGGGCTGCAGTTTGCATTCTGCGCATCCAGCATCCCACAAACTGAGGCACATCCTTTGAATTTGTTCCTGGGACTATACTCTGACAGTGTCACAAATTGTGTGGACACACGATTGGATTAATATTTTGCGAAGCATCTTGACAGCGGTGCCATAATGTTTGTAAATTCGAACAATCGTTTGGCATGAACCGAGAGATGATCAATCAGTCAAGTCAATCAAGTACTTCAAATGGGTTACTTTGCAGCCATGCTTTGGTAATCCAGGCTTGTTAAGAGTCCGCCTTCCAAAGTGGTGATGTATGATGCCCCACGCCCCCCCATCTACGCCCCTGGACAGGGTGCATCCCCAAATAGTGAGATGTTCACCTCCAAACTTTAGTGTTCGCTTAAAGTGCCTTTTTGTCAGCTGCAAGTAATTGTGTATTTTAGATAAATTTGGATCTCAAAATGATGAATGTGTTTTTTTGCTGCATTTTCTATCACTTTTTTGAGCATCTCGAGCAGTATAGCGATGATTTCGGCTCATCAATGTTCTGAGGCTGATTATTATTGTTGAGCGACCTTTAGATCTATTGTGCCCCCTATTCATACCTTTACTTTCAGTCCTTTTCAGAGTTGTATTGAGGGTTATTTGCTCTCATTGCGCAAAGGTGGAAGAGATTTATCCTAGAGTATTCGCACTAAGCCAGTTTCCTTTAGGGATCTGAGAATGAGAGCTGTCTTATCATTCATATTTCAAAAGAAGGCCTTCTAAATGCTTTCATCAAAAACCTCTTAGTTTTTAGTCACTCTTTTGTCAGCCAGCAAACCGGAAGGATCCCAAAATAAAATACATGCAATTTTAAACAAACAAGTTAATCGAAGTTTATAAACGTTAATAACAGTTTCTCTAAGCTGAAGACTTTTCGTTGCCCTTAACACATGCTGCTCGAATTTTGTTCATTCCTGTTGTTCATGGTCGATGAGATGGTACCACGAACCACGAATAAGTTTCTCTAAAATAACGTGTGTGTATGCCAACTTAATAAGGGCCTCACTGGATCCACGTTCGCATGCTTAATCGAATTTATTGATGCGTTCAGACTGAATTTCACGCCCCCTCTGTCGCAGTGGTACACAGCAATTACTGGTCACTCCCATTGCGGGGCCATTCTTAAGTGTTCATTTCGTTTTGGGAAATGCGTAGCAGTAGATTCACTCATATTTCGTTGACCGCAATCACAACAATTAATAACCGTGGATTATAATTTGATGGGGCTGCCGC
Organism: Eristalis pertinax; assembly: GCA_907269125.1. Taxonomy (NCBI): domain Eukaryota; kingdom Metazoa; phylum Arthropoda; class Insecta; order Diptera; family Syrphidae; genus Eristalis; species Eristalis pertinax. The sequence continues at coordinate 54,044,540 of OU026145.1, forward strand.
ACACGTTCGCCTTTAACTCGTCCCTTCGCAGCAATCTAAGGAACATCCCCGGCACTTGGAGGAGGATAAATAAAATGCCATTATTGCCTAATGACACGACACACATCTGGGGCAGTTTGAATGAAATTGACTGACATTTTGCATGCGACCTCCATCACATATGGGGAGAACCTTACACCGAGGGTTGGCAATCAACTAATAATTGCCCATGCCAACCACCCATATGCTCGGGCACGGCGAAGAAGATTGCATCCTTCCGAGTTGCGACCACACCGTGGCTAATTATATGATGAGAATTATATATCGTAACTGGCATTTGGGAGGCTATTACCTATTGTCCCGGTTTCGTTTTTGGGAAATTACACTCACTCGTGGCCGGAATTGAGTTTCATTTACTTCGTGGCATATCCCTGTCAGGAGTGCAATGGCCATTTGTGTTGTAATCCGTTGTGTTTAAGGGATTTTATTTGAGACGCAGGACATGTGCGCTTTGGGTTATAATCGCAAATCAATTTCAGTTCGGAAAGCTTGGTAATTTTGATGTTTGCTTGTGGTGCGGCTAATTGGACGGCCGCACCTCAACTTATGCGTTAGCATTGTGACATCACATGATAAACCATTCAAGTAAATAGCCTGAGTATGCAAGGGCTTTTAAAAGGTTAATGCGTTCATTATGGATTCCGCAGGAGTGTCATTGATTGACGACATTATGTCTGGCCAACGCATGGGGACAGCATAACACCCAGATATCGAAGCTTCATCGGAAAAGTGGACGGTGACACCTTTAAGTACTAGTTGTGTCAGACCAGTCAATTTCATCCTCCTCGTGAAAAGGACAACTTAGGCTGCTGCAAAGCAACCCCCTTGCCACAGCAAAGGCCTTCTTAGCTTTTGTCAGAGTTAGTCAAAATACACATATTGATCCAACCAAGCTGTGTAACTCATAAGTGTCAATACATGTACGAGCAGTTATTCTTTTTTTTTGTTCCCACTAACTACAACCATGTTTGTACATAAAATGTTTCTTTTTTTTATCACAGCACCGGTCGGTTTCTACATTTAAATCGACTGCTGTAATCATCAGTGTTAGCAGATTGCTGCTATCGGCAGAGATAGCAATTCCGTTGTGATAAAGCAATTTAATGGAAAATCATAAGCTCACCTATGCTCAGTTTCATTGCATGATTTCGAATGGGAATAATGAATACGGCAGCAAACTATTTCAGTGGCATTACTAATCGTGTAGTGGAAATGCGTGTAGTTGGTGTGGCACACATGCCATTCTGCATGCCAGACTTCCTGCCTTCAATTGAGCAGAAAACACAATCAGTGAGCTTAGTGCAACAGACCATATGCCTCAATAAATATCGAGTATTTACGATTGAGGAAGACCAACGCTTATCAGACGGAAGATATAGAAATTTAGAGCCAGTCAAGGTCTACCTCGGCTCCGCAGTAAACAAGCGCAGAGTAACTCTTCCTAGCCGCTGTTTCCATGGGCTCCAGTTGTCTGTATATCTAAGATCATAAGAACACTAATGATCCCAGTCCTAATGGACAGCGCAGAGGCGTGGACAATCTGAAAAGCGGCTAAAGAAGTCCTTAGTCTCATCGAGAGAGAGAGACGTTCTGCGTGCAATCTTTTATTCTGTTGGCGTTCATGGGACCTGGCGGCGAAGATTCAATCACGAACTGTACAGCGACATGAGGCATCCTCGGATCAAACGCCCAAGTTGTCTGGCCCAACGCCCAAGTTGTTCATGCTCTCGATGTGGCCGAGCCAGTGCAGTCGACGGATTTTTGCCTTCCGGACTACTTTCACATCCTGGTACAGCTCGTAGAGTTCGCGGTTATGTCTTCTCCTACATTCGCCTTCCTCGCAGACGGGACCATATATCCGACGTAGAATTTTTCTTTCGAAGGTACCAAGAATCAGCTTTGCAGTTTTGCTTAGCGTCCAGCTTTCGGCTCCAGAGAGCAGGACGGGCAAAATAAGAGTTTTGTAGAGCATGATTTTGGTCCTTCGTGTCGGGAGTTTTAAGCCCAGTTGTTTTGACAAACCGAAGTAGAACCGGTTGCCAAGGGCGATTCTACGACGGATCTCCACTGCGATGTCGTTTGTGGAGTTCGCGTTTGCCCGAGGTAGACAAACTCCTTTACTACCTCGAAAGTGTAGCTGTCGATCGTGAAATGTTGTCCAAGCTGGTGTTTGACGAAACGTTTTTTGGTCGATAGCATATATTTCGTTTTGTCCTCATTGACCTTAAGACCAGTTCGTTTCGCATGTTCTTCAATCGTCGGTAAAGCCTCCACAACGGAACGTTGAGAACGCGCGACGATGTCGTTGTCATCTGCGTACCCCAACAGTTGGACCGACTTGTAGAAGATGCCTTCCGTGTTTAGGCACTGCCCTCCGCACTATCTTCTCCAGTACCAGATTGAAGAAATCCAGTGCAAGTGTCAAACGGCTCGGAAATCCTTGAGCCGAACAGCACGGTGCATCGCGTATGTGTTAGCGTGGTGCGACACAACCGGATCAGTTTTCCCGGCATCCCGAATTCGGCCATCGCATAGAATAGCTCCTTGCGATGAATGCTGAAATCGATGGAAAAGTGGTGCGTATCGATTTGAAACTCTATAGGTCTATAGTCGATTTGCCGGGCCGGAAGCCGCACTGGTACGTGCCGATCAGTGCGGTGCAAAACGGCTTTAGACGCTTACACAGTACGCTGGACAGGATCTTGTAGGCGACGTTGAGCAGGGATATACCTCTATAGTTGTTGCAAGAGGTAAGATCGCATTTTTTGTAGATGGGGCATAAGTAGCTGATATTCCAGTCGTCGGGCAAGCTTTCGTCTTCCCAAATTCACAGATGATCTGGTGCATGCTCCCCACCAGAACATCGCCACCGGCCTTGAAGAGCTCTGATGGTAGGCCATCGGAGAATACGGCTTTCTTGTTCTTCAGCGTTTTAATGGCTGTTCCGACTTCTTCAAAACTAGGTGGGAGGACTACTTCATCGACTGGAGTTGGGATTTCCTGATTCCCTATCACTCTCTCCTGGTCAGGCCCATTAAGCAGTTGGTGGAAGTGCTGCTTAAACACATCCACTATTCCCTGCGGGTCAGTAACAAGGCTACCCTCACGATTTCGAAGAGCCTGGGTGCCTTTCGTAAAGCCTGAAGCCAGGCTTTTGGCTTCTCTTATAAAAGGGCCGTATTTTTTTCTCCCTAACAAACATAACATCATAAATGGTGCGTCTAGTTGATTCGGATTTTAAGCCAAGCAGTTGCAAAAATCGAATCGCTTTTGAACTTTTTCGATACGATCGGAAAATGTTATGTACGCCGGGTTCCAAACTACGACAGCATATTCAAGGAATGGTCGAACAAGGGAATTATACAGTGTTAGTAGGGCGAGTGGATCAGTGAATCCTTTTTTATTACGCCCGTATTAAGCCCAATACCGCGTTGATGAAATCAAACACTGTTGGTACACTGTATGTCAGAGGCGGGGTTGGAAACCTAGTTTTTATTGACTCTATAATGAAGAAATTCGTGTACTTGAATGTTCTTAAAAATAACCTAAAGAAGTGTGCTGAAAATCTAGAATTGGTGAAGTCGTTTCTCTTTCGTCAAAACAACGACCGTAAGCATACATCTCGCCTCGTACAGGAATGGCTTGTACACCACACCAAACAATTGACATGACATGAACCCTATAAAAGCATTTATGGGACGAATTAAAGCGGCGCCTCAAGAAAAGAACCATCACAACCAGGCACAGTTTAAAGAGGGCTCTTGAGGAAGAATGGGACAAAATTGATCGCTCAGTTAGCAAAAAATTGGTCGAATCCATGCCGAAAAGGATGAGAGCAGTGATATATCTTCAAAAGGAAATTCAGCGCCTTATTAATAACCATTATATTTATTTAATTCACGTTATAACCTTTAAGTGTATGTATGACAAAAGTCATACTGGGTTTTAATTAGCCTTACGTGGAAGTAAGTTTAAAGGAATAAATGTTTACGTTCGTAGTTGATCGAATAATAAAGCGAACCGTTTTTTAATTTTACTTTGTTTTACTAGAAAAATAACTCGTTGATTGACTCGAACTCCTGGTGTACGTAGACTTTTGCCACTAAGTGTATATCAGGAGGCTGACAACGAATTGAACTGGATGGTATCCTTCATTATTCCCCTGGACCAACTACGTCGGTATGTGCAACGCCGAAACAATAAAGTGTTGCAGGACTGCACAAAAAAATGTTTGCTGCAACAAACGACATCCATGCATGGTGTTGGTGTTTCATTGATTTGTATAATCCACCGCAGTTTCAGTGCAAAATGTACAGTTCGACAGCCTTCTAATAATGTTGCCGTAATATCAGAAGATGCCAGCGCTAGTGGAGTTCTGTTTTGTAAGCAAGTATTGTTTTTTTCCAAAACAATGACTAACACACATACACAGCAACGTATTGACATCTACTATCCCACACAGAAAGAATTTTGCGGGAACAATGAACCGTTTTCGAGAACACTTATGACATTTTACATGCATATATACAGATATGATGCATTCACTGTAACTTCCGCATACGCAGCATACAAGCCCAGGCACAAAAACCGCAACGTCATTATAAAAATGATTCAAAATTAATCAGCACTATTGAGGTCAACAGAGTTTCCCAACAATTTCAGAAATTGCGCAACAAATCCACCTCGCATCAAGAAAACATTATTTTTCGGCAGTGAAATGTTTCATTCTCTCTCTCTCTCTCTTTTCACATTTAAGAGAAAAAATAAGCGAGATTGTTTGGCTTTTCACATGCCAAATCGATTGCCGATTGCCAACAGGCGACAGATGTGGTCACAGTGGCAAATGGCATGATGAACTGAAAGAGAAATTCATTGAAACAGCAAGTATGGATGTATTTTTTTTTTAAATTTATTTTTTAACTGAAAAACACTATTCTTCTTGTTAACACAGCGATCAATACCCCCTCAAGTATTGGAATATCTAATGTCTGACAATTCAAAACAAATGTGTGCAAAAACAAAAACTAACTTATACGATTGAAGTGTAGTCAAAAGAGATGGTGGTGTTTATTTGACATGCTGTTCGTATCCATTAGATTGATTTACTGCTTCTGTAGGTACTCATCGAACAAGTAAACACCCAATTTGAAATCGTTGTTTCCGAAATTGTTCAAGTTGTTGTAGTAACCGGAGAATTTGCGCAATGTTTTGGTGTAATCTCCGAGGATGTTTTCTTGGAAATAGTGTTTGATTTCTTGATCACTATTGTCGACAATTCGGAGGGCTTCCTCAACTAATGCCTTTTGCTTGCTTACACCCTTCTTCAATGCATTCTGTTCGTTCAATATAACTTCGAATGAGGTTTTTTTGAACTCAGATTGGTTTTCCGCACGCGCCTTCGAATTGAATTCATAACCACGAGAAGTCAAGTGCTTTGCTAGATTGATGGAATCCTCGAATAGCTTATCAGATTCGGCACGGAAGAGCTTGCTAAATCCAACACGATCCTTAAGGAATGTGTTGAAATTCATCGACAGAAGCAAGTATTTATATGATGTTGCGAATTGAGCGTTGATAAAGCTGCTTAAGTCATTGTTGGGAACAGAAGACTTAACCTGGGAACTGGATTCTAAAATGAAATGAAAAAATAAAAATTATTGATTTTACAAGTATGTATGGAGAATTGTAGGCTTACTCTCAGTGCCGCATTTATCCCCGGCGATGCCGACAATTAGAAGCGATGCCAGAACAGCTGTTAACGCAAACGATTTCATTTTTGTGTTTGTTTTTTTTGATGTTTTTATCACTTGTGTGAAGTATCTTAAAGAAAGAAATGTCAATGGTTAAGTGTGAAAGCGATTGCAAGGAACAAAGAAAACTAAGAGAGCACAAAACACAAGAGCACTATATAAAGAGGAAAGAAACACACAAACACACGCACATACACATAAGCACATGCATACGCATGTACAGATGAGATATAAGGAAAAAACTTTGCTAAATGCGTACTTATATTTTCCTGTGAATTTCACGTCCTTTTGCTTCGATTTTCAAATTGAAATTGTCTTCAATTGAATTTGAATTCGTGAATTTATTTCCTGGTAACGGAATCTGCTAAATTGAGAACACTGAATGTTTATTCTTGAACACCTCGCACAACACTCGCAAACGATTGAATGTTTCTTCCACCCGAACCGATTGACTAAATATGAATGTTGGATTTCTCGTGAGAGAAGCAATTTAAGTAGAAAAACTGTAATCGCTGATTGCTCGTGTAGTTGTAAGAACTGTGGTGACCTGCTAGCGCTGGTGCGGTTTGACGAGATTCAGAGAGCGATTCAATATGGTCGCTTGCTGCCATTTGCTTATGAAAATTGTTGTTGTTCCATTGAGTGTGTGTGCTGTGCGTGTTATCTTTGATAATTGGTGTGTAGGGTTACCATACTTATTATTTTGTCGCATGACACATCGCTTATCAAAATATTCAGACGTTAAATCCAGAAGATTGGGTTAGGTCATTGTTAAGAGGGAGATACGTGATGAGACCTTTAGCCATGGAGCTAGTCCATTGGGCGGCCAAAAGTCAAACCAAAGTCAGGTTTCCAAAGGCGCCTTAAACTAGGACATTTTACAAGATTCCATCTAACCTTCTTAAAAATGAGTCTCAAGCCTATGATGGATGGATTGGACAGTGTTATGCCCTGAAACCCAGCAGAAGCAGCACATTTAAATGGAATGATTATATCGTCTAGTCAATGTACAAGGCAAGGTAAGACAACCAAGAAAATCTATGCGGCTATTTCCATATCGTACCGTCAGGACTTGAGTGTGTAAAACACAAAAGCCGATCTTACATTGGATCGGATTTAACAGTCATAGCCAATGGCAATATAACGATGGATTGTATGCACATATTTCGTCGAAATCGTGAAATAGGTAACAAAATCCCGATAAATGTGTATGTACACGGTAACTCTAGTCTTGCACTCTGCACCAGATTAAAATGAATTCAACAACAATCGGCTGACTCATGTTTCTCTTAATGGCGTAGTAGAGGAAGAGCAGCCATTATCACTACCAGGGCAGCCATGTTTCATTATCTTACATCTTCTTCGTTCCTTCGTCACATCAAGCCATGCATCTCTTTCACACTCTCGCTGTGTGTTGTTTGCGAATGTATTTATTCGAGTGTTGTTTTTGTTGTTTATAATGTACCATCGATAAGATTTCTCGAAATATCACCGTTGTGGTCGTGTGTAATAGCGAACAAAAAATTTCTTTTAAAAGTTTCATCGAACTGATTGTCGAACTCAGTACAGAAACAGCAGTGCTTTAGACTTGCTCTTTGATTCATCAAATCGCTGTATGTATAATTCTCAATTTGACAGGCTTGTATACCAGTGCGTGTAAAGATTCTGCCATTAGTGAGAATTCGTTTCATTTTCGAACAAAACAGACGTAGAAAAGTGATTCGCCAAAATAAGAATATAAAAAACAAAATAAACCAACTATATAACAGCGGTTGCCTTGTGTGAACATTTAGAATTAACAGTGAATTCGTATTAAACAGTTCATCAGCTACAAAAAAAAAAAAATAAAATAAATCAAAATGAAATTACTCGTGGGATTGGCTATACTTGCATTTTCCGGTGTTCTCCTTGGAGCATCTGCAGATACTTGTGGTAAGTGTATATATTTAAGACATTTTATGTTTTTCTTCGTTGCAAGGAAATTTCCGTCGCAGAAAGAAAAAAAAAATCCATTGTGCGATTAAAGTGTGGAGTGTGCCTCTCTTATTTTTAAGTTCTGTGATATGGTCGGTTTTAAGAGTGACTCTCTTTGAATGTGACTTGTGCTCTTCGCGTGCGCTGCACTTGGCAGTTGAAGTCACTTGAAGAGAAATTAATGGAAGCGTTGGGATTTCCTTGTTTCTATTTCTGATAACGAAACGAACTACTTTTCATATTTCCGTTGAATTGAATTTTTTCCAAATGTATTTCTGCTATGGGACAACTTTCGATATTTCATTTTGTTCTTTTATGATGAGACTTTGAAATTCTTGACACAACAGGATTGTATTGATGAGATTAGGCATGGTTAGGTTTACGTGTTTTCCTTGTTCCAGCGACATTGGTTGTATTTTGTCGAGAAGTGATACGAATTGCGTAAGGAATCATTATGAAATGATGAATGCGAATGCATACGAAACAAAAGTTGTCATCAATCCTATTGATTACACCATGCTTCTGTAGGTCCTGCATTATCAGTTCAATCAAATGTTTCTTGGTATACAACTAAGTTCTCATTTCGATGGAAATATTGCGTTTGTTAAACCTCGGCATTGCTGATACTAATTTGACCTTAAGCCTCAGTGACGTCTAGCTTAAGTCGTCTCTGCTAAGGCATTCATACCACAACAACATGAACGTTTGATATAACCGCAGAAAGGTTGTACATAAGTGGGCCTGTTCTCACTCGATATGAGGTGGTTTGGATAGGCTGTAAGTCCAAAACGAAGTGACGTCCAGCCTCAGTCCTCTCTGCAAAGGCATTCATACCACAACAACATGAACGTTTGATATAACCGCCTGGGCCTATTCTCACTCGATATGCTGTGGCTTTTCTAATGAGAAGCACACCAGCTTCATGGTTCATGATTTGCTGATGATCATTGTCATCAGTAGGGCGGCATTTTACGATCTGATAATTGCACAAAGAACTTTTCGTTTCGTCACAGATATCATTTAAATTAATTTAAGGTTTAAACATTCTTCATCGGGCGAGGAAGTGATACATACGCTGAAGTGATACATACGAGAAAGTATAGCACGTTTTGGATGTACTGGATGGCGCAGTTGGTTGAGTACCTGTCCTTGGTTAGAGGGGTCCCCGGTTCGAATATCAGTAAAGCTTTTATCCAGTTTTCAAATCTGGTCCAGTCACCATTTGCCATTGGGATCAAATTAGCGGCACTATCACTGGAGTTCTCGATCAGTGGTAGTGGTCTGACTATAGGTATCACATGTGTGCCTACGATTTAGTTGCTGCTGGTAGTACAATGGACCAGTTTCGAATCTGATTGATCTAGTCTATCGTTAAAAACACCTCAGACAAAACAAAACAAAATAGCACATTTAATACGTGAAACACAATGCCGCTGTAAAGTGTAGAAGTATCACTCGATCACAAAAGGGACTTTGTTAAGACTCAGAGTCAGAGAACAAGGAGAAGCCGCCAACTTCAGACTGAAACACAATCATGCTTCATCTTTCAACGTATACATGTAGCGTTAAAGAAACGATTAACGGTGTAGTACCTGACGCAAAGAACGACCCTTTTCCAAAGTGTGCTAGATTGGAAGCTAAATTAAAAGCCTTATATGGATAGGTCTGCTATATCTATATGGCACGTACTACGTTAACGCTCTCCTAAATGCGTTGTGTTCTCTTTTTTTGGAAACACAGTTGCTTCGAAATAAGTAACAACATTAATTGGTGCCAGATGCCGTTATCGATTTTGCACTGTGGTCAGTAAACGCTGTAGATTTGACAAAAGTTGTGTTAACAGCAACACAGCACTCTCATTTCACAAAGGTAAAGAACTGCGACAGAGTTTGTTTGTGTGGAAAGATGACGCTGACAATCACGCAGCATTGTAAATGGTGATTTTGTAGCTATTATCTTTTTAGCAACACTGGTTTAAACAGCTGACGTACGTTTCGTGTTTTGTTTCACTGTCAAACATCTTCAGTTTGGTCTATAATTTAACCATGAATCGTCTTACAAACGAACAACGATTGCAAATTATTGAATTTATTATCAAAATGCGTGCTCTGTTAAGAAAGTTCATCGCGCGCTTCTTCCATTTTATGGTCAGCTCATTTTTGGCTCAATGGGTACGTAAATAAGCAGAATTGTAGATTTTGGAGTGAATATCAGTCAGACGCATTGCAAGAGCTACCAATGCATCCAGAAAAAGTTACAGTTTGGTGCGGTTTATGGGCTGGTGGCATCATTGGACAGTACTTCTTCAAAGATGATGCGAATCGTAACGTAACTGTGAATGGTGAGCTTAACCGTGCTACCGTGAGATGATATCCAACTTTTTTTTGCCCAAAATGCAAGAGCTTGACTTGCATGACATGTGGTTTCAACAAGACGGTGCCACATGCCACACAGCACGAGCAACAATGGACTTATTGAGGGGCGAGTTCGGTGAACATTTTATTTCACGTTCGGGACCGGTCAATTGGCCGCCTAGATCGTGCGATTTAACGCCTTTAGACTATTTTTTGTGGGGCTTTGTTAAAGCTCATGTCTATACAGACAAGCCCGCTTCAATTGACGCATTGGAAGACAACATTGAAGCAATAATTCGTGAGATACCGGCCGAAATGTTGGAAAGAGTATGCCAAAATTGGACTAAGCGGATGGACCATTTGAGGCGCAGTCAAGGTCAACATTTGCATGAAATAATCTTCAAACATTAAATTATATGGACCGTACTATCGATTCAAATAAATATTTCATGCATTTTTCTGAATTTTATGTGTTTTCTTTTTGAAAAACTTTCCTATAGCTTTTAAAAAATCACCCTTTACTCATTATTATTTATTTTATTTTTTCTTAGATGCGATGGCAAATATAAAAACGCTTTCCAATGATGTAAGTTTCAATAATCTGAATAACAAATGCTCGAACGAAGTGGTGCATCAAATCAAAAGGGAAATCAGAGCATCATATAAGTACTTCCAAATGGGTGCTTACTTCGCCAGTGAGCAGGTGAATCTACCAGGATTTTCCGAATTGTTCTTCAATGCAGCAAAGGAGGAGCGTGACCATAGCGCTATCTTGATGAATTATTTGTCAATGCGTATGTCTTCAGATGGAGACGTTGAAGCAATTGGAAAATTGACATTTGATGTAAGTAGATTTCTCTCGAAAATTTCAATTCAAATGGTTATGTATTTATTTCGTGTAATTCATTCGAAAATGATACAGAAGTGAATGCATAAATCGATTCTATTTCCAAACGAACTGTGACTAATTAAGCATTTTTTTTTTGTTTATTTTCTCTTTAGGATAACCTACACGTAAGTTTATAGCTTTGTTTTTGTTTTTCTTTTTGATTTAATTGCAATTTTGTTCTTATCCCTCAATACAGATGGATCTGAATACCAAAATTGACAGCTATGTAAGTAAAACATTTTCACTTCACTAATAATGTTGCTAACCTTGAGTTGTAACTCAATTATTTTAGACCGGCGCAGATGCCCTCAAGGAAGCTCATAACATGGAGAAATCAATCACTGGCCATATCAAGAAAATTATCCAAACGTGCGACAGCGTCAGCGGCATCGATGGCGTATCTGCCGATGACAAAGAATATCATGTAAATTCTTAAATATTAATTAATCGTTTCGGTTTATTCATGATCAAATCTTCTTCTCGGCACAGGTTTCCGACTTTTTGACTGGTGATTTCTTGACCGAGCAATACAATTCAGAGCGCTCCTTCGCTGGAAAGTACGCAACCCTGAAGAAAATGTCAGAGCAGTACGGCTCATTGGCTGAATTCATGTTCGACAAGACTTTGTAAATTTCACAATAGCTGAAGCTGTTTCGTTCATCATTAATTCTATAAGTTGTAAACCCATTCCTAAAAAAAAAACAAATAAAAAAAGAACAAACAAACGTTTGTGTGTGAGATGCTTGCGATCAGTGAATCCCCCCTCAAGTTGAAAGCAAATAGAACAGAAGAATGTTAACTGAGCATAAATAAAAATAACATCATTTATTCCACAAACAAAAGCTGTTTTTCTATCTTTGGTGATTTTTTTCTTTACCCTGTTCGCATCATCTGTGTGTTGATGCAAAAGTTGCAGGTATCACATCTGTTGGCGAGATGCAAATTACTGTGGGTGTTTTTATAAACGTCAGATTAACAAAGAACTGCGTTATCCATGATCATTAATGCAGATATACGATCATACTAACTTAGGTGAACTGCAGTACCGACTGTTCATAAACGTCAATAGCTCATCATTATTTTCATTATTTTTTGACTGCAAACAGGGTACATTGGAAGAAAAAAATATTGTGCTAAGACAAGACTGTAGACGTTCTGTAGCGTGTGTGTGTCAAAAACGCATGAGAAAAGAAATGCGATTGTACTGGCGCAGACTAAAGACGCTTATGAAAACACCCTGTATGCCAATTTATTCGGGTGATGCAAAACGTGTGGATGGCTTCGTAAATACAGGAGGTCCGGCACTGAATGCACACAAGGGTTGCTACAGCCGGAGGCCGCTTTAACGCACGCAACTTTTTATTGGCGGTTTTCTGCGATTCCCTCTTGTGATCGCAAGCCACTTTTACACGTAGAAATAACCCAGTTGCAATTCCTGCTCAATGTTACGGCTTCACATCCTTTCACATGACATGTGTCATCTCTTTCTTACATATGCATAGCATGCTTCCAATACCCAACACTGAGAAGGCAAGGATCAAGGATCAATCGCAATTCTCGAGCACACGCAACTCAGGCTACCCCTTGAACGTTTCATCTCGCTTGTCCACAAAAATTGGAAAGTTGCAGACGAATTTAGCGTGTGTAAAAGCGGCCAACTCTAATATACACAATGGGCCGTCCAGTGTTTTTATTTAAATCATAGGTTGTTTTGACACGGACAGCTGTTTCCCGTTCGAAATTTTGACACGAAGTCAGCAGTCCGGTGAACGAAGTGAGTCGCTTTACGTTTGAAAAACGTTGCGAAATATTGAAAACGTATTTCTAAAGTGAGTGAAAGTAGTTTTGGCCTGCACTGCTGTGCGTAAGTTTGTCCAAAAAGTTCGTGAGACTGGAATGTTAGTTGACAATACAAAGTTTACCCTGATCATCCCTGTCCGGCTCTATGGCGCAGAAAGCCTGGACAATCTCAAGAGAAGATGAAGAGAGAAAAGTTCTGCGCTCCATCTTTGGTCCTGTTCGCGTTGATGGTTTTTGGAGAAGAGCCTTGTCAGGCGTCTACGGATTCAACGCCTAAGATGGCTAGGTCATGTAGATCGCATGGACAGCACAGTTCCAGCCCGAAGTGTCTTCGACTCCGACCAACGCAATATAGGACGTCCACGGAACCGATGGCGCACACAAATGGAGAAGGACCTCAACCAACTTGGCGCGCGATATTGGAGGCTGCTGGATAAAGACCGTGCCAGCTGGCGAAGCTTGTTGACTGAAGCCCACCCCGGACTGTAGCGCTACTAGAAGAAGAAGAAGATGTGAATCTTGCAATTATTTATTATTTCATTCTATACATAAATTCTATAAGGATAACAATAACCATATCTATGTACCTCTTAATTGTAAAAAATGCAAGTTGCTGCTAATAAATAAATACATAAATGCATTCGTAGGGGATCATCCAGCGTCTGATTGTCAGACAACCAATCTGATCTGGAAAAAAAACAAAAATGTCAAACAGTTCCTATGGGGGACGGTGTAGGAGTATGTTAATTGACGAGAGAGCTTCTCAAAAGTTGCGATTTTATATTCACAGGTACAACTGTGACTGCAATTTTCTAAGCGCTGTGATTTTAAGCTGCGATCTTAAGTTGCGAATTCAATCTTTTTACATTGTACTTAGCCGTAAGTGTGGTTTTTTCGCAGTTAAATCACGATGGGATTCCGATTTTTCAATCACTGTGAAAATCGCAGTTAGTGATTTTTTTTGGCTCAACTCCAGTTAGCACAGTCATATGGATATCATTTCTTGTGAGTTGATGGCTACAAATTGTAAAGCTTTCCAATTCCAGCATGTAAATCGCAGCACATTCATACGAAAATACGACTCGTTTCGCCTATCTTTCAATCGCCGTGAAAGTTTCCACTACCGCACGTTGGAAACGCGCATCTCCTTACCGGTGCATGTTTCAAATATTTCCGTCCGTCGTTGAACTGCTTTCAATGCGACTAAGTCGACCAGAATCAGCTCGTAATTTGCGTCACCTACAGAGGAGTTCGCACAATCTTGCCACTGTCAGCGATTGTTCAACGATAGATGTAAGATGGCACAGCCTTAACTCTTCGATGAGTTAAGGCTGTGTCATCTCACACACCGGTTTGTCGTGTGTGATTGTGCAGGGATGAGAAAGCCAGCCTATGCACTGGGAATAAACGCGGCACCAAAGAAAGTATATCAAGACCAAATATGTCAATATAAAAGTAAAAAATAAGAAACCAAGCAAAACGTATCCTCAGACTAAACCCTCTAAGGATTAAAGACCCCGCACATCAAGGATCCCACCTCAAACATATCCGACTTCCAAATTACAACCATTCTTTTGTGTTGCCCCCTGCCATCTCATGTTCCATCATGGAATATTACGCTCACTACTCAATCCAATCCCCTGCAACAATGTTGTCCAAACTAGCCTCCATCTCGTTCATATCGAATTGCATTCACGTTTCAGCACTAATGCCAACGCAACAACGTCCGAACTGTCATCGCCGTCAACTTCCTCAGCACAGTCCCAAGCATGTACACATCACCAACAATTGGCCAACAATAAAATCGAACCCATTCTTCCTGCAAATCATGATAAATTGTTCGAATGTCAATCTGTCGATTTAAAGTGCTTCTCACCCACCCCCATCCCATCAGCCGTCCGTCCGGACTCTATCAACATACCGAATGCATGGCAGTTTACAATTTGGCTTGTGTCCATAGTGCGTCGACTGTAGTACTCGCATTTTACGAAGTCACGTCACATATGCGAAACGGATTTTAAAATTTTGCAAATTGCCTCAGAAAAGGGTTCCATCTCTGTCGGCGGCCATCCCTTAATTCCATCTTCAAATTGTGTGTGTTTCCATGTAAATTTCTTTGTTCACCGTCCGGGAACAAATGTCACGAGTCATCCGCAAAACTTTACCCTTTCTGTCAAATGATGAGGGGGATGGTCATCTTGTCTCTCATAAGTTTGTCGCTTGTTTATGACCAAGGCGAACATCAAATTGTCTTCGATGACAGTTTTCAAATACCCACGCATAATTCTTGACGTTGTCGTGTTGACAGACTGTCAGCTGCCGGTGGGCAATATCATGTATCGGCCTGATTGCTCTTCAAAAGGGTGGTTGTGTTCATACAATTTCCATAATCAAAGAAAAACAGTTCAAGCCCTCGCCATGTCAGGGCTAGAGGACAAATAGGCAGAGATTAATGGTCATGGTGTACTTTTCTTTAGTATTAGTATTCTAGCGAACTATCTCTCTGATAGACTCATCCGAGTAAAACATAATATAATAATATGTGTGGCGCTACAGCCCGTAAAGGGCCAGAGTCTAGCGTCTCAGCAATCACTAGTGTTGTGCATGCGGAAGGGACCTACAGTTTTATGCCGACTCCGAACGGCCAATTTTGAGAAGCTTTTTCTAGACAGTTATTACTCTTTGAGCATTGTCAGTGACTCGAAAGAGGTGGGGCCGTGGAAAGTATTTCTTGTCGTACCAGGAATCGAACCTAGATAGGTAGGTCTAAGTGCGTAGGCGTCGACGCACATACCCACAACGCCAAGGGCCACCACCATCCGAGTAAAACACGGAAATGAATATTCTGCCTTTAAATATGTAAATGCTGGTGTACCACAAGGGAGTGTTCTTGGCCCTCTGCTATACCTGCTGTATACGAGATGTTTACCAAAAGGAGAACACACTGTTCTAGACACATTTGCTGATGACACCGCCATTTTGGTAACAGCCAAAACGGTAGAAGAGTCTAAATCAAAATTACAACGAGCACTAGATCAGATACACGAATGGATTAACTTCTGGCGAATTGTCCCTAACGAAGTCAAATCCGTTCATATCAATTTTACTTATAGGCACGTTGATAACTTGCCAGTCTTTCTAAATCATACCTTACGTTTCGGTAATGAAGCGAAATACCTAGGGATGACTCTTGACGTAAAACTCAAGTGGAAAGAACACGTTAAAAAGAAACGTGCAGAACTTGACAAAAAATAAAGGGTGGTTAAATTTTAAGGGCCGATGTTGAATGTGAACCACACCTAAACGTCAAGTTTTTTTCTGCATTTGATTTGACATTTCTTAATTTCAGACTAACTCAATTTGAACCATGGAAAGATACACAATCGAGCAACGCGTTAAAGTTATTCAGGCTTATTATGAAAATGGGCGTTCAAATCAAAATGCACATCGTGCACTTCGTGATTTTTTCGGTCAATTTAATCGTCCAAATGTGCGTACAATCGGAAAAATCGTGCAAAAATTTGAGCAAAGCGGGTCTGTAGGAGATGTAAAAACACCAGTGCATGCTCTTACAGCTCGTACTGCAGAAAATATTGCTGCTGTTCGCGATAGTGTGGCTGAAGAGCCGTCCACCTCAACTCGTCGTCGTGCCCAACAATTGCACCTCTCACGCTCGTCGTTGATGAACATTATGCATAAAGACTTGCATTTACACGCTTACAAGGTGCAATTGACTCAAGAACTAAAGCCTCTTGACCATTTCAAGCGTCGTCAATGGTCAGAATGGTGGCAAGAAATGGCAACAGTGGATGATAAATTTTCGAAGAAAATCATCTTCAGTGATGAGGCACATTTTCACCTCAGTGGATTCGTGATAATCCAAGAGTGATTGTCGAAAAACCAATGTACCCACAAAGAGTGACTGTTTGGTGCGGTTTATGGGCTGGCGGCATCATCGGGCCGTATTTTTTCCAAAATGAGGCCGGTCAGGCAGTTACTGTGAATGGTGTTCGCTATCGTGAAATGATAACGAACTTTTTATGGCCCGAATTGGAAGATATGAATGTGGACGATATGTGCTTTCAACAGGACGGCGCCACTTGCCACTTGCCACACAGCTAACGAAACAATGGCTCTTTTGCGCGACAAATTCAATGGCCGTGTTATCTCACGTGGTGGCGTTGTCAATTGGCCGCCAAGATCATGTGATTTGACACCGTTGGATTCTTTCCTTTGGGGTTATTTGAAAGAAAAGGTGTACGTCGATAAGCCAGCAACAATACAAGAGCTAAAGGATGAGATAATTCGGCACATTAACGGCATAGAACCTCAATTATGCTTCAGCGTCATCGAAAATTTGGACCATCGGATGGAGGTGTGCCGCCGTGGTCGCGGCGGCCATTTGGCCAATATTTTGTTCCATACATAATTGAACCATACCAATATTATCATAATAAAAAGAAATGACAATAGTTTCCTAAATAATTTGTGTTTTATTCAAAATCAACATCGGCCCTTAAAATTTAACCACCCTTTACTGGCTTATTGGTAAGCACTCCAAGCTAATTATTGACAACAAATTGCTTGAAATCCTAAAACCAGTTTGGACGTATGGCAGACAACTTTGGGGTTGTACCATAGCATAACCAAGCAATATGAATATTATACAGTCTTTTCAAAACAAGATGCTTAGAACTATTGTAAATACATCCACAGAGATCTAGAAATGTAACCAGTCCAAGATGAAATCAAAAAAATCGCTTAGAAACATAAGCGCCGCCTGGAAGAGCATACAAACTCTGCAGTTTATTCGATCCTTGAGGAAACTAACGTCTTGCGCCGACTTCACAGGCCTAAGCCCCTTGATCTTGTGCGATAGCCTGCACCCGCACATGGTTGCGGTGTTAGCAGGAACATTCATTGGAGAGTTACCTGTCAAACGTATCTATGTAAATCAAGAAATACAAATTACTGGATAAGTGCTTCACTTAGTTGTAGTCGTCACATAACATTTAAAGGGAGGTGGTTGTAGTGAGTAAAAATCTCACACGTCTATGGTCGAACGTTCGCCATAGAGTCTTGTTGAAGAATTCCACACAACCACGAAAAAAAAGGTGTACTTTTCAAGCAGGCATTTTAAAGATCTGTCTTTAGATCAGTGCGATGAACGGGGTCGGTCAATTGCTTGTCTCTTTTTGAATCATACATCGGCTTACATATTAAACACATGCGTCCTAGATGTAACGACCCGGACCTATTCTAATGCCACACCATACCCCCATCCTCATCTACTTCCATCCAAATTACACAACCACCTGGAATATAAATACAGGGTTGGCCAACAAAATTAAATTTGTTCCATGTAAATATAATGGCTTTATTAGTAAGAACAAACATTCCCATTAATTATGAAAAAGAACGTCGCCCAAAACTATTCAAATATTGTTTTATGTATTAAAATGAAAGGAAAACCGTGTGCTGACATATCAATAACTACACTATCAAACTTTTTTTTGTCGTTTACTGGGAATTTTCGCATAAGGCTGATGAATGGGTCCGGCGAAATCAATAGCCGATGCATTATCGTAGTGATGTTGTCCGTCCTCGTCGTTTTTCTGGCGAAAAATTCCCTGTACGGTTTGAAATCCTTATTACCGGCTTCTTGGGGTTCTTCACTAAGCATGCCGATGGGTAGTAAAGCTTCTCGAACTATGACGGATCCATGAATGAGTATCTTGTGAAGAGTTGGTGTCATAGGTATCCAAGTATATAACTGAACATACAAGGAAGCCGTCTCGAAACAATACTGTTCAAATTTTTCTGTATTTATCTTATGTCAGCTAAATGCCTCACTCCTTTCTTAACCGACCACAAAACGATCTGGGGAAACCTTCAAAGAGATAATTGACGAAAAAGGTTGACCTACAAATTTCCCTCAAAACTCATTAGGATATTGAAAGCGCATTCGTTTACTTTAACGACACCAGAAATCAAACCTCTGCAAGCATCTAACGACTACGACATCTGGGCTAAATCTGTCGTTGACAAGACAGAAACGGTAGCTGAAATGCCTACGATGAATCCACTTCCAGGTGTACTTTTGCTTGTTCTTGCAAGGGCTGGTCAGGTATCTTTGATCCTTCTACTATACGTGGAATCCCTCTACAACTGAATAACAGTGCAAAATTCTTGGGCCTCATTCTAGACACGAAACTGAACTGGAGACTTAACATCCAGGAACGCGTCAGGAAGGCACATACGGCTTCATATTGCTGAAAAAAGCTATAGGATCCAAAATCCCGCATAGTCCACTGGATATTAATTTCTATAGTCAGGCCCATACTACTATATGGCGTCGTGACCTGGTGGACCGCTCTTAACATAAACATCAAGTGCAAACCGCTCGAAAGAGTGCAACGGATGGCGTGTGTATGCAGCAGTGGGGCGCTAAGGACAACCCCTCCCGAAGCCCTGAATATACTCCTTAACATTCCGCCGATAGAATTATTCAGTAAACAATCTGCTGCTTGCGCGGCGATAAGGCTGAAATCGCTATACATGTGGAAGGTACTCCGATTCGAATACTCCACCATTCTAAACTGTTTTAATTCCTTACCTGAAGCTACCGACCTCCTAACACCCAGGCTACTCTTCGAGAGAAACTTCTCTATCAGCATTCCCCCAAGATCTTACTGGAAGTCTGATTATCAGACGCTGGATGGTCCTCTGCGAATCTTCGCAGATGGGTCGAAGATGGGCGATGGTGTGAGAGCAGGTGTCTATTCTAAGGATCTAAACATCCAACGGTCATTCTGACTACCAAACCACTGTAGCGGTTTTCAGGCAAAAAACTATAGCGATTAAAGAAGCGCTTTCCTGGCTAACATGAACAATGTAATATCAAGCACAGACATCGTCATCTATTCTGTCAGCCAGACAGCTATCAAATCTCTGGACACAGCCGCTTTTAACTCAAAAACTTCCCTGAATTGCCGTCTATCTCTCAACGAGATGGCCAAGTATTTTAGCATCCAACTTATGTGGGTGCCGGTACACTGTGACATCCCAGAGAATTGCGAAGCGAATGAACTCCTTAGAGGGGATACCAAGCTGGTACGCCTTCCGGATGGTGATATGCCATCCATGCCTATCGCTACTGCTAAACATCTACTAAAGTGTCCAACACAAATCGTAGATGGCCTACCGGCAGTAAATGCCTCACTGCAAAACTGCTTTGGCCCACCATAGATACGATACGCTCACGTAGCCTGATCAGGTTGAGTAGACCCAATCTTATAACCATTATCGGCGTACTTACCGCGCATTGTGCCATTGGCATGCACGCCTCCAGACTAGGCCTTCCCTTTAAAGACTTCTGTAGAAGCTGCAGGGATGAAGAAGGGTTAGAAACCATTTCACATCTTCTATGTAATTGTAATGCTCTCTACACACATAGAAAGCGTCATCTAGACGCCTACTACATCAAAAACTTGACAGAACTTAACAACATCGCTATCACATCGCAGTTGACTGCTCTGCTTTATCAAAAGCGCTAGCTGGTTTGTGGAATAAGGTTTTAGATTCGCGTGGTATTACAACGGACCTAATCTGGCCTAAGTGTGATTGCTGCTGCAGCATTCAACCACTCCAACCTAACCCAAGACGATACCATATCTACTTTCTATAGAGTGATAAGTCTTCTACACGTTGCATCCAAAATGCTGTTGGATCGCTTTTTTAAAACCATGACAACCAATTTGGTTTCCGTAAATCGAACACTCGAAAAAGAGAACAGGTGCAACGTGTGACTAAAATAACTCTAAATGACCTAGCCAATAAAAAAATGTTGTGTCGCTCTTTACCTTGTCGTAGCAAAAACCCTAAACAGATTGTGGCACAAAGGACTGTCGCACAAACTTAAGTCTATACTACCAGACTGCCACCAGCTTCTAGAAAGCTACATATATGAATGATCGACACTTATACGTGCAGTACAACGATGACAGCCCGAACTTTCAGAGCAGGAGTTCTTCAAGACAGCGTACTAGGACCTGTTCTGTATCTTCTAGTGTAGTGCTCTGTGGCAGTTGGAAGATGTATTAGGAAAAAGCTAAAAAAATCCTATACTCACCACTGTCGATTTTGTTAGATGGATATTTCCATGCCGTCAGATGCACTCCAGGGTATCAGATTCGATTAATACACATAACCACAGCTGTACACAACCCGTAGGTAGATCAGCCGAAATAGTTCGATGCGATGGCCGAATTCGGGATCCCAGTAAAACGGATCCGGTTGCATCGCACCACGCTGACACATACGCGATGCACCGTGCAGTTCGGCTCAAGGATTTCCGAGCCGTTTGAAACTTGCATTGGATTTCGGCAAGGAGAAGATAGTGTGGAGGGCAGCTGTAGACACGGCAGGCACTATCTTCTACACGTCGGTCCAACTGTTGGGGTAGTGGAGGCTTTTACGGCGATTGAAGATCAGGCAAAACGAACTGGTCTCAAGGTCAATGAGGACAAAACGAAATATATGCTGTCTGCCAAAAAACGTTCCGCCACACACCAGCTTGGACAACATTTCACGATCGACAGCTACACCTTCGAAGTAGTAAAGGAGTTTGTCTACCTCGGGGCAAACGCGAACTTCACAAACGACATCACAGTGGAGATCTGTCGTAGAATCGCCCTTGGCAACCGGTGCTACTTCGGTTTGTCAAAACAATTGGGCTTAAAACTCCCGAATCAAAGGACCAAAATCATGCTCTACAAAAGTTTTATTTTGCCAGTCCTGTTGGAGCTGCAGGCTAAGCAAAACTGCAGAGCCGATTCTTGGTACCTTCGAAAGAAAAGTTCTACGTCGGACATATGGTCCCGTCTGCGAGGAAGGCGAATGGAGGAGAAGACATAACTGAGCTGTACCAGGATGTGGATGTAGTCCGGAAGGCAAAAATCCGTCGACTGCACTGGCTCGGCCACATCGAGCGCATGGACAACAATGCTCCAGCAAAGAGGGTCTTTGAATCCGAGCCTACTGGTTCGAGAAGGAGAGGAAGACCGAATCTCCGGTATAAAGACCAAGTAATCGCGGATGCAAGACAGCTTGGTCTTGATAACTGAAAGCAGCGTGCCCAGGACCGTCAACGATGGAAGGCAGCAATTGTTCAGGCTCGGACCCTCCATGGGTCGCCGGCCTGATAAGTAAGTGAGTAAGATGATTAGCACAGCGACCACAAGTGATTCTGTAAACGGTTATGCTGTCACCTACTTGCAGTTTTTTTCTGAAACAGCGGCCAGAGATGCGTTGATGTTGTGCGTCGCACACTACGTTGAGCTTGTTAACTCCCCAGACTACCATCGTTGATTGTGAAATGAAACAACAATTTAATCAAATATTCAAACGGCCGCATTTTATTAAATAATTTTCTTATTTGTATTTTGTATGTCCTTAACTTGAAAAGTTTGCGTTTTTCACTTTTCGATTTTTTGTTGTTATAAATAATTATAATATTTTTTTGTATACATTCTAATAAGATACAATAGGGATAATAATAAGTGATTTTTCTTTCTCATTTTTGTCTTTTTTTGTAATGACTAAAGTATATCATCGATTTTTATTTTCTTTGCCAATTTATTTTAAATGTTTTTTTTTTTTTCCTTTTTTTATATATATATATTTTTATTCCATTAACGTTATTTTGTATAAAAGTAGAAAAAGCCCTTAAATCTGTTTTAATAATATATATGCATGTATATATATATTTATGTATATATATATATATATCTTTTATATTTTTCTGTTTGTAGATTTTTCATTATTATATAATAATCTGTAACTGTTCTTGAGATTTTTCTTGCCTTTACTTTGTAAGCCATTGAAATATGAAAAGTTGTCATTAATAAAGGGTTTTCTGCATTTGTCTTGTTCGTCAAGGGTGTGGATCGGCGGACGGCTGGGGGAGAGGGGGAAACAGGAGGATGAGAAAGTGGATGTTGATATTTGACAAATTTCATATTTCATTTGTTTGTGTTCGGAATTCTTTTTCGTTAGGAGGATTGTATTCATTTTTTTTGCATTCTTGTATTATTAATTTTCTATGAGTTTATAATATATTTTTTCTATTTCATTTTCGACAAAAGTTATTTGCTTTTTTTTTTTTTTTGTTATTTTATGCTTTAATTTAACCATTTTTTTGTTTGTTTGTTATTTTGTATTGTTTGTCTTCCTTTGCTGTGTTCTTTTTAAATATATTCTTTCCTAACACAATTTTGTTTTTGTTTTGTTTCTGTAGGTAGAAATGTTTTGAAATTGTACAAAAGTGTTGTTATTTCTTTAATATTTGTTTTTTTTTATATTTTTAATTATTTGAGTATATGAGTGTTGTTTTTTTTTTGTTCAACAATTATTTAATGCAAACAAGGTGAAATATAGTGAATTATACAAAATTTATAGTTTAAATGATACAGGAAACTCAATGAAGTGGATTTTGTATTACTTTCTATTAATTGCTCTTTATTGAAATATCTCAAAAACCCAGACAAAAAAATAAGAACTCTCGAGTAATTCACAAGAAAATGAAATTTATTTGCAAAAGATAAAAATATGACTTCGTCACCTTATACATTTCACAATACACTTTTTCTCTTCCTTGTTTGTTTTCAACCTTACCATCAATAAATGAATCAATATAAATTTTCTCTCTTGCTCTTAATTAAATTTTGCTTCTTGTTCATGCCTTTTTTTTTTGTATGTCTATTATAAATTTTCGCATTTTTATTCCTTAGTTTCTTCTTATTTTTTTTTGTTTTTTTTTTTGGTTTTTGTTTAAATATAATTATATTTATTTAAAATTCTTAATAAAAAACAATTTGTACTTTCGAAAATGGGGAAGGAGGTGTTTGGTTTTTTGTTTATGTCATTTCTCATAATTATTATTTGTTTTTGTATATCTCTTTTGTTCTTGTTGTATATTATATTATTTTTTCTTTTCTTTTTCGTTCATAAATATTTTTTTTTTTGATAAAATATTTTTCGTTTTTTTCTCTTTTTTATGGATGCAGCAAGGGGGTTTTGTATTTTTGTTCATTTTAGTTCTTCTTTTGTTGTTGCTTGTCTTTTCCTTTCTAGGAATATATGCCAGATTGTTTTTTTTTTATACTCATTCACTATCGTTGTTATAAACAAAGAAACAGTAATGTAGAAAGAAAAACAAAACGAAAGAAAAGAAGAACGAAAAAAGAAACACATATTGATCGCTATTAAGCATTAACTTGAAGTGCATTTTAAGTACATAAAAATTCTTTGAACATACATAAATTCATTGCTTTAATATTGTAAGTATATTTGTCTCTCTCTTTTAAAATGGTTAAATTTTCTATTAATTCTTTTTATTGGTATTGCATTAAAATTTCTATTGATATAAAACAAACGAATATATATATGAATGTGTGTAAATGCTATATAGTTGTGATTGTTTAAAATTGTATGGTATATATATGTATATAGAATAACACAAACACAAATTTATGAACGAAAAAATACGAAAAACAAAAATTTTAAAAACCAAAGAAAAGAAAACAAAACTGATTTGACTAAAATGTATTTCATTTTTGTTGTTAGTAACATAACATAGATATATATAGGAAGGATTACAATATTTATTATTACTTTTGTTTGTTTTTTTCTTTTCATTTTTGCAATGTTAATAGTAATCAAGAAAATCACTAAAAAAAAAAAAACATCAAAGGAAATCCTAGTGTTCATATACATATTAAGATTAGGTATAGTATTTTTGTTTTTTATTTAATATGGATTTGTTAGTTATATTTTGTTACATTATTGAGATGTGTGAATAAAGGTAGTTGGAAAAAAATGTCTATGAATTCACAATCTCCGCTCATTATCAAATACATTATATGTACAGTGAATTTAAATTGAACTTAATAGTCAAAAATCATTCACAAAATGACATTATTTAATATTCTGAGTATAGATTCATTGCTTTTGAATAGGTTTTCTTTATTTTATTCAAACACATTTGTATTTGTATCATTTAAACATTTTTGTAATTTACTATTATAGAACGTTCTGTCAGTAAAATATGTTATTTTCTTTAATTTTATCTGCACGGTAGTTATTTGTTTTTTTTTATGTTATTAGTTTAGTTGTGTTATGAAAATTTCTCTAAAATTTCAATCTGAGGTATTTTATTTTTGTATGTATATATATATATATTTGTTGTTGAATATAATTACCGTATATTTATAACGACTGCTAAATTAAAAAATAATAGTTAAATGTTTCCTTTTCCAAAAGAACTACCTTACCTGCCTACACTACCTTATATCAAAAAAAAAAAAAACAAATTCTTTCTGATTCTAACTCACTATTTTGTCATATTTTTCTCTTTTGCGTTTTTTGAGCGCAACTCCTATACAAAAAATGCGAAAAAAAATACCTTATAACATATAATTTCGTTTCACTGTCATCACGAAGTCATTTTTTGTTTTTTAATTTTTCTTTTAACACACTAATTTATTCTTGAAATCTCACAGATACGAGTTTAAATTCATAACCAATTTGTTCTTGAATTTTGCACAAAAAAAAGTATATATAAAAAAAAACTAAATTTTCAATTCAATATCAGCTTAATTTTAATTTATTTTTTAATGGCCAATTATTTGTTATGTAGAATAACAAAAATATATGAGAATACAAAATTTATATATTACCAATTTTTTTTTGCACGCATATGCGTATCATTTACAAGAAAAAAAAAATTTCACAGTTGCGAGTTTTTTTTTTATTGAATTTAAAACAATATAAACATTTTGCGTATGTTTATATAAAAGAGGAGAAATGTTGTGAAATGAAGCTTTTGAAACACGAGTACAATTGTATATTGTTTGCTTGCGGGAGAGACTTTGTGCTCCTGATCTGATAAGTTCTCCTCGAAGTTGATTGACACAACTAAATCTGGTTTTAAGTTTATTCTGCACTTGTGTTCCGTGTAACCCACTCGAGGGTCATCCAAGGAATCGAACTTTACAACAATGTTTGCGACTGATTTAACCTTTGTCATGGCTCAATATTGGACCCATGTTTTTTATCCGGTTTGCATTCATTTGACCAGCACAGTAAGATAGATGGAACAGCATACACAATGACTTAGCCAGTGTCGCTGAAGGGAGAAAAGCTGGAATATTATCTGGCAACGGCTTTGTGTTTGTCAAGACCTGTGGGGACTCTTGTAAGCTACACGAGGAGTTTCAAAATAGGTTTGTCCCCCATGACAGTATCTACCTTTTCTAGGAATGGAAGAGTTATGATACTAGTGTTGGCCACAAGCTGCCTCCGGAAGAGGCTGAATATGAATAGGATGAGGTAGAATTGATTGCGAATCACTGTGAGGTTGGAGACGCCCCAAAAGTGCTACTTCCATCGGCTAAGATTCTGCAGGAAATCAAAAGGGACCATGAACTCAAGAAGCAGGAGCAATTAAGGGTGCGATTGAATGAAAATTTGACATTTGAGGAGCACTCTGCGAAGCTATCGCTTTGCAGCTTGCAGCTTGACTTGGGAGCTCATTGAAACCTCCCTCGGATAGGACTAAAACTGGCCTAGAAGCATACGACCGCATAAAACGAAAAGGAGAAGAATTGCTTAAAATGTTCAATGCTGTCTAGTTAAGGCTTTGCGAATGTGTCATTGTTCTGTTATTGCGTCTGGTATCCTTGTCATACGATTGAATTGAATGAATTACTGTTTAAACCTCAGTATGTCATTGTATTCACGAGTTGAACTGAATAAGTTGAGGCATTATGCATGTTTTTCATTACAATTGGCTAAAAATTCCTACCATCTGGCTATGGTTCAGTTGGAGTCTAGTCTTTAAGTTCATCGTCGGCGTTGCGTTTATTTCAAACCATATTTTGTGTACTTACAACTACTTGTCAAACTGGACAAAATTATCCACAATGGGGCAGACGCGGTCGACGACTAACATATTCCATCTCCTCCCTGATCTCAACAAACAATATACAAAAGTTTCAAACAAGAAGTAATTAATGTCGCTTAGTTTGTGATTCAAAATTTCACAAAAAAAACTGAATAAGAGAAACAAAAATAATAAGTAAAGTGTATTCATTTTTAACCAACATTTTATCGTTATCACATATCCGGAGCTCTTCTGTTCTGTTCAAATTTTGTATAGAAAAATATTTTTTTTTCAAAACAATTGTATTTTATACTTACATACGATAGGTTAATGTAAGCTTGTCTTAAGATAATGATACAAAAAGAAGTTAAGCAAACAATGTAATGTTAAAAAAGCGGTCAAGACAAGCTGTTCCTAATTTATGAGATCTACAGCGTATACAGCGACGACTCGAATTAAATGTTTTTGTTTCAATTGAATTCAATTTTTTTTTTGTTTTTTGATTTTCGTGACTACGAAAGTTTTTTTTTTTTTGATGATTGAAAGGATTTTAGCGCATATGTAAGAAAAAACTAATTGATTAATTTTTCTTATAACTTACGATGATTTCTAATGTTACATGCGTATATACAAATACTAATCTTATTTAAGGACTCTATTAGGATACATAAAATTCAACCTAAAGAAGAAAGGATATCTGATTTTTTTTTTCGTTTTCTTAGGAATATAAATCGTGCTTCGATCAAAATTTTAATTTTTTTTTACTTAAATTTTGAATTTTCATGTTTTTTTTTCAATATTAATTTAGAATGATAAACGCCAATGTCAATGACTAAATGAAATTAGGGGGAATGAGAAAAGGTGACTGGGGATGATATAAATTGTAAGGTTCGTTCCCTATATACACTACAAACAATTCATATATTTTTTTGTACATTCTAAATATGAGTATAAATATAATGTTGGTGTTTTGTTCTTACATTTGTATTGTTTTCTTTTAAATATACATACATGGTGAATTAAAAAAACAAAAAAAAACTCAATGCAATTTTCATTATTTTATTTTTGTTTAGTTTAACATTGAACAATTTTCGATTTTACGTTCTTTTTGTTTTAAAAAAAAAAAAGTAATGATTGATGATTTGGAACGACGATGATTTTGTGGACAGATGATTCGTTTGGATGATTTTAATATCAATGCGAAGAGCAAAAGTATGAAGTTTTCTCTCCTGATTTGTCGCAAGGATGAGAGTGCCATCGAATGTGAACGCACATTCTTACATCCAACGATTGGATATGATTGCAATGATGTTGTGCATGAAGTGTGTAATGAATATGTGATGATAAGTACACGTACTATGTACAAATACTTTGTTTTTTTTTATTTTCAAAAAAGTTAACATTTAAGACTGTATGATTATGAAATATGATCACAAATCTCTATGTACGTATGTACATTTATTCGTTTTGTCTTTTCTCCTTCAAATTATTCTCTACTGCCAGTTCTTTTCGAAGGAAATCAGAAACTTTATTAATTTATCCGAAAGAAATTTCGTTTTTTTTTCTTGTAGAAATTTGCATCTAAAAATTTGCTTAAAGGAAATGTCTCTACAAAGAAGCTTTATTCTCTTTTTAAACTATTTTTATTTTTTAAAAAATTTCTAAACTATTTTAGAGCAAGTGTTTTTGTTGTTTATTTTACTTATTTATTTACTTTAATTTTACTTTTCTTTGGTTTTATGTCGTGGCAGTTTTGAGGTATTGTAAGTGTGTAGGTGTGTGTTTTGTGTGTGTTGTGTCTATGCTCACTTGAGGTAGGCAAATATTGATTAATTTCATTTCGGAAAATGTTTCGAGTTTCACTTAGTATGTGTGTTTCATTCTATTGAAAATTGTGCTCAATTGATTGGCAGTGATCTCGAGCTCATGGAAGTCTTTATCTATTGCTTGTTTATTTTAAGTCATTTTAAGTATATATTTATTTGTTTTTTTCTACGCAAACTAGTTGTAAACAATATACAAAATCATCACATTTTTTTTCCATTATAGTCATATATATTGTGTGTATATATGTGTATATATTTTGTTTTCATAATATATATTTAAAATTTATGTAAAATTATTCACGATTGTTTTTTGTCTTTTTTTTTTCACATATCCAGTCTTTAATTCATTTCTTTTTTCTCTCGATTGAGTCGAATATCCCCACAAAATACCCTCTTTCCAGTTAATCTTATTTACTTAAAGTTTTTTGTGTATTTTTTGTTTTTTTTTTCTGCAATAATTATAGGTATGAGTGAAGGTAAATATTTTGTTAAAAAAGTTTATCACTAATGGAAAAGATGTTAAGTTATTTAACCTTAATATTTTTTCATCGATTGTTCAACAATTCCAATTTTTTGTTTCGCTTTTTTTTGTTTTTCTTTAACTAAAGCAACATAAAAAATGTTTTTTTTTGTGTTAAGTCTACATATACGTATATATAAGTCTTAAAATGTAATAGATTAAGATAGATTTTTCTTACGTACCTTCTCATTTGGATTGAAACTTCAATCTTCAGAAATGATTGGAAGTAAATTAGAGGACATTGAAATATTGCTTAATCAACACTGAATCATGATTGCATTTGTATTTTCGTTTAACTTATTTTTGTTTTTTTTTTTTTCGCCTTACTTAAATGCAAATACAAACTCTATACAAACTTATATTTAAATTTCCAATGATTTTTTTTCTTTTTTGTTTTATTTTATTTGTGTGTTTTATTTTGTCACCGATTTGGTCCACATCACCAGCTTTGGGTAATGCCATTCCATTGAGGTATTTCTTTGAGGAATTAACTTTATGTTTTCTTGTTGCATTGTAATGTGTTATTTGTTTTCGTTTCATTTGTATAAATTACATATCATGACATTTGTCCACGCATCCTTTATTAAAATGTTTGTTTTGTGACCATATCGGTATTTTTGTTTTTTTTTTCCATTAATTTCATTGTTTAGTTGTATTTATTTTATTTTTTATTAAATTTCCAATTAAAAACTTATTATGGTAATTTTTCTTAAACTTAGTTTATAATCTATCAAAAATGTTTATGTTTTATTTTGATTTACATTCGTATTTGTTTTTTTGTTTTTTTTTTTTAAATTCGTTTCCTTTAAAACCTGGAGACCAATGGGTTAAAAAAATAAAATAAAATAAAACAAGACGAATCGAAACAACTTTTGCATAAGTTCACAAAGAGTAAAAACCACAAGAGAGACTAATTAACATTTTATATAGAACCGAAAGGATGTTGGCTTAATGTACACATACTTAAGAAACTAATGCTACAATGTAAGTTATATATTTTGTAGTATTTTGTTTTAATCATTTATAAAATTCACGTAAAAATGACTTAAATCTACATACGTTCTTAGCAAAAAAGAAAAACCTAACTGCAGCCCATTTAATAATATGCATTATATATATATATATACTTTGTTTTGTTTGTTAAATCTATATTTAAACTAAATAATAACTCACTCAATTAAATGTTTATACCTAAATCTAATTATTTATTTATATATATGTATTTGTATATATATATATTTAAGAAAAAAACACAGAGACAACATTTAATCTAATGCAGGTAATAATAGTAATAATTGTTAAAGCATACAACACAATTAACTGAAAGAAACATAAACCAAATCAAAAGAATCACCGTGAAGTGTTCAAATAATTATATTTATATTATTTACGAAAAGGGGTATGCTTGTTGTTATTTTTTTTTCTCTCTTTTCTTTCTTTATATGACTAAGCTTTTATTTTTAGGGTCCTTTTAACCAACTAATTCTGTTCTGTTTTCAATTTTTATTTTTTTTACTTCTCCACACATTTTGTTTGTTTGGTTTTTATATATATTTTCTCTTTCCACTACGTAAAGACCAAAAGAAAAATGAAAGAAAAACAATCAAAACTTCTAACAAACCTTACTACTAGCAGTTATGAGTATTATTTTATAATGTGTTTATATTTTATTTTCGAAAAATAACAATATATATATTTTAAATGCACATTTGTTACATTATCTTGTAATGTGATTTAAAACATTTTGTTTGAGGTTGTGTTTTCATTTTGTCTCTGCTTCATATGTGTTTAATCTTGCTTTTGTCTTTTTTTTTTTTCATTTTTATTATTTTTCTAAAGTATTTAACTAAAAAAATTAACTAAAATCAAATAAATGGAGAAAGAAACCTATACAGAAGGCTACGAAATTAACATAAGAACACACATAGGAATTGATAAGGAAAATGAAATAAAATTCATAGAGGAATTCAATGGGAAATTGTTTTACATTTGTACTTTAAATTGTTTTCTTGTTTTTTTTTTTCAATAAGTAATATAGTAATAAGATTATGTAAACTACGTTTTTTTTTTTATTTCGTTTCTTTAATTAAATTAAGAAAAAAAGTTCTAATATAGTTTTTTTTTTTTATTTTCAGAAAAGCAACACATAAATAAACGTTTAGTTATTTCATATCGTTTTATTTTTTAAATAATATTAATTATTATTTAAAGGAAAGTGTTTTTTTGTTTAAAGAGAACAATGATATAAAAAATTAATTTAAATATATTTTGTTTAAGGACAGGTAACGCTGTAAGAGAAAAAGAACTAAGGAAGTTTTTCGTTTTTAATTAATATTTAATTATTATTTTTATTTAAAAAACATTTAATTATATAACTAATGGGTTAATTTAATGTGTTTCATTTGTTTTTCTTTGTGGTTTCGCTTTGAATGTTAGGTAAGAAATGTATTGCATGCTGCACGCAAATGGTTATGGTTTTTGACTCGTTTTAGAGTGTGCTGACATCTGTTTTTTTGGGATTCTTTTCATTCTTTCTTGAATTGAAGCGGTTTGTGATCATGTATTTATTTATTTTTTTATTTAGCGACGAGTTTACGGACTGAGCAATATTGAGTAATAAGAACGAGAACATGTGAAAAATAAGACACCATACTTTCGAAAACATTGTGCTGGCGATACGAGACGACAGAATCAGAAAAACGATGCACTTTTTGGGCAAATCAGTTGAAGGATACTTTGCTCAGTCAAAGAAAATTCAAAAGCAATGAACGATCGGCCTCCAGTTTGCAGAACGCGGCTCGTATGAGGTCAACATGAAGTGACTTGCGCCAGAATATTTGAACTCTGTTTCAACGTAAAAAAAGAACTGAGCACTGAGCAGGCCGGCACTGAGGACTCTCATCGGCGTTATCATTAGGCACTGCGCTATTGAAGCATACACCTTCAGTTTCGGTCTGCCCTACAATGACTTCAGCTAAGGTTGCAGCGACGAGGTAGTTGAGTAAACTATAGTGTATCTGTTATTCGCTTGCTGTGCCCTCAATTGCCGAAGGAAAAATCACCTTCGATAGCCTGACCGAACTAATAAAGTTAGTAAGTTAGTGTCAGCCATTGATCAATAGAGGAATGGGTTCTGTGAGGAAATCTATTTCTCGTTTAGGATCGTTGAATTTCTCGGATAGTTCATTAGTCAATTTTTATGGGAATACTTCACAGCCTTGAGGGTGCCTTGAGCATGCTCCAAAAAAGTCACTCGAACTTTTCAAAATAGCAGGATGCCTCGGAAGAACAAAGGCGGCAGCATTCGAGGATATGTGACCCTCAGGCCTCATCGGCTCTGTGGTTCAGAGAAGCATAGCTTTGAATTGCTAGACAATGTGGGCATGTGTCCATTCTAGCAGGGTGGACAGTAGCACAATCCGTTAGACAGGCAGACTCTCAATCATTAACACTAGCCCCGGCAGGATCAAGCGGTAGCAGGCGAGAGGAAAATAGCACTATCCACTGTCTGCTGTAAAAAGAGCGCTGTTACAAGGTCTTCTGTGCAATCTTCGAAAAGGTCGAAGCGGTAGCAGACGAGATGAAAATAGTCCTATCTACTGTCTGCTGTAAACAGAGCCCTGGCACAGGGCCCGTGCACCCTCATCTGTGTATTCTTCGAAAAGTTCTTGACACTAAGGGACCACTGTGGCGTTTTTCAAACCTAGGATGGATATTCCAACATCGAAACTTGTCAGATTATGTAGAGAAAACGTTAGTAGTGAGATATCCTTGACAAGCACGGGGATCCATTCCTGGGCACCGGAGCATTCTGACATCCAGGGCAATAAAAAAGGCGACATTCTTGCGGAAGAGGGGTTTCAACTGAACGAATTTCAAGCAATCCCTTATGAATACAAGTCGCTAAGTTCCATAAGTGGAAACAAACTGGACGACGAAACGTTGGATAGTCATAGATCGATGGCTTACTCTGGACAGCTAGCGCTCGAGAGCAACGAGAGATCATCTTCAGTGGTTAGTTTTAGTCTCAGGGATGTGCGCATACTAGTAGAAGTCCTTTCCGGTCACTGTACCACAACTGTGCATAGTGATTTCTTCAGAAACTACTGAAATAAATACCGACATCAGCTCTGCGAAAGCAGTGGCTGGGAAAACACTTCCTCGTAGACCTGGCAGGCTTGAACTGAAAAAACCACTTGGGCCTGGGTGGTTTTAGGAGTACGGGACCTCTCGCGGTAGAAAAATGTCTCACACAATGAACTCAACACGCTGCAATGCGTTGGTCTGAGTGAGCCTCGACGGTTTGCTCGACAGGGCATCCATATCTTTCTAAAATGAATAGAAATTATATGAACTACTGAAATTTTCCACTTTTTTGTGAAATTGATCTTAAAAATATCACATCGCGTGAAGATGCTGAGTTTTTGTTTTTCTTTTTATCATAAACGTCACGGGAAATGACGGGGTCCCACTGGGCTCGGTACTACTACTGCCACGACTTTTAAAATTTACAGTAATGTGCTGCATTTTCACAATTTGACTGTAAGCGCTACACCTAATATAGAATCAAAAGTTGCCTTCACTCATGCAACATCAATGAGTTTTTTATGAGTGCAAAGATTTGCGTAATATTAAATGACTTGCGTCAGGAGTAGTTGTGAAAACTGTTTGAGAAGCTCAACTCTTTCATAAACTTTCTAGATATTTCTTTGTTTTCGAGTACATGTGGGTACTAAATGAAGGGAATTGTTGCTTCCGAAAGCGGTTCACCGATTCAAATAAACAATGAACACCAAAAAAGTAAAAAAAAAATGTGCAGGCAAAACTCTTACGAATAAAACCAACAGAAGAAGAAAAACAAGACAAATCTGATCCGAACGGCAATGTCCAAGGAACGTAATCATATAACTAAACAGTAACCATTAATTTATATACTTAAAGTTTGAAATATCTGACTAAAACTACATACAACTTCTACCTATGGGGTTGGTTATACATGAGGAAGGGGGAGGTGTGTGTTATTAAGTGATGTGATGACAACTATCATACAAGAGGATACACTTATCAATTAATGCACATCCACGAAAACGAACAAAAACTCATGGATTTTTCTATTATTTTGTATTGGATAAATTGCAGTTTATATTTGTAGACTACTATATGTATATGTGTTATTCAGGAAACGTAAGATAAAATTATGAATATGTTTGAAGAAAGAGTGAGAGAGAGAGAGATAGAGAGATTGAAATTAAGAAGACAAATCTACACGATGCGATTGATGATTGTTCCTACGTTGAGAGATGGCTCAATGGGTTTTCCTATTTTATTTTATTTTTTTTTTTTTTTTATTTATGTATGTTTGTATTGAATTGGTATTGCATAGATTTCATATATTTATGTGTGAGAGCGCGTGCATATTTTGAGAATAAATAAAAAAGTTCATGTGTGGTGAGAGACACTGTTTTTGTTTTTCTTCAAAATTGATCTAGAGTGCAATGGAGGAGAGCTTATGATTTAAATAGTTTTTTTTATATTAATTTGTTTACGAACAAAAAAAAAACATACACATTATTTTGATTTGAGGTATTACGCGGCGTTGATATTTAAAAAAAAAAACAAAAAACGATCTAAACTATAATATTAATTCAAATAATTTTAAACTAGGTTTAATCAAATGAAATCAAAGTGGATATACTCAAATCAAATACGTACTTGCTTAGTTTGTCTTTTATTTGTTTATAAAAAAAACAATAACATACACACGTACACGCTTGAGTTTTATAATTACATACATATTTCATTTGATTGCACATTTCTATATATTCAGTTGGGTTTCTTTCAACTTTTGTTTCAAATGTAATCCATTTGTTGTTTTCTTTTTTCTTTTCTTTTCTTTACTTTTCCTTATATTTTTGTCTATCGTCGTTTACATTTTGATATGAATTTATTTGGTTTTCTATTCTTATATCATTGAGGTAATAATATTCATTTATGTATATCCTTTTGGCAGATTCTACAAAAACTTGTCGTCGTTATGTTGCTTTGTTTTATTTTGTATCGCTGAGAAAGCGCAATTCCACATGTTTTATTTGTATTTATGTTTACATTTCAATTGAATGAAACAAAAAACGAAGTGAATTTCATGTCATTCTTCTTTATGTACAAAAACTATGAAATACATATTTTTTTGTTTCTTCATTTATTCTTATTAAGAGATACATCACCTGAGAATGGAAATCATAATTATTGCTTGACGTATGCAAACATATTTGCATTTACACGATAGTTGAGAGTATATAGAATTGCTTTTGTGGTGGTTTTCAATATCGCTTGGTGGTTATTTAATTTTTTTTTCTTTGCTTTGAATGCAGTACGTTGTAAGGAAAACAAAAACAAAAAAACGCTTGAATGATATCACATCGTCGGCAATTTACATAGAAGCTTATGGAAATGTGTACAGTGCAAACTTGGAGGAGTTGATGGTCAAGAAAAGTCAAGAATTGTGTATGTACCCTAGCCAGGATCGAAGGAAACAGCTGAGGGGAGTGTCTACTTCATTGGCAGGCGCGCAAGGAATGAGGATAAAACCAAATCAGTGAGCGGTGACTTGCGAACAAATCAATGCGACTTCATTTGAGTTAGACGAGAACCATACTGTCGTTTTGAGAGGACTTCCGCAATAATCTGCGTTTCTGATGTCTACGTACTGAGATTTGGGTTGAATCTAGAAGGCAAATCTAAAATATATATACTTGATGTCGTAGAATATGCAAGTACGTATGAAGGCAATTCGGATGGCATGGAATACACACTAAGTTGGTTAATATATTCCAGCCACGAAACTAAGACGAGTGATTCGT
Source organism: Eristalis pertinax (assembly GCA_907269125.1). NCBI lineage: Eukaryota > Metazoa > Arthropoda > Insecta > Diptera > Syrphidae > Eristalis > Eristalis pertinax. The sequence goes on from OU026145.1 coordinate 54,080,494, forward strand.
TTGCATGACGCAACATCCTTGTTTAATCAATAAAATGAGATTCTTATCAGAAAACCAAGATATCCGTAGATGGAAGTTTGCGAAGTCGACCAGAAGTGACATAACTGAAGGTATAGTCAACTTGAAAGATTGAGAAGAAAAGGGGTGTTCTCATAAACGTCGGAAATCTGCGCCAGTACAATCGCATTACTTCTGTGTGCCGCAGAACGTCTGCAGTCTTGCTTTAGTACAATATATTTTTCTTCCAATCGACCCTATTTGCATTAAAAAAATAATGAAAATAATGATGAGCTATTGACGTTTATGAACAGTCGATACTGCAGTTCACATAAGTTAGTATGATCGTATATCTGCATTAATGAACATGTATATCGCAGTCCTTTGTTAGTCCGGCGTTTATGCAAACAGCCTTAACTTGAAAGATTGAGAAGAAAAGCATGCATGCGCATTGACTCTCGCATAGGACTGCATTTACTAAGACACTCGTCATTGTAGTCCAACTAATGAAACCAGCAACAACTGTTGCAACGCAATCCTATCCGGTCAGAGGAAGTTTCAACCAAATTGTCGCACATGATTTTACAAATAAAGCAAAAAATCGATGACGCCGGAATATATGTTTTTTTCTTTTGATACACCAAGCATTTGGATGGTTTTGTTTTCCTTTTTATTTTGTGTGTCCATATTTTAAACAAAATGTTTCAAGTACTGCATTCATTTTTCTCTTGTTTTCCTTTACTGTGTATACATTGTCTTACTATATTGAGGAGACAGAATATCGAGTTGTTTGGGGTAAGATAAAGAAATCAGAATCGAAACGAAGTATCCAAATTATATGAAAACAACCTACGGGTGGATGGTGCAGGACGGTCACACAAAACGAAAACAAAACTAAAACGAAATAATAACCAAAATGAGGAAGAGACAAAAAGGAAAAAAAAAAAACTAACCAAAAAGAGAAAGCAAGAGAACGAAAATCAAGGAAAAAAAATAAAAGAAATAAGTTATAATATAAATGTATGTATTTATTAAATATTTGAATAATCAACAAAATTTTATTAATTAATATTATTTATGAATGTTTTATTTCTTTCTTCAACATCTAGCTTTTGTTTTTTTCCATTCATTTTTATTTTTTTTTATTATATATTTATTACAATAATCAACTAAAATATTTATCTAAATTACATTTAATTAATTAATTAAAAAAAAACCGTATTTATTTTATATTTTTCCAACTCATGGTAATCATTTTTGTTTTATTTTTTTTTTTAAATTGAAAGCAACTAAAGGTGCAGGTTTTACAGAAAATTTATAATAATAAAGTAAATTCAAAAACGTGTACAAGACTAAAAACAAAAAAAAAAAGGAAAACATAAAAAGAAGCGACTATGCAACAAATGGAAAAATGAGAAACTAAAATTATATATATATATATGTGTGGGGGGAGGGATGGAGGTCGAATGACGTGGGAGAGGAAGAACTAAAAAAAAATAAAAGGAAAACTAATGTAAAAAGAATATATTTATATAGTTAAACACAAGGTCATTGTATAAAGATTTAAAATTAAAAAATTAAACTAATATTTCATTTCTTGGTTTAATATTCTCTATTAAAATTGGTATTTTTGTTTTTTTTTTTTTGTTTTTTGTTTACTTTGCTTGATTTTCTTTTGATGTAGTTTAAAAATATGTATTTTATTTACTTTATTTTGTGTATTTGCTTTAAATATATAATATAATGCATTTTTTTTTTGTGTTTAAGTTTGTTCTCTATTTTCTATTATAATTGATTTTGAATTTATTCATTTACTTTGTTTGTATGTTTTTATTGTGAATTTCAACTATATGCTCTCGGCTTCGTGTTTTCTTTTTCTTCTGTTGTGTGAAAATAGATTGATTTCTGTTTGTGTACTTATAGGTACATATATTTCTTTGTTTTTTTTTTTTTGTATTGCTTATTTACTGAGGAAAATGTTCTTTTATTTTATGGTAGCTTTGTCTATAATGATTGGTTTTAGTTAATATGTTGATATTCTATAAATTGGTATAATTGGAATTTATGTCATCCCTCGCGTCTTGGAGGAGGGATGAACTAGGGGGCTCCATGACCGAATGACTCAGGTATGAGGGACAACAATTGTTTAAAGTCCTTTTCAAGAAACACAATGACACTTTTTGGGTCTACTATCTGATAGTGGATCTCAGTTTGAACACGTTTTGCTGATATTCTAGACTTGCCTTGAGAAGTGCCTTAAGGAAGGGGTTTCGATTTTCGATTAAAACTCATAATTTAACGGCTGTAGTTTATGTTCTGTGATGCAGGGGGTTAAAAAAACATATTCAATTAAATGAAGGCCAAGGAACGCCAATGTTGATGCTCCAATAACACAATACGAATAGAGACAACCGGGACATGTGTAGCAAATGCAAAACGCTTTAAATGTGATTACCAATTTATAGGTGACAATAAAATTTAAGTTCAAAACCATTCATTATACACAACATTTGAAAAAGATTTTATTCATTTAATTCAGATCGAGTGATCCAAGTTGTCCTTAAACACCAAGCACAACAAATAAACTCACACACAAATTGCTAAATTTCTATTTGTACATTTTTTCATCAGATGATCTGAGAGAGTCCGTTCCAAGAGGTGTTATTTTCCTTTTTTTTTATTTAATTTGTTTTCCTTGTTATGTTCATACTTAAATTGTTTCTTTCTTCATTTAAATTGATATTAAATTTGTCTAGGCAAATTTATGATTTTATTTATATTTATTTTTTGTTTGTTTATAGTTTTTCTTTTTTTTTTTATTATGTATCGTCTTTTTCTTCATTTATTTTTTTTTTTTTTGGAACCGGCGACTTTCAAAAGAAAAATTTATTTAATTTTTAGAAATAAGCAATTTGTGGTGATTTAATGTGTGTTGAGTTGTATTTGTTATTTCTTCATTCCTTTTCCACACACAAAACACAATTTGTTGTTATTCTCGGGGTATATATAACAAATGTTTTATTTTTCCTTTACGGTTTTTTTTTTTTTTGTTTTTCCATCGTTCTTGTCTAAGGGGGTAAGTATTAAAGTAAATAATAAAGTAACTAATATAATATATTCAAATATATAAATTGTATCTTTAATATAATAAATTTATGTGTTAATGTTTAATATATCATTTATAATTATTTTTATTTTTCTTTTTTTCTTTTTGCTAAAGAGGTATTAGTTAAATGTTGCTGTTTTTTTTTGTTTTCTTTTACTTAAACAGAAAACAAGTGTTTTTATTTGCTTTTTTTTAGTATATAAATTGTTTTGTATATATTAATGCTGCCAAGTGATGTGGTTTTGTGTTCCTCATTCGTGTTTTTTTTTTTTGCTTTTGCTACTTCCTTTTCTTTCACTTAGTATAGTTTTTCTGTTTTTCTTTTCCAAGGAAAATTCTAACCGATGTTTGTTTAAAAAAAAAAAACCCTACATCGTATGCACTGTATCGTTGATACTACACTTTTTTTTCTTCTCTCTCTATGTCAGTATGTGTGGATGTGTGTTTGTTTTTAGTAAAACAACATGGGCTGCTGCTTTGTCCTAATTGAAATGAAAGCGCATCTTAATTCCTACATTTTTGTTTTTGTTGTCCTTACTTTCTCCCTTCATTGTTTGATTTTTCTTATAAGTATTTTTTTTTATTTTTTTCCATTTAATATTACTTTTAATACATATAAAAAAAAAGTTAAGAATTCTTATGCCAATGTACAGTATTTTTGTTTTTTTTTAAAATTTTAATTTTAATTAGCCAAAATCGAATGTCATTGTCATGTGGAGAGTATACATATATCAAAAAAAAAACGTATTCCTTTCCTTTCAGTTTTTTTTATTTTTCTTTGGAAACAAAATATGATTCGATACGAAAGATTTTAAACAAAATTTCGAATTTGATTCATTTTCCGTATCGCTTGTCATTTTCTTTTTTCCTTTTTTTCATTTTATCACTTCGTGTTCTTTTCTTCTTTTTCTTTTTCTTTTTGTTGCTGTTGCTTTTGGTATTTATAGTATATATTTAATTCAAAGAAAATCTTCAGGGTAGAGGTTTGCTGCAGAGTTTTATAGGATTTCAAACAACTGCCTTAAGGTTATGTTTTGTAGTTCCTATGGAACATGCATGTGTTTTTTTGTTTTTGTTTTTGTTTCGTTTTTCTTCATCGCATCTTCCGCACAAGTCAACTTGCACAAGAAATGTGTATATCTTATATCTAATTAGCTTACAAATTTAGAGATCACATATGATGTTCATCCTATAACTACGGTTTAAGTTAAATTTTGTTTGATACAAAAGAGAAAAATTAACATTAATTTGATATTTACATCGAAAAAGTTCCTCTTTAATCAGTTGTTTTACTCACAAGTTGAATGGCGATTCATTTGAGGGATGAGAATTTAAATGGTTTTGACATGAGACATCGATTGGGTCTTCAATAATAAGGTTCTCTCTCTGTCTCTCTTGTGATAAAGAACGATACACTTGCAACTTTGTATCAAATGCATCGCTTAAATGCGGACACAAATTTATAGTTGAAAACGTTTAATTTGTTGATCTTAATGAATGAAAATTTATGTTTATTGAAAGGTTTGAGTGCACATCTTGGCCATCCAATAATTGCGGTTACATCACGCAAAATATTAAGACACAATTGACCAAAGATGTTGGACTAGGTGAGGTGAGCCACGGCCGTAAGGTCCGTTTGAAATCTGTACATAACTGATTGACAAAGCTTGCAGAAGAATTTTCAAAATTGCTAATTGACTTCGAAAACAAAGACAGTGCTAAGAAATAAATAAAATTATTTGCCTGATTAGACGGGCCCCTTCAAGCCACGTCTATGGAGAAATGATTCAAAATGATGACAGTGTGGCAGGAAGCGACAAAAAGAATTCGTTGTTTTGATAATAATACACTGATTGGATCGCCACAAGAAATTAAACAAAAAAAAAAGCATGATGTAGATTTGGTTGACAAGAGATTTTTTCACCAATTAATAGTGAAGTGAAGAAAATGCCGAATTGTAACTGATCTAGGGGAGCCCTAGGAGCTAGGGGTTTGTAGTGAAAATGTGATCCATCCATCCAACCTACACATTAGACAGAGGGAAGAGTCCATCCATTTATAGTGTATTTTTAACGATATAAAATGATTCGCTGTGAATAAAAGTGAGAAATGGACATCAGCTTGATTTTCAAGTTAACAAAAAAGCGGACGATTTGTCAGACATTGACTACCAGACACTTAAACAACAAATCATCATATCTCTGACAAAAGAGATGTATTTATTTGGTTTTGAAGACAACATAAAACGAGCATAATCTATCAGACACTTATGTGCTATGTCGAAGAATAAAAATTCAAAGTGAATATGTGGAGAGCGGGCTAGAGAGAGAGAGAGAGAAAGAGAAATAGAGATAGAGAAAGAGAGAGAAAAAGAAAGTCCATTTAAATTCTCTTCCCAGTGAATTCATAATTCATTGAACTTGACAACCAGCCACAACATTTGCCTCCCCCTAAAAAAAATTCAAGAAAAAATCTAAAATCTAAAAAAAAAACCACAACAAACATTTACTATACTATAAGTTAAATTTGTATGATATCAAATAGAGCAAAGTGGTATACATTTTGTCGATATTACTTTAGTACCTTAATCTAAAATAAATGTTCGTCTCTTCATCAAATTGAAGAGCAAAACAAAGAGAACATACAAAAAAAAAATAAACTAAATTCCTTTACTTCGTCGTTTGTTCTTCTTCATTTCTTTAACATAACCAAACAAATTTGTTTCATAGAGGAAAAAATAAACAAATGCATCTGTTAAGATCATTTTTTCTCTTTTTTTTTGTTTTGTCTAATAGTTATTGAAAAACACAGCAATTATACATATATACTTCTTTTGTTTAACTTGTGATGTTGTTTTCTTTATACGATGTAGATATTCTTTTTTTCGTTTTTGTTTTTGTTTTTAATTTAATTTAAACAAATTCGCTTAATGAAATCCAAAATAAATAATATAGCTTTACAGAGGAAGAAAAAAATAATGTAAAATTATGAAAGATGCATATAAGAGGATGATAAAGGAGAAGATAGGAGGAAAAAAATGAGCTAAAAATAAAAAGAAAATTTAAAATAAAAAAAAATATATTTATATATTTTTAAGTTTGTAAAACTAATCAACAAAAAAAAAATGATTATCTTCAAAAAAAAAAAATTTCTTTTTTTCTATTTCAGTGATATTTTCAAAAAAGAATGTCTCATAAGAAAGAAAGATGAATTTCATGAACTCAAAAAAAAATAATAATTATCATATAAATTTGTTGTAATCATATTTTCTTTACTTTGCAGAAAAATTAAAAAAAAAAAAATAATAATTAGCTAATCCTTTTCGTTTAATTAATCATATTAAGATAGTTAAGGAACTCCTCGGAGAAGAGTTGCATACACGAGGAACTACCCGATGATGATGCCGCCGCTGCCGCCGGCAATGACGTTGTAGTTGTCGTCGCTGATGACACAGTTGAATCGGTTCCATTGGTAAAGAAACTGGCATTGGCACCAACAACTGGTCGCTGTTGAGTTTTCATTGCTGAACAATTGGTCTTATTATTGCGCATTCCAGCAATATTATTGTGGTGCTGTTGCATACTGGTGACACCACCACCAACAGCCGTAGCAGCCGATGCTGCTGTCGTCGTTGGTGTTGTACGCCAGATTGAACCAATTGTATCGTTTTGATGTTTACTATCACCGCCAACGCCAACATTAAATTGATGCGATTGATTGCGATGTTGTTGCTGCTGTTGATGTTGGTGATCGGAGGAATTCAGTGTTGTAGAGCAACTGTCTGTGTTGCTCCAGAGATCATTGAAAATTAGATCACGCGATTGTCCCAAAAATGATGAATTCATACAATTTCCATTACGCTGCTGCGGCTGCTGCTGTTGCTGTTGCTGTTGCAGATGTTGTTGATGTTGTGATTTAGGATTGCATATGTTTGCAGCTGGATTTGGTATCTCCCATATATTACTAATCTTATTCAATTGACTTGCATAGGATGTTGCAGCGTCAATTGAAAGTTTCGATGGTCCCAATAGAGGACTCTCCCAGAGGCTTGTACTTTGTGACAATGTTGTTCCTGTTCCTCCTACCGATGATGTACCACCACCACCACCACCACTGCAACCGCCACCGCCAACGCCATTTGATGAACATGTCGAACCAGCCGATGATGTTGTCGATGATGTTGGTGATGAATTGCTTTTAATTGAATAAAAACTATCCCTGAGATTGCTATTTGGCGAGGACTGACTTGAGGTCCAAAGGGATTCCTTACTATTGCTGCGATGACTGCCAGCACTATGATACTGTGACGAGCGTACTGACGATGAGGATATGGGACTTAAGGATGGATGGGAACTACCCGGATTGTTATTATTGTTACATTGATTGTTGTTAATATTTATGTTTGCATTTGATATAACAGATGACGATGAGGATGACGATGAACATCCCCACAAATTGGAAATGTTATTTGTTGCTGTTTGATTATACAATAATGAATTTGTATTTGTTGTTGAATTTGTGTTGTTATTATTGGCTGATGACAATTGGCCCCATAGATTGTTATGCGGTTTATTGCCTGAATTATTACTTAAAATGCTAATACTGCTGTTGGAATCTCCTACACCTCCTGCTACACCTACACTCATTCCACCATGATTCAAGCCGAATAACAAGCCATTGTTGTCGGTATTCGACGAACGACAGTTGATGTTCAAACTTTGATTGGCGAGATGATGATGGCCCTGACCTAAACCTGACGCACCTGATGCACTATTATTGCTAATTAACTTAATTGCATTCAATTCGTGTACTACCGAATTCATAAAATTATTACTACATTCGTTAACAGTTGTTGAATTGTTGTTGTTGCTGCTGCTGCTGCTGGTGTTGTTGCTGTTGTTGTTGTTGATGCTGTTGGTTTGGCCTGGATTTTGTTGTAGATTATGGTGACTACCACCACCCATGTGATTGGTGGTGGTTATTGTAGAAAGAGCTGATGATGACGCTTGCGGCTGAATGGTTAATGACGACGATGTTGCTGTTGTTGCTGCTGCTTGTGTTGCTTGCGACAAATTAACACCTGTTGATCGATGATGTCTTACCTGTGTTAGCAACTGTTGCTGTTGCTGCAAAGTGATTTGATTTGTTGCACTCGCACTAGTATCTGGTGTCTGCTGTAGCAATGGTGCTGAATAATCGATCAATGGTGAATATTGGGATATCATATTTTTCAAAGAAGCCCCGCCGGTAGTCGCTGCTCCTACCATTGATGTTGTTGTCGTTGCTGAAATGGTAGTGTTCGATGATTGTATTGCCGCGCCATTTGAAGACTCCAACGGGGCCTCATGTTATGCGAGGTGAATCGACAGCTTGCTGACATTTTTGGTGTAACAATAGCCGAGTGGCTTAACGAAGTGTGTATCCTGTGTGGCACAATATGGGCATGTAACACAATGCGAATAATCACTGAAGAAGTTCAATCGTTGTTGTGGATGCAGAAGCAATTTCAAACAGGTATTGCACTAGAGAGAAAAGAGAGAACAAAATGGACGTTCTTAATTCAGTAAGTTCCTTGGTTTCGAATAGTTGCATGCATACCTTGAGACGTTCAGCACAACACGGCATTGCTGCAAAGATATCGTAAGCATACATGGTGCCAAGGACAAGGCTGGATCCATCCCAGATGTCGCCGCAGAATCTATAAGGTGAAAAGAGAGAGCCAAAAACAAAGTGTTATAAATCAAGAAGCGATGTGCGGAATATATGATGATGTATTATATATGGAAGGACTGTGGGGGGAAATACTAACCTGCAACTGATAACGCGTCCAGACGATGTAGCATCCAAGCAACCCATGCAAACACAAGTTAGATAGAGACTTCGTCCTTCATATTTAACCTGAAAGAGAGGAAAACCATTTTTAAAATTGTATTCATAAGGTAGGCATGAGTGTGTGTGTGTTCATCCCCGGTACACTAAAATTTATGTTTATCTTTCAGAGCAAATGCTGCTACGTATATATCGTGTGTAAGCACAACTAACACAGAACATTTTCGTTTAGGATTTATGGCCCATTAATGTCAGTCTAATTATATGAGCATATGGGCCGAATAGAAGGGGGATAGTGCAACAAGGCGACCAGCAAGTCCAGCAACGAAATGATGAACGAGTTTATAATGTTTGCTGGAGTTTGGACTGGTTTGTTTTTTTAGTTGTGAGATTGCATTGGCAGTGGGGTCTTGTGGGTGGTTGATAGACTGCAGAAAAACAGACATTTTTTCGATAAAGGTTCTTCTTTCAGAATTGTGTTGTAAATGCAATGCTCACAACCGCCTTGAAGATGGTGAATTAAATTGTCTGCATGTCGTGGGGGTTAATCTTGTGTTTAGGTCAGTGGTTGATGAGACTGATTGGCCTTTTCTAATGAAACGCTCTCTGTTTGGCAGTGACGTTCTTCAGTCGGTTTGAGAACGTCGACTCTTCCACTGGAGCGTCTGGGTTCCATCGCAGATACGAAGAACTGACATAAATCATGGTTACACCTCTTTCGGGTTAGTGGCAATGTTCAAGAAGTCTTCTCAAATTTTGTTGTTCGGAGTCGGCATAAAACTCAACTAGTGAGCAAAGAATAGCACGCACAACACGAGTGGTTTCCGTAGAAGCTAGGCCCAGGTTTTGTGTACTTGTGTCCCAGACTCAACTCGGACTGTTGTGCAGAGTGTCAAGCAAACGAAAGAGGATAGTTGGGTCGTAAAAGGCTATAGATTCTTAGCAAAGTTGATCTGAATCAGGAGTGATTAGGACTTTCCCTGCCACCCGCTTTGGTTCCTGTTTTCCTTTTTTTAGTCAACTTCTCCATCGTTGGAGAGAACTAGTCTTTTCGAACACCTCTCAGCTGAGACTCTGTTCATGATGCATCTCCTAGATGGATGCTAAGGAACAACGTGCTGTGCAATTACCCAACAGAATGCACTACCAACACGTCTAGCAGTAATTACATCGAAAAAGCCCACTTATTCGTAAAATTGTCCGTTAATTCAACTTCTTCCTCAATCAACGTCTCATCACTGGAGTGGTGTCTTATCAAAAGGAACACGCATCCTGTTTCATCATTCGTTCAGGTGCGTTAAAAATGTTATTCCCCCTCAGCTACGCAGTTATGGGACTTCCTGCAGTTGCTGGTCACTCACTCATCAGCTCCGCGTGATGGTCGTTAAATCCAAAACAAGATTACAACTAGATAAACAATGCAACACGGACATCCTTCAAAATCCGCCGTGATCTCATATTTCATGCAGCGACCGCACACACTTCCGGAATACGCAGCAGATTCATATTCATATCCCTCGGCCAGTGGACTCAGCGCCGCACACACTGTCTTGTTGCATTATCGTCCCGGGGCGCTGTCCCAGGCGCCGTCCATCCTAACAAAACAACGAACAACAAGGGATGACAATATAGGCTCATTGTAATACCACGCAGATTCAAGAAAACCTAATTCAGGAACCAGAAAGTAGTGCTTGATTTGAAGCAGTTTAACTGGCGTGAGTGGCAAATTGATTTGGAATTCAGTTCTAAAACTTAGTCAAGAAACAACCTGGACACTCTATAGGCGTGTCTTTCAGATCGGTCAACAGTGAAGGGAGCTCTGTTGTGTCGTAGCTTGCCAAACTGAGGGTTCAGATTCAAGTGACGTGGCTTACTCGCTGGCTGACGCTGAAATTATTCATCTAAGCGAGTGTCCTATGGATAGCAGGGGGCACTGCACGGCAGAGCAGCTTCTACAGAAACCATTTTACGGGAGACTCGTCGAACAGGTATACCCGGATATTCTCGTTATGACACCGATCGTTGTGTCCTAAGTGATGTTCTACGCTATTTAAGCAGACAATGTGAACGTTTGAGATTGACAGCCTCCAGTATCAGCAGAGATACTTAAATAGACTTGTTGCCTGAAGTCTAGGTGTACTCCAAACTGTAGCTAAGACTGAAGTACAAAACTTTGTAACATTGACCACTGCTTTAGGAGTGAGTTGAACATTATGGATGATTAAAAGCTACTAAAAAACTATATATATTGTATTTAACTCACCTCAATGCATCCAGGAGAATGCTGTTTTGGGCTCAAAAAGAACGAACCATCCACAAGTGGGTATCGATCGAATACCAACATTGGTTCCTCGCAAAGGATGCATGCTACACGACTCATTTGACTCTGAGCCAGCGATGATAAAATGAATAGACGTGTCTCATCGTTGCCATGGTTCCCTTCGTCCTCGATCTGTAAAAACAAAAAGAAAATTATTTTGATTATTTCAAAAGCTATGCATCACTTAACTGAAAAAGACACAAAATCAATTCCGTCCCATCGTAGTGACCAGCACACGAACCACGCACGGCCAGAATGGAAGAGAAAACAACAAAAAAACAAAAAGGATGAATTTTCCCGGCGGAACTGTTCGGGTATCGTGCACGAGTGGACACATACTGGTCCGGTTCTCTCAGTGGACACTGCAATTCATTTGGTAAATTTTCCAAATGCCAATCGTCCTGGTACCCCATTACATTCTGATGAAAGTCCGAATAATTCAAAATGGATAGATGTCCTGTTCGTTCGTGTGCGCACAAAAGTCAATGGCAGGGTAAGCGTATGGGAAAGCACCATATCCCTGGGACACAGGTACGTACGTGAAAGTCTTTCTATTCCATTACAGGTGAATGCATACAGACAGGCAGACTATTGCATATGGCCGAGAGGAGCACGTATGCAACAAAGTACCATATTAAGCTTAAATTGGCAGCAAAAGAAAATCAGCAGGAGAACTATAGAGACGACCAAGGTCCTTTTTGGATTATTGAAAAAAAAAAAAAAATGGATGGTAAGGCGGCAAACGAGTTGCAGTTGTCGAGAAGTGGTAGAACAAGAAGAAGCCAGCGAAATAAAGAAATATTCTCATAGGACACGACGGAGGGAGGAAAAAAGAACGTAATTTCGATCTTATGTCCCTTCCTAAGGACGTAAACTACATGTGTAGGTGGTGTGTACGGGGCTATATGAAAAATAAAAAGGATTTCATTACGAAAACAAGTCCCGGTCATGTTTCACTTTATTGATTATCGATTTGGGAATTTCTTGCTAACCCGCGCGATACACCAAGCACAATGAATACGCCAGTGATCCACTGTTATCCACAAACAAAAAGATATCCTCCTTCTCTCCGAAGGACTACTCACACTTTATGGTTCATTTGGTATTCTGAAATTGGAAGATGTTGAAGGAGTAACAAAATGCAAAAAAAAAAACATACACAGGAGCATATAACGAAGGTAGACAAAACGATGTGGTGTTTATAACTCCCTGTTACCTTGACTAACTTATGAAGCTTAGTCTGTCTATGCCTGGATGTGAGATGAGTTGAAGAGGAAGAGAGAGAGAGTTTATTGATTTGCAGGGTGAAGAAGGCACTTATAGGGTCAAAGTCGTAAGTTAGTTGGTAGGTGTTGAATTGGAATGAATTTTTGATACAGGTCTTTCGAGGTTATTTTCACGGCACTTTTAACGCATCAGTTTTGATCTGATCTCAATAGGCCTGAACATATGGAATTAACTTAAGTAAATTTAAAAAAATCTTTAAATTAGGAGAACAAGACAAAATTTCAATTTCAATTGAATTAGTAAACGATTTATGTAGTCCCCGCTTAAGAACGAAACTTTTCAAAACTGGACGAAACTTAACGAAACTGAGCAAAGTGTTTATTATGGTCACTGTGTACCATTCCTGTCATTTAAAGAGAGTTCCATGATTTTCAGGGAGACAACTGTATTTATATATGTATGTAAAGGGTGGTTCAATTTTAAGGGCCGATGTTGAATGTGAACCACACCTAAACGTCAAGTTTTGTTCTGCATTTCAGTTGACATTTCTCAATTTCAGACTAACTCAATTGAAAGAACCTATGGAAAGATACATAATCGAGTGGTCAATTTAATCGTCCAAATGTGCACACAATCGGAAAATACGTGCAAAAATTTGAGCAAACCGGGTCTGTAGGAGATGTGAAAACACGAGTGCATCAGTGCTCGTACAGTTCGTACTGCAGAAAATATTGCTGCTGTTCGCGATAGTGTGGCTCAAGAGCCGTCCACCTCAACTCGTCGTCGTGTCCAACAATTGCACCTCTAACGCTCGTCGTTGATGAACATTATGCATAAAGACTTGCACTTACACGCTTACAAGGTGCAATTGACTCATGAACTAAAGCCTCTTGACCATTTCAAGCGTCGTCAATGGTCAGAATGGTAGCAAGAAATGGCAACAGTGGATAATCAATTTTCGAAGAAAATCATCTTCAGTGATGAGGCATATTTTCATCTCAGTGGATTCGTCAATAAGCAGAATTGCCGAATTGGACGATATGTGGATTCAACAGGACGGTGCCACTTGCCACACAGCTAACGAAACAATGGCTCTTTTGCGCGACAAATTCAATGGCCGTGTTATCTCACGTGGTGGCGATGTCAATTGGCCGCCAAGATCATGTGATTTGACACAGTCGGATTTATTTCTTTGGGTTATTTGAAAGAAAAGATATACGTCGATAAGCCAGCAACAATTCAAGAGCTAAAGGATGAGATAATTCGGCACATTAACGGCATAGAAAATTTTTCAAAAATTTGGAACATTGGATGGAGGTGTGCCGCCGAGGTCGCGGCGGCCATTTGGCCGATATTTTGTTCCATACATAATTGAACCATACTAGTATTATCGTAATAAAAAGAAATGAATATAATTTCCTAAATAATTTGTGTTTTATTCAAAATCAACATCGGCCCTTAAAATGTAACCACCCTTTATATGAACAGAGTAATTTTAGATAAGTGTTTCCATTCTTGATATAGAATTTGTTTCCATGTTTTTCCCCATTCTGACCTGACCTCAGACATGAGGGCTACCATGGCTGACTTTAGCAAAATACATAACTGAAGCTTACACATAAACCTAAAAACGTAGCCAGTTGACCCATACTTATGGAGGATCTGTGGCTGAACTACAGCTGCCTTTAAAAGATGGTAGTGATGCGTGTATTTCACAAGGAACACTAGTCTAGGTGCCTTTTAGTTAGTCTAAGGTGGGACACGCAAGTGGGGAAGGACCAGACTGCCTTGGTATGTTCAATGGTCAAGAAGATACCAAGAGGTTGAGCTGGCTGCAGACAATTGTTGGTCCAGGCTCCGAACAGTTTTCCAGCATTGAAGAAATTTGCTGATGATGTACGCAACGTTCCTATAACTTGGTGCTTTTCACTATCCTCCTTAAAGTCTGGACTCCTTTAAGTTTGAGGGATAAAACCCTGCTCTAACGGGATGAAGATGAAGTTGAAATGCTTTCTTTTCGTCACGAAACGTTAATCACATTTTAAAAGCCCCCACACGATAACACTCAAGTCATCCTCGACGCGACCTTATTCATTTCTAATTCTCCGATCAAAGAACACAAGCAAAACCCATAAAAACAAGCGCATGAAGCCTGTGTATGGGGGATACTCGGCATCCAGACAGCAAACATTATTTATTGGTCCATTTCAATGTACGAGTATCTGCTGTGAATGAAAAACAATAATCCACTTCACTCGGTAGTTATATTTAAAAGCAATAAAACTTAACTCCTCCACAGGACAAGCCATTTAGGGATTTCTTTAAGTAGAAAGCATTAGGATGCATTACCGAATAAAAATGAAAATAAAACGCGGCGACGAGGGTCCTCCACGACACCAAGAGCAGATGAATGCGAGACGACGACGATGGCGGACGATGAAGCGATGAATGGGAGAGGAAGGACCAAATCAAATAGTATCTCTGTTGTGTTATTCCGTATCTATTCGATATCAAAATCTACTCAAGTGTAATGGATTCAGTTGCTTTATCCGCTTATTGTGTGTGGACGACGACGACGACTCTGTGGAATCTTGATTTTTCCCAATAGAACAGGGGGTTAAGGGACTCTTAAACAAAGGAGGCACCACTGCCTTGGTTGCAAATGTGTACACATTCCATACATATAAAACGAAATTAGTAAAGTGTGTAAACAATTATTAATCGAAAGGCGTATTCAGAAAGACTCTTCTGCAAACCATCCACCACCGAGGATTGTGTCAACAATCATCATCGACGTCTCACAAAATTCAGCGGTGAAGTAGTCCTGCTGCAATAGACATATATTCGGAGTGAAATAAATACAAGAAGTCTTTTCTCGTCCTCCTCCCCACCCCATTGAGAATCTTTGTTTTAGTTGAGAACTAAGAAGTCATCCATCCCACATCCCACCCCCCCCAACAGATTCAGTGAAGCAGAACGCCTGTGTAGAGGCACAAGACACGAGCAGGAAGAAGGTGGGTGGTACCGATGGCTGTGTGCGCCATTGTTTCGCACTAATTGAGAAAAGTAAAAGTTTATTTTACGTCCAGAATGTGATGATATTTCATTTGAGCAGAGCGCGCTTGAGAGGTGTGACAGACGAGAATGATACGGCATTACACATACAGATCCGATGAGGAACAGGAGAAGATGATACGCCATAAGGATACGGGATGACGATTGCGACGACGATGAAGCAGATAAAGTTCTACAAATTGAATTGCTGATTAAATAGACGTTTCGCATTAGTAATCAAGTTTGGACGCGCGGCTTAAGTGTTCGGGGTGGACTGGTGTGTTTGTCTAGCTTTTGATTTGATTAGAAGTTTTTGTGAAGGAAAATGGAATTTATGATGATCCCTTGTTATTCACGATGGGATATCATCGTATTGATGAATTTTCTGCTTAGACATTCATTTTCATTGGGCCGACAGACGAATTGCGATATTTTTGTTTTATTTTATTGAATCAGCCGTGGGGATCAGGGTTCAAGGAACAACCATGCTTGTCAGAAATGAACGAAAAGTAGGCAGAATTATCGTTAGCATCAACAACATCAATTGCCATTTATGTGTGTAATGAACGGAACTTAACGAAAATCAACGAAACTTAGAAGTATTTATTCTGGTCAAAGTCGGCAGAATCATCGTTAGCATCAACAATATCAATTGCCATTTACGTGTTTAAGTGAACGGAACTTAACGAAACTTAGAGAAGTATTTATTCTGGTCAATGTCGGCAGAATCATCGTTAGCATCAACAACATCAACTGACATTTACGTGTGTTAATGAAGGGAACTTAACGAAAATCAACAAAACTTAGAAAAGATATTCACACAATTGCTTAAGTTGTCTTCTAAATGATGAGATATTTCTAAAACAAATTGCTCGTTGCTTTACTTTGCTTAAAATTCCAGACACCATACTTTACTGATACCTGCGCCATCCATTTTGCGGTTCGGAAAGTGAATTTGTACAAAACATGCTTCTGCTTGCGATTGGTTGGGTCTCAGAATCTCGTCTCTGTGGAAGACGAAATCGTTCAAAAATCCAAGAAATGGTGAAAATGTTGATCGGGCAAGAAAGTCGAACTGAGAGCGATGTCAACATTGGTTAAGGACAAAAGACAAATACATCTGAAGAAGACCACCCTTCGATCATAAGTCAATTCTTTTAAGATATAAACTGACTTCATCATAAGAACATTGCCCAGGTGAGTGGTTTTGTGTTGCTTCGTGTTGCTACAATAAACTCACATTCATGATTCGTTGTACGTGCCGATTGCCTAATTCGAACATTTACGAGTTCATGTCTGGCGAATAAGAAAAGGTGAACACTTTTATATCGCCCCGATATATTCCTCCTCTCATCGAATGTCGACGAGTTAAGCAGCAAGAAACATTGCTCATTGATATGGAAAGGGTTCGCTGTTCTGACCTCGGTCGAGATGAAACACAACGATGACCAATATCGCGTCTAGACCATGAGATTGCTTCGTTTGATGGACTCCGAAAAAGGGAAAACCTTGTACTGCACATGCTTCTGGTTTGCGAGACGCGGTTCAGCATCACATGCCCAAGGCAACTATAAAACCAATTTATGACATTCGACTGTTGTTGAATATGAATTTTACATTTCGCATCGTTCAGCTGAAATGAATTCCCTTTTAATTTCATTTCTGATGTGGGACTAGTCTGCGAATGTGGTTTAGACCGATTAATGTGACTACATACTTTGTGGCTGGAAATTGTCTGCGTTGGATGCGTGAACAGCTGTATGTGTGCGCCTTGAATTATTTTTCACCATTTTGTATGCCTCTTTGTTTGGATATAGTGTCCTAAGTTGGGGATACACCGCAGAGAGACACAAGTGGAGTGGTTCACCAGGATAGTGACTAGAGTCTCGCTGGTAGGCTTCAATACTGAACAGTGACGGGTTTTAAAGCAAGAAGACTAGGAGCAATCCACAGTGGCGTCTGGTCTTCTGCAGAGATGAGGAGAAGGAAGAGACGATACACCATCTCCGCACTTGCCCTAGTCGTAGTTCACCACGTAGCTACCAAAGAACGGGCCAGCATAAACGACGAGGCAAACGTTACTTTGCTCAAACAAACGCCCATCTTATAACCATTGGACTAGAAAGATAACCCGCAGCTGCAAGATATTAAAGCGTCTTAAAAATATCTTTCACTGAAGAAGGACAAAACCGAATCTGAACTTCCAAGGGTCGAGGAGGAGCAGTCAAGAGAGAAAATAAAGAAGAAAGAAAGCAATCATAACAAGACGAACTATGCACTGACTGATTATCCTTTTCTCTCAGGATGAAGTGCAAGTGAATCGAGGAAAAAAATGGAAATGGTAAAGGGAAAACGAATTCCCATCCAGACTGAACAAAAAAAGTTCCTTTGATCTGTGTCCAAGCATGCGATGGAAAAACTGGTTCACTGAACTTTCGAAGCACAGGAAAAGGACCATTCAATTGGCTCTTTCTCTTCACAAAGCTCTTCCCTTTGTATGTCTACGCAAAACATGTGTTTACACGTTTTTTTTTTTTTTTCATTAAAAACAAAATCCTTCGAATGGTCATGAATACATCAATTTTGAAATCTTTCCTTTTTCGCGCGGTGTTCCGAATTCAAATTGTGTGCAAATTATGTGAGATTTGTTGTTTTGCCATAAAAATGGAAAAAAAATAGCCATTTTAATGGTATCCACTTGCAGATGTAGCAAAAGCCACATGCACTTACTTGTGCGAACGAGTAAACGACGACGACGAGTCCTTTATGGAGATGCCAGCTCCGGTGCTCCTGTCTGCATCACATTGCAATGGAGTTACCAGTCACCACCCATCCACCACCACGTTGTTGTCCTCATAATTCTCATTCGAACGTGAAGTGCTTGAATGTGTTTACAGTCGTGAATCCGCTGAATCCTCACTGAATATTTCGCGATTTCATTTCATTATTGTTCATTGCCACTACCAGTCGCATGGAGGCAGGATGTGTTTGCTCCTTCTGAGCTGTGGAGATCTGGTCTCATGCCAACATCGTTGCGCGTCTGGCAGCTGCCTGCTTGTACAGTTACAACGTGAAGGAAGAGAGACGATGCAATTTAACGATGCGCTTGATGTTTGTGTCAAGTGTCCTCTCTAGATCCTCAGCAGTGTCATTTGCATATTTTTGTGTAATTACTTTATCCATCTAAGGTACATGGAATAACTTATTTTCCATTGTCCTTGTATTGTACAAGGACAGCGGGGTAGATGTTCGAGGAGATTGCTGTCGTTTATTTGAGACAAGAGACAGGAACTAAATGGAACTTGTGTCAGTGGCTGGTTGTTGGGTTTATCAGATTTGAACGAAAATCCTTATGAACAAACTCCTTCGGCGGAGGTCCTTGGTCACATCAATTCTGCGTGCCATCTTTGTTACTGTAGGTCTATCTGGCACGTGAAGTACGTGTTAATATCCTATACGTGACATACTCCGTGATTCAATTTCACGGGATTCGAATAACACGTGCAATGAGCGTTTTTTTTTTCAGTTTTCAAATTCATCTTAAAAATGCACATATATCACTTCTGAACACGATTTTCCGTAAGCATTCCCCAAACGCACCAGTCCACATGCATTTAGTAAGTTCACGTGTAACGTGAATTAATTTCACGTATATTGAGGTAGTATCCGTAATCAGAGAATTTTTGTGTAGCTCAAAACTTACGTTAAAATACACTAACTGACGTCTACGGATCCAATGCCCACGATCGCTACGGCCCTGTAGTTCGCATGGATATTTTGGGTTCAATTCGAAGAACGTGACTGCCAAGTTTAAGTTGGCGCACACAAATGGACAAGCACAAAAGAACCTCAATCAACTTGGTGGTCAAAAGAGGCTGGGCCTTATTGGTTGAGACGCAGGTCCAAACCCGGACTGTATGGCAAAGAACTGTTCAAATTGAACATCCCATCAAGCTACAAGATCGCACAAAAAGGAAAGGCAAACAAAGGCATTGCAGGGAAGAAAGTGGCCAACAAACTCTCACATTTAACCAAGTCAATTACCCTATCGACCCACAAAAAGTTCAACTCACCAATTTTTGCATTTCAAATGACGAATGATAGATACCGAACACGGGTAAATCCCCAACGCAATTGCATGGTAGCCAATCAGTAGATTTATGACATTTATCAAAAGACATTCCCCCTCAAAGCCAAATCTAGTGCTGGATGCACAGTGTAATCGCCTTCTGTGCACAGGCCAGCCATCTGTCTTCGTCATTAGACGACTCGCGTTCGGGTCAGCAAAAGGAAGAGCGCACATCTCATAAACATTCAAGTTTCATGACTATCCCCGGCGGTTCACAGGCGCTGCTGGAGAAGAAGGCGACGGTTTTATGAAAGGAAAGGCGAAGCGATGAACAAATGAGATTCCCTCCTCCCGCCATTGCGGGGTGCCGAGAGAAAAAGACAATTTATTCGGTGAATAAGCAGTAAGATGGTGGAGCAGATACGTACGTATAAACGGATCCCTTCAGTTACATTCGCCTTAGCCAATTGCTGTGCTCTCGAAATGGCAAAAGCATTTAATTAAGACCACTCTCGCTCGACACACCTTCGCCTGGATGCACATGCAATGAGCAACCTCATTCGTCTTGTATCTGCAATAAAATTCAATGTTTGTGCCCATAAACACGAACCGAAATTGGCAACGATGTGATACACACACTCTTGCCGTACAGCCAATGCCAGCAGCACACTTTGCATTCGTATCGATCTGTTGGCCCGGTTCTTGAGCACCGAAACTAACATTAATTGAGCATAATTTACGAGAACCCGATCCAAGATTTGGAAATCCCGAAATTGAGAGAGTGCTACTTGTGGCTAATTTCGTAAATTGCTATTGTAATTATCGTTCGGTTCTGGGCTGGGCTGGGCTTTGGCTTCGGGTTCGGTTTGGAGTGCAGACATTCTGTCTGCGATTAGGTGGTTCCAATGTGAGATATCTTTGGTAATTGAATTCTTTTGTCGACCGGGACGGATGGAGGGAGACTTGGTAATCACTTAATTGTGTGGGTGAATGTGTTGGCGAGATTTGAGGCGTTGAGATGTTCCGGAGACGGTGTTCTTTGTGAAGGTTAATCGAGGGAATACACTTAGTTTTCGGCGACTTCCCGTTCTTCAGTCCAGAGTTCCTAAGGCTAGTCTGTGGAGGATGGTCGAGAGGATGGTACGTTCAATGCAGAGGATGGATTATTTTTTGGCGTTCCACTGATGCACATTAAGTGCTAGTTGCTGCACTCGATGTTAGAGCTTTGCTGTTGACAGCTTTGTCGAGGGTCGTCCACTGTGCTTTGGTTGTCCACGTTTACATTCCAATAATAAATCGCAATGTAGCCATTTATGACTCGCTCCAAGACTGTTGGAAGCTGTCAATGTTTAGAGCCTGAGGATCTTCTGTGGCTTGTCTCGAAGGTCACATGTTTTGGTTCACGTATCGACTTTGAGAAGACTCTTTTTTTCCCCCGCGACCCAATTGCAACGTCGTTCGCGTAGACAATGAAACATTATAAATGACGAAAACATTTAAGGTAGTATTCAGTCGTATCACAGCAATCACTTTTTGATGTAAAATAAAAATCACAAGGATCTATGAACAAACATCGACATTCAAGGCAAACACCCTGTACGCAACTGATTACACCTGGCAACGCTGCACCAATTTCACCGAAGATGAAAAGGCTCATAGTGAGACCATAAGAACTGGCTACAATGCCAGACATGAAAACATTATCGATGCAATGACATCCTTTTACTTCCCCTCCACACAGGACACCTCGGCGCACACCAGCATCGAATAAATCGTTTCAAATGTTGTTACAACAAGTCGTTAAATGTGAATAAGCCAGCAGCACTCGTCGTTTTAAAACGCTCGCAAGTATTCTTGAACGAAAACCAGTCATAACCATGCAAAGACGGTGGCTCTCTGACTCTTGTGTGTGCCATGCCATGTATATTGGCTTTTTTATAAGCTGTTTAATATTTTCCTATGATAATTCCAATTTCGTTTTCGACTGCATTTAGATGGGGTACTTAAAGCAATCGCTTGGAAGGGATCTCTCTTCATATTTGGCATAACCTCAATTGATTCCGAAAGATAGTTGTTCCATTTCCAGCAACTAGTCGACTTGTTACTACAAGTATTCATTTCAAAAAGGATTCCAGACACACACGCACACACAGCGAATACGAGAGAAGTAAGGAGGGAGAGAAAGGTCTCACCAATTTGTTAGGTGTAAATTGGACGCAGTCAACAATGACAGTGACAATCTTTAGTCATTCGTTTCAGCTTTGAGCAGATTTTCTCTCCTTGCTAACGAGCCCTCCCGACCCTAGCCAACCCGTGTGGATGTGCGAGAAAAGCCAAGGATGACGCGCAGCTACCCTGCTGTTGGTTAAGTTCGAATGACTGTGACTTTCTTAGGATTATGAGACGATGGTGTGTTATGGAATGTCGTTAAATTTGTTTCATATACCGGCTCCTTCACTCCACACACGTTCATTCGAGGTGTTCATCGAGTTGAGAGGAAAGACGGTGTAATCCCGCAGAAGAGATTTGGCGTAAGGACCATTTGGCACTTCCATATGGATGAGTATGATTTGAGGTTATGAAGAGGTTAAAATCGCATGCACGAGGAAGAGAAGAGGATCATAAGTGCAGTCTTGTGGGACTCCGTGGAGTTTTCTTGTTGCTTTCTTTGTGAAATGTATGATATTCTTTCATTGATGTTGGACATGAAATAAATTTGAACTGAGAAATCTTGATTTGATATTGAAGTGGACATGTTTAACATTCTTTTTTTTTTAAAAAGACTTCTTGGCTGAGGCTTGAGTACAGGCCTGCTCAGATGTTCGCGGCGGTTTTTGTTTATTGAATTCATTCAGGAGGCCCATCTAATCTTCAGTCAGTCGAATTTCCCGAAGAAGTATTTAAAGATGTTGTCCTGGTTGACATATATTCCTCTAACTGGACGGTGTGACCTTTGAAAGTGCATCAGTTGATTACTGATGCCTGGCATCATGTCTCCGCTTCAACGAATGCGATGTTATGGTGTTTTTCAATGATTTGTTGCATCGTCGTATTATTAGAAATCCACTCCTACCAATGTGGTTGAGCAATTCGCTTGTGTATAAAAAGTAGTGGATCAAACATAGATACTTGTGGTATTCCATACTTAGGTCTGTTGTACCTAACTGACAGGATGTCTCTATTCTGTAGATGTGAATGGATTTGATTAGGGCACCCCACTTGAGAGGCGTACACTAGGAGTGGACGATTTAAAGAATTCTGGCCGAGTGGTGACGAGGCTTTGAGAACCATTTCGCTGTCATGACACAAAATATTCAGCGCCTCTATCATACGTCATGTCGAGATGCCGCGGCATGCCGATGGGCACATATAGATAGGTAAAGGCTAAGAAAAGATTACGTGAAAAAGTGATTCGACATCTGATGAAAAAAACCATTAACATGTAAGTTACTGAGCTTCCATCGCCAGCTTCTTATCGCCAACGTAGTGAAATTTAGAAAAATTCTCTATGTTATGGGAAAAAAGAAGCGGCCCAATGCGACTTCCTTGTGGCACATCTGATGTGGCTAGGAAATGACTCCAGAAGGCGCATATGAAACGAACTGTTATTCATGTAGACATTTTTCTTCTTCTTCTTCTTTGTGTGACGCTCTACAGTCCGAGGTTGAATCGCGCCTCGAATACATTCATCTGCAAAATACTAGTTCGCAGTTGAGGGTGTCTAGTTTGAAGAGTACAAAAGTTGATGAGAAATTCTATCGGAGACCTCACTAAAGCCGATAGATGTCGATTTCATTTCCGTTGTGTCCTGCATGTGGGCTCTGCTAATCCCGGCCTCTATTTTGTGTGGGTTTGTGTTGCAATGTGTGTGGGTTAGTCCGTGCATTGTCACACAAAATATCGTTTGTATTCTGATCGCTGTAGGGTGCGTAAAGCACTGATAGTGTAAAGCGGCAATAAGCGGCAGAGGTGTCAGATCGGCGTCACGCCAAAGTGAAAGAAATGGCAATCAGCATGAAATCAATTGAAACTTAAGATCCTACCTCAAGGCGTTTGTTCAGCGAACTGGACAGAAACAAATAGAATTTAGTTTCAAACATTGGCAGCAAAAACAGCTCGTCTTTAACAGACAACACCCCTTTTATCAACCGATTTCTGAATTGTATTTTGCAAAAAAGGAAAATTACGAAAAAAATTAACATTTAATCACCAATCTCAAGCACTGTCTGCATTTAAATTGCTTATTCTATTCATCAGTATACTGCCGTTTGCGGAATGCCATTAACATTTCTCTCAATGGGACATTAGACAGGATACACGCGCACACACATACACAACCAAAGAAAAAAAGTAAAAGTTACCAAGAGAATCAAATGAATTGACAGAACCGACTGTAGAAGGACTCCGAAAGAGTAACCAAAAATAAAGGGAATCTCTCCTGCACAATGCGAGTGAAGTAACTTTTATTTTTTAATCAAACTTTCCACAGTCTTCCTGCTAATTCATTGTATTGTCCTCTTTATCTGCGATACTTTGCATTCTCTTCTATCCTTTGCCTGAACGAGTGGACGACGGAGGGTGGACTAAATGTATCTTTTCCTAATTAAAATTCAGACGTTCTCAATTATAAAGATATTTTGCATGAGCAAGAAAAAAATAGTATAAGAAAATGAAGGGAAAACGAAAGACTGTCGTGGATGAAGGGAGAGCTCCTTGTCTGCCCCTAAAGTGGGAGGCATTGCAAGATAACGACGGCCAATTCGATGAGAAATCATATTTACAGGCAAATTTTGGTTGGATTACAAAGCAGTTGCCCTCGATTCTCCAAGGTCTTAGACGCAGACTTTCGAGCTGCGATAGATCACGATCATTTCCTTATTTTCGGGGTGAACCATAAAGATCTGAGTCCACCATTTTCCCCTCACGTTTCTGTTGCCTCTGTCAATCGTCCTGACAGGCTAACGATGGACATCGATAGCAGCTGCGACTATCCTGCATAAAGAATTCAATGCAAACATGCACAAGCAATTCTCTTAAAGCCACGACCATTTGAATCCCCATTTGGGGTAAAGAAACATGCCAATTCCAACCCAGTCCTCCGCACCATCACTACCGCCTCAGCACATTCTGGTGGCATCGCCGCCTGGGGTTTGCGCGATGTACTCCTACCCTGTGTGACGGTGGTAGAGAAAGTCATTCTTTTGATTTGAACTTAATCCAGTAGAAAAACAAAAGTAATTGTGTATCCTTTTCTCATGTGTCGAGGGGGTAATTTCTTCCACTTACTTAAATCCTTGGAGCTTAGCCCAGACATATGATCCACTCTGAACGGAGTTGAACATTGTGTGACGATATGTTTCTCCTGTCTCAGCGACAGGCGATTGTTGCTGTTTGTCTGGTCGTCTTTTTTTTTGGCTGGCTGGCTGGCGTGAGCGGTGGTCCTGCGGTGGTGGAAATGCACTCTTTTGCAAGGATTTGTTTCTGAAGTACTGCAATAAGACTGCTAAGCTCCATTTGGCGTTATCCGTAAACATTAAGTGGCATGTCTCATTCATTATCACTGGCTCACAAGCTGAACTTTGTGGAAGGGTATCGATGTGAGCTGGAAGATGGACGAATGGCGGATACTTTGCCGTCTTGTGTCGTAATTAGAGCTCATAGAACATCCATCTCTTGTCTTAAACAGGATTATGTTGCTTGCACAATATGCTTCACGGCTTGAGGAACGCCTTGAGACGAGCGGAGTTCCAGAAACGCCTGACAGGAATCTCGTGGCGCCTAAAAGTATGCATTCATTTATTGTTCGATCATGGTCTATCTAATACGTAATCTTCGTCGGATGTGCCATCGGTTGGTAACAGTACATTGTCTCATTGGAAAGAGCAAACTATCCGATTAATCTTGGAATATTACTGCGTTCAGACGACTGCCTCGGTTAGGTCGGGATTAGATCGGCGTCTTTGCAACACAAGTTGTTCAATACAACTTTGATGGTTTCGGCCCATATTTCATGAATAGCGTGACGAACTTTGTTCCAAATAGCATCAATCATTGCTGAATAGTTTAACGAGATTGTCGAATTTGTGTTCAGTCAATTGCTGAATTCATTTTCAGGGCCATCAGGGTCTCTCTTAATGTGTTCGTTCCACCAAACTGCCTCTGGATCTCTACATTCTTACAGTCAGCCCGGACGGCATAATAGAACGAAATTGTTGTCCACTGGCTAAACTGAGTAGTGGCTCCATACCACAAGGACACCCCGCCCATAAACCTTCTAGAAGCTGCTGCTGCTACAGACTTAGCAAGCGACCAACAAGTAATGTGATCTGTTAATTAATCCGAACAACTTACACAATCCACTCTCACCGAAAAGGATCAACTTCTCAATCACATCGGAAATCAAACAATCCCACCCAAATCCACCCCGCCGCTCAATCGATTAATCATTGCGGCAAACACAGTTCACGTCGACGAGCGACGATAAAATGCAATCTAATTAAATTCCTATGTCGGGAATATCGCCCCCGAAGCACGCACACAATCATCACCAACAAGCCCATCACAGCACTTGCAGACGATAGGACAACGCTAACAACATTCTGATGTTCAAGAATAACTCACAACACACATGTATAGCCATTCCACCTCTCGCTCTCGATCCCTACCGTTTAGGTTCAGGACTCACATAAAAATCACTTGAATAATTAACGAAACACATGAGTCGAGGACGGTGAGAGTGGCAGAGACTGTTGAAATGTTACTGGCCCTTAATGACGTCGCCTAAATGTCTCTCCGCGCGAAGGCTGACTGAGTGAAACAGACTCACCCCAAAGGACGGTCTTTGGGTACACTTTAGTGTGAGACAATTTTAGGGACTCTCCCTGCTGCATCCTTGAAGTGTATATTAGCCGCAGGTAAACACACACAGAGCAATGAATTCAATGCCAACTCGAACGAGGGGTAGGTGGGAGCATTAAGGAGCCGATCATCGACCCAAACTAATCGATTATTCCTCGCATACCGTTTCGAAAGTCCTCCTGACGCAGGCGAAGAGTATCTCTCTCAGCTCGAATAAATCTCATCAAACTTTGGACAAGACGAAAGAAGAAAAGCAAAAAAAGGAAAAAAACAGGATAAAATAATAAATAAGGTAAATTTTCGAGAACAGGACGAAGGGAGAACAAGACGACGACCGAAAATTGAGAGTTCATCGTTCGACAAGTGCTGTCGGCTTCATTCGAGAAAAGGAACAAAAAAAAAAAATAAGAAGACAACAAGGCACATCTAAGCGCCGTACCCGTACGCATCGCTTAAAGGAAGGAAAACTGCTACTGAACGACTGCTTGTACGACATTAGCCGCAGCAGGGTCGTGCAGTTGTGGACGCACAAGGACAACGCCACTGAATGACGTCTGGGATTGGTGGGCGCATTGGTTTTCGATGTTCGTCAACGTAAGCAAATTTCCCCCCTGATTTCGAATTCAGTTGAAATTGAATGATGTGTTGTCGTCTGAGGAATAGTTTGTGTCCTCCTCCGATGACGAATTCTGTTTACGGTTTAACATGCCAATTGATTGCGTGTTGTTCCAGTTGGATATGTCAAATAGTTGGAAGACTGGTTCATTGAACTCATGCTCGGACGCCAACTAGAAGATGTCTTCTTTTTTTTAAACAGTCAATTTCTGAACGTGTTCTTATTACACGTGATCACGTGCGTACGTGCCACACTACACGTTATTCATGAGATCAAGTGAGTGTCACAAATATACGTGACCACGTGAACCTCTCAAATATACTGAAAATTAACTCGTTTGCTTGGAGCCACATTATCTTTTGGTAAATTCACGTGAATTTAAATTACGGAGTACGTGTTGCAAACATTTTCCGATCAAAGCGAATGCCGCTGGTCTAAGGGCCACAAGGACACCACAATTTGGCGGGCTATCCTGTGTTAGTTTCTTGTCAAGGGCTCAGAGATGCATGTACCCGAAGCGTTGGTGATTCTAAGAACGAACTAATTGAACGGTTGATTTCACGGTTTTGTTGAAGAATTCTCGCTTTCTAGACAAAGCCACGTGTTTATACAGCTCGTGCAGTACACTGTCTTAAGAGATTGAGCCTAGATGCAACTCTGGTCACTAAAAACCACACAATTTTGCGCATAAGATGGCAACGTTCATGTTTGATTGACAAGGGGACTATAGATTCGAAATTCGAAGGCCAAGTGAGCTACGACTGAAACTTTATGCAGAACTGGTAAAAAGGGGACTCTGAACCCTGCTGACTGATCAATAGTCACATAATCACCACGCAAGGCGAAGCAAAGTTCTGTCGTGCGAAGAAGTCATCTTCATCGTACAGAGCTGCTTCGGCTTTCATTTATTAGCTGCACAAGGATGCCGCAAATAGTGATTACATCCAACCGAGATGAATAAACTCAACCGTCTGTCGCCGAGTTCAGTCGCACAATATCTTCACCACACACAGACCCAATCGACTGAGCCATAAACAAAGAGCACCACACTCATTGACGACATGAACTTCTCCCAAGTCAAGGTGTACATTCTTATTAGCACCTTTAATTACCTTTCATGAAGTCACTTTCACATGTCATTACCTCGTGTATTATCGCCACACAAAAGAGCTGCAAGGACGTGAATCTCCGGCAAACAAGGATCTGAGCGACTCTGGTGGCAACCGCAAGGTATACGATGCTGAGTTTCAGTTTCGCGGTACCTACAAGTCCTCGGAGGATGAGTGTGTTGTGCATCGAATATAATTAGCAGCGTCTCGGTGGAAAATTGAAAATTAAAAAAAAAAAATCACTTTCTTTCGAGACGCATTCTCGCGCATCGTCGACGGCGCTGTGCAGTGTGCACGACGGATTTAAATGAGTCTTCACGTGATAATCACCAACGCCGGCATTAGGGGTAATGTGTCTCAGGCTCGTTAAGGAGCTCCCAAGTATCTGCCAGATATCGACGAGTCCTTTGTGGAAGAAGTTGCTCCCCATCGCGTGTCGTGAGTTGGTTGCGTGTGTGTCGTCCTTAATTAAAATACTAAACGTCACGTTACCTCTTTGAGTGGTATGACGGTGGAACGGCGCGGCGGTAGATGGGCGCTGGATTGCTAGCGGAAATGACGTGGAGTGTGGCGGTGGAACGACGGCGATGCGGAGGTACTGTGATGGTTGGACGAGCGGCAGAACGGAGTACAATGGCGGTGGTAGATTGCTGGTGGATTGAACGTGAGGAGCGACCGTGGTGTGCAGGTAAAATTCCGATGAAGTGGCGTCGGAGTGATTAATCAGGAACGAACCGAACCTAGTCGGGGAGGGGGGGAACTGTGTGAATTTTGAAATTCATTTGAATAAACTTTGCCGGCAGGATTGTGAAGCGATTTGTCGCCCACTTCTCTTGTTGGCGATTAATTCAGACACTTAATCCGTCAGGGTACTGTGCTAGGGCGTGTACGAATCGGATCGCTGTTTTGCTGGCTCGCACACGCTCAACTGGAAACAATTTTCTTTGAAAGAAGATCGTTAATCACCACACCAACAACACCGTCGCTCCCCCTGGCGCAGTGGAAGCAACAACGAGTCACAGAGACGCCACCACAACTGCCACCGCCGCTACCTACGAACTGAAGAAGAAGAAGGTGATGAGTGACCATGACTGCCGGCGCTCCTATTGAAAGTGAA
The DNA here is from genome assembly GCA_907269125.1 of Eristalis pertinax. Taxonomy (NCBI): domain Eukaryota; kingdom Metazoa; phylum Arthropoda; class Insecta; order Diptera; family Syrphidae; genus Eristalis; species Eristalis pertinax. The sequence goes on from OU026145.1 coordinate 54,109,796, forward strand.
TATTTTTCGGGGGGAGGGGGATTGTGGGTGTCGTCCCACCAGTGTAGGGATGACATTAAAAGGGATTCCCTAATGGATTTAAGCACACTCACACCAGTGCGCGCATGGGAACCTCTTCGAATTTCGCAAGTAAGCATGTGTGAAGGACGAACAAATTCCTGTTAAATGGTGCTTTCTGGCAGTGTCCACCCTCCCCTCTGGTGAATTAAACATTTTCCCATTTTCAGATCCCAGCCATGGCCAGTCTCTGCTAAGGAGTTCCAGGGATTAAATCACTGTTTCGGGTCGGTCCCCTACCTCTGTCTCAGGGATAGCGCTTTCATTTAAGATTTCTAATCTTATCATGTTCGCACACCATCATCGTGGATATGCGACAAGCGTTCGGGATCATATCCCTTGTATCTTGTGCATCTTAAGTTGTGGCTCTGGCCTCGGCGCTGTGTATAATTGTTATTTGTTGTGTGTACACATTGTCAAGTGAATAATCTTAAAGATGTCGCAGGATACTCTCCGACAAACGTTCACATCCGATACAAGTGATGCCCAGCGGTGGGTGGGGAGTGGGGAGTTCACTGGTAGCAACAAAGTTTTTTGCAAGACACTTTCGTTTTCATATTTCACCCAAGGGTGTGATTTTGAATTCGGCTATTGTTGTAGTTGCTATCGACGTCAAAGGAATAGAGGCGAAATAAAAGTTTTAATCAGAATTCCATTCTCAAACTAAACCCCCCCATGATGCCCCGTCGCGTCGTGGTCGTCCCAGGAGAAGCGTGGAGTCTCTGAATTGGTGTTCGAGTTTTGTCGGGACAGACAATTTGTATGAGTTTCAGTTAATTTTAATTAAAATTCCCACTTTGCTTGTGGCAATGAACTTTTCAACGATCACACTCAACTCGAAGGCAACAAGTGCAGTCTCGGCCAGCCGTTCGTAGTGCGAGCATTGTGGCCTGTCATTGGGCGATCTTATGGGAGTATGGATGCTTAACCGGGGTCCGCAGCATTGCCCAAAAAGGAGAAAGATGCAAACATGTCTGACAAGTAGGCCCGTTTCACAGTTGCCTGGAGTGCCCTCCGTGAACGTGAACTGTTCGGCCATCTCATCCAACTACAAACAACATCGAGCGGAAACTAGTGGCCGTTAGGCATGTCCCACATTTCTGTGCATCAGCCGAGTCTAAAACGTCAAGAAGTTGAAAAGCCGCGTCCTCATAAGGAAAGCCAGCGAACTATCCAAATCAAACCAAGAAGTTTAGCCCCGCTTCATATCTAGAATTTGTCATTTTTATCCACGTCTTCGTCGCATCTCGGCTCATTTGACTTGTGGCCAAAAGAAGTCCCAACGTGAGCCCAGACAATGCAGATTACCGATTTGTTTTCTTATCACAGTCACGTGCCATGCACAGATGCACCATTCCATTCCATGTAACAGAATTCGAAACTTCGTTCGTAAATCCTCTCGCCTTAGCCGCTGTCTGGCGATGAGGGGGATATTCTCGCCGACCTGCCTGTAACACGTGCCAAGGAGATTTATGATTTATTACCCAAGCCCCCGCTGCAATATGAGTGGAAAATTCCCAGAGATCTCTCTCATCCTCTCGTCCTGACACCAGATTTAACACCACGACTGCCTTAGAAACCTTTTAGGATTCATATCGAACGGAAAAAAAGCACACCATCTCAAGTCCCCTGATAGAAATTATTAAAATGGCACGTCACTGTAAACGGGCAAAGGATGCGACGTAGTCCTCTACAGACTCAAACACACACACGCACACCCACCTGTCCGTCGTCCATAAAGCGTACATTGTCCCTGTTAGATTGTAGTTTGGGCCCACACGGTGCTGTGGCATCGTCCGTTCCCCGTCGTCATCGTCGTCGTCGTTTAGAAGCATCCTTTGACAGTAATTTTTCAATCAGCTCCAAGAGATGCCCGAGTTGAGCGAGAACAACAACGATCCCAGTCACGTCGCTTTTAATAACCGACATACCGCTCGTGCAAATCCACAACATGACGGAGCCATCCACAGCTGTGGAGAGAGATCAGCGGAGGAACTGGCGGCTTGTATTTTAAAATCACTAAATCACGTACATATACATACACACGCAAATGAATAATTATTTTAAAACACTGTGTGTCCTTTTCGCAAGCCAAGCCACATCCTATGCCAACACGTCTGGTATTAATAAATACCCTCTCTGCCGGATTAGGCTTGGGTGAGCCACCATCGAGCGACCCCACCCACCGGCGGTTGCGCCACAGCAAAAATGTACGAGGCCACTGCCATCGTACGTCTGCGGGTTTGAGGAGACATTGTTATCGTCGTTGTCGTTTTGTCCTTCGTCTCTCAACCGCGCCGAAGGGACGATGGAGCGAGAGAATTAAAATTCTCCATCAACGTCACCTTACCCTTGGAAACAAATTTCAATGGCAGCAGCCCTGAGAGAGTCGCTTGCCAGGTGCCACAATACCATCCACGCCGCTGCTGTGGGTGGGAGGAGAGGCTGAAACATAAAATCTCCTTCATATGCGTGCCCAGAGATACGCGGGTATGAGTGGATTTTCCCATGTGTCTGCCGGTTGGCTGGAAAATACCGACAACGGTAATGATGACGATGACGACAACGCTGATGGAGGGAATGGATCGATAAAATTAAAGAGGAAGTCTGTTTTTAACGTGCGCATTCGTGTGCCTCTATGAATGGAGTAGTGAGTGTACCTTTTCCGGTGTATTCTGAACTTTAAGACGGAAATGAGTGAGAAAAGGAAGAGAGGATGACTCAGTGATGAATGTTGCTTGGAACCACTAGGAAATGGTGTGCTGTTCATTTAGAACGAGTGACTAGTGAGGTTGAGACGAGTATGGTTGGCACTAAGAGTTTATGGTTCGATTCGGATACTGGACCGAGTAGCAACATTCACGGTTCGATTCCGGGCACTCGAACTTCCATTTTCACGGCAAAACCTCACGAGTAGCTCGAAGTAGGTATTTCAACAGCTGATCCTTAGTTACTAGCGACAAGTGTGCCGTCTGGGGTTCGATTCCGGACACACCACGTTTCATTTTCACAGCAACAGCTCCTCGGAGTGGCTGCTAATGCTACACAGGCTGAGCCTCTTTCGAATATGATACGAATTCCCAAAAGCGAACTAGCTGCAGTAAAGACGAACGTCGACTTGATATTCGCCCCAAACTCGTTCCCTCCGAAATAGTTTATCGGTCAACGTACAGACACGTCTCAGCTAGACAATCAAAAAAGAAACCCTTCACCCAAAAAGGATTGAATCAACTTATGTGCACTTGGTTATGAACAAAACACACAAGCACTCTGCGGGTGGCGCAACAAAAGAAACGACTCCCGGCGAGGTGCACTATTTTGCAAGTCCTTATAAAATTCTAATGGAGTTCTTTCTTAGACAACGAACGAACTGCAAAGGGAAGGTGGGAGACCACCACTTTCGTCGTTCAGTATGATTGTTCTCAAGCCACCACCACTCTTCCCCCCGAACGAGCGGAGACTTGAAAGTGGTTACAATTTAGAGAGACACACGAAATCCTGTTTGGCCCGCTGAAATATTTTCACTTTTCGAAAGCTCTCCTGTCGTATGCAAGTTTGCGCACACACGCTCCCAGGGAGGTGAACTCGCGAAGGACGATGATAAAGACACTCAAGCGATGATGGGAATAGAAATTACCATGAGAAAGTAACGAGAAAAAAAAAAACGAAAAAAAACGGCCGGGGTCAACTGCAACTTGTTGTGGAGGATGGGCGGTTATGGTCTTATGGTTGTGACAGGTCAGAAAAGTTTATCGTGGTCATTGTCCTTGCGAAAGAGACTCTCTCCATCGCATTCACTCCTACTCGCACTCTTATGGAATTTGTGTTTAATCTCTTTGTTTGAATTTGAAGGGAAGCGCAGGACACACTCATACACACGCACAACGAAGTGCTGCGACGACGACAACGACGACGACGGCGACTTAAACGTTCAACGTTCGTCCAGGTGTTTGAGTAGATTTATTCGCATGGCTGGCAATTATTTGCCCTGACCACACATGTCCAGAGGTCTGCATGTTGACGAAATGACCACAATTGTGGTGAAATGGTCTTTGCTGTGTGCATGAAAATGTTTTCAAAGTTTTGGAATAAAGAGTGGTTCTTTGAACTGAACGATGTTGCCTCTGCTGCATGACATTGATTTAAATGTGAGATTTTTGAGGTTTTTGAGAGAGCTGAGTCAGAGCACAAAGGATTGAAGTGTCTTGACTGCAAAATTGATCTCTGGCGATCTGACAGAAAAACAATTTAGGCATCAACAGCGTGAGACGTCCTCCGGGCGCCATTTGGCGACACGACAGATCTCTCTGGTCTCGAAAGTCAATCCGTAAACTACGATCCGCCGGACTGTAGCGCCGTCCGAAGACGAAACAGAATTGAATGGAGTGTTCTATGGCTACTTTGGCATCATTGCTTGGTTTAATGCGGCTCGAAGGACCAGTTTTCAGTTTGAAATATTTCTTGAGTAAACTGACGTTGCGTGATTGTGAGATTCCAGTGGCTGACAGAATTCAAACTCAACTCAATGTACTCCTCCCACCACTTGGCGGTGCTGCTTCCTGTGGTGGCCTTGCGATTACAAACGCTTTTCGTTTTTTGTAAGGCGTCTGCCAGTGATACAAGTATGACCGCTACACGTCGCTTTTTTGGATCCCAGTATGAAGCGGCACAGTCACTGTGTGAATTATGCAAGGTTTAGACCTTTAGCTGTCAGAGTTTAATGTAATCGACTGGTCGGCTATGTTCAAGATTTTTGTTTAAGAAGAGTCCTGCTTCAGCCGTCGAAAGGGCATCTCTGAAAGACTCTACAGTACGGAGCGAACCTGGGCATCAAACAACAAGGTTCTACAGTACGGAGCGAACATGGTCATCATACAACAATGCTATCCAGGGAGCGCGATCTCCGGTTAGCTGGTTCCAATTACACACACTATGTTGAGAGAAGGTTCCTCTGTTCATTTGTGTTCTTGGTTGTGCTATCAAACAGATTTGAATTCACCTTCTAATGGCGGGGATATTTCAAAAGACTTGCAAGCTAGTCGAATGCAATACAACTGAATACGACGTAAAATGAAGCCAGGAGATACCATGAGAGAGTCCAAAAATCCCTGAATGTTCAGAAAAGAACATCACACAGTCCGAACTTCAAAACCAACCGCAACAGAAGGTGCAAACTCAAGCGTATACCAGTCCAGACGTCTATCCTCCCACAACGAACACAGATGTCTCACATTGATCGCATAAATCGTGCAAACCAACCGCAGAGCTAACAGCTTCAGGGCCCAATATAACATTCGATGGCAATACAAATCCCCGCAATCACGTTGCACAAGTTCCCCTTACATTCAGAATCTTATCCGTGGATCAGATCATATATATCCACGCCAACGCAGACTGAATGAAATATCTGTAATTTTTTCCAATCGCCTCCAGATACCGATCACAGGCACAGACGACAAGAGCTTCTGGCGTTCAAAATTCATCCAAGATTTCGCCATTTCAGTGCCACACCATGTGTCATAACCTCGTTTTTCTTGCTTTGATATGGCGCGCGTCTAGCGACCACGAAACTATGACGCGATTCGAGCACATTTGTCTATACATAGCCACAGCAACTAGCAAATGTCTAATGTCAGAGAGATAGTTTTGCGGTCGCTAACCTATGCATCCGCTGAATGCACACACACGCACACATTTTGTTATGTGTGCCCGACGACTCTAGTGCGTTGCATTCTGTTGCCCGCTCAGAGATACACAGTTGCAATGATTTTAAGTATTCGCGTATCAGGCGCCGGATAAGGGTACATCATTCAAATGGAAATTATTGGCGGAAAAATTAGGCATAATTATTCCATACAACATATCGCGCGCCGCACTTCATGGATGGATGGTGAGCGTGCGTGTGTGTTGCCTTTTGACTGCCATTCTGCAATGGGCATGTGGGCGCCACGGCTAACTGATGTATGTAATTACTATTTGAGCATTGTTCACAACGAAACAAAGGGGTTTTAGTTAATTTTTAGTGATGTATACACAGATAAACGCCTGCGATTCGGAACGGGCTTTTGTAAGGCGATGATTTTGTTGTTTTCTGAAGGAAAAATGTTTGTATTTTCTTTAAAAAAAAAACACATTTTTTTTTAAGTTGTTACATATTTGACATATTTAGTACTTCATACATTCGAGTTGAGTTGGTTTCAAGACGACTTTTTACCAATTTTTTACTAAAATTTTGCATAATTTTCGAAGCTGAATATATATATTTTTTAAAATATCAATTTCATGTAGTAGACATTCGAGTTGTCAATTTCATATAATGTCAACGCTCAGCCATTCCATCGGTGCAAAAATATATGAAAGAAATTCAGGCCATAGAAGTTTTGCTTCCAATTGAAATTGCCACCTCCAAATGAAACACTGAACTTATGGACGATTGAATGAAGAATCTAAAGTTCCTAGGCTCTCGAAAAATCTTTGATGGTGTCAAAATCATTGGGAACGGATTTTGAAAGGAGGAAAGAACACGATTGTGGGTCTAAGGAGGGCGAACATTTTCTTTTTTTTTATATAAAATCAGCAATTGAAAAATAGTTTTTTTCAAAAAAAAAAAATAATCCACCTTAAACTTTTAAGATTCAATTTGTCAATTTTGTTTAATGGCAAGATCTAACCTATGCATTAAGCAAAATTATATACAAATAAATTGAAAATAAATATATTTTATGCAAAATTGAAATTGCAACCTCTAAGTGGAATCAGCTGTGAGACGATAGATTAAACATCGTGTGGAGCTCCCAATAAAATGTTCGATGATCTCGGGGTCGTGGGTAAATTACGTTGAACATCTGAAGAGCGTGCGTCCGACATGAGCGGACATCTTACAGATCATCCCCGGAGCCGAAGCCTAATTCCGATGACAACTATGAATACCAAGTGGATAAGGATCAACCATCCGTCAGTCAAACAAAAAACCGCGCAATAGAAAAGGAAAAGAATAAATAAAAATACCACACCAAATGCAATCACCGTCAAACGCCATTGGCACTCGTGTGCAACTCTCTCAATGCAAACGCTAAGTCGAGAGGTTCGTTCATTGACTTTTGGCATAGATCTTTGGCTCTCGCACAAAATGAACAAAAAAAAAAGGCCTCAGTCATTGCAGTTCATTGAAACCGCATAAATACGCTCCATACTCTATGCCCGAGCGGTGTGTACACTCCACACAGCCTGTTCAATTCAATATCGCTTAATGCAACAGTTCGCCTTTGGATACGTGCGCGCCTTCTTTTCTCCCTCCCACTCTGCGCACAACGACGACGACGATGATGATGACGACGACGACAACGCGCCGTATGAGGTCTTACCTGAGTGCTAGGCTAGCGCACACTATCGGATACGTACTTCTATTTTTTTCATTCATTTTTCCTTTCTGAATTGAATATCTAAAACTGACGCCGAGATTTTGTACGTTTGCAAATTTTCATTGAAGTGCACATTGAACACGTCGGAGATACTGTCGCATCGGTGTCTGTCGACATTTTTGGATACCACACAATGTATCCACACAGAGAGAGAGAGCGCGCGCTTAATGCATCCGCTATGCGTGGATGTAACACATATTTTCTTGGTCTTTTTTAGTTCTCGCGTGTCTAGTGATAAGCAATTATACACATTTTTTTCTCAGAAACAAAAAAGAATTCTCTCGTGTGTGCGACGAGAGAGTATCTGTGTGACATAATAGTTCGCGGCAAGTTCATTCAACTCAACTCTCATGCATTAGATACGCGAGTTGCTGCTTTTCGAGTATATTTCGTCTCTCTGTACAATAACGAGACGTTGATGAACAATCCAATGAGTGGGCGAGTGCTTAGGGGGAGGGGTGTCCTATGTGTGTATTGAGCGTTGCACGTAGCCTGTCTAATTTTGTATGTGTTTAGTGAGTACTCGCGGACTCATTCAGGCCGTTTTTTGTGCGCATTGTTTGACTCAATAACATTGCTACGCGCATGCTAATTGATTATGACTTAACTTGGTTGAGCGCTGAAGTCTTTGGCAATTAAGTGTTTGGGACAAAATTCAATCGCGCGAAATTCCACCAACGTTGCATGTGTAGCGCAGTGGCTGGCTCCGAGGGCATTATTTGTTGAAATATGTATTTTTTTTTTTGTTCGGTTTACCCATTCGCAGTAAAACGGGGTCGATAATGAGTTGCGATCGATCAAGTGTGCAAATATGGGCTGAAATCAGTTGACAGATGTCCTCCTATGAGGATGATAGGGATTGTCATGTGCGTCGTTCGGTCGATCGACGAGAGGCTTTGACAGATACTCTAAAAGGATGGTTGAATTCCTTTTGAATAATATTCCGAGGTGGACCTGGGCCTAGATTCTACAGAAACGACTGATATGCGCGCCATTGTTTGCTTACAAGTGCAGTCAGCTACAGCTACCGTTTTATGCGAACTCTGAACGGTGAAGATTCAGAAAAATGTTTGTTCTAGACACATCCCACGTGTAAGCACACAGAAAGAAAAAAAACCAGGATCCAAGGACACTCCCTTGTGGATCGCAGCGTCATTAAAGGCAGTGATATTAAATTCAGGGCATTCATTTCTGAGTCTGTCTCATAACATTGGGACAAGTGTCTTCTGGGGTGCTTCAAAACAAAAAAAATGTAAAAGTTAAGCTTATGTCAGAATCGAATGAATGTTTGGCAAATGCATCGCCAAATGCCCATAATTGTTAACGAAACATTTCAGCACTAACTGCAATCAACGTTTGTAGAGAACGATTAAACTATGAAAGTACATTTGATGAAACTCAAAGAAACCTAACGAAACTAAACAAAACCTAACGAAACTAAACAAAACCTAACGAAACTAAAGGAAACCTAAAGAAACTAAACGAAACTTAACGAAACTAAACGAAACTAAATGAAACCTAACGAAACTAAACGAAACCTAACGAAACTAAACGAAACCTAACGAAATCTTACGAAATTAAAAAAAAAATGATAGAAGTGATTCGGATTTTCGAAGGGATTTTAAATACATTTTTTTGATGACGTCGACTTAGCATGCATTTCCAATTGACGCTAAAAGGGGGCCCTAGGACTTCTCATTTTAATTGGCCATCTTTTATATGTGGACAAACTTGGAATATGCATATATTGTTCGTCAGTCGAAACAGTGGTCAAGTACAGTACCCACAGGCTCTTCTTAAATCTATGTCCCTTAGGACACATTGAGCTAGCGATTCACCTTCAAACGCCTCAGATCAATTGAACTTGTAACGTTTTAAAATTGAACTGAACTGGGTCGCTATCAAATTCCACATCTTTCAGTTCACATCGGCAGCTTGCGTTGAGGTTACTTCTTGCTCGTTTTATAAGTACAATTGATGCTAACTTGGTGTGACGAGAACCTAAAGGCTGAATGGCTGCCTGACTGGATAGTGGACAGTGTTCAAAGAGACGAAAGGAAATACCGATGCTTACCAAAACCAGAGAAAACGCCAACAACGTGTACTTACCGATTGAGTAACAGATTTGCAAAATATCACACTTACCTGAAAAGAGAAAAACAAACAAAAATCAATTACTAAGTGCATACAAAAATATACATATATTTATTCAAAGAAAAAAAGAATTGAAAACAAGTCCCAAACCAAGAACATTAGCACCACTTGTCCACCAACCATTGCAACAACCACAGAAAGTACATATGAACTCGAAACGATGGTCATGAACTCAAGTGGTTTTCGTTGTCGCACGGCGACGTGTTCAAAATATATCACCCCACAGCCACAAAGGAATTACAAAACGAAACCACCAAACGAAAACATAATAATAATAAACTACCCGCCATTTAATCAATAAGTATCTGTGCAAGTACTTTTCCAAGTAACTCAGCAGACGACTGTCTTGTGTGTTCGCCGCCGTGCACGCACTTAACCATGCATCCAAACTGCATTTAGCCAGTGGGCGAAAACATACTGGGCAAAGTCAAGTCCCCTGCGGTAGCCCACCAATAAACCACTGAAATTGTAGACCTTGAGCTCGACTGGCAGTCAGTGAAACATGCAAATGACCTCAAACTCCGTTTCTGAGTGAGTAGTTTATGAACAGAAATCAATCATGTACCCGCAACGAGTGCACAGATCTGTGGTGCTCAATGCAAATCATTCTAATTCCATATTCATATTTGTGTCTCGAAATAAAAATTCCGTCTGACCTCAACCACTGGTGTGCACATGGTGCCCACCCATACAGTGTATGACAAGCCTCGCAGCACTTGCACAGTAAGTGTGAAAATCAAAAAAGAAAGAAAAAGAAGATTTAAATGAATCCAAGTAAGGAAAATCAACCACACAGCCACGTACAGATGCTTTAGTAGTTATTTATTTTTGTTTTACTTTAAAACAAACGACGAGACTGAGGCTGTGTGTGATAATGGTGATTTTAATCTCCATCAGCCTGTTGTTACAAGAGGCAGAAAAAAATGCAGTAAAATAATAATAAAAAGCCTAAGATATATTCTGGGTCAATGCCACCCTCTCTTGTGACTGGTGGTGGTGGCATTGCTGTTGAATCTGCCATTCAACTGTATGCATACACAGCCACATCGCGTAAGTATCTCACACCATCACCGCGTCCAGTTGAGTGCAGTTTTCTGCGCTGATTAATGTAAACAATGCATACAACATTACTCACATTCAGAGGCATTTCAAAAATAAAAAAGAAATCTGCTATACTTTATTTATTTTACTTTTTTTTTTAAACATAAACCATTTCTTTTCCTCTCTTTTCTGCTGAAAAAAAAAAAAACATTGACATTTTAATTGGAGACCGTATGCGAGAGAGTCAATAAATGCTGTCATATGCTGAAGCGATTTATTGGAATCTTTTTGTTGGAATCTTTTGAGTGGCGTCATTTTACTTTAAAGAGGGATATTCTTTTTTTTTTTTTTTGCATATTTTTTATTTATTCCGTTTGTTGATGTTTTTTTTTTTATAAAAGATATGACAGGAGAAATGTGACATAATTTCATGAACGATCGTGTGTGGGTTGAAGGTTTATAGTTGAATTCGGATAAACGAATACCGAAGAGGCAAACAAAAAGGCAAAACAATTTTAAACAACTAATGGAAAGAAATCACATCTGAAATGAAATCTTTACCTGTCCCTGAAGACGTATAAAATCGTTGCATTCGGTTCCACGTGAGCGTCACTTTCGAATCACTGCGGACAGAGGGTGCATATTTGAAAATTAAGGAGACTCATAGTCGGCGCTGTCAAAGGGATCTTCTGGATCTCGTTGATCGGCCTAACGATACTCGTCGTTAAGGTATGGTCCCTGAAGTCGCTCTGTCACCACTTCAGAGAATTGTGCTTATTTGGCACAAGTTAAACCATTTCGATCTGTCGTCAAATGAGTATATGTTCACACGACAACGACAATTTGAAGACGAGGCCCGGCGTCGCCTTCTTAAATTTCACGAACAGAAACGAAGCAAAGCGATCCGGCCATCGAAGTGTTGGGTTTTGCGACTGCATTGGCTTGACACGAATACATACAGGCCTGCATATGCAGCAAAGCTGGAAGCCTACATGCAAATGCTTCATCGAGTCCCAGTTTCTCAGGAGAGAAACAGAAAGCGAAGCAGAAATAATGTCCAGAGGTGAAACAATTATGCAAAGTTCCGAAACAAGATGGACAACAGATAGTAGATTCAGAGTCGATACTGAAAATGAATTCTCAGACTGTTAAATGGCGATGGGGATCCAAGCATCCGGTATTGTAGTGCTTGTGCGGTCTGTCTGCTGAACACTTCAAGGCAGCTGTAGATGATCCAGTTGAGGGTATGCATCTGCTAATCGGTAAGTTCGAGTCTCAGTATCGTCTGTCGAAGGAGACCGCCCTGTCTGCGCTAACAATCAAAAACTCGGTAAAACCGCACATAGGACCCAAACGTGCAGTCCACCAAGTAATCGTTCAGTGCCCTAAATAAAAGGACTGGCTGAATAACAATTCCGTAGAGAATCAACTGGTTGAGGAGATTTGACACAAGTTGTTTACACCAGTTCAGCCAATTGGGACAGGCAGGTGGACAGAAAAAGAAATCTAAATCCGGCTCGAAGGACCATCATTTGAATCAAAATTAATGAAATCTTGACTACGAAGCGAGACGCTGGGTTAATTGCTGGGGCAGGCACATCAGGAAAAACATTCCAGACTCAGAGATTTGTGGTTTTACTGGCCTAGTGGCAGGTGTTGACATTAATGGTCAAGATTCACTTTGACTGATATAAGAGCACAGTGAGCAGAGGTTTCCATTTGAAACAGAATGAAGGTCCGCTTGATAGTCGACATTGCATAGGCCGCCCATTATGTGTCACCTGAAAAACGAGAAATTCTCCAAAACCAATACATCTCTGTGTACAGCCGGGCAGTGTACCGTGACGGTTCTCATCACCCAGCCATCAGGAGCGCCGAGACTTGTTCCACATTATTTTGCTTATAATGGGATATAAAGCTGATCGATTTTAGGTGCGCCGAATTGCAGAAAGCCGCAAAGCGTGTGCAAACGCGCTCCAAACGCTTTCTTCTATTTAAACTCCACTTTCCGGAATGGCAACGAGACTCGCACCGCTATTAATATCTCCATTGTGTGGCAGGCGCCTGTTTCCCCGTCGGGTAGGCCAGCGCATTCACATCCTCCTCAGCATTGTTCAACTGAACACACCACACTCGCCGCCATACCATGCATTAAATGACGTTCGTGTGTTCGTTTAGCGGAAACACATCGATTCACAACTCGCACCACTCGTCATTTGTTTAATTAATAGCCACCATCAATAACAATTGAATTAGGATATTTTTTTTTCGCGAAACGTTTACCCTTGTCTTCGTCGGCCCTCAATCAGTGAAGAAAGAAAAACTTGCATGAACCAATGCAATAACCATGAAACTCAACACCTGGCATTAGGCCAATAAACTCCACACCGAGTCTCCCATTTCAAGCATGCAACAAAGCAACACACGCGCACTCCGACGGACCGCACTCGATTGCAGAGTACACTGGTGGCCCTCATTAACATACCGCACACAGGCGCTGATTGCTAAGGGAGGTTTGTGTCGAGCAAAAGCCGTTGCCATCCAGAAGGATTATACATCACACACAGGCAACGATGAGCGGGAGAAACAGCGGTGTTCTACAATCGTAGACAAGGCCAAGTTGAGACTACTTAATAACTCTCAATTCCGTCATTAATCATTGCCGAGCTTCAAGTGAAGACCATCGTTCAGTCGGAATGTGTTGCATGCAACAGCACAACCGCCAGCCACCACCATCCGCCGCAGCCGCTCTGTGTGCAAATGAAATGTTAGCTTTGTGCTAAATTTTTCCCTCCATTCTTCAATTTTGTGTGCTTATTTTTAGCCAAAGCGAGTGAGAAACAATTGAAAGAAACGTATGCATTGCGTTGAAGCATTTTCCAATCGCTCTGGTGGTGGTGATGGTGGTGGTGTGTTGCCAGCCACTCATTTTCTCGTCTTATCTTGTGCAGCAGAATTAGTTGCATAAAGGAAAACTAAACAAAAAAGAAAACAAAGTTTGAAATGTTAGCGAACTCTCGTTGCCTTGAAGGCGGTCATTACACTCAAATAGTCAGCCGCACAGGCCTGCAAAGAGGCGTGCGCAAGCAAGCAAGCTGCTGCTGCTGGTACTGCGCTAGCGACAACGGCGACAACGAATTCTATTGACCGTCATCGTCATTGTGTGCTGTAGCGCTGCAGCTATACAGTCTTGTCGACAGTTTGCCTTGGCTAGCCGATCTCGCGCGACCAGCATGTGAGGCGCACACTGCAGTCGTATCTCCATTGCAAAACTGATGTCCACACACATTTGTGTGCGTGGTGATTATGATTGCATTTATTTGTCAGAATATTTATGGACACATTATTACACCGCGACATGTGGTCATAAGCAAATAGGTGCACCGAGTGCAAGTTTTTGAGTTGTGACGCAGTGTGCGTCATCCGGACTGGGACTGCGACTGTACAGCAGACACTGACTGACCTATTCCTACTGTATCGCGTGCAACAACTTAATAAATTGCCACATGAGATTAGATACTTGAGATACAAGAGATACGATATATTCTGTAACTGCCCTGTTTGCCGATGTCTCTTCTCTCCGTTGAAACAAAACCCACCATGACTGGAGCGGAGAGCCGCACACACTTCAAATGCGTCCATACATGCACTTAAATATTGGCTCAATTGGTGGGCAGACAGTAGATTAAGTGTTTTAGATACACACCACTAGCCGCTCACGCAGAGCCGCGAGCGCACACAAATGTCTGCCCTCGAGTGCTGCATGCAGCACATGATACAGATAGATTCAGATCAATGATCTCTTAATGTGATCATGGTGGTCGTTGCTGTTAAACGATATCTAAAAGTGCTTGCTTTGAGGGGTTTTCTCTGTAGATAAATGCATTCGGTCATTGTGTGATTATTTCGCAGGAACTGGCGGACAGGGATACGATTTTTGGGGAAAATATGGTCCTTCGATCCGGATTGAGGTGATAATTCATGCTTTTGCGGTCCATCTTGATAGGAATTGGGTAAAAGCGATTCTTTCTTAGTTAGTTAGGTCTTGCTGCAGCTTTGGTTTGTATAAATTGGTTGATCAAATTCAGACTACATAGGACTCGTATTCTGCGCCAGGTCAGAACGACGAACAGAACGATAAAGGACATTTGAAACCTGTGTGCGATGAAGCCTCTATAAGCTGTACAATCATCTGAATGTCACAAGATCCGTCGACTATGCTATCTCATCGTGCGTAAGGCCTCAACTGATAATGAAGGCTAAAAATGCAAGCCCTTTAAAGAGAGTGTGAAGGACATCAAGTCGCGATTCGCAGGACAATTTGGTCTTGATGACTGGAGGCAGCGTCCGCCGGACTGTGGAAGGGACACCATTGACCCAGGCTGATGACTGAAGGCATCATCATCGTCACCAGAAAGTGAAAGTGGATGGCGCTTTCCATTTCTGGCGCAGAACTAACACAAAAGCAACGAATTGTCTAGGTTTCCCCTATCTTTGCATCGATAATATACGATCCCCTTTGTTAAGACTTCAATTTGTAAAGCCTACGTTCGGCTAACCTTGTGTATAATGCTCAAAGCTTGTCGGATGTCCCCAAGACTACTCTACCCACCTACAAGACAACAATATCGCAAAGCCAACTCCCTTGAACACACTGACGCACTGTGCCTTCTTTGTTCTCCGCTCTATCGCTATTTTGACTAACGATTCTCAAATGAGTCAGCCATGTGCATTCCTGTCCTCCATGATGCTCGTCTGCCCAGGAAATGCTCATCAGTTCAACTGCAAGCCTACTTTCAGGCGCACAGTTAGGTTTGGCGGCTAGTATTTTAGTCGCTCCACGCGAATATGGAATGCTCTTTTCAGCATAATTCGCATCACTCACTAGAATCTATTGACTTTTAAGACAGCGCAGGTACCTTCTCTCTCTCTCTCTCTTTCTCCCATATGCCTTCGGACGATTTGCGCGCGTTTTCTCAAAGATGTTTGTACACTCTATGGTAGAATGAAACTCTAACACTAACTCCATGAAGTTGAAAAAACTCCCCAAGTTTTAGAGGCAAATGTACCAAGGCCTTCAACGTCAACCTTAAATTTCTAGAAGCGAATGCAGCAGAAAGCTATGAAACGTACAACCAACAAATGTGGTTCTCGGTACTTCGTCAGGTTCAGGAGATGCCACAAGTTCTAGCGGCAAAAAGAAATCATGTAACCAAAACAAATGTAGGCCTTCAACGTGAAATCTTCGGTACTTCGTTGAGAAGTTGCCCCAGAAAAGAATAAGTCTCCAAGAATTTCAGACGATGAACCTATCAATGCTATCCACAGCACTGCACCCCCGTCCGTCTACACCCTACACACCGGCCCAGCAACAATCGAGTCTCTCGATAATTTTCCTTTTTAACGTTTTGTTTACCCATCGACGTACGTGCTAAAAGGCAAGTAAATATAATTTAATTGAGCTTACAAAGCGACCATACACATTTGTACACTGTGCACACAGAGGGCAACAGGCGCAAAGGAAAAGCCGAATAGAGAAAAAAAATACAACAACAACTAAATAACACCAATCACTTCACACCACACCCAGTCCCAGTGGTGTATCTATACAGGCATTTCCTCCCACTTCACGCTCGGCGGTCTTTCATTCTCTCTCTCTCTTTCTTTCACCCAACCTTCCTACCCTACCTCAATGCATAATCGTGTGAGGTACGAGCAAAACGATGGAACAGAAAAAAAAAAAAAGAAAACTTATATTTCTCATAACTAAATAGCGAACGAGTTGAGATAAATTGCAATTTGTTGAGAGGGAGAAACAGAGAAACTGAAGTCAGCCGTAAATGGCTTGACAGGCAGGCCGGCCAGGCCAGGCAAGGCAGGGCTTATCGATGTGAACGTGCGTCAGAATTTATTTTTTCACCGCAGCGCCGTGCCGCAGCAGCATTGAATTGATTCAATGAACTGTTGAAATAGAGAGATACCCGCCGCCGAACCGCACACTCTCCCGCTCACGAGCTATTAATTATCGGTTTAAATAAAATTTATATTCAGCGATAAGCACGAAACGTAGATACTTGTACTTCAGACTACACACACACACACACTGCGGTCCGCATTCGCCAGAACACCCATAAAGATGAGACTCTATTAATAGCGTCGTTGCCATGAATTAAGTCCTTATCCAATCGAGAGAGAAATTAGCAGAGTGAGCGATGTCTCTCTGATAGCAAATGGACATATTATCACCGTCATTACGCGATGGTCGTCATACATCCACACTGGATGGATGTTCGCAATAATTACTCTGAAAAAGTCATTAGAGTTTTCCCATCCCAGCGCCAGTGTCCTCCTTCATCCAAAGGACACACAAATTTCGTTGTGTATCCTTGTCGATTATCACATGGATCGTTAAAAGTCTCTGGCAGACTGGTGAAAGTGAAGAGGACGACATAGCGAAGAGCGCGTGGGGGTGTCAAAGGAATCAAAACAAAAAAAAAAAAAAAACTGTATGACATTAGGTCGATTAAAATCTGCTTGAAGCGCTCTGCAACAACCCAAGACACAAGAAGTGCGTCCCTATGTGTCGTCCTCTATCGTCTGGATCTTTGTGTGTTAACCTCTCCCAGTTGAGAATGGATTTAAACACCACGGGACACGACGAAAAATTACTATGGGACAGTGCTGGAGCTGGAGGATGAGGAGGAAGGAGTGTTGTGTGTTCAGCTTTTATAAATCACTTTGCGAACGAAATAAAATGGACATTAAACGGCGATAAAAAATGATAAATTCCTCAGTGAGAATAATTTACGAGATTCAAACTAAAAAGGACGGATAAACTTTCACCATTTCACAACTACTACAACTACTGGGGGGGTGCATATACATAAATTTGTGAAAAGTCATCTTGCCGTGCTAATCAGAGAGTGAATGTAAACGACGTTGTTTGTTTGCCGAGGACCAATTAGAAATGTGTCGAGGACGGATGTGTGGGAGATATGTGATCATGGTGAGATCATGGCGCGGAAATGACCGTCCATATAATATCAATATGAGTTAAGTGTGTACAGTGCACACGGTGTAAAACTCACCACCGCGGAATTCGGTTCGTGGAAGAAAAGTGGTGAGCTGCCTCAATGTTACCTGTTGGCGACTTTGCGTTTTTTGCCAACAAAACATGATAAATTTGAGTTTATCTAAGGGAATCGTTGCCAAAAAATGGAGATTGTTGATGGATGACAGTTCGGTTTGACGTATGTGGTGGAAAGAGGAACGTAAAATCCGAGCCACGAAATGGTATGTACATGCAGCACATGATACAGATAGATTCAGATCAATGATCTCTTAATGTGATCATGGTGGTCGTTGCTGTTAAACGATATCTGTAAGTGCTTGCTTTGAGGGCTTTTCACTTTAGATCAATGCATTCGGTCATTATGTGATTATTTCGCTGGAACTGGCCGGGAATACGATTTTTGGGGAAAATATGGTCCTTCGAGCCGGATTAAGGTGATAATTCATGCTTTTGCGGTCCATCTTTATTGGAATTGGGTGAAAGCGATTCTCCCCTGATGCCTGCGTCCGGTAGTTAGTCCTTACTGCAGCTTTACAGATCGTAGAGTTGACAGTTTTCTCTTGCAGGCCGGACTTAATACCTGGCGAGCATCACAACGGTCTTGTGGCTGCTAAGACAACAAAGAGTGTATAGTCGGAGGTATTTAGTTTATTCGCCGACGACTCCCTAGGTTCACATGAAGGTTGAAGCATACGGGGCATGCCCGAGAGAAAATTCCAATTGTGGCACGTTAGCTTTCAGAATGAATCTGGACCGTTATGCATACCACTAAGTAGGGTGCATTCTTTCTTCATTTCTTCGCATCTTCTTTGGCTAGAGTCAAGTTGTCCACCCGCCCGGAATGGCCACTCTATGCCTTGGATCCAAAGTCCAGTCCATACTTGAATCCACAGAAGAGGTCATATGCAGAAAGCTTTTCGTGGATTTGGTCTTTCAAAAAATTGACACTCCCCCTCGATCACCGTATTAATGCCTGTTGCACCGATGTAGACGCAATGCCCCTGACCACTTTTATGTTAAAACCGCACATTGGCGACTGTTTTTAGACTCAATTTGGGGTCAGCCTGATGGCTGTTTACGTAATAAAAGTGCGTGCTTTACCCATAAATCACCCAAATGAATGCTGTACCCACCACAATACTTGCTCTATTCTCCACCTCAACCACACTCTTAAATAGCCAACCATTCAAAGCAGCTCTCCCCTCCGTCCAACACTCGAAACTACAAAGCATAGTTTAAGTTATACGCTAAAAGTCCTTCAGTGTAGCACAAATATTAATTTCAAGTTGCACCCAAGCGTAGACACATTTAGTTGAATTTTTCCTTTATTTTTAAATGCGGAAAATCATTAACATGTCTAGCCGCAAGTGTAAACAACTTTAACGACTTGTGACTACTAGTAATAAAAGAGTAAAAATAGAAACTCCTCGTAAAAATGACGAACACCACGAGACAAATGCAGGAAATTCATGCATTCAAAATTGAAGAAGAAAATGTCAATACGCAACCTTGCGGCACGCCAGCATTCATCACTTTTGTCAAGATATAGACTTGAATTAGGATCGTGGCCTAATTGAAGGGATGAAGGTGTAAAATGTTCACTTTGGACACTCTGCTGGTCAGCCGTTCGAATCACATGAATTTGTTGATAAATCAGCGACGCCTTTATGCGAATTAAAAACGCCTTCGTGACAACGCTCACGTAGGCAACGATGACATGTTAAAATCCACATGTAACCGTCGACATACAAATGTTCGGTGTTGGGTGCCACTGTTCGACCATCAATAACCATTTCGTTGAGTTTCGTTAAGTTTCGTTCAATTTCGCCCCTACTCCTCGTTCGAAAAGAAAGCATTTTCTGTACCCCGAATCAGCAAAACTGGAGAGGAACTTAAAAATCGACTGATATGCGGCAAAGAAGAAACATAGATCCACTCTCCTCTTTAAAATTCATCTATCTTCGTCACAAGCATTGCAGTGCAGTGTCATTCAGCCCCCCCCCCCCCCTCCCCCCCAGCCAGGCACACAAGAACAAACTGCAAAAAAAGTGAAATTAATATCGACGATGTTGTTCTTCTATTAAAAATGAAATAGATACCACACCACACGCCAAAGTTCCAGAGGCAAAATAAAAGACAAATAAAAGCGAACAAATCAACAACTGACAATGATAAAGGACCTCAACAACGACGATGCTTGTCGCTACCCCTCTCAGCAAGGATAAGAGAGAGACAGAGAGAGTATCTAAATAAAAGATGACTAAAATCATCAAGTAGATTGTTTCACGTCAGTTATGCACTTATTCACACAGCAGAACGAGCAAAACAAATGGCGCGCAGGACATTAGAAAATCTCACAAAAAACGATTTCATTCTCCTCATTGGTCACTGGCGTAAGCACACGTACGTGCATCTAGTTTGTTTTGCGGCGTAATCATTGCACAGATTCGCCGAGATTGATGTTGCTGCTAATGTGCATCTCATTTGCATTCGCAACGAACGAGTGAATAGAATCCAACAAAGCAAAAAAGAAACACCAAATGCAAATCTAAATTCGAATGCGAATTCATGGCACACATGCTGTTGTGTCCAGGACACACATGTCCAGCAGTTGATCATGATTAGCGAACGCGTATTCGTTCACGCTGGATATGTACACTACACCGTGCGGATGTGGATTTGCATATCAATGCGCGAGATAGAGGGGCGATTTCGCGAGGGCACACACTATTGTGTGCGAAAAATGGCAGATGCTTCGAAGCTTTCTTCTGTTTTTATTTTCGTTTTTTGCAATTTGCACGCATCCTTCTTCCGGTTTGAGCTTCGCGCCTCGCAAAGGGAACATTTATCGTCGTATCCCTCGACCATTCGAAATGAATTTGTGCTGGTTAACCCCTTTTTCCATACATTTCGCGGCTGTGTTCTGCTGGCGGTTGATTGAAGCACATTTAGTCGGGTGACGTTCGAAAGCTGGAGGGAGTCGAGTTTCATCGTGTTTACGAAATGTCAGGAGAACCGGTTTTACCCAAGAGGGTTGATGAATGAGATTTTCATGCAGATTGAGTGTCCCTTCTGGGGCAGACAAAGAGAAGCGACGCGGTGCGAAAAAAGCAACGCCTTGACTGGTGACTGGTGAGTTTTGTGACCGTAATGACTGCAGAATTCAGACGGAAATGATGAGAAAACCTCGAGAAGTTGCTCACAGGTCCACCTCCGCCAGAGTTATGATTAGAGCAGTGTTGGACATGCCACTAGCTGCTTGCTCGTGAGGAGAATTTTTTGCTGAAAGCCCTAAGATTGAGAAGAGCAGGTGCTTGGTTTCGTTCAAGTGAGAACAGATTTGAGCCGCCTTACGCGCATCAGTGGATCACATCATCATCTCACACGTCCCCGACCATAACTTTGTGGACTATTTAATTGCACCACCACCCGAAACTCCTCCTCACTAATCCTACACTCTTCCATTGTCACGCCGTTCAGTGCGCTCTGAATGAGCCAAGTGCAGCTCAGCATGTACGTCAAGAAACTGCTTAACAACTCTCCCCCTCAATACCGCAGCATATAAATAATGTCCCAAAAGTGGTTACAGTGGTGTAGACCATATCCAACAATGCGGCAAAATGTTGCCGCTTATCTTTTGCATTCAACGAGTATGTACGAGACCCATCTCATGACCTAAGCACCATGAATTATATCCTCAAACGCACGCAATGCTATCCCATCCAGCAGATAAGCATAAGCAGACGCCCATTCATGAGTCAACCTCCAACCACCACATTGCCAATCAGGTTGTGGGCAAAGTTTCAACGCTTTTTGTTTACCATCCACACACACACACAGGACACCACACATCCTTGTCTGCATCGTATGCTGCGGCAGCTTATCACTATCAGGTGAGACCTTAACTCAATTCCTATTCCATGATGAAACGGACTTTCGTCTAAGTTCCGCCCAGTCTGCCATTCCTGCCTGCACCACCACCACTCCACGCAAACGCGTCGCCACTGCCTGGGACACTCAAGTAATGTATTCAATTAATTTTCGAAATGTCTGCATCTCCTCAGTGGGAACTTTGCCAAACAAAAATGATGAAAACAAGGCGAAGAAAAGAAATCACAAAAAGATACACTTAAAGAAGTTTTCCGCAAAAACATGTCTGCATGTCATTTGTAAGCCTTGAACTCCCTCTCTGTGTGTGTGTGTCTTCTGCTTTGTCTTTCACTTCGCCTAATGGCTACCCCCTCCCATCATGTGCTGCTGCTGATGTTTTAAGATTTCGGCAACGTCAATGATACACACACACACGCCTTCTCACCAGCTGTTCTCCAATTCAACGTGCCTTTGTGATCAATATTCATAACGAACACATTCTTGAAGTGGTGCCCAGAGAGATAGACTTCCTTGCGTCAACCCTTTGGAAGAACAAACACTAAATCCTTCGAACGCGTGGGGGGGAATATCTAAGCCAAGATGTCCATTAAAATGTCAGCTTAATGGCGGCTCCCTAGCATAGACTCACGCTCACGCTATCGCGGACATTAGGTATCAATTTAACTTTAATCCATCTCTCCGCCACCACCACCATTCGAGTGCGCAAATTTTCGATTCCACTCATAAATCGCATCCTTTTCTGCGTGTCTTTATGCTCACTGAGGGGAAATAAGACTGAATTTCCGTCGTTCTGAAGCGTTTAAGTGGAATTATGAGCGCGGACCGGGCAAAGCAAAAAAAGGGTTACTCGTAATGGGGTTATGTTGCGGATTAATTTTTATGAAAATTTCATTAAATCTCAAGTTGGGGAGGGGAGGGGGAGGATTGGAAAAAGAAGCAGTTCATTGCCCATTCGAGGATAATTATTAAATGCGATTTATGCGAGAGTAGAGATGAGCATAAAGAAAAAAATTAAACGAGAAGGGATCTGCGCTGTTCTCCCCTGACTCCTCAAACAAGGCGGTTTACAATTTACATTTTCTAAGAGTCTAAGTACTTTTGATTTGGTGTTGTCTCTGTGAGAGTGAATTTATGGTGAAATGGAATGAATTTAATTTTTATGACGAATAAGAGGATCTTTTTTTTTATCCCTCTGATGCGTCCCCCAGGAGTGGGTACGAGGACCATTGCTTTGAATAATTTTAATTATCTTTTGATTTACATGCGTTTAATGCAGAATAGAAACCCCCATCAAGCTAGTCGCAGATGATGGTGGATACGATACAGATGTTCTTTGGCTTTGCAGGTGCTGCTTTTAGCCGTCTCTGCCAACCGGGGCGAGAACAATAGCACGAGTGGCGGCTATAAAATCTTGGCTTTGGTTCACTTAACAACTGTTAAGCTGCACATTTTATTTAGACTAAGACCACGTGACATCATTTTGGCTTCGAAAGTGCCGTGTTGTATGACTCGGAGCGGTTGAATTCAGTGATCAACGTCTTCCAGTTTCAATAGCTTAGGAATCACAGTCTCTCGAAACAACCATCTTTCTTTCTTATAAAACGTTTCTATTATCTGTCTGCGGAGCCTCTCCACCGACCCACAAAAAAGGACACCCCTTCAACTGCGCCAACTACCAAGGGATAAGTTTCCTAAACATCGCCTACAAGATCTTCTCTGCCGTTTTGTGCGAGCACCGTCAATAACCTGATAGGTCCGTATCAGTGCGGTTTCAGGCCGGGGAAGTTCATCGACCAAATTTTCACACTACGGCAGATCCTTAAAAGAAGGGAAGAGCACCGGCTTCTCAAAAAGAAGAAGAAAGAGCATGAGAAGCACGCGATCGAAGAAATGGAGTGGTGTTACGGCGGAAATGATAACCGAAAGTTCTACCAACGGGTGAAACAAATATCCCATGGGTATAAACTTCGGACGGAAGCCTGTCGGGACGAAGATGGACAACTAGTAATAGAGTCGCAATCGATACTGAGAATCTGGAAAGATCACTTCTGTAGACTGTTAAACGGAGAGGAAGACACCAATACCGCTGTCAGGCAGAATGTTCCACTCCACACAATGGACGATGATGGAAGAGAATTCCGTCCCCCCGACCTAGACGAAGTCAAGATAGCTATATCGAGACTAAAGTCGAACAAAGCTACTGGTGCAGACGGACTGCCGGCAGAACTCTTTAAAGCAGCTGGAGATGAGATGGTAGGGTACATACACCAACTCATCTGTAAGATACGGTCGGAGGAAAGCATGCCCGATGAGTGGAACCTCAGTACCTACACTCTGTCATGTGACTTCTTTAACATCATCCTGGAGAAAATCGAGCGAAACTCAAACGCCAACAATAGAGGAACGATCTTCCAGAAGTCCGTACCATTGCTAGCATACGCGGACGACATTGACGGAGGCTGCAAAAATGGTTTTACCAGTGAATGAGGGCAAAACGAAGTACATGCTGTCATCGAGAAAGGACGCACAACATCGACGTCTCGGCGTAGTACGAGCTTTACAGCGACATGAGCCTAGTCAGTTGTCTACGGATTCAGCGCCTAAGATGGCTAGGTCATGTAGAGCGCATGGACAACACTGCTCCAGCCCGAAGAGTCTTCGACTCCGAACAAGTGGGACAACGCAGTAGAGGACGCCCAAGAAACCGATGGCGCCAACAAGTGGAGAAGGACCTCAACCAAATTGGTGCGCGAAGTTGGAGGCAGCTGGCTAAAGATCGTGCCAGCTGGAGAAGTTTGTTGACTGAGGGCCAGGTCCTTCCCGGACTGTAGTGCCACTAGAAGAAGAAGAGGCTTTTCGCATAGTTCCCGAAGGGTGCGTCAGAATGCATGCAAGAATTCGTTGTCTACCGCCGAATGCGATGCAATTTAGCTCAAATTCTCGATTTGGACACACATTTCGTTTCAATCACATTCACGGGGCCTTTTTCAGATCTCATTTCACTCCTGCCAGAACAATTGCTAGGCCCGGATCCCCCACAAGCGACACCACCATCCGAAGATCGATAGAAAATTAATGAAACATGCTGGCAGAATGTGTATGTTGTCCTTTAATTTCATCCAACCTGGATATGCTAGAAGTTCATCGTTCGTTGTCCGTCTTCCAAATCCAATCTGACTCGACTAGACAATGATGTTCTTCCACAAACTCACAGTCCGTCTCTTCGTCTCCTTCGCAAAATATTGCGACGCAAGAAATTCATGCAACAAAACCGATTGCGATTAGATTGAATAGAAATCGAAGGAATATTTCTAGTGTACAACAGAAATAAAGAAATGCTGTAGGACCTATATCGCTTCCCTGTGGGATGCTATATATATATGGTAGCACTAGTCTCGTATCACAGTCGTCCTTCAACAAGTTTTGGGGTGCAATGTTAGCGTCTTAGTTTCCTAATCAAACGCTCTGTTAAGACCCAGTCCAAGCCCTCTGTACAGGTAGACATCTTGGATAGACGTCCAAATCAGTATAATTTGGATGTTCAGGCGAGTGGACGAGAACTGGTGACATAAGGGAGCCCTTTGGTAGTCCACTTGCGCGGAACCTGATGTAGAAAGGCGATTTTACGTACGATCGCTGCAAAGCGAGCTTCAACAGGCAAATTAACAGCAAATTAACAGACTGTAAGAAGTGTGCTGGATGAAGTCTTGACTTTTTTGCGGCTATTATGAACCTTTGTCCTGTTAGCATTGCATTGATTGTGATTGGGAAGCTCCGATAGACGTCTAAGGAACTCGGGCATGTACATCTTGGCAGCAGTTAGAAGAACCATCATTCCGAGACTGTCGGATAAGGCCTTAGATGATGGCCGTGTTTAGAATGCCTCTGGGAACATAGTTTTGTGCCTGAGTAGCGAGGCTCGAAAGAAGACGGCTTGTTGGCTATGGCTCAGACCAGGTGTTACTTTTCACAGCTTCACTTTGGTTTTCCACGTTTTAGGACGTTCAAAAACGCGAATTGAGGGTTTCGTTGAACTGTCGCGGCAGGTAACTAAAGTCTTCTACGGCAGTCACAACTGGACATCAATTACCAGACCTTTGCATTTGTCACCACCTGTTGATGGATGAGGGGTTCACCTTGTTTTTAACAAACACACGCTCTGTTTACTTCGTTCTGTGATAAATATTTGTTACCCAAAAGTAGTCATTACAAGGTGCTGCGACGTTTTCTCAGCTTCAGTTACAGGAAACCGCATTTTGATGAAACCCTTTGTCACTCGTTTACAGACTGTTGTTGACGGGTCTTCTTGGAATCGACTCCCTTGAGCGTGGCTCACAAAGTTCGTGAGAAAAACCTACCAAAACAGTTTCCCAGAATCTCTGCCGCTACGCATCGCACTCTGAACTAGTTCAGATTTGGTCTGATTTGATTTTTTTTCTTTTGGATCTATGTCAAGTCCCTCGCTTATCGAAACTAGCGATCTTAAGACCCAAAGAGACGAAATTTGTCCCATAGACCTCGTCGAGCTAATGTCTTCCGCACGACATCATATGCGCGCTTGAAACACGCAAACATACACAACACACGTGTGCTTTGGACACGACCCCAGACCCATTGCGATGAGCAAACGAATCACAAGTAGGCCTCGTCGACCGATATTAATCATTTCGAAATTAATTATGCCATTACACAATTTGATAAGCCGATCTGTGCGCAGAGAGCGAGACAAGGCACGGGGGATGCATATGTGTAGTAATCTATTGTATGGATCCACGAAGGAAACGCACGGATTTCATGTTGCTGCCATGGATCACGATTTGTGTTGTAGGCCACACACCACCTCCACCGCGACTACCTGCCCAATTCGGTGGTTTTGAATATTTTTTGTTTTTTGTTGTTTTTTTTGACGGTTTCGTGCAACGTCTCCGATTTCAGACGCGTACGTGTTTCACTTTTCCGTTGTATTCCTTGTAATTTAATATACAAAACAGGTAATTCTGAGCATTCATATCGGCGATAGTGCGGAACGGCATCGCGGTCGCCACAGAAACGCCACTCCACAAACAAAGGGACTGTGGCGAACCCTTTCCGCCGGCGCGCCATCCGATTTATTTATAGTCTCATTGTATTTGCGCAGCGCATGTTTATACCAGAATCAAGGGCAATCCATAAATTCTCAAGCTGCTGAATCTCGCAATCAGTAGGACAGTAAATTTCCATCCTGTCAACGGGAATCTCCCGGCTAAAATGGCTGCAAAAACGCGCGGAAGGAGAACACACAATCCAAAACTGGATCAGCGGGCAGTGTGTGCCGGCGATGCGACCGCCTCTTAAGCTCCACCACGCTAAGTATGTTAATTCAGATTATGCAACGGACCAGCATACGACGACGACGACCACCATGTCCCAAAAGTCGCGTGTCGTGCCAATGAAGGGAAGGACGTGCTCGCACGGCCCTTGGTCGCTCGATTTACTCGATCCACTCATCTCGAGATGTTTTGCAATCCATAAATCACTTACCAAGGCCCATGGTCGTCGTGTAATAATTTCACTTATCAGACACAGTGGCCGCCCCAAAAGTACTTGCGACTAAGAGAAACTTTTTTACTGGAGCAGAAAAAAAAATGTAGTCAAGGAAACGCAAAAGAAAACAAGAAAAATATGCGTAGCCTGTCGAATCGATTGTGTGAGATAAATGCCGCAAATCGCATGCGGAAAGATGATATGGGGAGACGTCATCGGCCATGGCGATGTGTAAGAGGCCGCAGAGAGAAGGAGGAGAACGACCAAAAACAGGGACGAATCGCATTGTGATTTCCGTCGGTTGTCCATGACGAATGGGAACATTTCGAAACATGGTCGGGCGGCAGGGACTTGCTGATAAACGCATTCGTGCGTTGAATTTTTTATTACGACAAATGTGGAGCATGGGGAAATTAACGGTAGGTTATTGAAAAAAAAAAACATTTTCGACGACAGGGTAGGTCTGTGTTGAACTGCATGGAAATTGATGTGTGTGAGGTTCTGCGGAGCAGTAAAATTGAAGCAAATTGGTGTCAAAATGAATCTAATTTCATGAAAAGTTACGAATGCAAAAGAAGTCCCTGTCTACGTTATGTAACTTCCATTCACGATATCGTTAGTGCCATTCAGGTAGTTGACCCTACTGTACCCCTACTGAACGTAGACATCCTGTCGGACTTTTGAGTAGATTGATTGAAGTAAACTTAAGCATAAACAAAAACAGTTCAATGTGTTCGTAACTGGTGGATGGAATCTATCGCGAAATGTCAACACCAAGTGAGATTTCGCTTCCATAAGTACGAGCACAATTGAACGAAACTAAACGAAACGTATCGAAACTTAACGAAACTAATCAAAACTTAACGAAACTAATCAAAACCTAACAAAACAAAGCGAAGTAATTTTAGTTGCAAATGTGCAAATTCAATCAAGGCAATCAATGCAAGTACCACTAAGTCATATTTACATTCTGAAGAGAAGCTGGCTGAGTTTGAAATGAACGAATGCATTTCAAACGCAATTCAAAACGCTGGTTAACTATTTTAATGTGCGTATATCCGCGATAGAACATCTTTAGTCTTCTCCAGAAACTGGATCCCAGGCGGACATTCTCTACGCGTTCGACACCCAAAAGTGATCTCCAGTACCGGAGAGAAATTTAAAAGCTATTCAGTCTTATGGAGCGAGCTTGAGGTATATGTAGTTTAACAATGCACTGCCCATTGCGGATAGATTGACCTTCGATTGTCCCTCCAATTGAATCAGTGGATGGATTAATTAATGCTCCTTGAACTTCGACATTAGAAACCGCTGCAAGGACAGAGATGAGGTCCACAATGGTTTTCTGGTCTAGAGGGCTTGGATGACAGATCTACATCCGGAAAGAGCACACTCCTTTCGCGCGAGCAGGCCATCTGTTGCAGACGCACACGGTGGTTACAATTGACATCCTTTTCAAGCATTGTTGCATCAACAGCGTCAACATCGTAGAGTAATGTGCAACCGACACGATAAGCCAGCAGCATTGCTGTAGTCTCCACGGGAAGCGTTCATCCACCTCTCCAGGGCTGAGGAAGCAAACTCTGACAGCGTCCAATGCACTGAAAGTACAACCCCGCTCTAGGATCCATAAACAGCTTAACTGATTAACAAAAACTCAGCACACAGCGATGATGTGTCTAAACCTCGCTCGGATTTCCTGCCGTTTGGACTTCCCGACATTGTCATGTTTAATCCGTAAAACAGCGGGTTTCTAAGAAACACTCAACTCCCTTCCAATTGAATTCACATTTTGGTCGCAATGAGATTCAAATCAAAATCATCCCTCCACCTCTCCACCCACGACATCGTGGTACACCCAATTCAGAGACGAACACAGATACATTTTCGTTAAGCGGATTTTTGATTATTTCTTCTCGCTTCGTCTGTTTTTTTCTTTCTTTGGTACAGCGAATCTCTGTTTCATGGGGGATAATAAAATTTCCATAATTTTCACAGATGGCAAAGCACAAAACAGGCGGCGGCACATACTTAATCCGGATCTTTTTTGTTTTTTTGGTTGGCTGTTGCTTTTGACTCATCCATGCAAATTCCATGTCACTCGGTGTATGTTTCAGTTTCAGCGTCAATTATGACATTTTGCAGATAATTTCGAGTTCAACTTATGCACTGAATGGAATGTGTAATGCACGTTCCCGTGGGATCATAAACAACGCAAAAAAAAAAACTACTACTTGACGACGACACATGTCCAACTGAGGAGGACTTTGATGCGCCCTTTTCAAGGTTTGTGAACTAATAAAATGCGTCTACCTGCAAAACGATCGATCCAAGGTGATTGCAATTCACACGCAGCGCACCCACAGAGAGATACTCAGTTGCAGACTTCAAATTTGTATCGTGTCTCGGTTTATACGAGTGTTTTGTAGGTTTTTATTATGACACACCAGCAATTCGTCATTTTACGATGGCTCTTCTGGGTCGAAATGTCCCAGCAAAACCGTCAAATTCTCCTTTTCTCCTTTCATTTATGTGGATTTATTGTCCTGCGACTGAGTCTGTTCGCGCTGCACTCAAATTCAGACGGGCGTCGCATGTGTACGTCCTCACTAAATTTTTAAGAGCTCCCGGCATGCTTTTTTTGCTTTGCTGCAATCACTACAAATGCGTTGAATTAAAAATACCCGCGCTGTCTAGGCAGACGAATTTTTGACTTTTTCGTTTGTTTGGGCGTGTGTCTCATAAATTGCTAGACGGTTATGGTTCGTTTATGCAAATTGTGCGGATCTGCCACCTTACACACGCTGCTGCTGGTAACGATCAAAAAAGTTAACAAAAACAGAAAAAACAAGTCAAAATTAAATGAAGGAATGCACTTGGGAGGGATACTCATTGTTCGGTGATGACACAGAATGGAGAGCATGCCATGAATAACCACGGTCATTCGCCATTCAGTATGGCTTTTAATTTGTATGCTAATTAAGTGTGTGTGTTTTTTGTTTACCGAAATTGAGTCAACACACTCTGTGTTGGCAGATTAATGAGACATAATTGATGTTGTCTCCGCTTGATAGATTTTTTTGGCGGGAGGGCATCTGTGCACAAACAACTGAAGAGGAGGACTGGACATTTATGAGAGACAGCAAACATTGTTGAGAGGCTTGCTAAATGGCACCAACTCGAATGTATTCGTTGCACGAGTATTCGAGCACGCACTTTGTACCGAAACGTTACAACCAACAAACTTTACAAGAAGGGTTTCGTTAATGTCTGACCAACAAAAAATAATGTTGCAACATGTCACTGAAGCGATCCCCACTGACTGTAAAGAAAACAAAACGGCCCAATGACACACCACCGCACATTTATTTTTTGTTAATAAAGCGGTGCATCATGACCCATAACACATATCCTGTTTATTGACGACGACGTTTAGCCAAAAATGCGCTTCATCTCTGAAGATGATCGTGCTCCAAAATGTCTATAGCACAATCCAAGAACGTACGTCGCGTCATATGACCGAGTGGCTTTCGACCTATCATCTTAAAAGGGTGCAGCAGGCCAAGATTATTTCGCGAAATGGTGTCCAATTCTTGAGATCGCCGTGGACGGACTCTTGAAAGGCAACACATTCTCGGCACTGTCTCAATGGCACGGGAACATCGAGGAGCCTTAGAGCTGTTCACTAGACATAACGGGTGGTTAAATTTTAAGGGCCGATGTTGAATGTGAACCACACCTAAACGTCAAGTTTTTTTCTGCATTTCATTTGACATTTCTCAATTTTAGACTGACTCAATTTGAACCATGGAGCATGGAATAATCGAGCAACGCGTTAGAGTTATTCAGGCTTATTATGAAAATGAGCGTTCAAATCAAAATGCATATCGTGCACTTCGTGATTTTTTCGATCAATTTAATCGTCCAAATGTGCGGACAATCGGAAAAATCGTACAAAAATTTGAGCAAACCGGGTATGTAGGAGATGTGAAAACACCAGTGCATGCTCGTACAGCTCGTAATGCAGAAAATATTGCTGCTGTTCGCGATAGTGTGGCTGAAGAGCCGTCCACCTCAACTCGTCGTCGTGTCCAACAATTGCACCTCTAACGCTCGTCGTTGATGAACATTATGCATAAAGACTTGCACTTACACGCTTACAAGGTGCAATTCACTCATCAACTAAAGCCTCCTGACCATTTCAAGCGTCGTCAATGGTCAGAATGGTGGCAAGAAATGGCAACAGTGGATAATCAATTTTCGAAGAAAATCATCTTCAGTGATGAGGCACATTTTCACCTCAGTGGATTCGTCAATAAGCAGAATTGCCGCATTTGGGCGAATGATAATCCAAGAGTGATTGTCGAAAAAACAATGCACCCACAATGAGTGACGGTGCGGTTTATGGGCTGGCGGCATCATCGGGCCGTATTTTTTTCAAAATGAGGCCGGTCAGGCAGTTACTGTGAATGGTGTTTGCTATCGTGAAATGATAACGAACTTTTTATGGCCCGAATTGGAATATATGAATGTGGACGATATGTGGTTTCAACAGGACGATGCCACTTGCCACACAGCTAACGAAACAATGACTCTTTTGCGCGACAAATTCAATGGCCGTGTTATCTGACGTGGTGGCGATGTCAATTGGCCGCCAAGTGATTTGACACCGTTGGATTTATTTCTTTGGGTTATATGAAAGAAAAGGTGTACGTCGATAAGCCAGCAACAATTCAAGAGCTAAAGAATGAGATAATTCGGCACATTAACGGCATAGAACCTCAATTATGCTTCAGCGGCATCGCAAATTTGGACCATCGGATGGAGGTGTGCCGCCGAGGTCGCGGCGGCCATTTGGCCGATATTTTGTTCCATACATAATTGAAGCATACCAATATTATCATAATAAAAAGAAATGACAATAATTTCCTAAATAATTTGCGTTTTATTCAAAATTAACATCGGTCCTTAAAATTTAGCCACCCTTTACATATGCTTGTCTACAGAATTACGAACAACAATTTTGGTAATAAATTCGAAATTATTTGCCAACGTTCCTAGTTCGTGAACTTCAGCACGATGAATGTTGTTTCTATTGAAGGCTTTGACATTAAAAATTTTGGGCATGTGCATGAAAATTTAGACGATCTGTAAAGCGGCAAAACCTACTTTTTCGAGTTCCAACAGCATTTGGATTCAAAAAACAGTCAAAACATCTTTTAAAGGCTGATCATGTCGCGTATTTTCTTCCTTGTCGCATCAAGCATATGAGACGAGCACCAACGCCATTTGTCGCATCTTTTTCAGCGTCCCTTGCAATTTGGTTTTCGTTAATCCAAAGTAAGTAGTTTTGCATGAGTTTTGGCAAAGTATCGTTAGGCGGTAGGGAACGCGGCATGGCATCAGATTCGGGCAAGGGCATGGTTTCCAGCGGCTCATCTTAAGAGGTGCCCAACAATAAACCATTGATTTCAAGCCTATTGAATAGCCGATGGTGATTTTAGATCCTGTCGTCAAGTTTTGTTTTTGTGACCATGACGATCTCTCAAATTTCATTTCTGTCACGAAGTTAATCAAAAAGTCTTCGACTTTGAGCCTGTGGAACAACGCAAGAGAGGACCTCCGGGCCAAAGGTGCCGCGCTAAAATGAAGAGGATCATCAATCAACTTGGAAGCAGCTAGCCGGAGAGGCTTTTTGTTCCAAGTCACGTTCCCAGTGGACAGTGGCGCCATGAGGAGAATATTAGAGCAAGCAACCCATCGAGCTGGTGTGATAGCTACCAAGGGATGTCTGCGTTCAATACTGAGCCAGAGATGGCGTTGACTAGAAATGAGTTCTATCGAACCTGTTTGTTTTTTTATTGTTTACAAGGCGAGGGTTTGGCATTGTGCTTGGTTAAGATGTCAGAAAATTTACTGCAATTAACGGATCGTATTCCACTACAAGAGAATGCAATTGCGACATGTTTCCCATGCACTTCCAGACCCGAGAACCGTAAGTACGACACGAAGTGCAAAGATATCCTTGCGAATAGCAAAGACCGAGTAACGACGAGTAACTATTACCAGTGAGCCAACGGCACATTTTATCCAATTCGAAAGTCTGAACACGAAAAATATGCACAAATTCACTTACGATCATAAAGTTTGACACAAAAAAAAATGTCCTCCCCTCACAGCACACATACCTGAAACGAGAGAGAATAAAAAGGATAATCAGCAAAACCGGTAAAAACCAAGCAAATGTAAACATAAAACAGAGCAGAGGGAAATAAAATTCGTTTCAGGTAACAGGAGCGAAAGAAAAAGCCATAAATTGTCCAAGCCAGACGCACAAATTATGATGTCCAACCCAGTAGTCAGCCCACTTCGCTGTCGCTGCTGTGCTTGTCCTGTGCTCCACCCGGTCTTGACAATAAAATGAAGTGTATGCACTCCCCCCCCCACACCGCTCTGTCGGACAACAATCCGGGACAGGAAAAGAGAATGCAACAAAAAAAAAAATTGTAATAAATTGCTCATAGGATAGGAGCACCAGATGCAGCAGCAGCCGCCGCCGCACACAGGACACACCAGGATGCAAGAGTTGCACGTTGCTGAATAAGGAGGAACAGGAAAACAAAACAAAAAAAAATGTATATCCTCCGACGCACAACTGAACTGAAATTGCAGATGTTCACGGGAGTGGGTGTGGTGGTCGTCCGGCGATGGTGTACATTGAATCGTTTGAACTTTTCTCATTTCCTTTTATGAGGTGCAAATAAAAATACCTTGCTGCTGGGGCAAGAAGAGGAGGTGCGCAAGAACGGGGCCCCGATTCAGATTCGGAGGCAATCGAGGATAAGACAGTAAGAGTGACCCGCCCACGCGCCGCTAATGCAGCTCATGTGAGTCGCCCGATGTGTCTCGAGTGTGTCTAGAGAATCTGAAAGCCATAAATAATAGAAAAGCCACCAGACCAACATCACCCACAACTAATGTGCGCAAACTTCTTTCTTGTCGACGAAAAAGTTTATTCGTCTTTCACTGCACGGATGAGCTGGTGGAGAGAGGGAGGCGGACAGAGATAGCGAAAGTTGAAGTTCATGGTTGAAGGATGATGCGTCGCTACACACTCCTCCCCACCGTGTTTCTGGGTGGCCACAAGAGTCAACTTCTTCCAAATGCAGGCATTTCGGGGTCTTAATGTGTTTTTAGCAAAAGTTGAAGTTCATGGTTGAAGGATGATGCGTCGCTACACACTCCCCCCCACCGTGTTTCTGGGTGGCCACAAGAGTCAACTTCTTCCAAATGCAGGCATTTCGGGGTCTTAATGTGTTTTTCTTACGCGACTTCAAAGCGAGTCAAAGCGACGAAAATAACAACATAAAAAAAACTGGAATTATCTGCAATGACACATCTCGAGATGGGAAAAAAACGGAGGATGCACGAGCAAACAATGGAATACAATTCTGTCTCGGCAAGTGCAATGGACATATAACAGTCGCAAGATACCATGTGTGGAATCGATCATTCACAAAAGACATCCGTTTTGAGGGCCCTCGATAAATGGAAAAATCGAATCGTATCTCATAAGTCATGAGTTAAGGAACTCTCGAATGGAACAAGGGACTCGCCTTCGAGGAGATGAATCGACGCAGGACGACACATGGTTCAAGAGAGGTGGTTGCCTTTAGTTGAATTATTCAGGTTCGCTTCGCAGTCGACTGTGACAGCTCAACGAATGATAGCGTAGACAAAATCCAAGGTTGAGGAATTCGACAGAGATCAATCATAGATGGCGACACATACGAATTTCCTGCTGATCTTCCGTCAGGGGCTATGAGTGAGTTTATATCTTCATTCCACAGATCGAAGGAAAGAGGAGCCCTCTCCAAAGCATAATGGTTTGGTTTGTGATGCCGTTGTATAGGCTTGGCTCCATAGGGAGAATTGATCGACCGACATGACACATCCCGATCGTTTGTCGACGCCATCCAGATGTGCAGCAGTCGTCCTGGTCTACGCCACTCTTCCACGGTAGGTTACGTGCGGTAGCTGGACAAAACGGAGCCCTGTCAGAACACCAATACGGCTTCAGAAAATCGCGTCCTACCATCGATGCCATAAAGGCGGTAGTAGATACAGCAGCTAAACCTAGATGCATAACAAAGATGGATAAGGGGGTCGAAGAAATGTTGCGCAGTGGTGACGCTTGATAACAAAAACGCATTTAATTCGGCGAACTAGTCATCTATTAGGAACAAGAACCGAAGGTACCACTCTGATGAGGGCGCTAAGTACTAAAACGTTTCCGCATGATTCCCGCAAGGATCTGTCCTTCGACCTCTACTATGGAATATTATGTATGACGGGATTCTACGCCTGTCGCTACCAGATGGTGTGAAAGTAATAGCCTTCGCTGATGACGTCGCAGTGGTTACTGACGAGGCGATTAAGAAAATAAAGTACTGGTTGGTGTCTACCGCTCAGGAACTAGCTGCCCACAAGACTGAGGCTAACCAGCCAGCCGCAAGAAGGTGGAGTACGCAAACTTCCGGATCGGAAATCAGACAATTAGATCAAAGGAATCATTGAAGTATCTCGGTGTCATAATAGACAATAGACTTCGCTTCAAACCCCACATTGAGTACGCAAACAAGAAGGCATCGACGACTCTCCCAAATGATCTCGAATATCGGCGGTCCTGGATACGCTCGTAGGATCCTGTTGTTCAGAGTGGTCAGCTCAGTCCTGCTGTACGCCGCTGGTGCACTGGCAATTACTGACTGCAGGAGGAAGTTGTCGGCGCAGTACAGGCTCTGCGCAATCAGAGCCATCAGCGGCTTCCGAACCATCTCTGACGATGCAGCATGTGTTCTGGCCGGAATAATCCCCATTGACATACTCGCAAACGAGAGCCAGAGGGCGGCCCCTGAATCGTCAGGAGGCAAGAAGAGTAACGACGGAGTAAAAAGCGACAGTTGGGATGGCTCCGCAAAGGACAGGTGGACCCATAGACTCATTCCCACCATTGAATCATGGACGCAAAGAAAAATAGGGAGCTGTAATTTCAATCTTACACAGTTCTTGTCGGGGCATGGTGGCTATCGGAAATACCTCCACAGGTTTGGATGCGATACCTCACCTATGTGCCCCGAATGTCCAGACGTGAATGAAGACGCGGAGCATGCAGTGTTCTACTGCACACGCTTCGCCGAAGACAGAGCGAACTTGCCAACCCCGGAGGAACTCGTACGCTACCATGACGAGATCTGAGAGCGACTGGACAGAGGTCTGCTCTTTCATAGCGAACGTGCAGATTGCAATACGAAGAGCTGAAGCTCCAAGAAGAGCCCAAGACGCGGCTTTACAGAATATAGCATAATTGCTAAGCAGCCGCACGAAGTAATACCTACCGGCAGTTAAGCGGGGAGAGTGGTTGTGGTGTGGTTTAGGACGTAGGCGCGAGGACAAAGGAGAATAATATCGCGTGAATCGTTCATGCTGGTAGCACGGGTTACCAGTATCTTGAAGAAGATTCCACATCCATTGGCGCAAACCATAAAACAAAAAAAAAAACGCCATCCTTTTAGCGCAAGCATGGTCTGCCAGGCTGTCTTCTTTTATCTAAAACGACGCCGACGTTGAGCTAATGTTTTGCCCCATCAAAAATTGAGGCAATTAATACTACAAGTAGTAATAATTTGTGAAAAATAATAAAACACTCGCCTCCAATGGCATTCAATTTGTCAAACTGCTTGAAGCACCTATTGGTAGACAGTTTGCAAGTCCTTGAGAGTGTAGAGTAAGTGCAGGTAAGAGTTCTGAGAGGTCTTGACATACACACGTCTGTCGGGCCCCAAAATAAGCCTGGTTTTCTCAGAATCTGGCATTCGTTCCATGTGCACACAATTTTGTTTAATTTTGTTGAATATTGTTTATTTTTGAGAGTTTGTGGTCGCAGATCGGGGCTCTTGGCCCTGCCACCCATGGAGGCTGACGTTCCCATGCGACATCTATTCATCTGGACCACGTTCTCTTGAATCCGCGATGAATGACTATCCTTCTCGCAGGCAACTCGGATTGGAAGACCCCACATGCCTAGACCAAGACAAAATTCCCAATTTGTTTCCCCTTCCCTTGGCCAATGATTAAGTTTTGGGTGATTTTATTGCAACCCATTCCACATCACATTGATCGATGATATGAATTGCATTGGAATGCGTCCTAGAATACAAGCAACTTCATTAAGATCGTCTTCACTTCATACAAATCAAATTCAGATTCCCGCCGAGAATGCCATCACACTTCGCATAGCATTTTATAAACCACCCGCCTCAGATTCAACCCTCTTTACAATTTTAAGTGCTGCTTAAGTTATTCTTGCACTGTCACTTGCAATGCTTCAACTCGTTGAATGTCGTCTTAAAAAGTTTCTCAAACCGCCCACACAACACAAGACACCACGTAAAAGTTTCCACGACGGGGAATAACAATGGATCGTCACTTCTCAGCCCTGTCATCCATCTTCTTCGTTTCTCTATATTGCTCATGTAAGTTGCGGCGGGAGTACATGTGTGTGTCTGCTGTGTTTTCATTTAATCGAAATTAAATCGAAAAAGTGTCGAAAACTTTCATTTGTGCTCTGGTGGTGCTGGTCGGTGTCTAAGGGTTGCTTTTTGGTTGACAGAAAAGTCGAAAAGACGAACACACACCGAACTGGAGTAACAAAGAGCAAGTTTAATTATTAAAGTCAATAATGCAGTTGGAAGTTGAGTCGTGAAAATGTAATTAGTTTCGTTTACTTGTGGGATTAAGATCAATGATGACGGACGAGGGACGACGATGATGATGACGACAGTTGAATGGTGGTTTCTATTTACTCTCTTACTGTCGGCTGTGTGGACACACGAGCTGTTCATTCTTTTATTGCGACAAACAGACTCTGTCCCTTGATATTTATGTGCGATATGAAACTACATTTCTACAGCTTCGTTCTTTCTCTCGCCAAGTGTGTGTTAAGTACTTGTTTAGGAGACTTGCCGCTGGGTAGTCAACCTGACTAACTTTTGGTCCTAATTTTACTCATACAAGGAATGCGTGAGGCGTATGGACGAGATTTGTAAGGGAAACATAGCAAACATCTGACAATTTACCCATACTCTGCGACAATACGTTGATACAATTCTAAGCAGGACAGGTGTCAGATATTCTTCTAACGCCACCAGTGCCAAGTGTACAAGGAGAGTCGGGAACAACGACTGGAAGACATTGATTTAGGCGATGGGTAACCTTCGCAGTTACTTCGTGGATGAAGGGATCACACCAGCTCTTCAGTTACACCCGGTGCAGTGCTTCAAGTTCTCTGGCTTTCCATGCCACAATCACACGAAGTAAACGACGTCACTAGAATAGCCAAGTAATATTTAGGTCACGGCCTCACTAGCGGCTGTTTATCAGACACCCATCAAGCAGCAGGTACCACCGACGACATACTCTCAGACATCCAACGGAGATTAGAAGGAACCTAGGTGCATTGACAAGTCCCTCGAAAAGGCACACCAAGCAGCCGCTTGCATCCAACGAGTCGAGACCGCAGAGAGCGGGCCAGATGCAATGGCAGCTGCTGGTAACACCGACGGTGCGGGTTTGAGTCTCGAACGTGTTCAGTTCCTTGCGTGTTTCTTTGCAGGGAAACAGCAATCAGTTGCACCCCCATACCATTCATCGCTGCTTATTACATCGCTTTAGACACCATAAACCACGAATGCAAACCACTTACTACTGCGGCTTCTGGCCCGCCAAATCGACTATAGAACACATTTTCACACTGAGACAAATCCTAGACAAGACCATCGATGAATACACCATCGTTTCATCCATTTTAAGCCCCCGCATACGACAGCATTCATCGCAAGGATTAATCCGGCAGTCACTATCTTCTACAAGTCGGTAGAAGATCGGGTCAAACGTGAACTCCACAAACGATATCCGACGTGGAATCGCCCTCGGCAACCGCTGCTACTTCGGGTTGTCGAAGCAACTGGGTACCGAAGCACCCAAATCGACGGACCAAGATCATGTGCTCCGAAAGCTGGACGATACGGGGGACAGCTATGTATGCTCATGCTTGGTGCCTTCGAAAGATAAATGCAATTCGTGGGATAGAAGACACAGCCGCGATGTGGATGGAGTCGGAAAGGCTTAAATGCATAGACTGACACTTTGAGCCTTCTGGTTTGAAAAGGAGTGAAAGACCGAGCGACACCGCTTGCATCTGATGACTGGAAGCCGGCTATGAGCCTGATCTATAGCCACCAATGGTCACAGACTTGAACACAACAAAAAGCACACTCGCCGAGACTATGATTTTGCCATTCGAAAAGGAAGACCAGATAAACCAGCTCAATCACCAAGCTGTTGTGGGTGGTGGCGGGCCTGGTAAGGATTCGTTTTCGCATTATTTGTTCGTCCTCATCGCAATCCCCCAATTCAAAGTATACACATTTCATGCACTCTATCAAACTGCAACCGTCGACTTATTGTATCATTTTTTTGTTCGCCCAAGCGGAATGAATACGAAGTAAGACGTTCGCAGCAAATAGCGTTATCCTTCAACAAAAATCAAGAAAGCTGGGACAACAAAACAGAGAACAGGACACGAAGGATTCACATAATTTCATCATGATTCCATCAACTCCTTGAGCTGCTCAGTTGAAGCAGAAACAGCAGAAGAAGCAGCAAGCGATGAAGCGAAAACTATAAGATACACTCCCCCATACACACACACTTTTGAATAACAATTTGCAACAGAAGATGACTCTGAAGATGACGATAATGACGACGACGACGACGATGATGATGATGATGATGTGATGGTGAAGTGATGGTGATGTCCACGGTTATGGTGATGGTGATTGTTATGATGATGTCCCTAGTTTAAGGAATTGGAATGGATATGCGCTATGAGCTATTGCTTAAATCCGCAGCACTCCG